>CM053742.1:112261291-112275668 GCA_028658305.1 Pachyuromys duprasi | reverse complement strand
ATTCAACAAGGACATTTGCTCAACTATGTTTGTAGCTGTTTTATTTGTAATAGCCAGAACCTGGAAACAACCCAGATGTCCCTCGGTTGAGGAATGGATACAGAAATTATCGTACTTTTACACAATGCAATACTACTCAGCAATTAAAAAGGAAGAAATCATGAAATTCGCAGGCAAATGGTGGGACCTGGAAACTATCATCCTGAGTGAGGTATCCCAAAAGCAGAAAGAAACATATGGTATATACTCACTTATATAGACCTATAAGATAGGAAGGTCATGCTGAAATCTATACACCTAGGGAAGATAAACAAGAAGGAGGACCCTGCTTGGTATCATCAACGTTCATTTAGATGGACAAATCGGGTGGACATTGAATGTAGGAGAAAACAAGCAACAGCGCAGAAGCATACCAAAGAGGGCCTCTGAAAGAATCAGTATAGCAATGTATCAAAGCAGATATTACGACTCACAACCAAGCCTTAGGCAGAGCGCCGTGAATAATAATGAAAATAGGGGGAGTTAGTAAGTCTTGGGGAGAACAAGAGCTCCACAAAGACCAAATGGATCAGGGCACAGGGGTCTTTTACAAGACAGTTTCTCCAACCAAGGACCATGTATGGATATAACCTAGAACCCCCCTCAGATCTGGCCCATGGTAGCTCAGTATCCAACTGGAGACCCTAGTAAGGGGAACAGGAACTATTTCTGTCATGAACTCAATGGCCGGCTCTTTGACCCTCCCCCACACAGACCCGGGAATAACAGCCTAGCTAGATCCCAGAAGAGGACATTGCAGCCAGCCCTGAAGAGACAAGATAAACTAGGTTCAGATGGAAGGGGAGGAGGTCCTTCCCCATCAGTGGACTTGAAGGGGGCTAGGGAGGAGATGAGGGAGGGATGGAGAGAGTGGGAGGGAATGAGGGAGGGGGCTACGCCTGGGATACAAAGTACCTGACCTGTGATTAATATAAAAATAAATAACATTAAAAAAAGAAAGAAATGAAAAAAAAACACCAGCCTTTTAAAGGAAGAGCAACAAACCTTACAATCCTTTCTCAAATTATGCTCGCTGGTGTAAAAAAAAAAAAATAAAAAACAAAAGCAAATACAGTTTATATCTTTTATAACATTCTTTATAACTTTAGATTAAGTTTTTCTCATCTCCATTCTTTTGATTTAAACAGACTTTTTTCTTGATTTTCAGATCATATAAAAGTTTTCATCGGAATCCTTTTTTGTTATTTTATCATTCTGACATAATACATTATAAAAACTGCAATTTTCTTAATTGGCTCAAATAATATGGCTTGGTTTCATTTGGTTAAAAATAACAAAATAAATACCAAAGTCTTTTGTCCTCCCCCAATAGATTGAGAAACTGGTCCTTGTTTCCCCTTAGAATGCCCAAGGTCATTGTTTAAAATAGCTGATAAACTATAAAATATTTCATAGCCTTAAACATAATTTTTACACATGTTTTTGCAATATCAAAATAAGGTACCCTTTTGAGGAATGAAGTCCAAAGTATAAAAGTCAAAACCAAATTTTAAACCTAGCTGGTAAGGGGAATTCCTAACCCTATAAAGGGCAAAGTTGAGGAGCATCACCTAGTCAGTGCCAGTCTCCAAGGTCAATTTCATTAAGGTCTCTTTTAGTGGGCCATCTTGCGGCCCCCTTGAGATCTGCCAGCAGAGTCTTGAGGTAGACTAGGAGACACTCCTTACCTGCAGCCATGTTATAATCCTAATTGGGCCTTTTATAGGGAAAGCAATCATCAATACGGTCTTGATCTGTGGTTGGGGCTCCTGTAGTGTCTGAGACTTTTTGCATATTTCTGAAATAATACGTCCGCACTCCTCTATGGCAGACAATACTTTTAAAAGCTGTTGACAATCTCCCCAGGTGGGCTGATGGGTGAAAAGAACAGCTTCAAAGAGATCAAATCCCTAGAACTGTCAGAAAACTTGGCATTCTGAGTTCTCCAGTTATCTCATTCCCCAGAGGGAGAGGCAGCCCAGCAGCTCTGGGTCTTTGGTGCTGGGCCAGATAGCTGTTCCAATTCAGATAAAGGGGCTGGAGCTGGCTGAGAAGTGGGAGTAGGAGGTAGTGAAAAAATTATTTCCATGGGAGTACTATCCTGCAAAACAGAGTAAAGGGTGTGGGAGGGACCCAAGGCAGTGGCCTCTGGTTTTGGAGAGCCTGTAGAAGGAGAAGTGTTAGTGGTGGTCAGAAAAGACCTATTCCATGGAGGTGGATGAATCACTAGATCCTTTAAAAACCATAATATATGGCACTTGGTCTGAGTGCCCATATGTTCTCTGAAGACCCTATTTTCCACCACAAGGATGGTGGGAAGGTGGAACGTTCCTTCTAGTGGCCAGCCCACATTGAAGGTGGGACACTCCGAGCTGCAGAAAGTCATCAGTTTTCCTTTCTTCACATCAACTGAAAGACAGTGAGCTCTAGTCTTAACTTTGCCAAAATGAGTTAGAACCAAGTCAACAGATTTGGAAGTATTCTGTCTCATATCGTCAGTCAGTCTGTTCATGAAGAGAATTCAAGAGAACGCAGAAGAAGTAAGGAGAATAAATTCAATAAATAGTAAGTCACATATACACAAAAAACGAACCATCTGTCTCAGACAAAAACGAAACTACAGGCAACAACTCACAACCTATACCTGGGTTAATATCCCGGGACCAAACTGAAATCACAGAAATGAAAACAGCAGCAGTTTTGAACAAAAGTAGAATCAAACCCTCTCAAATAGATGCAAAACCACAAACAATTAATCACAGAAATAAAACAGTAACTCCAGGTACAACACCAAGAAAAAGACAATTAATTACACATAGAGTCCAAGTAAAACCAAAAACCTGGCTTTTCCTGGACTTCTCTGCCACAGAAGTTCCAGAAAGTCTATGAAAACCAACAGTTACTCCGGTTACCCTATCCCAGGAGTTCCGAGGAGGCAGAGACCAATGGGGGTTAAAACGTCCTTTGAACCCCCCTCCAGAGATGTGAACCCCCACATGTCTGTCATATCTACATCTGGCTGCTTCCATAAGCACCTCGAGGCTTTTCAGGACAGGAAATGAAAAAAATAAAAGCAAACAAACATTTAAAGCAGACAACACAGAAGACATTTACCAGCGGGATTAATCTCTCCAGGTCGGGAGTCCTAGAGGTCATGAGGCATTCCAGACGAGCTACCAAATGTAATACCAGGTTCACAGGACCCTCAGAGACCACTAGGAGATGACTCAATGTAATAGCAAGAGAGCTTTATTACGAGAGCGATCAAACTCAGGACCCAAGTCTCACTGACACAGTAGTAGAGAAGTGGGACCACGAGCTCTGAGTGAACAGGGTTTTTAAAAGGAAAGTCTGTGAGCAGGGGTTTTCCATGACAGCAAGCGGGGGAGGGCACATGTTTCTATGACAGCAAACAGGGAAGCATATCCTTGATATTACAGGATTACGTAAAAATTAGAGGGATGAGGTGACCTTCTCTGAATCATAATTACCTAAGGCATATGCCTCTCTGAGGGACAATTGCTGTTCTTCTAAACTATATCTGAAACATTGGGAAGAATTTTCCCACCCGATTCTCAACCGATTCCCATTGATTATTACCAGGGAGTTTGTCTGTATTTTCTATGAAGCATTTATTCTATTATATTTCCTGGAGGCTGTTGCTAGGAGAGTTAACTTTGTTTTCCGCCAAGCGTACATTCTGTGATATTTCCTGGTACCTGAATTCAGCTCCCAGTCAATATCTTTATTTCAAAATGGAGTTATACTCTGGCTAACTTAAACTCTTCAAGGCAGTGTTTCTTCTCCATCATCTATAGGAATTCTCTTTGTCAGGTTTCAGCAAATAGTTTCATGACAGTTGTTCTCTGTTCGTAGAGAGTACAGTTCATGAAGGATCTGGGTTCTTACTCAGCCATGCTCATTTTCACTTTGTTCACAGTAGCTAAGTAATGGGACCAATTTCAGTGTCCTTAAACTGACACGGATATTGTAAATGTGGTGCATATACTCTATGGAATACAATTCAGCTATAAAGAAAACTGAAGTCATTAACTTTCCATAGGTGGAACTAGAATAGATCATATTGAATGACCCATAAAGAACTACATCCTATGTTCTCTCTTTTCCATGGTTCCGATGTCCAAGTCCTCTGATGTGAAGTAATCAGGAAAGTAAAAAGAAAACATGGTGTAGAGGAAATTTATTTCAGAACATGGCTGGTTCTAGGTCTGAGTGCTCTGGCTGGAATGCAGACACACTGCGTAGTGGTGTTACACACCTTTAATCCCAGGAAACTGAGGTAAGCAGACCTGAGTTCAAGGCCAGCATGATATAGAACAAGTTTTAGGTAAAGAAAAGATTAGGTCCAGGCACGGTGGTACATACCTTTAATGTCCAACAATGAAGGTAAAGTTAGTTTATAGATTCAGAGAGAGTTGTCAGAGTAGGATATACCCAACTCTCTGGAGAAGAGAAAGGAAAGGTAAGCTACTTAAGGGGCAAGGCAGATAGAGGGAGGAGGCAGTTTTAACAAGATAGTTTTACAAAGAGAGGTTAAATTAGAGAACAAGCAAGACACAGGTGAAGACAGAAAGAGACAGAGCTTGAAAAGGTGACAGAAGATTATAAAAGTTTGCTGGAGTTAGTTTAAGGTCAAGTAGAGTCAATTTAGGGGCCACAAGGGGAGCCAGACTGAATAAGTCATCTGAGAGAAGAGTTTGAGCCAGAACCCCTGAGTTGAACCAGCCATCCCAGAACTCAGTAAGAACAAGACAGGGTGAGCTTGTCCAGCAGTAAGTCTCAAAGGCTGAAAACATTCTAGGCCTAGGTTAGATTGTATGGAGGCTAGAAGCTTCTAGGACTAGACCTAGGTTAGCAGACAGAAGCAATAAGTCTCCCACACAACAATTTGAACCAGGTGAATAAAAGTTCTTTTTATACCATGGGAGTTGAGGAAGAAACTCTAGAGAGAGGAGAGTAGAACCAGGTGCTACAAAGAGGAAAATGAAGGGCACTTTAGCTGGAGAGGGGAGTGAGAGGGTAATGCAGAATTATAGGAAGAGGAGAGTGATAAATAACAGTAGTGTTATGCCCCAATCGTGAGAATCCCCAAAAGGCCACCAGGAACACCAGTCTGATGCAAACACATGAGGGTCCTTATTCAAGCTTGAGCTCGAGCCATCAATTGTCTCTGACACAACAATTCAGAAAGAGTGTCCTCAGGAGAGTAGTTTTTAAAGGGAAAACCCCACAAGCAGGGAATTCCAAGCCTTGGCATTACAGGACTGGGTAAGAGGGGAGTGGGTAGATTGACATTTAAGCTGATTGTTCAGGTGAGCTGGCCAAACTTCAAGGGGGACACAGGCTATTGAAAATGATCATCTTGAACTGGGCAAGACCCAGAACTGCATGCATACTTTTATTTCATTGGTTGGCCTCAGAAGCAGGGCCTGTTTATTCTTGCGAAGTTTCTCTTGTGGGACTTTACTTGCCCAGTTCCTGGAACTGCGGTGGGGGAACTTGGATCACAGAAAGGACAGGGCCATTCAAAATGGTGTCTGAAAACACGATGGCATTAGTTCTGCTTGTGCTCTCTCAGTAGGTGTGCTTGGAAAAGCTGTAGGGAAGCGTTGCTTTATGCTTACTTATAATTATCTCCAAGAGACAGTCTCCCAAACAAAAAGTGACTGCCAAGCATTGGAAACCTCCATTTTATTTGTTGGTCCAGGGAGTATAAAAGACTCCCAAAATAATATAGGCTATTGTTGTTGTTCTTGGTTGTTTTGTAATAATATATTTTAAAATGCCACACATGCACTCAGCAGATCTGGTAAGAAGAATTTTATTGTACAGAGGTGGAGAGAGCAAAACAGAGAAGAGATAGTGGGGAAACCAAGAGAAGGGAAAGACGAGAATGGTGGGAGTTGCCTGAGAAAAAGGCAGAGAGAACAGGGAATGGGAAAGAAACCGAGGCAGCGAGAAGAGGAGAGAAAGTCAGAGCGTGTACTCTAGTTGGCAGGCTGCCTTTATCTGTGTGTGCCTCCAGGGAGTCTGCACATGACATAGGTTGCCCAGCAACCTAGAAGCAAGCTGCCTGTATGGTAACATGCCTTCTAGACACATCTGTATTGCCACACATACTTTAGACATAAAACTTGGAGAATGTAGATCTACGAGAACCCAAAGTATCTTCCCTGAAGACTAGGGCTCATAGTACCTTAAGGTGGTATGCAATCTTACAAGGGAGAAAAGAAATCAGTAGTCCTGCCTAGGTATAAAATCTATGATCTACAATGACTACAATAGCAAGATATCCACAATGGTACAATAGTAGTGCTTATATCTTGGAACTAACCAACAGCTGTACAGTCGGAGTTAAGACCTACTCAGTGGGAAGGATTTCATGTCTGATACTATAAATATAACTGATTTTCCATGTCTGGTGAGGTCATGGACCTCAGAGGAGACGCTACAAGTGACAGTTTCTTAAATGAGTGCAATTTCTAACCTTATTCTTTGCTTTTTGTTTTGTTTTTTGTTTTGACCTAGGGTCTTACTATATAGCTCTAGCTGTCCTGGAAATCACTAACAAAATTAACCTTGAACTCACAGAAGTCTGCCTGCCTCTCCACCAAAAGTGCTATGATTAAAGTTGTGAGCCACTATATTTGGGGTCTAAATCCATTATAAAACGTTTATATTTTTCCCCTGAGACAGAGTTTCCCTGTGTAGCCATGAGTATCCTATAAATCATCCTGTATACTACATTGGTCTCAAACTCAGAGATCCATCCACCTCTCCTCCTGAGTACTGGGGTTAAAGGTGTGTACCACCACTGTTCGGCCAAAAGTATATTATTTTATCCACAGATAAGTATAGTTCTCATCCCGCATCAAGGAAGCCTATTTTTGCAGTAGATGAAAAAAAAATTACAGAAATCCACAACTGGTCAAAATGTAGAGAACAACAGACTGTAGAATGCACTATTCCAACTGATATATCTAAAACACAAGCACCACACCTAAGGTTCATGGAAGAACATGGAATAGGAGGGTGAGGAGAAAGTACTAGGGATTTTTGCTATGAAACAGTGTCTTCAATACATGATAAAAACAAGTTGCATCCATGAAATCTCAAAAACATGGTCACTTAAACAGGACCTACACAATGACAACACCAGTTAAATGCCAAAATATCTGGGGAAATTTTCATAGGGCTCTTCTCCTAGAAGATAAGCTACAGTTAATTAAATGGCTATTGAGAGAAGGAGAATCAGTCTTAACAGAGAAAAACAGCATCTTACTATGTCCTGGCTGTCCTGAAACTACACAAAGAGATTTGTCTAACTATGTAGAGAACAAAAACGCCTTGTGCACACTAATAAGCACTTGAGAAGCTGGGAAAATTAAACACACAGTCTACCTCAATTGAATGAAATGAGCAGCTATTCTTTCTGGAATGCCAGGAATGCTATATAATTTTACAATAAACCTTTGCTGTCTGGCGAGACAGTCTTTGTCCATATCTCCAGAATTTACTTATCCCTGACCCTTTCCCCTAAATCTTTTTTTTAATCTTTAATTTTTTTATTTTTAATTTTTTATTTTTATAAATTTATTTATTTTTATATCAATCACAGGTTAGGTTTTTTTTGCATCCCATGCGTAGTCCCCTCCCTCATTCCCTCCCACCCTCCCTCATCTCCTCCCCGCCCCCTCCAAGTCCACCAACGGGGGAGGATCTCCTCCCCTTCAATCTTAAACATTGCTGTGAGATCATAAACCCATCCTTATGCGTGATGTAACTTGTACTTTATAATAGTCTAAGTGAATTCTATGTTATCTTAGTGCCAGGCTAATCTTGACATCTACAGGTGTTCTTCTGTTTCCCTCAGTCTCCCTTGACCCTAAATCTTGGGCACTATGTTTGAATCAACAGTACCCATTCTTGCGAAAGAAGCCAGATGTACTTTGTAAAGAATCTCAGTGTAAGCATATCTTAAATTTTTGTGTACTTGGAACTGAATTCATTGTTATCTGAATACTTCTTTTCCAAAATTGTGCTGTTCTTAAATTACGGCTAAGGTAAGTTATCTGGACCAGACTCTAGAAATTTTGGGCCAGCAGCAGTTACAGTAAAATCAGACTGAGCCAATTTTCATTCTTACCTCTCCCTGATTGTTTTTCCCCTGCCTGCTGTAAAGACTGAAGAGAAATCATCACAACTCTGCCTCCTGGGTACTGGGATTAAAGATGTTTGCCTGACTTCATAATGTTCCCTGAGCCACAAGAGAAAGGTATATAATTTAGGTGTCCCATTTATGCCTGAGCATTCAGTAATCCTTTACTCTTTGTACTTTGACCAATTGGGGTTCTCCTTGTTTATTACCTGCTATCAAAGAAAGAATATTCTGCAATGAAGGCTTAAGGATACGCTAATATATGAGCATAACTATAAGTCATTAGTAGTTATTTAATATTATGTCCAGTATGCAGAGTAATCATAATAGTTTCTCCACTAGAGCCTAGGAGTGTAGTCACAGCTTCATGCATTGAAAATCATGCCAGATATGGGTTTCAACTTGTCTACCAGGTTTTAACTCCCATAAGGAAGTAGTAGTCCCGTGACATCTGTACCATTACTGTACCAGTGAGCATATCTTTCCACACCAGTAGTTACTGTAGATCACAAGGTTTGTAGTGGGGTATGCTACATACTTACCTCTCTCCTCTGGTAGTTTCCATAGCACTTTCCAGAATTATGAAAGCTAGCCACAAGCAGGGCAGTGGTGGCACACACCTTTAATCCCAGCACTCAGAGGCAGGCAGATCTCTGAATTCGAAGCCAGAGTGGAATACAAAGCAAGTCCAAGTCAACCAAAGCTACACAGAGAAACCTTGTCTCTAAAAATAAAAAAAGAAAGCTAGCCAGTAGGGATGAAGCTTCCAGATAAGTACCAGCTTGATTTCTCCATGTTCTATCACTTGAGTATGTAGTATCTTCATAATAGGGTCTCATTGTCAGTTTTTGGAGGATAACAAAGAGCATAGACAATAATAGCCAGTAATGTTAGAGGATCTATACAACCTGACATGATAGCAATTGCTAAGAGGACCAGGCCTGACCCCTCCCCCAAAAGTCATCAGTCCGAGGAACTAAACCATAGGTCACCAATTCCAGGAACAAGGCCATAAAATTCCCTACCCAAGGAACAGCCTGAGTACAACCACAAGAATAGAAGGTATCTTATCTCAGGGTGGGGCATCTGTGTTGGGCAACCCACCAACCTCACAGTAGAGCATTCATAACACCAAAAATACCTAACATTCCTGAGGTCTATAGATACCTCACTCAATGTTAGTTATGTTACTTAGCCAATCACTGTGCAACAAGCTTGCCCTTGCTGAATATCACCCAATGGTGTAACTGTTAAAGTGGAAATTCCCTGTCCTTCCTCAAATGCCAATAAAAACCCTGCCATGCATCTGCTTGGGGTTCTCCTCTCTGATCCACTGCATTGATGATTGTGGAAAGAGAGAGCTTAGGCCTGAATAAAGCTCTTTGCTCTTACATACTTGATACGGCTCCTGATGGTTTTTGAGGAACCTAAGATCTGGGCATAACACTGAAAAATAACATCCTTGTTGGAAACGGGTAAAGCCTTGAACAGAAGGCTCTCTCCCCTTGCTGAGAGAAACTGCTGACCCTTAGAAGTATCCCCTCACCTCGCTGAGAACTGCTGACCCTTAGAAGATAACAGCCATGCAGTTGGGGCCGGACATTCCGAGATAAGAGGCTCCCAGGCTGAACAACATTCCAAGATAACCACAGAGACTCCCAGGCAGAACCGCTTCCCCCTCAGGAATGTTACCTTCCCCCTCTCTCCCTCCCTCCTTTCTCCTGCTTTTAAGCTGTTAAATTGTGCCCATTAAATCAGACCTTGACAAGGAACTGCTTGGTCTCATTCTTCTTTCTCACCCGTTTTTCTTTCAGGCTTGGTTCCCCTCGGACCCCACGAATAACTAGGTCCAGCAGGTCAGGGCAAGTGGCACCCAACGTGGGAGCCCGACCACTGCCGGATGAAGATCTTCAGTGAATTGATCCGGATTGCCAGCATCAATGCCGCAGTAAACAGAAAGTGACTTTCCTCAGACGGCAACTCATCAAACGTGCATTCTCGCCTCTCACGGGAAAAAGACAGGTTAGGTAAGTGACATCTCCATCTATAAAAATGGGCCAAAAATTATCAAAAGAGGTGGTCTTCATTCATGACTTCAAGGTCTCTCTCAGGGAAAGAGGAATTAGAGTCAAAAAGAAGGATCTAATTACATTTTTTGTCTTTGTGTCAGAAGTTTGTACTTGGTTTGTTGTAGAAGGACCAGAGATTAATCCTACCAAATGGGATAAGGTTGGAGCCTGTCTCAATAAATTAATACATGACAAGGGACCTAATACAGTCCCCATGCAGACCTTTAGTTATTGGACTCTTATTAGAGATATTATTAAGTCCTTAAGTTCGGACTTAATAGTTTCCTTGGCCGAAAATTTTATTAAACCTCTTTCACGCAGTCCTTCAGTCTCGTCCCTAATATCTTCCCATTCAGCCAAAAATTTAAAATCTCCCTCACCCTGTCCCTCTGTTGTTATTCCCATGCCCTTGGCTGAGGAACAGGGCTCCTGCCCTAAAACAATGCCCTTGTCTGAGGAACAGGGTGCCTGTCCTAAAACTCATAAGTCTTTATATCCCCCCCCCCCTCCCTGAATGTAGTGAGACTATACCTTCTGCTGAAGAGTCTTGCCTTTCCTGTGTTTCCTAAAAATGACCCTGACTGCTTGGACTCCTCGGAGGAAAGCGATTTGGAGGAAGAGGCCGCAAAATATCACAACCCTGACTGGCAGCCCACTCTTCTTGCTAATCAGCTACCTTATCCCTCTGCTCCTAATTTTTGCGCGCCTGCACTCTCTCTTCCCTCATCCCAAACCTCTTTGCTTTTAAAGGCCAAAGAGGATCTTAGCAAGCAGGTATCTGAACTTCATGAGGTCCTCTCTTTACAGCATGAATATGCCGATCTTTCGGTGCAACTTGCCTCTCTTCAAGAAACCTTCAAAAGGACTCTCTTTACTGGGCCACTTAAAAAACAGATCCCAAAAATTGTCAAAAAACATAAAAAGGCCTCTAGATCTAAGCCACAGCCTGTTTTAACCTTCCCTGTTATAACTGGCCAAAGATCTAGGGAGGTCCAGTCCTCTGAGGAAGATGGCCCAGAAGATAAAGAGGCTAAAGAATCGGGAGATGAGGAAGAGGATGAGGAGGGTGAAGCCAAGGAATCTCAGGATGAGGAAACCGAGGTATTAGATGACCAAAAAATAACATTAAAGGGACTAAAATCCAACCAGCCAATAGCACAATTTAAACAACTTAAATTTAAGCCCCTTAAAGAATTAAATAATGCAGTTAAGAATTATGGGCCCAATGCTCCCTTTACTATTTCCATGCTGGAAAATCTCTCTGGAAGTGGGTATCTTACCCCCACAGAATGGATCTGAGTGACCCAAGCAGTCCTTTCACAAGGACAATTTCTCACTTGGAAGGCTGACTTCCTTGATAGATGCCACACCTTTGCTAAACAAAAATCAAAATAATTCTAGAGGAGAGTATTAGAAATAAGAAATAAGATGAGGCTTACAACAGGTTTTCTATGAAAGGGGTTTATTAGGGGAGAAGGGGTAACAGGAGTGGGCCATGATGGGGGAAGGGAGAGGGAGAGCAGGAAAGGGGAGGAGGGGTGGAGTGCCCCATTGAGAGAGTAAGAGGGTGAGAGGAATGAGAGGGTGAGGAATAAAAGAGTGAACATGTGTCTGGTGGTCCTTTTATAGGTCAGGTAATTATTAACCACGCCCCCAGGTGTGGCCACCTGGCTGGGCGATGCAAGATGATGTCATTGTTGCTAGGTAACCAGAAGCAAGGTTGTTTCAGAATACTAACATTCCTCCCTTTTTCTATAATTAAAAACTGAGGAACTTGGTCTGCTTTTCATGTAAGGCCAGTTAAAATACATAAGTCTAGGTTCATTGGAAGCAGCTCTTAGTTGTCATGCAAGAGGTTGTGAGAGAGAAATTATAGGAACAAAAATGGTCAGATCACATAGTCAAGAAAGAGGAGGAAGAGAAGCCTCTGCCCTGGAAAATCTAGGATAGAGGGTTGTCAACAGAGAGTTGTCAGCCATGCAAGGCAGCAAGTAGGGACTGAGGAATGCTGGGAGAACCTGGAACTGCTTGTCCTGGTCCTGAAGCACAACACTCCAGCCTTTTGCTAATAATAAGTGAATAACGGGCATAGATTCTCTTCTGGCTACTTCCTGCTGACACTGGGGTTGCTGTGGGGAAATCAAAAGGCTGAAATGCTGGCCAAGTCCAGGAAGAATAAGCTGCTTTGATGCTGTCCAGGATCTGTGAGAACATCCATAGCTGGGAGGGAAGTCTAGGTCCAGCTTGTTGGAAGTCTGTGGAGTCAGAGTTGAACACTTGTAGCTGCTTTGGTGCTCTTGTGGCTATAGGAACATCTGTGTCTGGCAGGACACTGAAACACACATATATAGGCAAAAGATAAAGTTAAGTAGGTTATGGAGAAAATCCTTTAGGTATACATTAAAAACTTTTGGGATAGCAAACAGAGATGGAAGGTTTGGATCAATGAGACGTGTATATGGAAATCTCCATTTACCTGGGGAACCTTTATTTACCCAATCTCTGGCAGTAGCTAAGAAGGCTTTGCTCTAGATCTGTTATTGAGGCAAGGTTTGGTTACAGAAGGGTGTAAACTTGGAGCCCCTAGTGCTAGCGGGCACTAGGTGTAGAAACCTGAAATTCTCCAGAAGACATCTCATGAGAGTATTTGGAGACTGGCGTCTGGGCACTTTCCTATTGGGAGGCAGGGCCAGGGACCTTCCTTTTGGCGTCCCAAGATGACAGGTATGGCTCGAAACCAGACCCTATATGTCCAGATGACCCGTCGGTTGTCCAGTCAGAAGGACGTACCGCTGGAGTACCTCCAGAGCACGGTGGGTGCCTAACGTTAGGACTATGTTCAGCTTCAGCAACAAAGAAACCACGTGCGACAACACCTCCCAAGGGAAAGTGAACCCTAAAATGAAAGTGAGCCTTAAAATGAAGGTCAGCAGAGGGTTAGCCCTAGACATGGTTGGAAGGGTCCCTCCATCTCAAAAGATAGTATGAAGTTGCCGGGAGCTCAACGGTCAAGCTTCTCCTACCAAGAGAGGTGTTTTATGCTGACAACTGAGGTGAAATCATCAATGTAGGTGCTGGCAATGAGGAGATCTCACCAATCCAGCCAGTGTTGCATGCAGTAAATAACAGTATGGTAGCCAATAAAGGGAATCCCAGAACCAGGGAAAGGGGAGAAATCCCACCTTTTGAGATAGGCAATAAGTGCAGTACTTATCTGGAGTCCAATTGACCTGAGAGGTGGATTTAGGTGGACTTCTTGCAGCTTACAAGAATTACTTTTAAGTTTTAAGAAGGAGATAAAACTTTGGACATGTTAGTATTACAATTGTAATTTGTACTGAGATATACATTGTAGAAAAAGCAATAGACATATATGTGTTAACAGCACAAGCATTCCTTAAGGTAAGCTCTGAAAAGGCAAAAGCCTTTTATGAAGTAAAAGAACTCACTTGATTTGATCTTAACAGCACAAGCATACATATTATGGAGACAATCTTGAACTTAGAACCATAATAGATCTTAACAGCATAAGCATACATATTGTGGAGACAATCTTGAGCTTAGAACCTTAATAGATCTTAACAGCATAAGCATACGTATTATGGAGACAATCTTGAACTTAGAACCATAATACGTGACAGAGTGGAATGTTTTTGTATTAGAGTTAGACTAATATAATAGACTAATGAATTAGAGCTTTATTTATAAAGGTCACAACTCTGGACAGTCAACACAACAGTAGAATAGGAACAGGAGAAACCATCAAGCGGTTTTACCTATTTAGGATATTTTAAATTACCTTAGACTCTGTAACCTTTATAACTTGCATTTACCAACTTTAAGACACAATTTTAGGATCTCAAACAAGTATAATTTGTGTTTATTAACCTTAAGATACTTTTAAACTTTTAGACATAACTTATCTTTACCAACATTAAAGCATTTTTTAAGACTCTCAAGTATGTATAGCTTGTCCTTATCAACTTTAAGACATTTTTTTGACCATTAAAGATCTTTAGGCCCTTTGTATAGTTGTTTACCATGAGACATAGTTGAGACTGCTATGAACCTTAACTGTCCTTTAGCTAAA
>CM053742.1:112228221-112261191 GCA_028658305.1 Pachyuromys duprasi | reverse complement strand
TTGTGCTGGTTGATCTCTATGGCTGGGCACAGAGACAAGCCTGCTTGGGAACCTTTTGACCTCCAGAGGCCAGTATGCTGACCGGCAGCAACGGGACCAGTGTGTCCCCTTTTGCTGGATTTGAAACAGTCACCTGGCAGAACTGACTTTTGGCTATATCCCCACGAGATGGAGCACTGCAGACCTCTTGTCTTTTGTGTGGGAATGCCAGCAGCCTCATGGGAGCAACCAAGGTCTAGGGCCTATCGGGAAGGCTTTTACCAACTCTTATATGAGTGACTCAATGACCATTCTCAGCTGTTTATTAAAAAACTGCAGTGAGACTATATTTTTATCTGTAGAACTATAAATATATTTGGATATCTATGAGATGACTATTAACTTTTATTTGTTAACCATTAAATATTAGGACTTTAGATTTTGTTTTTGCTAAGTTAGAACCTTAAAAGTTATAATATAGTCCATTAAAATGAGAGTTTTTTGTTTGGTTTAGTGTATAAAAGTTTATAGCTTATAAGACCAGTATATTTTAACCTTTTGAGACTAGAGATATAGCACAATGACCTTATCTTAATATAAATATAATTTTTAATTAATAGCTTTTAATTTAGGATATTGGTAGACAACTTGTACTTAATAACAAACCCCTGAGCTCTAAGTTTAAAACCAACAATATAGTAAAATAGTATAAAGCAACTTTAATTATATTTGAATTTATTATAGCAAACCCATTAACCAGAAAGCCTACTGGTGAATCTGGATCATAGCAGGAAAAACAGCAACATTTGCGAACTGAATTTGAGAACTGAAAGAGACATAAACAGTCAGATACATATTTTAAACCAACTTAACTTGGATATTTATAACTTTGAATTTTTGTTATTATATGAAATTTATTTTGAAGCAGGGTTGAATCACAGATAGTAAAACACAACTTTGAACTTTTATAAAATGTATATCAATTTAAATGTGGCTTGTCGTTGTGGTCTAGTCTAAAAGATAAAATAAACAGTTATTAAGGAAGCTTTGTAAATATGAGGAAATTATATAAAGTATTAGATAAGAAATTTGAAGCACTTAAAGTAAGAGCAGAGTATACAGAAATTAGGGAGAAGTTTTTTGCTATTTAAAAGCTTGGAGAAATATTAGAAGGATTGGAAGTCTTGAGTTTAAAAGCACAGCTTGGAGAATTTCCCAGAGCTAGCAAGAACACAGCTTTGGTGGGGGAAGGGCCACCGCATGGGAGCGGGAAGCTTTTGCCCTAATTAAAGATGGCACCGACACAACATTGAGCCCATAATGAAGGAGGGTTCCGCTCAGTTGCCCAAAAGCAACATGGCTCGCAAGTCTCGCGCGGTAGGTTTATGATCCTGCTGCAAGTTTAAAATCCTGTTCACTGCTTTTCCTAAACACCAAGTACCCTCAAGCTCATTTTAGCACAGTGAGAATGCCTCAGGCTCAGAGTACCAGTCCAGTCCAAGCGGGGTTGCGGCGGGAGTCCCTCCACTGCGCAGCTTGGTGAGGGGGGGGAGCCATCCGCAGCCAGACGGTAGGATGCTTACCTAGATAGAAGCAGGCTGTATATCTGAAGCATTCCTGCACACCGTGCCCATCCAGGCTAGGTCTCTGCGGCGGCCACCCGTTCCTGCCCGCCAACACACAGCAGGGTGTCCGGTTGTAAGCGGACACGTGGAAAAAGCATAGGTAGCCCAGAAGATTCCGGAGGACTTAGAGGGCAGTTTAGGTAAGAACAGAGTAAACCTGTTAAAGCCATTTATTTTAGTTATATTAGTTCGAAAGAGGGGTCCCAGGAGAACCAGAGGTTACCCTCTCCTGGCAGCTCGCCAATATTAGAAATAAGAAATAAGATGAGGCTTACAACAGGTTTTCTATGAAAGGGGTTTATTAGGGGAGAAGGGGGAACAGGGGTGGGCCATGATGGGGGAAGGGAGAGGGAGAGGAAGAAAGGGGAGGAGGGGTGGGGTGCCCCATAGAGAGAGTAAGAGGGTGAGAGGAATGAGAGGGTGAGGAATAAGAGAGTGAACAAGTGTCTGGTGGTCCTTTTATAGGTCAGGTAATTACTAACCACACCCCCAGGTGTGGCCACCTGGCTGGGCGATACAAGATGATGTCATTGTTGCTAGGTAACCAGAAGCAAGGTTGTTTCAGAATACTAACAGAGAGCCTTTCTGGACTTATGATAAGCTCACTGGACAAGGTAAATATGTAGCTGAGAGCCACCAAGCTAAACTGCTCATCGGGCACTTGGTCCAAGTTAAGGAAGCTGCCATTGGGGCTTGGAGGGCAGTCCCTGCAAAAGGGTCCCTCACAACGCCACTGACAAAAATCATACAGGGCCCTCAGGAAACTTACCATGATTTTGTTGGCCAACTTGTAGAAGCAGTGGAAAGGATTTTAGGCCCCGAAGAAACTAATGGAAAAATCTTAAAACAACTGGCCTTTGAAAATGCCAACGCAGCCTGTAAAGCTGCTCTCTGAGGACACACTAAAAATAAGGATCTTAATGATTTTATTAGACTCTCTTCTGAGGTTGATTCCCTTTCTCATAAAATTTCTCAGGGTGTCAATTTGGCCATTGGGGCAGCCTTACAAGCAGTAAATCCATCTAAAGGATGCTTTAAATGTGGGCAACCTGGACATTTCTCTAAACAATGCCCAATGGTAATGGGAGTACCTAGTGGCGCTCCCAATAACCCTGGCTCGTCGCCTGGCACTCCTGTGCCTACTACAGTATGTCCCAGATGTCAGAGAGGTAAGCATTGGGAAAACCAATGCCATTCTAAAACAGACATAACAGGCAACTTGCTGTCCTCTTTACCCTCAGTTCTGGGAAATGGATGGAAGGGCCAGCTCTGGGCCCCAGAACCATTCCATTCCAACCAGCTTTGGGGGCCAGTCTAGAGCAGGTTTAGGCCCCTACCTCGGGCCACAACAACCCTCCAAACCTCACCGAGCCACCATAGAGAGTGCAGGATTGGACCTGTGTACCTCCACCTACACAATATTAAAACCCGAGGACAGAGTTCAAATCCACCCTACCGGGATTTCTGGACCTCTTCTCCCAGGCACGTTTTTCTTAATTTTGGACAGGGCATCCTCCACCCTTAAAAGGCTTACTATTCACCTCTCGATGGTGGACAATGACTACACCAGAGAGATAAAAGTCTCAGCCAGCTCTACCTTGGGACCAATATCCATTGCTAAGGGACAAAGAGTAGCTCAGGCCCTCCCTCTCCCCTTGCAAACCAAAAGCCCAGCCCTTCATGGACCCCGGAGGGCCACTAAACCAGGCTCCTCTGATGTTTACTGGGTCCAGGCTATTGCCCATGATCAGCCCACGTTATGTCTTCAATTAGACAAAAGATGGTTTATAGGCATTATCAGTACGGGGGCTGATGCTACAGTTATTTCACAGGACCATTGGCCTTCAGCCTGGCCCCTCCAAACTTCTTTAACACACTTGCAGGGTATTGGTCAATCAAACAATACCCTACAAAGTTCAAAAATTCTGACTTGGGAAGATCAAGAAGGTAACTCGGGTACAATCTGCCCATTTGTAATTGAAAAATTGCCCATTAATCTATGGGGACAAGATCTTCTCAATCAAATGAAATTAATTATGTGTAGCCCTAATGAGACTGTCACCAGTCAAATGCTTCATCAAAGCTTTCTACCAGGACAGGGCTTGGGAAAGAGCAATCAGGGTATGACCCAACCTATTATTCCACAACAAAAAATTGATCCATCAGACTTGGGTTTTCAGCATTTTCCCTGAGGGCCATTACACCTCCTGCACCGCGGGCAGATAAAATCACTTGGAAAAATGACACCCTTGTATGGTTGGATCAAAGGCCCCTTCCATCCACAAGGTTATCAGTGGCTATAGAGTTAGTGCAGGAACAATTGATCGCTGGACATATTGAACTATCCACCTTTCCCTGGAATATACCCATTTTTATTATACAAAAAACAAAAAAATCAGGCAAATGGAGACTCTTGCAAGACCTTAGAGAAATTAATAAAACCATGTTCCTATGGGTGCTTTGCAGCCAGGGTTCTCTTCCCCCTTTGCTATCCCAAAAGGATTTCATAAAATAGTTATAGAACTCAAAGATTGTTTTTTCTCCATTCCTCTTAATCCTGAGGATTGTAAACACTTTGCTTTTAGTCTCCGCATTGTAAATTTCATTGGCCCCATGCTGCACTTCCAATGGCGGATTTTGCCTCAGGGTATGGCAAATAGTCCCACTCTCTGTCAAATGTTTGTCGCCCAGAGTATAGATTCCTTTTGCCTCCAGTGGCCCTCCCTTTGTATTATACATTATATGAATGATACTCTTTCAGCTGGACCGGATGCCTCACAGTTACATTCTGCTTCTCAGCAACTTGTAACGAACTTACAATGTCGAGGCTTGCAAATCTCCCGAGATAAGGTTCAACTCCAACCCCCACATTTATTCTTAGGCTTTGAGCTTTTTCCCCATAAGGTTATATCTCAAAAAATTCAGTTGAGGAGGGATGCCCTTAACACCTTAAATGATTTCCAACGACTTTTAGGGGATATTAATTGGCTGAGGCCATATCCTAAAATAACCACTGGTGAGTTAAAACCCCTTTTTGATGTTCTTAGAGGAGACTTGGATCCTTCTTCCCCCAGAAAACTTACTAAAGAGGCTCAACAGGCCCTTGTTCTGGTGGAAACGGCCATTAACAAACAAACCATTGATTATTTCTCCCCTACTAAGGAATTACTCTGTTATACTCCCTACTCTTTTCTCTCCCACTGGGGTTTTCTGGCAAGATAGACAACTCTTTTGGGTTCACTTGCCCGCTGCCTCTTCAAAAGTTCTTCCCACCTATCCCCACCTAACAGCTCAACTAATTCGACTAGGAAGAGAACAATCTAGAAAAATTTTTGGTAAAGATCCCGATATCTTGATTGTGCCATATAGCCCAGTAAAAATTTCTTGGCTGATTCAAAATAATGATGATTGGGCTGTTGTTTGTGTGTCATTCCAGGGAAAGATTGATAATCATTATCCACCCAATAAGCTTTTGCAATTCCTATATAAAACACCTATTGTTTTTCTGAGGCTTATAAAAGGCTCTCCTATTTTTAATGCTAATTTAGTTTTTACTGAAGGCTCGTCTAATGGTCGAGCAGCCTATTCAATTAATGGTGTGATTACTCAGATTTCCACTTCCTATGTTTCAGCACAGTTGGTGGAATTGAGGTCTTTAAGGCCTTACCAACTTCCCCTTTTAATTTATATACAGATAGTTCCTATCTTGCTCATTCTGTTCCCCTATTGAAAACTGTTCAGTATATAAGACCCACTACTAATGCAGCCCCCTTATTTTCCACACTTCAGAACCTCATTCGCAGCTGTATTTGTTCATTTTTTGTTGGGCATATACGAGCACACTCTAGATTGCCAGGCCCTCTAGCACAAGGCAATGATTTGGTAGATGGTGCAACACAGCTTGCGGGGCTGGCACAAAAAATTACTACAGTCTTTTTGGATCCCCTAACTCAGGCCCAACAAGCCCATGACTTGCATCATCTCAATTCTCAGACCCTTAGGCAAAAATTCAAGATAACTAGAGAACAAGTGAGGCAGATAGTTCGAAATTGTAAAGGCTGTGTAACATTTCTACAAGAGGTACATCTAGGAGTTAACCCCCGCGGCCTTGTCCAGGGAGAAATATGGCAGATGGATGTAACACACATTAACACATTTGGCAAATTAAAGTATGTCCGTGTTACTGTTGATACATATAGTGGATTTATATTTGCCACGCCACAGGCAGGCGAGGCTACCAAAAATATTAGCCATGTTTTATCATGCTTAACCATATTAAATCAACCTAAGGTAATAAAGACTGACAACGGACCTGGATATACCAGCAATAGTTTTAAACAGTTTTATTTAGAATTGGGCATTAAGCATATTACTGGCATTCCTTATAACCCTCAGGGCCAAGGAATTGTTGAGAGAGCTCATCAGACGCTCAAAAATATGATTACCAAATTACAAAGTAATGGGGGAATTCTGTTCCCTATTACAGGAAACTACAAAAATTTGCTCAACCATGTACGTTTTGTTTTAAACTTTCTTACCTTAGACAAAGAAGGAAAATCTGCGGCGGATTGCCTATGGCATCCCACTACCTCCCAAAACTATGCACAAGCCCTCTAGAAAGACCCATTGACCTTTAAGTGGCAGGGTCCCGACCCAGTCCTTATTTGGGGAAAAGGACATGCCTGCATTTATGATACTACTGCAGGAAATGCCAGAGGGCTGCCTGAAAGGCTATTAAAACAGTTCAATGCGCCCAGGGATCCCTCTGGTCACCCTGAGGAAGCGTCTCATTGTGTTTAATTTCAGAAAATGCTTTTCTGTGGCTGCTGCTGAGCTTCGGCTCCAAAGCGTCAAGTTCCCCCTCATTTTGACTTTCCAATTACACTTCGCAAATTATCAATGAGGCTGGTGACATTGCCAATTCCACCTAGGCCGTAAGTTTCCAGATACCCTGGCCCACTTTAGAAGTTGACCTTTGTGCCTTAGTGCTCAGGGCCAATGAAGCCTGGGGCACACCCACGCATTTTTTGCCACAACCTAAACCAGTAGACACAGATACCCACTATCATCCTCAGCCAGGCTGTGGCAGCCTCTGGGCTAGATCCTATTTACCCATGGCACCTATCCATGTTTGCCCAGGACCGCATAGAGACCACTCCCTATACCTAAAGTGTGGCTTTGCCCTCTACTTTTATTGTGCCTCTTGGGGTTGTGAGACCACAGGAGACGCTTATTGGCACCCCTCGTCCTCTAGGGATTATATGACAGTCAAAAGAAAAAATCCTTCCCAATACCACCTTAACAGCGGGCCTGTACCTCTTGTGGAGCAGTGTAAAAATCACTGGTTCAATCCTCTTGTAATTACGTTCACAGACTCAGGCAAAAAGGCCCATTGGGAAAACCTTCGAGGATACGAATGGGGGCTCAGACTTTATATTTCTGGAAAAAACCCTGGTCTCACCTTCAAAATTAAGTTACTTAAAATTGTTCCCTTTTATGATCACAAGGTCACCATTGGACCCTCAGGCAAAAATCCCCCCCCCTTCCCCCATCACACCGCATTCCTTCAATTCTAGTGAAACCTTTTCCCCTACCCCATTTCAGCCCACTTTTCCCCCAAGACCCCCTTCTTCTGCAGAGGCTATGCTTTCATTATTAAAGGCCTCAATACTTGCTGTCCAGGAGACTAACTCCTCCTTTACGGAGGACTGCTGGATCTGTTATTCCCCACATCCTCCCTTTTATGAAGGAATTGCTTCATTTGGGACTATTATACCCACCAATGATTCCAAAGAGCTACGCTGGTGTCCTACCCTGGGACAGGGCCTCATTCTTGAGAGCGTTTCCAGCATTGGCTTATGCCTCTTGGGACCTAGAATGGTTCCCCCTGCTTCTCTTAGTAATATTTGCAATTCCTCCATAATTGTTAATGCCTCCTTCTGGTTTTTTGCCGCTCCCAATGATTCATTTTTTGCCTGTTCCTCCCAGTTGACTACATATGTTTATACACCTACATTTCTAGCTCATAGAGATTTTTGTGTATTGGGTAAGATTCTCCCTTGCCTGACTGTTCATTCATCTGGGGAATTTCTTACCTTTTGGGAACAAAAAGATTCATCTATTCATAGGCCCAAAAGAGAACCCATAACCGCTATAACACTCACTGTTCTTTTGGGCCTTGGAGCTGCAGGTGCTGGAACTGGGATTGCTGCCCTAGTGACCTCTGGACAGCGATTCAATGAGCTAGCCAGAGTCATTGACGTAGACTTGACAAACCTAAAGGAAGGCATCAAAGACCTGATGGACTCCCTAGCGTCCCTTTCGGAAGTGGTGTTGCAAAATAGAAGAGGCTTAGACCTCGTCTTCCTCCAACAACGAGGTCTTTGTGCAGCATTAAAACAAGAAGTCTGTTTCTATATGGACAAGACAGGACTAGTTAGAGACAGCATTAGATGGGTAGAAGAAAATCTTTAAAAAAATAACATTTAGAGAGACAAAAAAAGTGAGGCATGGTATCAAAATTGGTTTTCTACTTCCCCCTTTTTCACAACTCTCCTTCCCTCCATTCTCAGCCCCCTTGTTGGCCTTCTACTTCTCCTCTCGTTTGGACCTTGGGCATTTAAAAGATTAACTGATTTTTTTTAAGGGCAGGTCGAGTCTGCCACTAGGCAGACGGTGTTGGTCCACTACCATCAGCTTGCTTCAACCGAGGCTGGCCAAGAACCTTATGAGGAACCCCTGGGATCACCCTCATCTGCCCTTGATTTCTCTCAGCTGGCTCAGAGTCCCCCTCAGAGCCGGCTCCAAAAATGGCTACGGAGACTCTAATGAAGACAGGAGCTTTGCCCTTTTTGGTTTGAGAGAGGGGGAGATGTTGGAAATGGGTAAAGTCTTGAGCAGAAGGCTCCCTCCCCTTGCTGAGAGAAACTGCTGACACTTAGAAGTGTCCCCTCCCCTTGCTGAGAACTACTGACCCTTAGAAAATAACAGCCATGCAGTTGGGACTGGACATTCCGAGATAAGAGGCTCCCAGGCTGAATGACATTCGAAGATAACCACAGAGACTCCCAGGCAGAACCGCTCCCCCTGCAGGAATGTTACCTTCCCCCTCTCTCCCTCCTTTCTCCTGCTTTTAAGCTGTTACATTTTGCCCATTATATCAGACCTTGACAAGGCACTGCTTGGTCTCATTCTTCTTTCTCACCCATTTTTCTTTCAGGCTTGGTTCCCCTCAGACCCCACAAATAACTAGGTCCTGCGGGTCGGAGCACAACCTCATTTCTGGAAGTGGACATTTTATTTGTTGACCTATGGCCTGGTAGGACCATTATCACTCTGTTACAGAATGAATTTATTTAAGCTTGTTATATGTGTACATAATCTGGGAAGCATCTACATTAATAAGTTTCCATATTTACCTTTCAAAAAAGGTCGTTAGTGTTAAGTATCCCCTCCTGTTTTAGTTACTTTTCTGTTGTTGTGTACCAGAGGGAAAAGAGTACATCATAGCGGGAGAGGCATGGAAATAGATAGGCATGTTGGCTGAAGAAGGAAAATGAATGATTACAATCTCAGCTGTAAACATAAGACACAAAGAGTGAACTGGAAATCGCTTGAGGCTTTAAACTTCCATAACCAAACTCCAGTAATGTATTTCCTCCAGCAAGACAACAACTCCTAAACCTCCCCAAACATCACCATAAACTATTTAAATACCCCATCCTTATAAGGAACATTTTTTACTCAAACTACCACATTCTACTTCCTAGCCCTCTTGAGGTCACGGCCATATCAAATTGCAAAATGCATTTGTTCCAACTTCAGAAGTCACCATAATCAGCCAGGTACCATGGCACACATCCTGGCACTTGGGAGAAAGAGGCAGGTAGATCTCTGTGAGTTCAAGGCCAGCCTGGTCTACAAAGTGAGTTGAGGACAGCCAAGGCTACACAGAGAAACCCTGTCTCAGAAAAACAAAACAAAGCAAAAAAGTCACCATAGTTATTCACAGTCTTAACACTGTTTAAAAGTCCAAAGTCTCTTCTGAGACTGAATCCTGTCTCTTAACTGTAATATCCTATATAAGCAAAGCACAAATTACGTATTTCTAAAATACACATTTCTAAAATGACACAAAATATACATTTCCATTCCAAAAGGGGGGAGTGGGATCATAAGGGGAAAATACTGGGCCAAAGTGGGACCAAAACACAGGAGGGAGCCACTAAGTCCTCTATCTCTATTCCCAGTGGCTGGAACTTCAATTTCAAAGGGCTTAGATGACTGTATGCTTCCAGTTTTGCTGCCTGCAATATACAGATCTCTCTTTGGTTACTGTCAGGAGCCGGCATTCGCCATTACAAGATGGCACTGGTTTCCGCGTTCTTCGTGGACACGGCAGTGGTAAACAACTCTTGTGCGCGCATGTGCATAGCCCGCCAGGGGCTATGCTAATGAGGATTTGAGATACGGACCAATCACACGCCATCTTAAGTCCTATTTAAGCAGCATCAGTCCGTAGCTCAGGGTCTTCCGCATTTAACCACTAGCTGCGCAGCTGAATAGCATGATGTATCCCCAATAAAGCGTGCTTCAGAAGAATCCTGTTGTGGCGTCTTCCTTGCTGGCGAGGTGGGTGCGACAGGTTACTTCTCCACCTTTATGCTGCTTTTCTTAATAGATATGTCAGGGCTCTGGCATTTTCATATGCTTGACAATGCCAAGTTTAGTTGTCAGCTTGGAATAAACCTTGACTTCCTTGAATCATATTAGCAGTAGTACATTTTTTTTTCAGTTATTTTCTAGGAGCAGGGAATGCCTTATACTTTCTTCTATAAGCTAGAAGCTTAGCTTACTCTTGGGCAGCCTTCCTGTTACACCAGTGCAGAATAGGCCTCTCCTTACTGGTTCTAATCTCCTTAATAGCCTCTGTCTTAATTAAAGTTTGCTTGCTGTGAAGAGACACCACAATCATGGCAACTCTTATAAAGGGAAAGAGTTAAATCTAGGCTGCCTTAGTTTCAGAGCTTTTTAGTCCATTATCATCATGGTGGAAGCATGGTGGCAGGCAAACGAACATGGTGCTGGAGGAGCTGAGAGTTCTATATGTGGATCAGCAGGCAACAGAAAAAGAAAATGAGTCACGAGGCCTGGCCTGAGCTCAACAATGACATACTTCCTCACAAGGCCATACCTTCTTATAATGCCACGCCTTATGAACCTATGGGGGTCATTTTTATTCAAATCACCACAGCCTCTCTTCCAGAACATGCCTGCTCAACATGCTCTTTTTCACTGTAGACGTGAGTAAGTCTTATCAATAACAACCTTTCTACAGACTCAATACTCCCTCCCCCCAAAAATAACCCTAGCCTGTCAGTTTTTAATTAACCATGGGCAAGTTCTTAGAACAAGGGTGGAAGAGAGCAAGATTCTTTGCCAAAATATATGAGAACAGCCTCAACCTCACTTACTAACAGTGTTCTATTCTAAAACCATTTGTGCTTGGCCTCCACATTTTACATTACTCTCAGCACTACTGCCTTTCTCCTTTATACTAAGATTGTCTATTAAGTTCTCCTTACAGACATTTTCAGTATTCCTTTTCCAAACTTCCAAAGACTAACATCCTCATATGTTCTTCACAGCAACAAGCATACTCTCTAGTACCAACTTCTTTGTTAGTTACTGAGAGAGCAAGAGGAGAACTAACTCCATCTTGTTTTTCAGACACCATTTTGAATGTCTTTTAGGTGACCCAAGTTCTCCCACTAGGAAGTTTTCAAATAAAATACCCACAGAAGGAAACTGGCAAGTAAAAAATCTCAGAGAACTTGGCAAGAGCAAATAGGCCCACTGGAGGAATTCAGCAAGAATAATTAGGCCCTACACCTAGAGCCAACCAGTGAAATAAAAGTACATACAGAATTCTGGGCATTGTCAAGGTAAAGCTGTTACTTTTTCAATAGCCTGTTTCCCCTTTATGGTTTGGTCAATTGGCCTGACCCAATCAGTTTAAAGGTCAATCTACCTCAATCTATCCCCTCCCCTCTTACCTAATCTTGTAATGCGAAGGCTTGGAAATTCCCACTTGTGGCTTTTCCCTTTAAAAACTCTATCCTCCCTAGGCTTTGGGGCCACTCTTTCTGAACTGCTGTGTTAGGGACAATTGATGGCTCAAGGCTGAACTTGAATAAAGACCCTTGTGTGCTTGCATCAGACAAGGGTCTGTTCCTGGTGGTCTCTTGTGTGTGTGTGTCTTGTGACCTAGGCATACCATTATATTTCTGTTTGTTTTGATAAAACATCATCACCAGAAGCAACTTGTAAAAAATTTTGTTTTGTCTTATGGGCCTAGACAGATAAGAGTCCATCATGGCTAGAAGGCATGACAAAAGGCAGGCATGATAGATGAAGCAGAAAGCTTTGTTGAAGGAAGTGTGTCACTGGGGTGTGCTTTGGAGTTTCAGAAACCCAAACTTCTGAGACTTTGGATTAGAAAACTGTTGGCCATACTAGTAGGAGCATGGAACAGGATTTGAGTGTGGGAGCTGAACTCAAGAAGATTCAGAAGAAAAAAATATTAATAAGTAGCCTAGAGTCTATTCCTGTGATACTTTGGTGAAATATGGTTGCTTTCTGTCCTTGTCAAAAAAAAAAATCTTCCTGAGGCTAAATTGAAGAATTTTCAGTTACTAGCATTGGCAGAGGAGATTTTGAAATATCCAAGTATTGACTCTGTCATGTGGCTATTTATCATCACTCTTATGCAGATCTATAATGAAATGGCGAAAGCTGAAAAAGAAAAATAAATACAAAGTTTACAATTTGAGGAGTAAGGCAGAACCAGGAAATGTAATGGAGCTAAGCCCAATGCTTAAGGAGATAAAAAGTAAAAAAAAAAAAAAAAAAAAAAAAAAAAAACATTCTAAATGGATAAAGGGAGTAGTATCCTGAGGTTAAGATCCCACCTAGCTAAGCTTCCTATTTATGAAGGGTAGTTAAAGAAAAGGTTAAACACACCCAGTGATCTGGGAGGCAGAAGCAGTCAGATCTCTCTGAGTTTAAGGCCAGCCAAGTTTACACATGAGTCCAGGACAGGCAAACTAATTTTACACAGAGAAACTCTGTCTTGAGAAAACAAAAAAAAAAAAACTTAAGCAGTAAAGGAAATGCTTGCAAACAGAAAACTGATGACAATGTATTTGAATAAAGAGCCAAGTTCCAGCCCCAGCAAACAGAAGAACTTGGCAATTTCAGCTACTTGGTTCTAGAAAGGGGATTTGGGATTTCCCTTTATGACTAAAGAAAGCTGCTAAGGTCAGGTGTGCAACTCTGCATGGAGGCCTAGAGTGACCCTTGTGTGAAGCTCGTAAGTTAAAACTTGAATTTCCTTGAAGACACTAAGATGTTGGAGATGACAGAGCCAAAGGTCACGAGCCAAAGAAAGCTGCAGACCAGATGTGTAACCAGCCCATGAGAAAGAAGTGTGTTACAGTAAACAAAGCTAAAAGGAGGTGAAGATCTGAAGAGTATTTTGACATCAGACTTGGGGATGCAGTGTTTGGAGTTTGACTAGCTCTAGGTTTTCAGTCTTGCTTTGGTCTAGTATTTCCTCACTATGCTCCAATTCTTCCCTTTTTGAAAAATAATGTATATCCTGTGCTGTATATTGGAAGTATGTCATCTGTTTTCATTTTGATTATAGGCAAGAGATTGTATGGTTATCAGAAGAGACTTTGAAGTTTGAGCTTTTGAACAAGTTTGAGACTGTGGTAGGCTATGAGGACTTTTGAAGTTGGAGTGAATACAGTTTTGCATTATGATGTGGCTATAGGCCTTTGGGAGCCAGGGAGTGGAATGTGGTGGTTTGAATAAGAGCAGTCTTGATAGACTCATACAGTTTGAATACTTAGGGAATGTTACTATTAGGATTAGGAGACATGGCCTTGTTGGGTTGGATATGGTATTTTTGGGTAGGTATGTTGGAGGAAGTGTTTCACTGAGTGTGGGCTTTGAAGATTCAGAAGCCCAAGCCAGGCTTGCTTGCTTTCTGATGCCTTCAAATACACATGTAGGACTCTTGTCCACCATGTCTGCTTTTGTGCTACCTTACTAAATTCAGAGATTTATGGATTAAATCTCTGAAACTAAGCCAGCTCCAATTAAATGTTTTCTAAGAGTTGTCATGGTGATGATGTCGTTTCTCAGCAATAAAAGACTAAGACAGACTGTCACATAGCTTCATGGAAGGAAGTAGCCTCTTAAGAAACTGTACACAGATGGTGAGAACCTCCGTAAACACATTATCAATCATCTACACTTTTTATCATTGGTACTGTATCCAGGCCAGCAATCACAACATACATCATTCTTGAGACAGATCACCAGGAATAAAGGATAGTGATGCATCCTTATTTTATGGTACAACAAACTAATGTGGCAGGTTTGGTACGATGTAATGGGGATACTTATAGTAACATTTCCTCTTCCCTTTTCTTAAAATCAGTTTATTTGCTTTTTTTTTTAAAGACAGGGTTTCTCTGTGTTTTAAGCCCAGGCTGTCCTGGACTTGCTTTGTAGACCTGGCTGGTCTTGAACTCACAAAGATCTGCCTGTCCCTGTCACCCAAGTGCTGGGATTACAAGCGTGCACCACACGCCTGGCTTTAAAATCACTTTAAATGTGCCTCCAAATAACTGTGCTTTAGAATGGAAAGGCTATACCAAAAAACACAGATGTGCTTTATTGCAGATTAAAATTATGAATGTGAGTAGTCATAAATTGAGCTGATTCAATTCTCTGAAGACTTTCATAAGTGAATTCCCAAAAAGGAAACTTCTTCAGAAATGTAAATACAATACAATAATAAACAGAATATAAATACAGCAATAGTTTGAAAATGAGGCATTAAAAAGTTTTAAATAAGTAAATTGTGATTTAGTTAAAGAAATGTAAGGAAACTTGCAGCTGGTAGAGACATATCTGAGAATGACGTCAAATAAAATTTGAAAGAAAACTAGATAAATTTTCAATTATCTTTTGAAGGAATAACTCACAAATGCTATGGATATTTCTGATGGCCTTAATAATTCCCTTATCAATTTTTCTGTGATGTTTAGTACCCAGAGAATTTGTGTGTGGTTAGTTGTCTCCAAATTTAGAGTGGGCTTATATTTTGATAAACATAATTAGCTAAATTAATATAGTTATTATATGAGTAGTTTTAAATCAATATATAAAATGGATCTTTATAGAATAATTGCACACAGCATCTTGGGGGGGGGAGTTATATTGCAACGAGAAGTAAATGTCCTTTAATGACACAAAATAAGTTTGAAAGAAAAGTTTTGATCAGAGTTTACAATGAAATGACTTCTTATCTGAGTGTCACTATATCCTGAATTTTATAAGGACTCCTTATATAGGATTAGAACAGATACATAAGATAGCACTCATCTGTGAAGGCCATATCACCATAAAAATCATACTCTCAGCAGATGAATACTGAAATATCAATATATGACTATATATGGAATTAATTAGTTTTTAACAATGAGTACCTAGATTAAGCCTAAGGTAAAACTGCTGGTTTTGTCAGATACTTCAACCAATAAATATTCCATTTATTGAAAAAAAAAACGTACCTTAACTGGTGCAAAAATAATTTTTATTCACCTGATGTAATTGTCCTCTTTTAGGCTTAGTACCTCCATCTCCTAACCTAGGCCAAGTCTTGGAAGCCTCTAACCTCCATACAAACTTATTTAGGGCTAGAATGTTTTCAAAACTGATTCAAACTGCCTTCACTCAGCTTAACTTTAGCAATCTAGTCTTCTGGCTCCTCATTCTCTGGATCATTCTTCCTTTACTTGTGTCTAGCTTGTTCTCTCTTCAACCTCTTTCTGTAAAACTATCTTCTCTCTCTCTGTGCTCACCTCATGTTCAGTGGACTCTCTTTTGTCTTTCTTCTGAGAGTTGGGTGTAAGGATAAATATTTTAACCTGGCCCTAACCATGGGAACTAACCATGGGAACTAAGACTTATGAGCTTTAATCATTACCAAACCCGGATCTGATACAATACCAAACCCAGATCTGATACAAAATGTTTCTAAGAGACGCCCTTCTGTAGCTATGGATACAATCTCTAACTGTCCCCTAGTCACCGCACCTGGGCACAGCCAATCACAGACTGCCCCATTAGGAAAGTCATTTATCCCTAGACCCCCTCCTGTTTTGTGGTTTTTGTCTTTATAAACTCTGTGATTCTGTTGCTGGGTGTTCTGTACCATTCCCTTGTGTGGGAGCTGTGTGCGGAGCCCCGGCATGCCGGCTACTAATTAAACCTCTTGCTGTTTGCATCAAGAGTTCTGTCTTTGTAGGTTATTGAGGTCTGGCGTCTATCCCGAGGAACGGAGGGTCTCCCTACCTGGGGAGTCCAACATTGGGCATCTCCTATTCTGTCATATTTTTTCTGATTCATCACCTTGTATGCCTTTCAATTAGGGATATCTTTAAAAAATCGCCGCTTCCTTCCAGCAACTAACTTTACCATCATTGTTTGGGATTAAAGGTATATCTAAAAGCACATCTATATTCCAGCCAGAGTAACAATGTTGCTGAATTCAAACCCTTTGCAAATTAATTTTACATAAATATCACAGAAAACATACTCATACAACATCTAATATTATTTCTAGAATTACAGGTTATGATCTGCAAAACATAAATTTACAATGACAATAATTTACAGGTAAAACATGGCAGTATTTCTTCAAAAACAGGTATTCAAAAATGCATATATATCCTCAGACAATAGATATATATTTATAAATGTGCAGATGCTATGTACATAAAATTATCTATTACCAAAATGTATTTATGACCAAATTTTGTGAATTTTGTGTTTATATGTAAATTTGACAGAATAAAATAGAAGCTTAGTGAAGAAATATGTGAAATAGTAACTGTATGGTTTGGAGGGAAGGCTTTTATTGTAGGTTAGAAAACATCCAGAGGCATTTGAAAGAGTCTAGAGCAGACATCAGGCTAGGCTGAGGGGAGGGAGGGCAATGACCTGGAGCAGCCTGGGAGTTTAGGATGGAGGGGTGAATGAGAAGGAATAGGATTCTAGCCTGGACTTTGAGACTTTTGACAAATATGTGTGATAGGCACAAAAGTAGCCTGCACACTAGCATGGACATTGATATGCAATCATAGGTATAAGTCAATAGACAGCCATTTGTCCCTACTGCCAGAGGGAAAAGGAAATAACTCCTTTACGTTGAAAAACCAGTGTCACTAGTCCCTGAGGAATGCTGGCTTTTATCTAACCACCCAAAATCCTGTTATAATTCTGCTTGAGACTACCTTAGACTAAATTTGGACCAATTCAGTGGACCTGAGCTTTTGGGGGGAAACGAGGGTACCTGCCTTACTATATGACAAACAATTTAAGAATTTCAGAAGGAAACAAGAAAGTAGAAGTGTGGAGTGAAAGACTCCCGCTTGAGTCTGGACAGGGAAACCCCGCTTCCCAAGGAACAGCGAGACCAGTCTTCGGATGCAAGCCGCAAGAGGTTTTTTTTTTTTGTATTTTGATACACGGGTACCCGGGGCGACAAAGCCTTTCGGAGGACTTGTGCGCCTCTCGGTTGGGGTGACAGGTTTTTATAGGGCTCAGGAGCAAGAAGCATGATTACAGAAGCGAGAAGCATAGTTACAGGGATCTGATTGGGCGGTTTAAACAAAGCCATAGTTAGGTCACGTACCCGGAACAGGGAAGGCGGGAAGGCAGACGTGAGCTGAGTCACGTACCCGGTTCTTATCTCGGGTACCCAGAGTGTTTTCCTCAGAAGAGACAAGGACTTTCCGTCCCCCCTCATAGGCCAGGCGTGCAATTGCAGATATCCTATTGTTGGACATCTGTCCTGCCTTGCTTCTGACCCTGCACTGCTCCAGTCTTGCAAAATAGTGTTGCCAGCATTATGCTAGGGTTTTACTCTTTCATGGAGCTAAAGTGTATAGGGAAGCAAAGACTTAAGAAAAAGATAATGAATGCTACAAATAAAAAGAACACTAGAGAAGCTCCAAGCAACAAACAAAAATCCAAAACCAAAACAAACAAACCAAGTTCGGGGTGGGGGTGGGGAACCCTGCAAATTCAACATAAAGGGAAGTGTTAGTATTTAGGCAGCCTACTTCTGGGTTGCCTAGAAACCTATGATGTCATCATCTGACTCTCACCAGGTAGCCACACCTGGCAGGCATGGTTACATTGCTCCTTAAAAGGTTCAGCCGGAAACTTTGTGTTTCTCTTGCCCTCTACTCTCTTGCACTCTTACCCTCTTTCCTTTCTCTGTCAGGGCACACCCCTACCTTCCCCCTTTTATGTCTCACTCTCTCCTTCTCTCTTTCTCTTCATCTCCATCCAATAAACCTCTTTCATATAAAACCTGCTGTGTGCATCACCATTTTATTTGGCCCTAATATTGGTGCTTTTGGCTGAGAAGGGCCCTCCTGGTAACACCTGGTCTGGTCATGCCAGGACCCCTTCAATTGGACCATGATGCCTGCAAAAGATTGTTTTTCCTGTTCTATCTACACTTTCTCTCAACTGCCCTTACTGCTCAAGGCTGCTCAGACTCAGCATCCTGCTCAGAGCACTGAGCCTTGGGGACATGGCGTACACTCATACTGTGCCAAAATTGTCTTGGGAGAACTAAAACATTCATGCCAGATGTTGAAACTGCCACTTCTTACACAGCCTGTTCCTAAACTGATGCTGTTAGGTAAGCATTTGCTGGGGACCCTGCCCACACAGAGCTGGCTTTAAATTACACCACTGTCTCAAGCCCCAAGGGTGAGATTTTCAATTTCCCTTGGAATGCCTGCCTGGAGAGGCTGGCTTGCAGAGGAGGTTGCTCAGTTGCACAGACTTACAATCAGCTGAGCCACATACACACAGAGAGTTTCGAACCTGGCCAGAGCAGCCTTCCCACCAGCAAGCACTTAGTCTTCCTATGCCACCACAGTTGCTCACTGCACATGGCAAGCCTCCATGTTGATTTTAAAATAGAAAAGCCTCACCATGAGCTTGCCCCTCCCCCACTCCTGCAAAACTCCAAACCTCACATTCTAAACACTGGCTCTCAATATTTCTGACCTAAGGTGCTATTTCCAAGCTTTAAAAAATCTTCCTGATTTATGTACTTTCTACTCTTATATACATATGTATATATAAATACATGTATATATATGTAAATGCTATAAATTCTATTCTAATGATTTATATCATTTTCTCATTGAGTTTACATTTATAAGACTTCCTTAATAATAACTGTTTATTTTTTCTCCTTTTAGACAAAAAACAAGTCTCATTTTAAATTGGTATGAATTTTTAAATAACTTAAAAGTTATATTTTTATAACATGCTATAAATATGATGCAACCCTAGTTCAAATAATTTTTTTTACATTTTTAAAAATTTATTTATTTTTATCTCAATCACAGGTTAGGTACTTTGAATCCCAGGCTTAGCCCCCTCCCTCAGTCCCTCCTACCCTCCCACTCCCTCCCTCATCTCCCTCCTCCCCGCCCCCTCAAAGTCCACCAACAGGGGAGGACCTCCTTCCCTTCCATCCAGCCCCAGCTTATCCTGACTCCTCAAAGCTGGCTGCAATGCCCTTCCCTGGGATCTAGCCAGTCTGTCACTCCCCGGCAAATAATTTTTATATAATGATAAAATTTCAAAGTTATGAAGGTCTATTCAAATTTAATTTAAAATATACACCTAATTGCCTATGTTTTTATCAATTCCTAAATTAATAAATACTGTTTCTCCTGCCTTGAGCTGCCTATGAACAAGATTCATCACTAGGCTTTCTGGCTAATAAATTTGGCATAATAAATTTGAACGTAATTTTAAAATTGTTTTATACTCTTCTATTACACTGTTGGTTTTAAAACTTATAACTCAGGGGTTATTATATACAAGTTTTTACCAATAATCTAAATTAAGATCTGTTAATTTTAGAGGCATTTGATTATGTTAAAACTTGATGATTGTGCTGTATCTTCACTATCAGAAAGTTAAAATATACTTGGTCTTGTTCTCTAAAAATGGTATTATTATTAATCTATAGTATAGCCTTAGACTTTTATAAGCTATGAACATTTTATATACTAAATCATAGAGAAAACTGTTGTACTTTCACTTTAATGGACTATATTTATGACTTTTAAGGTTCTACCTTAACAGGGACAAAAACAAAAGTCCTAATATTTGATGATTAATGAATGCAAGTTAATAGTAATCTCATAGATGATCAAGTCCTCTAACACGTCCAATATATATTTATAGTTCTACAGATGCAAACATGGTCTTACTGCCATCTTTAGTTAATATCCGAGGATGGTCCATGAGTCACCATACAGGAGTTGGTATAAATAATAAGAGAAGAGCCTTCCTGACTGGCTCATCTACAACAAAAACTGTACTCCAGCCCTTAGCTGCTGCTCTGACGCTGTTGGTATTCCCGCACAAAAAAATAAGAGGTCTGCGATGCCCCATCTGCCTGGGTATGGCCAAAAGTCAGTTCTGCCAAGTGACTGTTTCAAATGCAGCCAAAAGGGACACTGGTCCCTCAGCTGCCTCAACAAGCCATGGCTGCCTGCTGGCAGGCTGGCCTCTGGAAGTCAAAATGCTCCCATGCAGGCTTGTCCTCTGTGCCCAGCCATGGAGGCTCAACCAGCACAAGAGCCATTGACACTTCCAGCCTTCTAGCTCCTTGGCCTGGCAGAGGACAAATGACTCCTAGATTCAGCGACCTCCACCACCCTCTCCCAGCCCAGGGTAATATTGCAGGTCTGTTTCAGCCTCACACTCAGGCCCCACAGACATATTGCCAACTTCTGTCTTGGGAGACTCCACATGCCTTCTCATTTCTCTTCCTATGCAGGAGACTAGGCTTAAGCCTGAGTCCTAAAGTTGCTATTGTCAGGCCTAGACATTATGTGCTTTGCTTCCAGACACAAAAAATACTCTTGGATGTAACCTTTTACCATTAGCTAAAGGACAATAAATGTTCATAGCAGTCTCACCTATGTCTCATGGCAAATAGCTAGATACAAAGGCCTATAAAGGAATGTTGTTTGAGGGCCTAAGAAAGTGTTTTAAGGTTGGTAAATGCAAGTTATAAAGGTTGCAAGGTCTAAGGTGATTTAAGGTATCCTAAATAGGTAAAAATGTTTAATATTTCCTCCTGTTGCTATGCTACTGTTATATTGACTGTCCAGAGCTTTGACCTTTATCAATAGAGCTCTGATTTATTAATTTAACTCTAATACAAAAACATTCGACTATACCACCCACAATCTTGGTTCCAAGCTCAAGATTTTAAATCTCTATAATGTATACTTATACTAAAGGTTAAGATCAAGTGAACTTCCCCTTCTACTTCATGAAAGGTTTCTGCCTTTTCAGAGCTCACCTTAAAGAATTCTTATGCTGTTAACACAAATGTGTATGTCTACTGCCTTTTCTACAATGTATACTTCAGTGCAGATTACTACATGTCTAAAGTTTTATCTCCTTTGTAAAACTTAAAAGTAATTCTTGTAAGCTGCAAAAAGTCCACCTAAATCCACCTCTCAGGTCATTTGGGCTCCCAATAAGTACTGCCCTTGTTGCCTATCTCAGAGGGTGGGATTCCTCCCCTTTCCCTGGTTTTGGGACTTTCCTTTCCTGGCTACTTGATTGCTACATGACTGACTAAATCCAACACTGGCTGATTGCTGAGTCTTCCCTTCTGGTTGGTATCTTACTGATTGCTACATTTGTATACCCAACACCAGCAATTGGTGAGTCTTCACTTCTGATTGGCACAAATGCTTCCTACCACTCTTGCCAACCTACATCTAAACCTTCATCTAGGACCTTCTCCTCCCTTGGGTAATACCTTCCCTCTACCATCACAGTTTCTCTCCCTCCCCTTCTCATTCATCTATGAAATCCTAGCTAGGTAAACAGTGTCTGCTATGGGCAACTGTGCCCTTGGTCTCTGGCCAATGCTGACAAGCTGTTGTATCAGATAGTACCAATCTACTCTACTGAGTCACACCTTTCTCATGGGATGCCTTGACAGGTCACTGACTCCTACCTGCCCAATGAGAATAGTCCATTCGTCCATTCCTCCAGATTCTCTGTGATGTCTTCTGGAGAATTTCAGATTCTACACCTAGTGCCCAGTTTAAAGGCCTCTAAGTTTACACACTTCTGTAAACAAACTTGGCCTCAATTTCCTCAGATGACAGATCCAAAGCAAAGCTTTTTTAATTACTGCCAGTGATTGGATAAATGGAGTATCCCATGTTCAGGTCTCTTTGATCCAAACTTCTACCACTATTTGCTCTCCCAAAAGTTTTAAATGTACACCTAAAGAAATTTTCTCCATAACTTACTTAACTTTGTCTTCTGCCTATACTTATCTTTCAGTATCCTGCCAGCCCCAGATGTTTCCTACATCTATAACAGTGCCAAAGCAGCTACAAGTGTTCCAGACTTCACAGACTTCATCCAGATGCACCTGTACTTTTCCTCTCAGCCATGGATGTTCTCATAGACCCTGGACAGCATCAAAACAGCCTGTTCTTCCTGGACTTGGCCAGCATTTCACCCTTTTGACCTCCCTACAGCGCCCCCAGTGTCAGCAGGAAGTATCCAGAAGATAATCCATGCCTGTTATTCTCTTATTACTATCAAAAGGCTGGAATGGTGTGCTTCAGGCCTAGGACAAGTAGCTCCAGGTTTGCCCAGCATTCCTCAGTCCCTACCTGCTGCCTTACATGGCTGGCAACTCTCTACTGACAACACTTTACCCTGAACTTTCTAGCACAAGGTCTGCCCCTCCCCTTGACCATGTAATCTGGACATTTTGTTGCTATTATTTTTTCTCTCTTACCCCCTTGCATGGAAACCAAGAGCTGCTTCCAATGAACCTAAATTTATATACTTTAACTTGACTTACATGTGAACTAACTCCTCATTTTTAATTATAGAAAAAGAGGAATTTTAGTATTTAGGTAACCTGCTTCTGGGTTGCCTAGCAACCTATGATGTTATCATGTGACACCTACCAGGTAGCCACACCTGGTAGGTGTGGTTACGTTCCTCTTAAAAAAGTTCATTCCACCACTTTCTCTCTCTCTTGTCCTCTCCTATCTTGCTCTCTTACCCTCTCCCCTTTCTCTGTTGGGGTGCCCCCTGCCTTCCCCCGATCATGTCTCACTCTCTACTTCTGTCTCTTCATCTCTATCCAGTAACCTCTTTTATATAAAATCTACCCTGCACGTCATCATTTTATTTGGTCCTAACAGCAAGGACTCCATGTCTCCTGAAAATGACACACAAATAAATATACAACATGGGCAAGGAGAAGCACCCCTTGATGGATTCTCAAAGTGGCAGAGGAGCCACCTCCAGGAGAGGAAGGAGAAATGGGAAAGGTGTTCTCCAAGGGACAGGGCCAACGGTCCCTTCCCCTGCCCTTTCAGCCACCCAACAGACAGCTCTCAGCAGTGGGCGCATCCTCCCCTCTCATCTCTGGTGAGGCACCCTAGGCTGGAAGCTTTCATTTCTGGCTCTTACTGGCAGTAAGTTGTCACCTGCTTCAGCAGCGTTTTGTCTCTCAGGGCAGGACACCAGGCAGGAGAGCTCCTAGGTGGGCACCAGAAAGGAGGGGTTGGGGATAGGACAGAGCTCCACAGGAAAAACTAAGTAGCAGTGGCACACCACATGCAAAAGAGGAGGTCTGCAGGGGGAGGGCTGGTGGCAGGAACCGGGGTGGTATTGGGAGCCTGGCAGAGATTTGGAAATGAGTGTGGAGGAGCCCAGAGATAGGTGCTGGCTCGTGGCCAGGGTAAGTGGAGGGGGCTGTGAACAGCATGAGGAAACACTCTAGGCAATAAGGTGGAGGAAGGAGAGGTTCTTTCCCCAGAGTCCCAACTTCCAAAAAGGTTTGTGTAGATCTGAGAGTTCTTACTTTGGTTCAGAAGCTGTGGGAATTCCTAGTTCTGGTGGGAATCCACAGCCCCATAGCCACTCTCCAGCTTATCCTGAAGGAACCCCAGAGAGAGCACAACCCAGGAAGCACCTAGCCAGATTTGCAGCATTGTCCTCAGGCTCCTGAGGTCAGTTAGGGACCACCGCGGGACACAGAGGCATCTCAAGGGGAGAAGCTCACCCTTTGGCCACATAGCTAACCATCTCTCCCCCTTTCCACCTCGCAGCCATGGAGCCCTCCAACACCCAGGAGGCCAAAGCCTAGCACAGCAGAGCAGCTGCATGACAGGACACTGGAACTACAAACTAGACCAAGAAGAAAAGCTGCTAAGAGTCAGAGAAGCAAACCTTCATCCCTGCCCAGCAGGAACATTATGGGCTACAGAATTTCTCATGACTGGAAGGAAGGAGATGAACCCATCACAAAGTGGACTGTAACAGTTCTGGATCAGGTTCCTATAAATCCTCCCTTCTACCTGGTGAAATCTGATGGAATTGACTGTGTCTGTGGACTGGAACTTCACAGAGATGAAAGAATTTTAAAGCTTAAAATCTTTCCTGGTAAGGTGCTCTTTTCTCGACTCAACGATGTGCGACTTGCTAATACCATAGTTGGCAAAGCAGTAGATCATATGTTTGAGGGTGAGCATGGCTCTAAGGCGGAATGGAGGGGCATGATCCTGGCCCATGCACCTATCATGAACGGATCCTTTTATATTCCTATGAGAAAGGGAATATAAAAGCTGTGTTTGTACCAGCTTCTGGATGATTATAAAGAGGGCGACCTCTGTATCGTGCCAGAGATCAGTGAGCTTCCTTCTTTAGATATAGACTTGGACCTTGCGGGTGGCCTGATAGGCACACATGTACAATACAGCCGACAGGATAGCTCCAAGAGAATTGGCATGGTAATGGAAGAGGTCAAAGCCAGACCCTCTGTATATTTCATCAAGTTTGACGATAGTTTTCTTATCTACGCCTATGCCTTGGTGAATAACTAGACATTTGGCAAAGCTTTGCCTATTTTGTTGAAATAAACTTGTAATTTCTAGACCTTCACAGAGAGGCTGCTGCTTTTGAGTGTGTCGGGGGCTCACAGCAAGCATGAGGGTTGTCCTGACAAATAGATTGCTGTGGGCATGGCTTGCTGTCTGTAAGCTCTTTGGTTTGGGCCAGGTGTGTTTGGTGGGTGGAACAAGGAAGGATGGAACAGCTGTCAACTCAGCCTGTGAGAGAAGTGAACTAGTATCATAATCAGTGATCTAAAAATGCAATGGGACTTAGCTAGTCTGGTCTTGGGGTGGGGAGAAGGAACAGGAGATGGACTGTGGAGGTGGGAAAAATAGGAGGTGACTGTCTAGGAAGAGATGGATGGAAGCCAGAAAGAGAGAGAGGCTCCCTGGAAGAGGGACAGAGTGAAGGAAGAAATAAGGGTTGGAAAGGGAGGGATGGGCAACAGAACGAAGCCTTGTGGTGCATTCTGGCTTTTGGGAAAACTAAAGAAACCAGGAAGAAGAATACACACAGCAGTGTAAAAGGGGTACACAGTAAGGGTAGGATGCAAGGTCTGGAGGCCAAGGGAGAGAGGCTCTAGGACTTGGGAGGCCAGGAGGATGCATACAGACGTGATGGAGACTTTAAAGGACGTAACACAATTCCGAGAAGGAAGGCTGTCCTAGGAGAGCACAGGTAAGGAAGTATGGTTTGGGAGGGCAGGGGCAGGAAGGCCCAGAAAAAAAGGTGGCCTGCTGATGGCATCCATGTGCATTACAAGGTCACCAAAGGGCATTTCAACAGGGACTACAATGACAGTTGAACCAAAAGTCAACTTTGTATCTCTCAGGCTTTTCTTGCTTCAGAAAGTCTGACATGGCTCTCAGCCTAAACAATGTAAGAAGAGTCCATGGCTAGCTCTGGGCAAAGAGCAAACTTCCTTTGGGAAGATGGGTCCTTGTTGAATCCAGAAACAGCAGGCTAGTTACCATCCTTCCTCTGCTGGAATTATCCTTGACTTCCAGCCGGGGTGGGGGCGGGGCATCTATGAATTGTATGTCATGTGTCCATGGTATACAGAGAACTTGGCTGTCATGTTCTGTCACAGCTGTCTGAGGCCACAGGTGTCTCCATTCAACTCTGAGGCAAGGGGAAAGTGCCCTTCCTAAGGAGTCCAGTTCTGCCTAGACTCCCCACAAAACCTATAGCACCTAACACCTTCTACATACCTCTTACTCTAACTGCTTACCCCTTCCTTCTTCTTTAACTCCCAGGTAACCCTGATGGAAAAGTGTGCAGCTCTTTTGGAGGGAGAGTAGCATAGCTACCAAGTGGGATAGGGCTGGGAATTGAAGCTTTGCCTAAGTAATTCCTTTAGCTGTATACTTTCATCTGAAAGGGATTGCTTCCTGGGAAGAGACATTGGCGATGGCAGCAAAGTACTTCAGAACTGGGAAATCCAGGACATGGGTCTGTGTCCTCTTTCTTCTTTGCTGTCATTCCCTATTTTTTCATAGTCCTTCTAAGATCTCTATTGTGTTTTCTGTCCCCTCCTTCAGCAAACTGTGCTATTGTCTCCCAAGGGAAGGGTGTTTCTGGTTCCTGCTGTTGAGGTCTTCCTAAGATCACCCCTGGAGAAAGTGAGGATCTCGCAGACATTGAAAAAAGGTGTTAATTATCCTTTATGGTCACCACCTACCAAACATTGACTCTATAGGCCTATTGCCTCAAGGACAACACACGACTAGAACACCTCACCAGGGCAGCTTTAGTTTTCCTTCCTATATCAGGTGGTTTTGCTCAGCCAACACCAGCAGCTCCTCCAGAGACCCATTTCTAGTAGCTTCTGAAGTTTGTTTGGTGTTTGGGTTTGGAGTTGTGTTCTGCATCCAGTTAGACTGTTTGTATCCTGTAAAAGCCTTGGAATAGGGCCCACATTCCAACAAAGATACACATACCTTGGTGTGAGGTATACACATACCATTTCAACCTTGAAAAAGTTTCAGCTGGCCATGTTCCCAGTTGCCCTACTTCACTGGTAAAGTGCAAGTCTATGCTCTAGTGGGAGATGTATTTGTAGCTTTATTGTTAGACCTAGGGATACTTGTCTGATTTTACGTACAGGATCCCACAGATTTTCAGTTCATTAGTTTTACCTTAGTCCCATCAACACTTTGGGCGGGACTCTGCCAGGCACTGTTCTGAACACAGCAGTGAGTAGGCATAGCAAATGAACACATCTTATCCTCATGCAGTTTGTGTTGTTTGTGGGGGATGCACAGTAGTCAGGTAGTTAATAAGTCAGCATGAAACATTTTCATATTGATAAGTGATAAGAAGGGACACACCAAGGCTAGCTTCAAGAGAATGAAATTCCTGGCAGAGTATTCTTTTTGGAGAATCAGAGTGGCCAGGAAAAGTCTCAAGGATGTTTGGAGTGAAACCATGAAGGTAGTGAGAATGTGGTAAAAGAATAACAGTCAAGGGGAATGTGCATTCCAGTGAGAGTGATGACAGTGGCTGAGGCTCCGTGGCCAGAAAGACCCGGCATGTTTGTAGACAAGCAGCCAAGATGGAGGCATGACTGGAGCTGATGAAAGGAGGTAAAGAACTATGGGAGGTGGTCTTGGAGAAGTCACAGGGGAGTCAGAGAAGCTAAAGCCCTGAAGGTCACAATCTCTACAGGAGAATTTGCTTTTACCTTAAGTGAGAGGGGAGATATACATGCAGTTAAAACAGAAGTGTAGCATGGTTTATGTTATGTTTTAAAAGGCATATTCCAGCAACTCCAGGATATCTCAAAACACTAGAAGTTAGAGTGTAAAAATCAAATATACCAATTTGACTTTGTGAGTAGGTGAGAACATATTTACACATGAGAATCTATTGCCGTAATAGAACTTAGCTACTCTTGGCGATAACAATTACTAAAAAGGTTTTTCCTTTTCTGTGGCTTTTAGGTATCTTGGCCCACTCAGTAAGGTGTAACTGTGACTGTCAAACAGAATCATTATGCACTATAGGTGAGTCGTTTATTAGTATTTAGGGGCTCATTTACCCAGATGGACATTCCATGCTGGCAATATTCCCATGGAGAAATAAAAAGCTGAGCCAAAGTGATGTAAATTCTCTGTGTAATATGATCTTTGTGGATACACAGATAACCCTATTGTCTAATGCACATGGGATAATTAAAGATCCTATCTTGCCACCTCAAGTTATGATTAATGTCTTTAATAATTTTTTGCTGTGTCAACCAAGTTTACTGGAGGGTAAAAATCTTAACATTCAGCTGGGTGTGGTGGGACACGCCTTTAATCCCAGCACTCAGTAGGCAGAGGCAGGCAGATCTCTATGAGTTCAATACCAGCCTGGTCTACAAAGTGAGTCCAGGAGAGCTAGCAGTACACAAAGAAACTCTGTCTCAAAAAACCAAAAATAACTAAGATAGATAGATAGATGGATGGATGGAGGGATGGATGGATGGATGGATGGATAGATAGAAAAATCCCCCGATATTCTTAACTGGAAAGTATTTAGCTATGGCTGTTGGATAAAAATCTTTTTTAAATCTAAATTTGTCTTTTCTATCATCCTGTTAAAGAGCTCATTAGGCAGGTGGGCCTTCTGAAAGGGGATCCACTATTTCCCAAAGTCTGTACCATGATGCACACCAAAATTTACTCCAGTATCTGGAATTCATTCTTTGTGCACTGCCATATCTCTCTATACTCTGGTATGATGTGAATCAACACTTTCTGGGTATTTACACTTTGGTCAACAAACTTCCTATGGATTAAAGATGTGCTTCTGTTTAGATGAGTTAATTCTTAATTATGTAATTCTGATTTGATTCAAACAATTTTAAAAGTTAAATTGTTTTAGAACTTCTACTTCACCTTTAGAAAGTTTTTGCAGCAATAAATACCTTTGTGGACTTCTAGATACCTCAATAGGAGATAGGCTTAAGGCAGATTTGTAGCCTCAGATAGCCTTTATTCACAAATCTTGGTATACACCATAAATATAAACAAGTTGTTTTAAACTTCCCATGAACCAAAATTATAAAGGGACTGCCAAGCAATTTCTAATTAAGTAAAAACCTTGATGTCATTGTATGCAAACTGTTCCTTATGCCTTGTTACCTTATGGCATTGCATACAGTCATTTTTAATTTTCTTTGTTTCTTGGAAAGACAGATCATATCATTGTTACAAATAGTTGAAAAATGTGTAGCCAAGTAAGTCTTAATTGAAAAAAAACATATCCTTGTAACTTTTAGAATCTTTTAACCTTTAGGTCTTATCAACCTTTGTCACTTTGAACTCAAAATGAACTTATGTAACAGACACATACATGAGAAATGTTTAGTTTTAAACATGGAATACGTCTGTTTTTACGATTAATTGTCTCTTGGACTATGAGGTAATTCCTTTTCTGGGAGCATTGTCTCAGAGGAATAAGGGCTAAAATAAACTGTGTCAGCACACACGTACACCATTGACAGAAGACTAGTGGTGGAAGCCCATTGAATGAAAGCCGGCTGAAATTTGCTTCATCCATGGGTTGTAAATATGTATATAGATACATGTTTACTGTGTAAATATATCCATCTGTCTGGTCTTTGTACATATGTTACATAAGTGTATGTCAGTTGTCTGTATGTATAGAAGGAGCTGTTGTTCTATTGTCCATTTTATGTGTGTATGACTACATACAGGTCTGTATGTCTGATTGTCTATGTGTACTGGGCTGATGGGCTGTACTCTGTGATGAGCTGATGCTGTGGAACCGATAGCCTAAACTTGCTGCAGTTTCATAAGAGGAGATGCCAGCAGAAATCAACATCATCGTCATATGTAAGATTGTGGGAATTCGCTGAAGTTAAAGTTCTTAAGTTCATCCACCTTTTTCCTTGAACATTTCTTGCATGAATGGTCTTTGCTTACTTTTTCCCCCTTTTTTCCTTTTCTTATGGTTTTACAAACAAATTAACAGCTATTCAGGATCTAATTATCAGCCTAGGACAAGCAGGAAAAAGTTTCCTTTAACCTATGGAGGCCTCAGCAACCACCTGCCCCTGCACAGGAGCTAATCTCAGATAAAAGAGCTCCCTTTTACAACCCTTTGCAGTTTCGGCTTAGAAGCCTCCATTTTCCTTGGCTCCCTCCCCAGATTTCTTTTTCTTTCAGTCATCTTTCATGATCAGTTGTTGACTGGTTGCCTGAGCCATTAGTTCTGTAACCCAAGAGATAAAGTGAACAGGAGAATACCGCATCCCATCCCAGATCCTACACTGGACGTGGAACCTTGCCAAAGCAGTGAGAGACTTTGGCAATCTGACCCTAGAAGACCTCAACAATGGTCAATGTCACTATAGATGCTAATAATCTAAGCAATTCCTGGGCCTCTTTAAACACAGGGATTAAGGACTCTGGGGAACTTTCCAATTACACATGAGGATTAAAATACAGGAGAAAACAAACAAACAAACAAAAATATTATGCCCTGGTAATTCTTTGACACATAAACTTGGGCTGAATTGAATAGACAAGGGATGACATTTTGTTGATTTCTAAGATGAAAGCATCTTTTCTATCATCCTGGTGTAAAGCATTTGACTTTTTTGTTACTGCTAATTTCTTTAGCAACTTCAACTTCTTTGGCTATACCTTTAAATATACTCATTTTATGTGCAAACCCCCAATTTTCCCAAAATACCCATTTTGTTCCATTTTGCTCCGAAATGACACTATAAATTTGGCTACAAGCAGCCATACTCAAGCCATTGCCAGAATGCTGTGATGCCTTGACATTTCTCCTTCAGAAAAAGTAACTCTACCTCCTTTAAACTAAAACTTATACACAGGCTCCAGGCATTCATATAAATACATCTACTTTCTTTTTATGAAATATTCCAGTGTCCTCTAGTCCTATTTCCAATTAATGTTTCATTTCTATCTGAAAAATAATAAACATTATTATTACTGTCTCTTTTTCTTTCAAGATTCTAGTTTTTTGGAATAGTGAGGAATCCCAAGACCAAGGGAAAAATACCATTTCAAAACCGGGCAGTGTATTCAACTGGGGTCCATTTGAGCAGTGGCAGATCCACATCTCATGATCTTTTGATTTCCTGAAGCTCATATGAGTTTATGAAAAGATGTATACTTGTATCTACATGACAACAGGAGTAGACCCATGCGTTAAGACCTAGAAAAGCTATAGCTTTGAGTTAAAAAGCATGAACATTTTCTTTTATAAACTATACATATAGGACAGAGATATCTTAGCATATTTAGAAGCACAAGTCTATATCCAGAAGACAACCAAAAGGAAATAAAAATCTTGAGCTTGTGACTGAATAATAAGCAGTCAGTGTTCCATCAGCTTATCAGAACTCTATTTATCAATGTGTAATTCTGAACTTCTGAAATCTTTTAACAACATAATATAACAATAGCACAAAGGAAATCTGAAATATTTCCCACTTTAATATGCCTTAAATTACTTTCTTATATCACTACTACTTGCATTCACATACCTTAAAACACCTTCTTAAACACACATTTACAACTTGCATTTACCAACCTTAAAATACCTTCTTAGACACTCCAATCTTCCTTGTATTTACCGACTTTGAAACATCATCTTAAACTGCCAAACATTTTTTTAGATTCTCATAACTTAAACTTTCATATCCTCAGACATTACATAAAATTTACATCTTTCTATCCAGTTATTCACCATAAGACACAGGTGGTCAATATGAAGCCTGTGAGGAAGGCAAACCAGTTTCCCTTATCCAAATAAGAGATCTAGTATGTAATAGTTCTAAATAGCTAATGAATCGACTAATGAACTAACAGTGAATCTAATTGTCTGCTCCTTAGCTACAAAGCTACCATTAGCTGAGCTTAGAATCAGTGATAGCAGCAACCTGAGAGGGATAAACTGTAGATCTAAGGATAAATTGTAAGTGGATCTATGTATCAATCAAAATGATAGAGATGACTAGTTAGTCCACCACCTAGACAGTTACCCCTGACTCCTGTGGTTTCATGGCATCATGAGAAAAGGCAGTCTGCCCATTAGGCTCAGAAAATAAGAGAATGTTTCTGTGGAAAAAGGAACATGAAAGACATCACCTCGTCTTCAGCAATGTGAATCAATGACCAACATTTTGTCCACAGTTTAGGCTGGGCACTAGCAGTGGTCCATTTGGGGCAGTCTTACCCAGAGGGTATCATACCACAATGCAGAGTTGACATCATCTGTTGTTTTGCAAAAATCTTGGAGATCTTGAGGAGCTATTGCCAGGATTTGGGACTCTCTATCATAATATAACCTACATATATTTGAAGCCATGTTCATCAGATCTGTGAAAAGCTTGAGAGCCAGCATATCTGAGTTAATCTTTGTCTGTCTTTGGTTATATGCTCTAAACTGCTTTCTGTAAAACAGAATGTTATAATCTCTAATTCTGGCACATTCTGTAGATAAGTGTTTTAGGACCATATCTGTTTCAAGTACATCTATATAGACAAACTTTGTGGTTATCCATCTTACACTTAACCTTGAAAACATAAACAAGAGACTAGTCAAGCTCAATCTTGTAACCAACTGCATCCTTATTAACAGAACTTTTTTTTAAATTTATTTATTTTTATATCAATCACAGGTTAGGTACTTTGCATCCCAGGTGTAGCCTCCCCCCACATTCCCTTCCACCCTCCGACTCCCTCCCTCATCTCCCTCCTCCCCGCCCACTCCAAGTCCACCAACAGGGAAGGACCTCCTCCCCTTCCATCCAACACCAGCTCATCCTGTCTCCTCAGGGCTAGCTGCAATGTCCTCCCCTGGGATCTAGCCAGTCTGTCACTCCCCGGCTTGTATGGGGGAGGGTCAAAGAGTCAGCCATCAAGATCATGACTGAAACAGTCCCTGTTTCCCTCACTAGGGTCTTCAGTCCAACAAGGAGCTATCATGGGCCCCATTTGAGCGGGGATCCAGGCCACATCCACACATGGTCCTTGACTGTAGAAACTGTCTCATACAAGAACCCTATGCCCTGCTCAGTTTGGTCTTTGTGGAGCTCTTGTTCTCCCCAAGTCTCACCAACCTCCCCCAGATCTATCATTACTTCTCGCCCTCTGCCAAAGTCTTGATCACGAGTCTTAATATCTGCTCTGATACATCGCTACATTGACCCCCCCCAGAGGTCCTCTTTGGGATGCTCCTGTCCTGTTGTTTGTTTTCTCCTCCACTCAATGTCCATCACATTTGTTCATCCAAACAAGCATTGATCATA
>CM053742.1:112171037-112227721 GCA_028658305.1 Pachyuromys duprasi | reverse complement strand
TATTTTGTGGAACACATTATAGAGAATTGGTGTTAGGACTTCTTTGAAGGTCTGGTAGAATTCTGCACTAAAACCATCTGGCCCAGGGCTTTTTTTTCGTAGGAAGGCTGTTGATGACTTCTTCTATTTCCTTGGTGGATATAGGTCTATTAGATCTTGGCTTAATTTAGGTAGGTGGAATTCTCAAAAAAAAAAGCTGCCCATTTCATTTAGATTTTCAAATTTTGTGGCATATAGGCTTTTGTAGTAAGACCTAATAATTGTTTGGATTTCCTCAGCGTCTGTAGTTATGTCCCCCTTTTCATTTCTGATTTTGCTGTTTTGGACCGTTTCTCTCTGCCTTTTTGTTAGTTTGGCTAGTGGCTTGTCTATCTTGTTGATTTTCTCAAAGAACCAGCTCTTGGTTTCATTGATTCCTTGAATAGTTTTATTCATTTCTAATTGATTGATTTCAGCCCTGAGCTTGATCATTTCCAGCTGTCTGCTCCTCTTGGGTGTACCTGCTGCTTTTTTTTTTTCTAGGGCTTTCAGTTGGGCCATTAAGTTGCTCGTATGAGATGTTTCAAATTTGTTCTTGAAGGCACTTAGTGCTATGAACTTTCCTCTTAGCACTGCCTTCATTGTGTCCCATAAGTTTGGGTATGTTGTGCTTTCATTTTCATTGAATTCTAGGAAGTCTTTAATTTCCTTCTTAATTTCTGCCCTAACCAAGCTGTCCTTGAGTAGAAGGTTGTTCATTTTCCATGTATGTACAGGCTGTTTGCTATGTCTGTTGTTGTTGAGGTCCAGCTTTAGATCGTGGTGGTCAGATAGGATACAAGGGATTATTTCAATATACCTGTATCTGCTGAGGCTTTCTTTGTGACCAACTATATGATCTATTTCAGAGAAGTTTCCATGAGGTGCTGAAGAGAAGGTATACTCTTTTGATCTAGGGTGAAAGGTTCTGTAGACATCTATTAGGTCCATTTGATTTAGGGTGTCTGTGAGTGCCCTTGTTTCTCTGTTTCTCTTCTGACCGGATGATCTGCCCCTTGGTGAGAGTGGAGTGTTGAAGTCTCCCACTATTAGGGTGTTGGGATCAATGTGTGATTTCAGTTTTAATCATATTTGATTTACATATGTAGGTGGTCTTGTATTTGGGGCATAAATGTTCAAAATTGTGATGTGCTCCTGTTGGAATTTTCCTTTGATGAGAAGGAAGTGCCCCTCCTCATCTTTCTTGATTAACTTCGGTTGAAATTCTATATCTTATTAGATACTAGATTTGCTACCCCAGCTTGTTTTCTGGGTCCATTTGCTTGGAAAATATTTTTCTTGCCCTTTACTGTGAGGTAGTGTTTATCTTTGTTGCATAGGTGTGTTTCTTGGATGTCTGTGTCTTTTTATTGGAGAGTTGAATCTACTGATGTTGATAGATAATAGTGACCAATGACTGTTATTTCCTTTTATTGTGGAGTTTGTGGTATTACTGTGATTCATTGCTTTTTTGTTGTTGTTGTCGTTGGGAAATTATTTGTATCCTATATTTTCTTTGGTGTAGTTGTTTTCGTTGGACTGAAGTTTTCCTTCTAGTACCTTCTGTAGGGCTGGGTTGCTGTGTAGGTATTGCATGAATTTTGTTTTGTCATGGAAAATATTGTTTTTTCCATCTATGTTGATTGAAAGCTTTGCTGGGTATAGTAGTCTTGGTTAGCATCTGTGTTCCCTTAAAGAGTGCATGACTTCTGCCCAGGCCCTTCTGGCTTTCATAGTTTCTGATGAGAAATCTGGTGTGATTCTGATCGTTCTACCTTCATATTTTACTTGGCCCTTTTCCCTTGCTGCCTTTAATATTTTTTCTTTTTTTTAAGTTTTATTGTTTTGACTATGATGTGACAAGAGGTATTTCTTTTCTGGTCTAGTCTATTTGGTGTTCTGTAGGCTTCTTGTATGTTTATGCACAATTCTTTTTTTAAGTTGGGAAAATTTTTTTCTCTGATTTTCTTAAAAATATTTTCCGGTCCTTGGAGCCTGGAGTCTTCTTTTTCATCTATTCCAATTATTCTTAGGTTTTGTCTTTTCATGGCATCCTTAATTTCTTAGATGTTTTGTGTTTGGGACTTTTCCGATTTTATTTTTTCCTTGAGTGAGGAATCCATTTCAGCCAGAGTATCTCTCTTCCATTTCTTGTATTCTATTGGTGTTGCTTACCTTTGTGATTCCTGATCTTTTCTGTAAGTTCTCCAGTTCCAGGTTCTTCTCCGTTTGTATCTTCTTTATAGATTCTAATTCCATTTTCATGCGTTGTACCCTTTTCTTCATCTGACTGACTGTGTCTCGTATTTTGCTTGTTTCCTCTCTGTATACCTTTAGTTGTTCCTCTGTGTGGGAAGTTAAATTTTTCTCAGTTTCTTTGAGGGCCTTCTTCATTTCCTCTTTTTGTCTTTCTTTTCATTCCTCTAATATCTGCATAATCATAGCTTTATCATAATTTTCCTGGGTCTCCACTGAATTAAAATCTGCACTGCTTTTGGGTGTTTCTGGTGGGGCATGGTGTCCTGATTTTTGTTGGGTGAGTTCTTACATCAATTTTCGGGTATTTGTTTATATATAATCAAGGAGCTGTTTGTGCTTTAAGTCTGAACTTCAGACTGGAAATGTCAATCTCTTGTGTCAGGAGTATTCTTCAAGAAGATCAGGGAGTTCCAGTAGTTTGTTTGTGTGTGTTGTTGTCTCAGTTGAACTCTGTTGTGGCATCTGTGTGCCTGGCTTCGTGTTCTGTGCTAGAAGCTGTTAGCGCCGAAGGCTTGTCACCCCTCTGGTCTGGAGGCTTGACTCCTCACTCTGTGCTAGAGGCTGAGTGTCCCGGTTTGAGATGTCAGCTGGGGTTCCACGCTCTGCCCTGGGCTTGCTGCTAAGGGCTCTTGCCTGGACTGGAGACTTGGTGCCCCATTCTGGGCCAGGGACTGTGCACCATGGTCTGAGATGATATTTGGGGCACACACACTTGGTCTGGTGTGGTTGCAGGTGTTGCCGAGCAGTGTGCACCGCTGTATGCAAGCCAATCTGCAATGGTGCCTGTGGCCTTCTCAGTTTGGCCCGTGGACACACACAGGGACTGAGGTGGCTGCTGGTGGACCCGAGCAGTGTGAGCCTGCAGTATGCAGGCCGGTCAAAATGGTCCCCTAGGCCCTCTCAGTCTGGCCCTTGTACATACACACATACACAAACACACTCTCACACACACACACACACACACACACACACACACACACGGACTGAAGTGGTTGCTGGCGTAGGCGATCAGTGTATGCCTGCCTGTTGAAACAGAACCCAGGTCCTTCTCAGACTGGCCCTTGGACACACACACACGGACTGAGGAGCCAAGCAGTGTGTGCCCGCAGTATGCAGGTCAGTCAAAACGGTACCCGGGTCCTCCTCAGTCTGGCCAGGAGACTGTGTGACCCAGTCTGGTATGGCGGCTTTTGGCGCCCAGCTCAGCTGCTCGTTCAGATCAGAGCTGTGCGCTGATGGTCACCCGGAGTTTTTTCCGGGGAATAACTGGGTGTCCCTAGGATTTTCCCACGTGATTTCCTCGCAGTAGGAGTTCTGCTCACCTGGCAATCACAAATGCTGGTGTTTTAGGTCCCAGAGTTCAGTGTCCTGGTCGCTGCGTTGTTTCTGCTGTCCTACTCCTCAGACACAGTGTCCTCTCATGGCAGCCATCTTGGATCTCCCCCTGTTCCTTGTATTTGATGACCTATGGCCTTCTTCCTGGGACTGATGACTTTTGGTGTGGGGGGGTGGGGTTAGGTCTGGTCCTTTCTCTATAAGGAATTACAATCAAACAGTTTGTATGCAATGACATTAAGGTTTGTACTTAACTAGAAATTGCTTGGTAGTTCCAATATGATTTGGTTTCTTGGGATGTTTAAACCAATTTACATATATTTATGGTATATACCATGATTTGTGAGTAAATGTTATCTGAGGCTACAAGTCTTCCTTAAGCCTCTCTCCTACTGAAGTATCTGGAGGTACACAAAGGTTTTTATTGCAGCAAAAACTTTCTAAAGGTGTATAAGAAGTTCTAAAAAATTTAATTTTTAAAATTGTTTGAATCAAATCAGAAATTCCATAATCAGGAATGAATTCATCTGAAAAGCAGTAAATACCCAGAAAGTGATGATTCACATCATACCAGATTATAGATAAATGAGGCAGTGCACAAAAAATAAGTGTTAGATTCTGGAAGCAATTCTGGGGTGTATCATGGTACAGAGTTTGCAAAATACTTGTTCCCCGTCCAGAAGGCCCACCTACCTAATAAGAGTTCCTTTAACAGAATGGCTCTTTATAGAACATGCTATGCTGATTTCACAGGCATGCATAAGACATAATTTATGGAGTCATGGAAGCTTCCACTAAGCTTCAAAGGAAAGTAGGAAGACAGGTAATAAAGGGTAGATTTGAGTTTTCACAAGCAACTCTTGACAGGACAGTATATGAAGAGGTAAAAATAGAACCACAGGAGTAGTATAGTTCCTCTGAGAGGAACCAGCAAGAATTAACACAATAGCTCAACATTTTAAGACCTAAGCAAAGAATAGGAAAGTCAGGACAAAAGACATTTTCAAACATCTGAATTGAAGTCCATCAGAATCATTTTGTTTCATTCCTTTTAAATTTTATCTTAATCAGACCTGACTAACTCCTTTTTGAGACTGGGCCCAAAGCTGGGCTAAAGTTCTTGCCACCCTTCCCCATTTCCTACTTGATGAGTTCCTGGAGACCACAAGAGATAGGTAACCAATCAGTGACTGCCCAATATCTAGCCAGAAACTAAATCAGTCAAACAAAAACGTCTCTATAAGGTAATCCTCTGTCTCCCCAAAGTGAAGACCAAGGTTGTACAAATACATCCCTCTGTGGGCACTGGCCAATACCAATCAAAACTACATAGCCACAGGTGAAATTCCCCTAAAGGGCTTTAAAAGAGCCTGTGAGTTCACTTCCTGGTAGCCATTTTTGTATGAATGGTAGACCCTTGCATGCTGGTTGTTTCTGCAGATTAAATGCTCTTTGCTTTACATACTATTTGAGTCTGGAGGTCTTCCTTCAGTGATTCTCAGACTCTTACAGTCTTTGAGGTTATAATATAATTACAACATTTCTCCACTTCCTTTCCTCCCTGCAAATCCTTCCATACACACCTCTCAGTTTTTCTTCAAATGAATAGCCTCTCCAAATATTGTCGCATGCATATATGTATATTATTACTAACTACAATATCCTCAGTCTGTATAATGTTATTTGAGGTATGGTTTCTTAATAGTCTCACTATTAAGAATCTATTCATTTATTCATTTGGCTTTTTCTTGTTATCCCCTACCCCTTGCTTGCGAAGTTTGGAGTTGAAAATAATAAACCCAGGATTTACTTTCAGGCATTTAATAGCTGTTGGAGTGGCTAGAATCACCCTGTGAGTTACCTTTCAGATGTTATCTAGATATGGGGAGAGAGAAGACAGCAATGCATATTTTTATGTTAAAACAATTGTGGATCTCTCTTGGTAATAGGTAGGTGCTGCAGCGTTTAATGTAAGCCTAGATTGCAATGTCCTATATCTGAACAACATTTTTATTATGAAGAAGAAAGTAATGAATAGTTGTCTAAAAACATCTTATTTGGTTTAGGGAGTGTCCAACCTTGGTCTTTAATAAAAATCTTTATTTATTCATTACTTTTTGGTCTTTAAGACCATGCAGATGGCCAAAGTTAACCTTTTTTCTGTCGGGATCAGTTGAGGATCCAGTTCTCAGTAATCAGTCAGACTTGAGAGGAGCCCCTGGATTCTTTAGTGTTATTTTGTCATTTTTTAAAATTTGTTTGGGGATTAATTCAACACTTTGTTTGACTGTGGCTTCATTTGGAAGCATTAACAGCAATTTCTTTGTTGTTGACTCTCTGAAGAATGTATATATACTGGTTAGAGTCAACTTTTTATAGTTTCCATGGCTCCTGAAACAAGAAGACAGGTAACTTGGCAGAATTATGGATCTGTCTGAGAGATGCCCTACAGTAACTTGGAACCTCGTTGACCATAGAGGGCAAGGGGTAAGTTATTTTCTCTTTCAATCCCTCTATCTTTATTTGTATAGGGCATGTATGGTTATTGAACACCCAGGTGGTCAGTTATACTACTCTGGAACTTTTAACTTTTGTGTAATATTTAGTTAATGCTTGGGTAAAACCCAAACACTTACAAAAAAAAATTAGAGATACATTTTTTTTTTCATTTCCTTTGCTAAAAGGGCTCCAACTTCATTATTTTCTAACTCTTCTTTTTGCCTTTCCTGTCTCTTATGTCTCTATCTAGGCATCAATCACAGGTTTAATTTTCTTCTTATACCCAACTATTACATTAATGGAACTACTGGTACACTTTTGGCAGTCTCTAAATAATCTAAATGGAGAGATAGTACAACTGCCACACCTGAAAATCTCACACAGTTTGAGGAAGCCAGATATTTTAGTGTCCCAACTGCCCAAATGGCAAGTAAAAGTTACCTATTCTGAGCATGGGAGGTGAATAAAAGGAGTGACGGAAAGTGTGCAGGCAGCTTGGGGCAGCTCACACATGCTTAGAAAGTGCTCTTACACATTGAACTATATACTACATATATAACCCATAGTTCTGAGAGTTCAAGCCATAATGCATTTTACACTGACCCTCAGAGTTTTATGAGTACTAGAGTCACTAACTTTGGTAATATAATCAAGACTCATAAAAGAAGTATTACTTTTCCTACTCTTTTTTTTTTCCAAAGAGTGAAACCAGTATGAAACACACATATGATCAGAATAAATGGGAGGGACATAATTCCTGGACAAAATTATCCCCAAATGGAAGTCTCCTACTATATTTGGACTCATGGAGTTACTAGAAGGTTGAAGGGGAAAGACTTGGAGTAGACAAGTATTGATGCAAAGAGTGTTTGGCTTTACTTAAGCTTTAGCTAAACATTGCACAAAAGTTAAAGTTGGCTGGAGAGATAGCTCAGAGGTTAAGAACACTGGCTCTTCTTCCAGAGGTCCTGAGTTCAGTTCCTAGCAACCACATGGTGGCTCATAACAATCTGTAGTGAAATCTGCTCCCCTGTTCTGGCATGCAGGCTTACATGCAGGTAGAACACTAAAAATAATCAATAAATCTTAAAAAGCAGAGTAAACTCTTAAAAAAAGCAGAGGCATGTGACAAAGCACTGAACTCTTTTGGTAGGGAGATTTTGATGACTGCTTCTATTTCCTCAGGGGATATAGGATTATTTAATTTATTTAGCTAGTCTGGATTCAGCTTTGGTAAGTAAAATCAATCAAGAAAATTGTCCATTTAATTTAGATTTTCAAATTTTGTTGCATATAAGCTTTTGAATTAAGACCTAATAACTGTTTGAATTTCGTCCATGTCTGTTGTTATGTCACCCTTTTCATTTCTGATTTTGTTGATTTGGATAGTGTCTCTCTACCTTTTAGTTAGTTTGAATAATGGTTTGCCTATTTTGTTGATTTTTCTCAATGAAACAGATCTTGGTTTCATTGATTCTTTGAATTATCATCTTTGTATTTTATTGATTTCAGCTGTGTGTATGATTATTTCTAGCCATTTACTCCTCTTGGGGGTGTCTGCTTCTTTTTTTCTAGAGCTTTCAGATGAACCTTTTAGTTGTTTGTATTCTATATTTCAAATTCTTTATTAAGGTACTTAGTGCTATGAACTTTCCTCTTAGCACTGCTTTCATTGTGTCCTGTTGGTATAGTGTTCTTTTGAAATGTATACACCTTACCCTTGTTCAGTCAAATGCTGATTTCTCCCCCCACTCTCTGGTTTCAATCCGGATATTATATTGTGATACTTATTCTAAGCATCCTTTCTCAACTCTGTGTAAACAGGCCAAAATAAAGCAACTAGACACAATGTTAAGCAGTGGGAGGATCCAGAGGGCAGGAAATGAGTGGGAGGAGATAAGGAGGCAGAGCTAGGAGAAGACAGAAAGGGAACAAGGTGGAGAGATGGACTGGACCTAATATATCACAAAAGGCAAGTATAATGTGGGAAATCCAAATGTTAGGAAATTGTGAAGGCTTGGAGGTTTGGGAGGGAGTAACTATTGCCCAGCATTGTGTTCTTGGTTACCTAAATAAACCCAGTCTCTGTGTGGTGATTTGGTTATACAGCTGTTTAGGATTAACAGCAGCATTACCAGGAGGTATATCTGCAGTAAAGATTAATAGTTCTTTACAACAAATGGTGCCCAACTAATTCAAGTATCCACACCCTTTAAATCATACTTTATCATAATTTGGTGGGGGGAATAAGCTCCCAGTAGAAAAAAAAAAAAAACATACTTAAAACCTAAAAAATCCCAGGTTAATTACTGTCTCTTTAAGAGAGACTCTTAAACTGGCCAAGGAGCGAAAGATAGCCTCCTGTGAGCAGATCTGAGACATACAAAACTGGCTGCTGCTGTAGTTTAACTGAGGGATAAACAAGCATGACTCTTTTATACTGTGGCTGGCTCAACTGGCTCAGCTCCACAGCCATGGCTGGAAAGAGAGGAACTGGAGGCAGACAAACTTCTACACAGAGTTTGGCCTAAAACTGCATCTAAAATAAAAAATTGCCGTGGCAGAGGCTGTTTTAATCCCTTTTGGCTTTGTTTTCGCTGTCATAGTCATGGATCTGGTTGCAATATGTTTAATGGTGTTGGTTCTTCTCCATACCTTCTCCAAGAAAGTTGAAGGAGAAAATGGGGAAAAAAACCAAGGATTGGGGTACTAAGTTACAGACAAGAAAAAGAGCACTCTTCCTAGAAATTAGATTAATAACAGCTAAAATTCTAAGCTTTCTGGCTGCAAGATAATTATCAGCTCTTTCTGGTAAGGGTCCAACAATTTACTGAAACATCAACTAATTTCCAAAAAAATAACCAACTGAGCTTTGTTTGTTACAGCGTAAATTGCCACAACTGACCCCAAACTTAAAATTTTCTTGTCTCTTCGTTTGATTTTCATTTAAAGGCTTTGCGTTACAATGATATTGATTTGGAAAAAGAAAAAATATTTAAACAAGTTGGTGAAGGCACATGCCTTTCTTCCCAACACAAAGTAACAGGCAGATCTCTGAGTTCTGGATCAAGCGTATTTACATAATAAAAGCCAGGATGGCAACTCCTGCTGTTTAGCCATTTGTAGAGATACTCTAAGATTCAAAATGATACATTTTTTCTTAAGGTTACCATGTACATTCTTTTTTCTTAATAATAAATATTATATCCTTACTCTTCTAAAGGTTGGATTCACAATAATTTTAAGTTTATGTAAAGAGAGATAATGTCATAGTGCTCTGGAAACTGCCTTATCCTTTTAAATGTGAGACATTTTTACGGGGGAAAAATGTTGGTCTTCCCTATGTAAAAAAGACACAAGAGGCTTAAAGATGGCAAAGTACACACCAATTTACTTTAGTCCTAAAAACTCAAAAATTATATTCATATGTTTAGAAAACAAAACTGTCCATCCCTTATCAATAAGGGCAAGCCAAACAATAGCCAAAACCAATGTAAAAACCCAGGTACAAGATGCCTAGGGATATATTTAAATGCTAAGGGTAAGAGAGTTTATGTGCTAATGCTAAGAGAGTTTAAATAAAGTTCAGGTATAAAGGCATAACTGTCCACTCTGTATATATATATATATATATATATAAAAAGGCAATCCAAAAAATAGCCACAACCAATGTAAAGCCCTGGTACAAGATGCCTAGGGTATGCTTAGATGCTAAAGGTAAGAGGGAGTTTAAAGCCCAGGTACAAGATGCCTAGGGTATACTTAAATACTAAAGATAAGAGGGAGTTTAAATAAAGTTTGGCTATAAAGGCATAACTGCCCATTCTGTATAAAAAAAGGGGATAGGTCAAAAAGCTACAACATATATAAAAGTCTAGGGTTAAACCTCTAAACAGGTACAAGATACCTACAGTATGCTTATATTCTAAATTAAAAAGAGTTTATACAAAGTTTACTTAAAACATACGTTTTCTATTGCTCAAGGCAACCAGCTTGTCACTCTAATGGGAGGCTTCCTTTTAGGGAACTAGGTAGCAACTTGGCCTAATACAACAGGCACACAAGAGCACAAAAAGATACTTTGATCTCTCCAACCTTGTTTTGATTTCAAAAAGATGATTGTATGTTCAATAATAATGGGATTTTTTTTTTTTTTTTTGCTGATCCCTTTACAGAGGAACAACTCAGAAACTGACTGAGACATAAAAAATGTCTCCAGCCAGAACTCCAACAACACTTGACCAATAAATCCTTGGCTATAATATCCTCAAAATGTATTATGCTAATCTTTTAATTGAATAGATAAAAATTGGCTTACAGCTCAGTTTCATCCTACACATCTCATAATTTTAGAACTCTATAATGCTTGAGAGAAATTATATGTTTGCAGAACAAAAGAACCAGAGATGCTGGATCAAACCTAACATATTCATTCTTCAGCATGCTGAGACATTGACACATCTGTTCCAGCATCTTGCTTGTTCCAGCATTCTGCCTGTTCCTGCCACAACTGCTTCAATTGCTGTTTCTCATCACAGCCTGATCCCGAAAAAACTTTGAAGAAAGCAACTAATCTTAATTGGTCCAGCATTTTAGACGGTTCCAAAGAGGACTTTTATTAGGCTGGACACAAATGTTATTGCTTGCTTAATTAACCAATTTTTTGGGCTCCCTACAAGATTTCTACATGTCCAAATTGTCAGCTAGAAGAAATCCATGAGAACGGAGTCTAATTTTCCTTAAAGGGGGTTGGGTATATTTTTGATTGTTTGCTATGGCTATGAAATTATTATTGTCATTGGGAGATGTTTATTATTAATGCTCTTATTCAAAGTGAAACAAGGAATATACAGGGATATCTTATAGGAATAGAAAAAAAGGTCGATTATTGAATCTACTCAACTTGGGGTTTTGTTATTCTCAAATAAGGTTAATTTTAACTCTGGTATAGAAATTTGCATATTGATGCAAAAATAAGTATTTTGATACATTGGTATAAGCTTTAGTATATTGATAGAAAGTCAAGGTTACTTCCAATACTTTTAAACAGATAATAAAAACAGGTCAGGTATCAGATAATGTAAGTTAATTGCTAGTTATTGAACTCATAGTCATGCCAGATACTAGTCTAATTTATCACAAGAGTATACTTCCTAAGTCTAACAGATAGATATGATTTTGTAGACAGATCTATCACATAAAGTTAGGTAGTCTTCAAAAACTTCAGAGAACTGCAGAATATGGCATTTAAAAATGTCTTTATTATTTTAAAGGTTCTTTGACAATGAGACAAGTCATCTCCTGGCAGTACCCCACCTACCTCAAAGAAGATAATGAGCATCGAAAAACCTCCGTATGGAGATGGTTTCAAATGTGGCAAACAAACCACTCGGGTAAAGAAATTACTCTTGCTTCAGAACAGACAAATTCTGCCATAAATGGGCAAGATTAAATGCAGAACAAGTTGATGGCCAAACTCTGCCAAGACAGGGTAAGCAAGTCCTTTATAGTTCCTGTTTCACATATATGGATGTCAAATATTCTGAGTCAGAAGGCTGAAGATGAAGCTCCAAAGTTATAAAGAGTTATGAATGACTGTTCAGGCAGCAATCTGTCTCTGTCAAATTTTTATTTTTTGGAAGCTGCTAACATGCACTTCCTATTTACTCTATTAACTATTTTTATTTCTTCTCAAGTCTCTGATAGGGTTGAAGACCAAATAGCCACAACTAAGCTTGAGTTTTATAGAAGTTAAGAAATGCTTTCATATAGGTACTACCAATAAGGATAAAAGTTAATTTAGGTATAGAACTTTAAAATGGTCAGGATAGATAGGATAATCGGATACTTTCTCCTAAGTTGCTAAATACACATGGACTGGATATTGCACATGTAGATTTTGCCTAATAGTTTCATAATTTCATAATTATTATTGTATTGAAAGAAAAGGAGCCTTTTATTGGACTTAAAGGGGGAAATGTTGGTATAATGTTCTTCTGAAATGTAAACACCTTACCCTTGTTCAGTCAAATGCTGATTTCTCCCCCCCCCACTCTCTGGTTTCAATCCGGATATTATATTGTGGTACTTATTCTAAGCATCCTTTCTCAACTCTGTGTAAACAGGCCAAAATAAAGCAACTAGACAAAATGTTAAGCAGTGGGAGGAGCCAGAGGGCAGGAATTGAGTGGGAGGAGATAAGGAGGCAGAGCTAGGAGAAGACAGAAAGGGAACAAGATGGAGAGATGGACTGGACCTAATATATCACAAAAGGCAAGTATAATGTGGGAAATCTAAATGTTAGGAAACTGTGAGGGCTTGGAAGTTTAGGAGGGAGTAACTATTGCCCAGTATTGTGTTCTAGGTTAACTAAATAAACCCAGTCTCTGTGTGGTGATTTGGTTATACAGCTGCTTAGGATTAACAGCAGCATTACTAGATGATTTATCAATAGTAAATATTAGCAATTCTTTACAACAGTGTCCCATAAGTTTGGGTATGTTGTGCCTTCATTTTCATTGAATTCCAGGAAGTCTTTAATTTCATTATTTTTCCCCAACCCAGCTGTTATTGAGTAGGGTGTTGTTCAGGTTCCATATGTGTGTAGGCTTTTTGTCATTTCTGTTGTTGTTGCGGTCCAGTTTTAGTCCATGGTGGTCGTATAGGATACAAGAGATCATTTCAATCTTCTTGTATGTGCTGAGGCTTGCTTTGTGGCTAGTTACATGGTCTATTTTGGAGAATGTTCGATGAGGTCTGAGAAAAAGGCAAATACTTTTATGTTTGGGTGAATGTTTCTGTAGGATTCTGTTAGGTCCATTTGATTCATGACATCTGTTAGTGTCAGTTTCTTTTTTAATGTTTGTTTTATTGCACTGTCCTTTGTTGAGATTCAGGAGTTGAAGTCTCCCACTATTAATGTGTGGGGATCTATGTGTTGGTTTAAGTTTTATTAATGTTTCTTTTACAAGTGTGTGTTTGTGTGTGTGTGTGTGTGTGTGTGTGTGTGTGTGTGTGCATGTGTGTGTTTGTATTTGGGGCATAGATATTCAGAATTGTGATGCCTTCCTGGTGGAATTTTCTTTTGATGAGAATGAAGTGACCTCCCATCTCTTTTGATTAATTTTGGTTGAAAGTCTATTTTATTAGGTATTAGAATGGCTACTGCTGTTTGCTTTTGGGGTCCATTTGCTTGTAAAACCGTCTTCCAGCCATTTACTCTCAGGTATGTCTATCTTTGTGACTTAGATGTTTTTCTTGTATGCAAGAGATTGTTGGGTGTTGTTTATGCATCTATTTTGTTATTCTGTCTTTTTATCAGAGAGTTGAGTCATTCGTATTGAGAGAAATTAATGAACAGTGGCTGTTAGATCCTTTTATTTTTATGTTGGTTGTGGTAATGTGTTTGCTTTCTTGGCTGCTTTTCAATTTGTTGTAGTGAGGTTATTTATTTCCTGTGTTTTCCTGAATGTAATTAGCTTTCTTAGGTTGTATTTTTCCTTCTAGTGTCTTCTGTAACACTGAATTTGTAGGTAGGTATAGTTTAAATTTGTTTTTGTTTTTGAATATCTTGTTTCCTTGAGCTATGATGATTTAGAGTTTTGCTGGTTATAGTAGTTTGGGCTGTCATATGTGTTCTTTTAGGGTCTGCATGATATCTCTCCAGGCCCTTCTGGCTTTCATAGTCACTGTTGAGAAGTCAGGTGTGATTCTGATGAGTTTCCCGTTATATGTTACCTGGCCTTTTCACCTTGCAGCTTTTAGTAATTTTTCTTTGTTTTGTGGCCCACAATTCTGTCTGGGACAGTGGGTTGGGCAAGCAAGTGGGTCTCTGTGCTGATAGCTGAGTGCCATCTGGAGCCCAGGTCCGTTTCCAGGGATTGACTGGGTGTCCTGAGGTAAATTGTCCCAATTGCTTACTTTATTGTGGGGTTTTCTCTCGACTGGGAAACCCAGTCTCTGGTGTTGAGGGGTCCACATTTCAGTCTGGGATGGTGATCAGAGCACTCAGGCCTGTGTCTCTGAGCTAGGGACTGAGCAGTGGAACCAGGGAACTCTTCAGGAATTTATTTGGGTGACCTTAGAATGGACTCAACTGCTTCTCATACTGTGGGGTTTCCCCTCACCTGGGAAACATAATTTCTGGTGTTTTAGGGCCTTCAGTTTGGTCTGTTGATCACTGTGTAGTCACTGCTGTCCTGCTCATCAGACACAGTGTCCTATCATTGCCACCATCTTGGATCCCCCATTATGTCTACTGTAAATGATATTATTGGGAAAGAAGTTCTCGGATCTGCTACGTACTTAGCCATCAGAACTGTGTCACACAAATTTTGGCAGATACGTTATTATACAAATATATGTGCTACCTACTGCATGTATAGATTCTGCCACTTCAGATTTCTTCCTTGCCATGTTTGATTACCTTACAGACTATATCCAGGAGGTGATGGACTGTGAAGCCAATATCAACAGCCAGCAAGGCATCCCTTATGAAGGAGAAAAAAGGAGAAAATGACTGTGAACCCTCTCAAGCCTTCAAGAAAGTGTCTTTCTCTCTGTTTGATGAGATGCCTAGACAGGTACAGAACCTGAAGGTTGGAAGCCTTATGAACTCAGCTAGAACCTTGATGGCTAATAGCAGAGGAGGTTCCCCTGGTGTCCATGAATATTAATAAAGTGTTTAAATGAAAGCTAGTTGTTTTGCCACTTCTCAATTTGTTGTTATGAGTTGGAAGTGTTCACAAGATACTAAGGAGAAGGTGGAAGATGGAAGTTGGGGTTAGTTGGGGGGTGTTTGAATCATGGGGACCACCTCTCAGTGGGGGTGGCTTGAGTAGTGACCCAGGTGGGAGGAAATGGGTGGAGGAGAAGGCAAAAGAAACCTCAGGGGAGCTCAGAAGTTTACTGGAGCCTCACTGGAAAGTTGGATTTTTCAATATGGTAACTTAGGAAACACTGCTAATGGCCAGAAATTTTGCATCAGAGTCATCTTTCATGTGAGGGAAGAGCTCAGATCAGAGGGAAATGGGTCCCAGAGAAGGATACACACAGTGGGCATGAGCTTAATGAGATAGAGCTTTCACTTGGTGATGGACTGTCGGCGAAGCCAGAAGGAAATATTCATTTTATAATAAGTAAAATGGTTTAGCATCTAGTTTCAGATGTGCCTTTCTAGAGAGCCTGTGATTTATAGAATCATTTGGGGGAGAGGGATGTAGAAGACAGTAGAGAATCTATCTTGCCAGATATTTCTTGTGTCCATTTGTCTATTTTATCTCAAACCAATTGAGAATGTTATACTTTCTGGGAATATTAGTTGGGCCTTTACATCTGGATGAAGGAATCATACTCTTTTCATTTATAGTTGACCCGTGTTTGAATTGCATAGTTGAAGCTATCAACTATTTCTCTGAACTTACATCTCCCCATAGGCCTATTGACTCTGTCAAGTTTTACCAATAAGAAATCAACTGAGTCCAACCTCCAAAGACCACCTTACACACTGAACAAAAACAGAGCAGTAGTGACTACTTTATCACACCGCATGTTTAACCAACCTTGAAAGGATATGTATCTGCTCAGTACACCCCAAGACCGAGTTCTCAGCGCAAATGAGATTTATTTGCCCTGAAGGGACAGAGAACAGTGAATAAGAAAGACATGAGAGAGAAAGGGAAGAGAGCTTGGGAGAGGAGAAGGGGTATTTGTCTCAGAAAGAGGGCAGGGAAGAAAGGACTGTCTCTGAATAGAGAAGAGACAGATGTGGTCCATAGGCAAAAGGTACAAGGGGGAAACCTGTGTTAGGATGTGATGTTTAATTTTGATTGAACATGTTGATTAGGGCAACCAAAGGGGGTTTTTGAATGTTTGACTTAAATACTTTGATAGCTGAACCTTGGTAGTCAGTCTTGGGAGGAAGAAGTGGTCAAATAAGGGAATAACTCTTGGTGTCTAGCTTTAGGGATGTAATCTAATGGTTTTCAGCAAGGCAAAGGGAATGGGGGAGAAGGGCAAGGCCTGCCAGAGCCATATTTGACATGCTTGAGCTGTCCAGAGTCCTGTCACATCTACTACGGCTTCACTCATATTAAGGCCTTCTGCAGTACTGCCCTGAATTTAACTCAGAAGGCTCTATTTCTATAAATAAGGCATAGCTATGCGCCAAAAACCTGATTTTACTCATTGAAAAACTTTTTAAGTTATGAACATGGTCTAAGTATAATAATGGACTCCTTGTCAGTACTCATCTGCCTGTGGGGAAACATTTCATGTTCAAATTGTAACAGATCTGTGAGTGATCAACAGTTTGCAAAAGGATGCACAAAATGTCAAAGGCAATGCTAGAATTAGAAGATATAATGCTGTGCTAAAGTGAGATGAAGAGTTTTAATCAAAAAGCAGATTTTTACTGTGCTTTTGAAGCAATTTCCTTTTGAAAGGATCCGTTTCCTAACACGGCCACTTCAAGACTGAGGGTGGATCAGACCTCAGAGGGCAAAACTCATGACATCACAAAGTCTGTTGTCACAAAGGCCTTTGATGACCATGAGTAGCAGATAGGGCATTTGGAGACTATAAAAGCTGAAGTCTTGAGAGACCCAGGTCAGAAGAGAGACACCTCAGCCCAATAAATCAGGCACAATGGAAGAGAAAAAACGAAAGGGGCACATATCCCGCTCTGCAAGGGCCGATTTGCAGTTTCCAGTGAGCCGTGTGGAACGCTGCCTGCGAGAAGGAAACTACTCCAAACGCCTGAGCGCTTCCGCTCCAGTGTTTCTCACCGGGGTTTTGGAATGTTTGACTTCCAATATTCTCGAGTTGGCTGGAAAGGAGGCCCACAGCCAGGGCAAGAACCACATCGTTCCAGAGCATGTAATCCAGGCAATAGAAAACAACAAAGAGCTCCAGCAGTTTTTCAAAGACAACAAAATTGAGATTGAGACATCAGAATCTCCTGGAAAGTGATGATACCTGAATCTCAGAGGAGGAAAATCCATCCTTAAGCCTCGAATCAGCCCCAATGTCCTCCTTGCTGGGAAGCTCGACAGTTAGACATTTTATTAAAGTGTCTAAACAATTACTAGTGTTTCTGTTTCATTTCAGTCGGTCATTTTGAGCTAGAGGAATGTGATCTTGAAACACCCAGGAGTGTGGGGTGTGGGATGGGAAAGGGTCGGGGTGAGGTGGGGGGTTGGCACAGAAACTGTTCTCAGCACAGGGCTGATTTCTGGGAGGAAGTTTCTAATGGGGGTGATGTGAGCAGTGGCCTTGGTAGGAAGAAGTGGTTGAGGGAGAGGACAGAGTGTAAGTGTTGCAGCTGTGAAGAGAACGGCTTTCCCTATAGAAGTGTTACAGCTTTGGCCAAACCACGTATAACAGTTCTGCTCTGGCAGGGAATCCTTTCTTCGGTGAAAGTGTTACAGCTCTGCTCTGGCTGGTGGAGGGATTCCTCCAGTGAAAAGGTAACATTTCTGCTCTCCCAGGTAAATGTTTCAGATGTGTTCTGCAAAAGTGTTACTGTTCTGCTGTGAGAAGGATTCTTCCAATCTAGAGCACCAAAGAATAACGCAAAGTCACACCACACAGCAAACCTCACAAGGGATTTTTATTGGGAGCAGAAAAGCCAGGAGAATGGCTACCTCTGCTCAGGCAAGAATCCAGCAGAAGGCAGGGTTTATATGAGGTTTCCAGTGTGTGTGTGTGGGGGGGTGGAGATTTCCAGAGTGAGGATTTGTTGGATCTCGATTCCTAGTTTGGGTGAGCTCAGGAATTGGTGGGTTTTCCTGTTCAGGGATTGTTTTTTTGTGTTCAGGGACCAGTGGCTTTCTGTGGAAAGCTCAGGGGTTGGCGGGATTTTGTTTCTTGGTCCTGGGGACAAGTTAGGGTCAGGCATTCTCAGAAAATTGGGACTGAAAGACCCCCGCCTACTCTGACTTAGCTAAGGCAGCGCTATCTACAGAGAACCAAGCCGGAGACTGGAAAATTACTGAGGAACCCAGATGTCCAACAACAGGATATCTGTGGTTGGGCGCCTAAAACACCCTGGGCACCCAAGATAAGAACAGAGTACGTGACTCAGCTCACATCTGCCTTCCCGCACATTCTGTTCCGGTGGCTTGGTTCAAACCACCAAATCAGCTCCCTGTAACTACGCATCTCGCTTCTGTAACCACGCCTTCTGCTCCCAAATCCTATATAAACTCGCCGCCCCAGCCGGAAGGCGCGCAAGTCCTCCGCAAGGCTTTGCCGCCCCGGGTACCCGTGTATCGAAATAAACCTCTTGCTGTTTGCATCCGAAAGACTGGTCTCGCTGATCCTTGGGGAGGGGTCTCCCTGACGGAAGATACCCTCCGGGGTGGTCTTTCAGGGACTAGCTCTATTTCAAAACCCAGCTATACAACTCCTGGGTATATAACCAAAATACTCTCTACCATACAACAAGGACATTTTTTCAAGGGAAGTGAGAGGGGAAGTCAGATGAGGATAGAATGGGGATGGGAAGACAAAGGGCTTACAGAGAGAAAAGAAACTGAGGGTGGGGACATGTCTGAGACAAGCTGGAGACCTAGGACAGGGTAGACTTCTGGGAGGATATGGGGGTGACTCTAGCTGAGTCTCCTAGTGGCAGAGATCATGGATACTGAAGAGACACCCTCTAACTAGACAGGACTCCTAGTGGAGAGAGGGAAACAACCCATCCACAAAAACCACAAGATGTACAGAGATAAAGATAGAGCAGAGATTGGGAAAATGTCCAACCAAAGCCTGACCTAACCTGAGACACACCCCACGGGAGAGAGGCAACCCCTGTCACTATTAACGACATTCTGCTATGTTCACAGGCAGGAGTCTACTAAGGGGAGCAGGGGCTGTCTCTGACATGTACTCTGTTGGCTGCTTTCTTATCACTTCCCCTGGCAGGGCTGCCTTGCCAAAGCTACAAGGGTAGATGATGAGCTCAGTCTTGATTCAATTTGATGAACAGGAGTAGGTCGGTGGATGGGAGCTCCTTTTTTCTGAGGAATAGGGAATGGAGAAGGTAGTAAGAGGAAGGAAGGGGGGGGGGCTTGGAGAGGAGAGAGGGGTGCTATGATCCAGATGTAAAGAGAATAAATAAAGTAATTAATTAAAAATTGCTTTTGATGTAAGAATTGGGTTCTTCAGGCAATTCCTTGAGTGGAGGGGTTGTGACACCCAGTACAAGACCTCAGACCTAGAGTTTGTCATGCTTGTAGGATGTGCTGATATAGGAGCCTAATATAAGATTGTCAGAGAAACTTCATTCAGCTACTAATGGTATTCAGAGTCCCACAGCCAAATATTAAGCTTGGGGTCCTAAGGAGGATGGAGAAGAAGGATTAAAGGAGCCAGAGGGATCAAGAACACCACAAGAACAAGGCTCACTGAATCATCTATTTGTGACTCGATTTGGATCACAGAAACCAGAGAAACTGTCTGGGTCTGACCTAACTCCTGTGAATATGTTATGGTGTGTAGCTCAGTGGTTTGTGGGATTCCTAAAAGTGAGAGCAGGGGCTGTCTCTGAATCTTTTGCCTGCCTTTAGGAACCTTTCCCTCCTACTGGTAGCTTCATCCAGTGTCTGGTTTTATTATAGTTTGTTATACCTTATTTGGTTGATAGCCCTGGAAGTCCAGTTCTTTTCCAAGGAAAGGTGAAGAAGTGGATTGATCTGAGGGAGAAAGGAGGTAAAGGAAAGAAAATGGAGGGAGGAGAGGAAAAGGAAGCTGCAGCCAGGATGTAATGTATGGTAGAAGAATAAATAGAAAAAAAAAAGAATTGGGTTCTTGTTATCTTTACATGAGGACATTTAAATTTTGAAATAGATTATTAGTTCTCAAACTATGGAATTTTATAATTGAGGTGAGGTATCAATTTTCACATATATACACATATTTTATATGGCTGTCATATAAAAAGACTAGATTAAAGACTAGATTATAGAAAGACTAGATTAAAAAATTAAATACAGAAAGATTCAACATTATCAACTAAATGGTTTAAATTTTTACTTGTCAGAGATCATAGGCAGCCATTTGTGGTGTGTGTGTGTGTGTGTGTGTGTGTGTGTGTGTGTGTTAGGGTTACCAATGAGAGACCAAAGAATTGAAAATTTGGGGGGGGTATTAGTTTGGGGTTTGGAGCACATGCCTGTAGATGTCAGGAGGGCAGTAGGCATGTGTGTGCAGCTAAGCACCATGACCAGAGGTGAGCTTTGGACACTTTAGTGCAGATTCCTGCACAGGCCAGGCAGTCATTGGGTGTGTGAACACAAGTGTCTGGAGAGGCCAGAGAGATGCAACTGTCAAGTGTGTGTTGGTGAGTGCAGAGGCCATAGGGGACTAGTAGCTATGTAAGTACAGTGGCCAGCTGAAGACAGAATGTGGCATTTAGTATGTGAATACAATTGTCTATAAACAGCAGGGAAGGGCAGTGAAAAACTAGGTGCAGGTGCCTACTGGAGCCAGAGGGGAGTATGTGTGTATGTGAGTATAGGAGCTTAAGGGGCCACAGTGGTCAGTGGCTGTATGAACACACAGGTCTCTGCAGGGAATGGGAGTTCAGTGAACATGTGAGTGCAGATGCCTGGAGAGGCAAGTGTGGGGCAGTGTCCATGTGCAGAAGACAGGATGGCAGTGAATACATTAGTGCAGTTGCCTGCAGATGTCGAAGGTGGGCATTGGGCATAGAGTGAGGGCTCATTTAGAGGGGAAGGGAAGCAGTGGACATGTGAGTGTGGGTGCCTGTTGATGCCAGCAGGGCATGGCATTTTTTGAGTGCAGAAGCCTTCAGAGGGCAAGTCATAGAAAATCCCTGTAGATGCGTGAAAAAGGCAGTGGGTATGTAAGTACAGGTCCCTGCCAAAGCCCAGAAAAAGGGGGTGGACATGTGAGTGCAGCCACATGCAGAGAGCAACATCGGATAGTGGGAATGGGATAGATGGGAAAGGAGAGAGTGGGCATGTGAGTGCACATGCCTGCTTATGCCAGCAAGATATGGCATATTTGTGTGCAGGAGCCTTCAGAGGGCTGAGTGGAGCAGGATGTAGTTGAGTGCACATGTCTGTAAATGTCATGAAGGCAGTGATCGTGTGGGTGTAGTCAGCAATAAGGCCATAAGCGGGCAGGAGACATATTAATGCAGATTGTTGCCCAGTCCAGGAAGTCGTTAGGTATGTGATTGCTGGTGTCCGGAGAGGCCAGAGAGGTACAATGAGCACATGAATATAGAAGAGTGCAGAGGACTTGGGGGCAGTGGGTATACAAATGTATGTGCCTGCAGAAGCAAAACAGCAGTGATCGTTTGATTTCAACTGACTGCAGGGCATAGAAAATATATGTGCGTGTGAGTGCAAGGGCCTGCAGGGCACAGAACAGGGTAGTTTGCATGTGAAATTGGAGCCTGTACAGACCAGAGAGGGCCAGTGGGTGTGTACATCCAGGTGCCTGCAGAGCCCAGGGTGCCATGGACCTGTAGATGTAGATGTCAGACCTGCACAGGTAGGAGGGAGGAGGTGGGCATGTGAATTCAAGTGCCTACAGTACTCTGGGTGACAGGATACCTGTAAGATATAGGTGGCTACAGAGGTCGGGGGTGGGGAGTGGACAAGTGAGTATAGTTGCCTCCAGAGAGCAGAGTGGGTATATGAGTGTAGGTGCTGCAGTCAGAGAAGACAGTGAGCATTTGTTTGAGGTGCCTGTAGGGGAAAACGGAGGGTAATTTGCAGGAGAGTGCAGATGCCTGTAGAGGCAAGTGTGTGTGGGCAGCAGTGTGCATGTGGCTATAGTTAACTGCAGTGTCGAGGGCAGGAAGTAGGCATATGAGTATACCTACATGCAGAAGACAGGATGGCAGTGGGCACATGAGTGAATTTGCCTGCAGAAGACAGATGGGGTCAATGGGCATGACAGTACAGGTGCCCTCCCAGGATGGAAGAGTTCAATTCTATGTGAGTGTAGGTTTCTGCACTGACCAGAGATGAGCATCTGGCTTGAGAGTACAGGTGCCTGTAGTGGCGAAAGCAAGCTGTGGGCCTGTGACTTCAAGTGCTTACTGATGTCAATGTGGAGTGGGCATTTGAGTGCATGAGCATTCAGTAGGCTAAGAGGAGCAGTGGAAATATGAGTGCATGTGCCTGAAGGTGCCAGGAAGGTAGTGGGCAGGTGAGTATAGCTATTGACAGGACCAGAAGTTGGCAGTGGACATGTTAGTGCAGATGAGGCAGTCATTGGGTATGTGAACGCATGTGTCTGAAGAGGCCAGAGAGGTGCAATGCGCACACGAGTGAAGGTGAGTGAAGAGGCCATGGGGGTGCAGTGTGTGTGTGTGTGTGTGTGTGTGTGTAGTTGACTTCGTGATAGAAAAGAGGGCATGGACATGTGAGTGCAGGTGCCTTCAGAGACCAGGGAGAGGCAATGGGCATGTGAGTGCAGGTTCCTGTAGGGAACAGATGGGGTTAGTTTGCATATAGAAGGTACCTGCAGGGGACAGAGTGGGTAGTTTATATGTAAGAGCAGGTGTTCTGCTCTTACATACAAGAGTCCTGAAAAGACCAGTGGGTATGTGAGTTGTTGTAGGAGACTATTAATATTTACTAATAATTATCTTTTAGTAAAGCTTGCTGTTAATCCTAAACAGCTGAATATCCAAATCACCACACAGAGACTGAGATTTTAGTCAACCTAGAACACAGTGCTGGGCAATAGTTACTCCTTCCTAAACCTCCAAGCCGTCACAGTTTCCTAACATTTAGATTTCCCACATTGTACTTGCTTTTAGTGATATATTAGGTCCAGTCCATCTCTCCTCATCATTCCAAGATCTCTCTCCCAGCTCTACCTTCTCCTAGCTCTCCTCGCCCTTTCTCCTCCCACTCTTTCCTGTCCTCTGGCTCCTCCCAGCTCAACATTGTGTCTAGTTCTTTATTTTGTTTACAGAGTTGAGACAGGATGCTTAGAGTACAATATCCCTTACAACAGTGAGTGCAGATGTCTGCAGTGGCCATAGGGTGGCACTGGGGCCCTCAGTGCAGGTGTATGCAGAGGCCAGAGAGGAGTAGTGGTCATGGGAGTACTGCTGGTTTTACAAGCCAGAGAAGGGAAGTAGGCATGTGAGTCCATGTGTTTGCAGCGCCCAGGGTTTCCATGGACATGTAGGTGGACATGCCTGCAGAAGTCAGAGGAGGAAAGTGGGCACAAGAGTAAAGGTACCTACAGTAGGCAGAGTGGGTCATGTGTTTGTGAGTATAGGTGCCTGCAAAGGCCAGGGAAGGCAGTGAGCATGTGAGTGTATAAGCCTTCAGAGGCGAACGGGAGCAGAGGTTATGTGAGTGCATGTGCCTGTACAGGCCAGAGAAGGGCACTGTCCATATGAGGGCATTTGCCTGCAGATGCCACAGAAAGACACTGGGGATGTGAATATAGATGCTGAGGCCAGATAGGGCAGTGAGCCTGTTAGTGCAGTTCCCTGCAGAGAGTAGAGTGAGGCAGAGGGTATGTCAGCATAGGAGCCTTCAGAGGACAGAGTGGTCAGTGGTCATATTTGCACAGGTGACTTTCAGAGGCCAAGAGTGCAGTAGATATGTGACTGCAGATACCTCCAGATGCCACTGGTGCAGTGGGTATGTGAGTGCAGGTACATGCCAAGACCAGAGCTGGGCTATAGATATGTTAATACAGATTCCTGCACAGGCCAGGCAGTCACTGGGTGTGTGAGTGCAGGTGTCCGAAGAGTCCACTGGAAAGGCCAGTGGACATGTTTGTCTAAGTGCCTGTAGAAGACATGGTTTCATTTGACATATAGGGGCAGATTCTAGCAGAGGTTGGGGGAGGGGGGTATGTGAGTCCGTATTCCTGCAGAGGAAAGGATAGCGGTTTATCCATCAGTGTAGGGACCTCTAGAAGTCACATGTGGGAGGTTGGTCTGTGAGGGCAGGTGCCTACAGAGAGGGGAATGAGCATGTGAGTTCATATTCAGGCAGAAGACACATGGGGGCCTTAAGCCTGTGAATGCAGCTCCCTGCAGAGGTCAGAAGTAGGAGGTTGGCTTGTAAGTACAGGTGCCTACAGAGGCCAGAGTGGGGAAGTGGGCATGTGAATAAAGCTGCATGTATGTGGGTACAGGTTACTGTACAGGACAAGGTTGGTAGTGAGTACAGAAGTGCTTGTACCTGCACAAGGCAGAAGTGGGTCAGGGACTTGTCAGTGTAGCTGCCTACAGAGGACAGACAGGGTGGGGGGAGTTGGGCAGTGGATATGTGAGTGCAGGTGCCAGCATAGGGCAGAAAGTCAGAAAGTGACACTGCACATGTACCTGCAGATGTCAGATAGGGCCAGTAGGTTTGTTAGTACAGGTGTCTCCTGAGGCCACATGGGGGCATGGAGCCTGTGACTAAAAGTACATTCAGAAAGCAGTGTCTGGCAGTGGACATGCGAGTGGAGATTCCTGCAGAGGCAAAAGGAAGGCAGCAAGCATGTGAGTGCAGGTCTCTGTAGATGACTGTAGAGCAGTGTGCATGTGAACGCTGCTAAGCACCAAGACCAACTCTGGGCAGTGGACATGTAAGTGCAGATTCCTACACAGGCCATTCATTGGATATGTGAACTCAGGTGTCTGGAGAGGCCAGAGAGGTGCAATTTTCAAGTGAGTGTAGGTGAGTGCAGAGGCCGTAGAGGTCAAGTGGCTATGCGAGTACAATTGCCAGCTGAGACCAGAATGTGACATTTGGTATGTGAAAACAGGAGGCTATAGAGGCCAAAGAGGGGCAGTGAGAAAGTTACTGCAGGTACTTGCTGTGGCCAAAGGGGAGCAGTGTGTATTTGAGTGTACGAGCCTAAGGGGCCACAGTGATCAGTGGCCATATGAGTACACAGGTGTCTGCAGAGAACAGGAGTTCAATGAACATGTGAGTGCACATGCCTGGAGAGGCAAGTGTGAGGCAGTGTCCATGTGCTGAGGACCGGATGGCAGTGAATACATTAGTGCAGTTGCCTGCAGATGTTGGAAGTGGGCATTGGGTGTGAGAATGCAGGTGCACTCCCAGGGTGGATGAATTTAATGCTATGTGAGTGAAGCTTACTTCAGAGGACAGTGAAGGGCACCTGTGATATCAGTTGTCCTCAGAGGAAAAGAGAGTGCAGTGAGAATGAGAGTGTAGGATCCTGCAAAAGACAGGATAGTAGTAGGTGAGGTAGCCATTCCATTCGACCTGAGATGGTCACCTGTGTGCAAGTCATGCTGGCTCGCTATTCCTGTTTTTTCAGCAGACACCTCCTGTTTTGCTCAGTTAAACCTCCTGTTTTGCTTGGTTAATTTTCCTGTTTTGCTTGGATATGTTTACTTGGAAACCTATACAAGTGGTTTACTCTGTAATAAAGATGGCACCTTGATCAGAATACTGTCTTGACATCACTTCTTCGTGTTCTGTGTCTCTTTTAATTCCCAGCCCCTTGTGCAGGCGGTTACTATTGGTAGTCACTGGAGACTGCAGGTGGTGCTGAAACCCAGGATTGAACCTGACAACAAGGGACCTGCTGAGGAATGCTGTGACTTGGAGGGGGCGGGGAGGAGATGAGGGAGGGTTGGGGAGGGTGGGAAGGAATGAGGGAGGGTCCTACGCATGGGATGCAAAAAACCTAACTTGTGATTGATATAAAAATAAATACATTTATTTAAAAAAAGATGGCGCCTTGATCAGAGCACTGTCTTGGTGTCACTTCTTCGTGTTCTCTGTCTCTTTTAATTCCCAGCCCCTTGTGCAGGCGGTTACTATTGGTGGTTGTGGGCAACTACAGGTGGTGCCGAAATCCGGGATTGAACCTGACAGCAAGGGACCTGCTGAGTGAGGAACTCTGTGACTTAGGATGTCCATTGGGCCAAAAGGAAAGCACATTGTTGATCGCCCATCAGCGAGAGTGCAAGGTAAGGGTCAGACAATGCAATATGGGACAGAGCAATAGCAAGGGAGCATTTATTGAAATGCTCAAACAATTATTCAAAACACGAGGAGTTGGGTTTGAAAGTTGAACTTTTTAAATCAAGTAGGTGTTAATTGTCCCTGGTTTCCTGAAAGTGGGACTTTGAATATATCGGTTTGACCAAGTAGGTAAAAAACTTAAGACCCCAGAATTGGCTGAAAGGGCCTACCATTACCCACCTTCAGAGAATTGGGCAGTAGTTCTCAAATGCTTACTTAGAAAGATGAGGAAAATTCAGGAACTGTTGAGGAAAATTCAGGAACTGTTGAACCTTTCATCTTTGAAGAATTGCCTGTTAATTTATGGGGGAGAGAAACTTGCATATAAGGGACACACCAGGATTTTGAAAATGCTGCACATCTTGGATTAGTCACTGCATAGATGACACTGATAAACATTTTGTATTCAGACACCAAAGTTAACTAATTGCAAAGTTGATTTACTTTTTATTAAGTTCTATAGAGATGCTGTTTTAATGTATTTGGAAAAATAGGTTTCTGGGTAGGAGAGCTAAAATATGTTAGTAGTTTGATTTAAAGGTTTAATAGTCTGCTGAACTGCAGTTTCTAAAATACATTGTTTCTTCTTAAATAAAACTGAGCAATAGCTTGTTAGCAGTGACCATCTTGCAGCTATGCAACTTTGAAAAGTCCAGATTTGCAGGTCTCAGGGCTGGGGCCAAAGTGACTCTGTCCTATTTCATTGTACTTTGCATTTCCAGACAGTTTTCCCATGTTTGGATAAAATGTTTAGCAAGTTGTAAACTGAATACCTTATGAAAAGGGTGAAATAAGCACTTCTGCAGTGGGACTTGGAGTAATTTGAGGGACATTTTATATATTTTTAAAAATCAGAATTTAATTGAGATGCCAGATTTCTAGCAACTTGTATCATTAGTTTTCCAGATAATCTGGAAGTTAGCATTTGATAAATGATTTAAGCAAATATAAAAATTTTGTTAATTTATAATTTATTAATGTGTTATTACTGTAATTGAAAATGTTGTGGATACTTTTAAATTCAGTCTTTGTAGAAGGAACTGTAATAAGCAAGATTATGTGAAGAGATTGTTATCCCACAAACTAGACATATAAGCAAATAGTTAACAAAATCTCAGTTGCACTTTGTCTTCAGCACATAATGCAGAGCATTGTACCTGTTCAAGAGCAGAACTGCTCTCAGGCTTTTTGGTAGTCACCTTAGATTTTGCAGCCTGCAGAGCCCAGGGACCAAAGTTCATGTGCCTTCTTCAGTCTTCCTATTTGAGATTAGGGTAAGGCAGCTGGACTGGGATAGAAAGAAGCATGGCGACAGCCCTTGAGTGTGGAGGGGCGAGCTTGCCTGTGCCTACAGAGCAAGCAGGAGTGGAGGTGACCTGCCAGAGCCCAAGCGGCAAGCCCAGCTGCAAGCCACAAAGGGAGCATCCCACTGCCAGGCACGCAGCCTTTCTCCCCAATGACCTGGGCCATCCAGAGGAAGAGCCTGGACCTGTCTGAGGACTGTGCTTCCTGTGACAAGGGTATCCATGCCTACAAGATGACGATGTGAATAAAAGACAAATATCTGGAGTGCTTTAAGTGTGCTGCCTGCCAGAAACATTTCTGTGTAGGTGACAGATACCTTTTAATCAACTCTGAGGAATGGACTAAGATCAATGCAATGATCTATGCCAAAGTCCCAGGCACCTTCAGGGAGATGTTCAGTGAAGACACTGTCTCAGTGGGGTCTTCATTCTTTGGCACTTTAGAAACCTGAGGGTAAGTGAGGCATTTCTTAGGGGAATTCTTGACTCTCCCTGGGTACTAAGACATAGCATCCACATGACATAATGCAAAGCCCGAGACTTCAGTGGCAACAGGACCAGCCCTTAGAGACAGAAATGGTCACAGACTATTTATAGTAGCTGACAAGATTAGTGGAGGAAATATTTGGAAACCAACATGCACTGTGCCATCAAGGTAGGATTTCCAGGACAGGAGATGTTGGGTAAAGATTAGGTATGACCTTGGTGTTCATGAAATAGAGATGTGCAATTAATTTCTTCCTAGCTTTGGTAATCACTGTCATTCACACTAAGAAAGAAAAGTGAAAAGAGTTGTCATTTGCTTCTTGGTCACCTTCCCATGGCCAAAATCACTGAAGCCAAGGGAAACTGCATGGAGGTACATTTCAGTTGGGAATGAAATACACATCTTTCACCCAAACAAATATTTAAAGCAATGTTGATGAATCACTATTTTTTAGACACCTTCATTTTTAGGTAAGGCATCCCACAGATTGTTTCTATACATAAAACTGGCATACCTTACAATCCTATGGGTCAATGTATAGTAGAGAGAGTCCATTTGATAAAGTCCCCCAGAGCTCACCTTGACTATGTTATTTTCATTTTAAACTTCTTACAAGTGGATAAAGAAGGCAAATCTGCAGCGGAATGTTTTTGGCATCCCAAGTCTTCTTCCACTTATGCCATGGTTAGATGGAAAGATCCTCTAACTAACCAATGGCATGGACCCCACCCTGTACTTGTTTGAGGGAGAGGATCTGTTTGTGTTTTCTCACAGGAAAATGATGCTGCTCACTGGCTACTGGAAAGGTTGGTGTATCAAGTGGACAACATCAAATCTTTGGAGACCTCTCCAGTTGCTGATGCCAATATCCCTGTTAATGATGGCCTGTTCATTGACTGCTAAGTTGGACCTTTGGGCTTCTTTTCCTTGCCTTGGTGAACTGCCACTGCCTCTGGGGTCAAAGGGATCCACCACGATGGGCTACCTTCTGATTCCTGCCAGGAGCATCTTCCTTGTTCCAGCATTCTGCTTATTCCTGCCTCAACTGCTTCAATTGCTGTTTCTCATCAAAGCCTGGTCCCAAAAGAACTTTGCAGAAAGCTACTAATCTTAATTGGTCCAGCATTTTAGACTGTTCCAAACAGGACTTTTTTTATTCATCCTTTTTATTTACTAAATACATTTTTAAACATTTACATTAAAACACCAGAGGAGGTGAATACAATCTCCCTTTCTTTGGCTATTCTAGACAAGCTGTGCATGCCGCCTCATTGTTGAGTGCTTTCTCCACTTCCATTTACCTAGGACTATTGCTTTGTTAATCTGTCTATTTCTTGTCCATTCTCCCCTCTCACTGGAACAATAACTGCAGCTTCTATTATTTCATATGCCTGCACAAAGAAAATACAATCTTTAAGACTCTTATATCCTTACTCTCTGAAAACTACCTTTTTCAATTTTTCTCTTGTTCCCACTGCAGGCAGGTTTGCACTCCTAATCCCTAAAATGGTGCACTTGTCTGTGATTTGTAGACTAAACACAGTCACAGAATCTGGTGTCAAGTCTTTACTGCTTATCTGTATGTGACAAAGATGGTCATTTACTCTTGAGCTAAGCTGTTCCCTGCCTTTGTTGTTGTTTCTGTGAGATGGGATGACCTTGTACTTTTTATCCTCCAACTCTAGTCCCCACTGTGCTGGGATTGTAGGTATGCCCCCACTATGACTCAAGCTTTTTAACTTAAAAATGTTTTAAGATATGTACATTTATAATCTGGTAATTCACTTGCCTATACCGTGCCTGGAAAAGTCTGTATCCAAACAAAAATGGTTTATGCTGCTACAGTTATCTCAATGTGGGGTTGGGGAGGGAGTCATCACCACCTTGATCTTCCTTAGGAAGCCCCTCTTTGCCATTGTAATATAGCAATTTAATTCACAGGTTTTCACATATGTATATCTACTATTACCATGATTCAATGACATTTTATATTATAATTTGATTTAAATGACAGACCAAACAGGACTTTTATTAAGCCTAAAATTTCTCAACATTCAAAGACTGGACCACACTGTTATTACTTGCTTAATTAACCATTTTTTTCCAATTTTCTTTGGGCCCCCTACAGGATTTCTACATGGCCAAAATGTCAGCTAGAAGAAATTCATGAGAACAACGTCCAATTTTCCTTAAAAGCGGAAAGTATGTTTTTGGTTATTTGCTATGGCTATGAAATTTTATGGTCATTGGGAGATGTTTATTATTAATGGTCTTATTCAAAGTGAAACAAGGAGTATACAGAGATATCTTATAGAAATAAGACAAAAGGTAGATTATTGAATCTACTCATCTTAAGGTTTTATTGATGCAAAAAATAAGTATAGGATTCTGCATATTGATGCAAAAATAAGTAATAAAACAAAAGGTAGATTATTGAATCTACTCATCTTAAGGATTTATTTGTTGTTCTCAAATAAGGTTAATTTTTACTCTGGTATAGGATTTTGCATATTGACGCAAAAAATAAGTATATTTTTGATACATTGGTATAAGCTTCAGTATATTGATAGAAATTCAAAGCTACCTCCAATACTTTTAAACAGCTATTAAAAACGGGTTAGGGTATTAGGTAATGCAAGTTAATTGCTAGTTATTCAACTCATAGTCATGTCAGACTCTAGTCCACTTTATCACAGGAGTATACATCCTAGGATTAACATGATTTTGTGGACAGATTGGTTACATAAAGATAGGTAGTCTTCAAAAAACTTCAGAGACCTATAGAATATGGCATTTAAAGGTATCATTATTATTTTAAAGATTCTTTGACAATAAGACAAGTCATCTCCTGTCAGCACCCCACCTACTTGAAAGAAGATAATGAGCATCGAAGAACCTCCATATGGAGATGGCCTCAGATGTGGGAAATGAACCACTTGGGTAAAGAAAATACCCTTGCTTCACAACAGACAAATTCTGCCAAGGATGGGCAAGCTTGAATGCAGGACAAGTCGACTGCCAAACTCTGCCAAGACAGGGCAAGCAAGTCCTAAATAGTTCCTGCTTCACATACATGTCTGTCAAATATTCTGAGCCAGAAGGCTGAAGATGATGCTCCAATGTTACAGAGAGTTTAGGGTGACTTTTCAGGCAGCAAACTGTCTGTGTCAATGTTTGTTTTTTGGAAGCTGCTAACATGCACTTCCTATTTACTCTAATAACTAATTTTATTCCTTCTCAAGTCTCTGATGGGGTTGAAGACCAAATAGTTATAGTGCCACAATTAAACTTAAGTTCTTTAGAAGTTAAGAAATCCTTTCATATAGGCAATACCAGTAAGGATAAACGTTAACTTAGGTATAGAACTTTGAACTTTTCAGGATAGAGAGAATAATCAGATACTTTCTTCTAAGTTCTAAATACACATAGACTGGACATTGCATATGTAGATTTTACCTAACAGTTTTCATAATTTCATAATTATCATTGTGTTAAAAGAAAAGAAGCTTTGTGAGTCTTTGGTCATAAATGAAAAAGGGAGAAGTGAGGTAGCCATTCCATTGGACCTGAGATGGTCACGTGTGTGAAAGACATGCTGGCTCACTATTCTTGTTGTTTTCAGCAGACACCTCCTGTTTTGCTCAGTTAAGCCTCCTGTTTTGCTTGGTTAATTTTCCTGTTTTGCTTGGATATGTTTACTTGGAAACCTATATAAGTGGTTTACTCTGTAATAAAATGGAGCCTTGATCAGAGCACTGTCTTGGTGTCACTTCTTCGTGTTCTCTGTCTTCTCTTTTAATTCCCAGCCCCTTGTGCAGGCGGTTACTATTGATGGTCGCGGGAGACTACGGGAATCAACTGAGGATGGACCCTATTTCCACTTTCTTTGGAAATGCTAGAAAGATAAATATTAACCCTACTACTCTTTTAACTTGCCTTATAAAAAGATGGGGTATCTAAGCTTTGTTGTGGTACAAGGCAAAGCTATTTCCTTTGGGTTCAAAGAAGAAAATGCAAGTTCAAAGCCTAGACTTGGGTAGATACCTAATAATCTAAGCTCCCAGAACACATTGGGTACTATTCTACCCTCCTTTTAAAAGTTAAAGTAGTCAGGCCTGTTAATCACTTAGGCAGGAAATGTGAGATATCTGAAGGTGCTAAAGAGACAGGAGCAGTAATCAGTTCTTTTTTCAGTATTCACGTACTAATTTCACAATTTATTCATTATATATCCCGATTGAAGCCTCTTACCTCAACTCACCCCAGTACCTCCCCCCTTCTCCTCTGCTTCCACTCTATCTCCAACCTCTAGTCCACTAAACAGGAGAGTTATCCACCATTTCCATCTGCCCATAGCTTGCTGTCTCATCAGGACTGCCTAGATTCTCGTCCTCCATGGCCTGGGAAGGCCTCATCACCAGGAGTGAGTAGTTAAAGAACAATAAACCAAGTTAATGATAGCCCTGTCTCCCCTCACTCAGAGATCATGGAGACTGAGCTGACAATTGGCCACATCTGATCAGGGGCTCTAAGTCCTCTCCATGCTTGGTACTTGGCTGGTGCATCAGTGTCTGCAGAATCCCCTGAGCTCAGATACTTTGGCTTTGTTGGTCTCCTTGTGGGACCTCTGTCTCCTCCATGTCCCTCTATCCCTACCTGCCTCTTCTTCTATAAGACTTCCTGGCTCAGCATCTGATTCGATCCGATGTTGGGTGGATGATTTCAGAGGACCCTCTATAGTATGTTCCCATCCTATTTCCTCTCTTCCATTGCTTCTGGTGTCTCTCCTGTTTGCAATTTTGAATGAGATTTAAGTATCATCCCTAAGGTCCTCCTTAGTGTTTAGTTTCTTTAGGTCTGTAAATGGATATCCTATATTATACAGCTAATATCTGCTTATCAGTGAGTCTAAACCATGCCTGTCTTTCTGTTTCTGGGTTACCTCACTCAGTATGATCTTTTCTAGTTGCAGATATGCAAGGGTAGTTCAATATATAGAAATCAATCAATAAAATCCACCATATAGACAAAATGAAAAGAAGAAAAACACATGATCATCTCCTTAGATGCTGAAAAAGCATTTGATAAAATCCAACAATCTTTCATGTTTAAAATCCTGGAGCGGTCAGTGATATAAGGCACTAACCTAAACATAGTAAAGGCAATATACAGGAAGCCTATATCCAACATCAAATTAAATGGAAAGAAACTTAAATCAGTCCCACAACATCACTAATCAGTTCTTTTCTGAAATAATGCAACTGTCTCTCCTAGAAGCTCTTTCATTATTGCACTGCATTGCAGAGCTTCCACCACATAGCTGAAAAACCTACCTGCTTATTTTAGTTACTTAGAACAATGTAATTTCCCCCTTTTCTTCTGTCTATCTTTTTTTCTTTTGAATACTGATCAAAGCCTGGGCATCTTTTCCTCATGCTCTGGGCTTTTTGATGTTTCTCTGCTTCACCCACCTTCTTTGTTTTTATGGCTGCTTACTACTTCCATTGTAAAAGAGCTTTCCTCCCTTTCTTTATCTACTTCCTCCAGACACCTGCCAAGATCTATAATTCGACTCTCCTCTTGTTTTCCTCTCAGACTCTAATGAAATTTTCCTCAAGCTTCCATTTGAATCTCTTTTACAATTCTTTAATTAATGAAAGTAAGAACTAGTAATGGGAATTTCCTTGGTAACAATATGCCTGAGGTATTATTACCTCACACATTAATTAAATACACACATTAATTAAAGGTGTATCTGAAAACTAATTTCTAACAGCATTTTCATCATGCTGCATCTGCAAGAGTTTCATAATGTCACATTTCTTAATCAAAGTATGATATATGTAAATCGCATAAAGATGATTTTTCTGTTATGAACATAAATATTTGGTTTAGTGGTGCAATGAATAAAGACTCAATGTAATATTGTATTTTTGTGAATAATACTGGTATTGTGTTTATAATCCTGCAATGTATATTTACACACACATCCCAAATTAGACATTAAAAATAACCAATATTATGACATTACTTACAACAAAATATATACATTGATCCAAAAATCTCTCAACTCAGAGAGTATAAGAGTTTATTCTGGAGCCCAATATAAGTGATCATGGCCCAGGAATAGGGATATTTCTTTAATGCAAATCGAAGTTTCAACATGGTAACAGATTAATGAACTTTTTATTGTTAGTATTTAAGCACCTAATTCTGGGTTGCCTAGCAAGCTACAATGTCATCATGTGTCACCAGCCAAATGGCCACACCTGGCAGACATGGTTATGTTGCTCCTTAAAAGGATCAACCCACTACTTTGTGTCTCTCTTGCCCTTTGCTATCTTGGCTCTTACCCCCTCCCCTTTCTCTACTGGGGTGCCCCACTCTTCCCAATATTAAGTCTCCGTCTCTCTTTCTCCCTCTCTCTCCATCACCATCTAATAAACATCTTTCAAATAAAATCTGGGCGACTCATCATTCATTAATTGGTTCCTAACATTTATAGGAACAGAAAAAAGAAATACATGAGTAAAATCAATTTTTAAAATACTTTGCTGGTGCCAGACATGGTGGTGCACACCTTTAATCCCTGCACTCAGAAGACAGAGGCAGAGTGATCTCTGTGCATGTGAGTTTGGGGTCAGCATGGTCTATATAGTGAATTTCAGGACAGCCAGGGCTACACAATACAACCTTGTCTCAAAAACTAATCAATTAATTTAATTAGTGGAAACAGCAGGTAGGCAATGCAAGGAAAACTCTTACAGGTCTCTGATGCTGTCTGATGACATTCTTAGCTTTGAGTTGTTGGAAGCTAGTGGCCTCCCAAATTAATCCATTAATTAGTACAAGTCATAGTGACAAAGATTTATGTCATATATAAGGTAGACAATAAGCTATTTGGGGGTATACAGATGATCTAAGATAATTTGTAATTAGGCTTTGGACCTGCAACTTTACAACCTCTCCACAGCCATTGAAATTCCAATTAGTCACTCAGCTTTGAAGAGTGTTCAGTGTATGTTTCCCCCCCAAGAACTTCAGTTTGAAATCCATTAGAAATTAGTTCAGCAGCAAAATTAGCTCATATCAGCACTGACAAAACATATGTATATTCTATAAGGATCAAAGCCCAGAAATCAAGCAAAAGTATCTCTGCATTCAACCCAACCCTAAAATTATTTTTTAAATTTAAATTTGATGTTTTCTTAGAAAAACGTAGTTTAGAAATTTTCTAGGTATTTTATGAAAGCATATTTTAACACAGGTCATTCTTTATCTTCTTGTAAATCCTGTAGCAGGACTTTTTTCCTCAACATCCATTTCAAAAAAAAAAAATTGAAAGCACCAGATTCAAACCATTTTATTAGAAATAACGTTCATAAGTAACATGTCAATTAATTACTATTTTAGGTTAGTGTGCCTGATTCCATTTCCTAACTATTTCAAACAGAGCAGAAGTAAACATGTCTATATGTGCGAGCATCTATGTAGTATGTCAAAAAGTCCTTTGAGCATATGCCCTGGAGTAGAATAGATGGGCCAATTTTTTGAGGAACCATCATATTTCCTTTTGTAATGGCTATACTAGCTTGAGCTCTTACCAGCAATGAATAGGGATTCCTATTTTTCTGGTGCAATCACTGTATTTATTTTCAATTTTTTTGGTGATAGCCATTTCGATTTGGCTGAAATGATATTTCATGCCAAAGTAGATCTAATTTGAATTTCTCTGATAGTTTGAGATATTGAACAGTTAAAATATATTCTGTCCTATCATTTTTTTCTTATGTGATCTGTTAATTTCATTAATTCATTTGTGGAATGATAGTTTTAACTTTTAGTGGTTTGGTGAGTCTTTATAAATTTTGGATAAATTAATAGCCTACCATCTGAAGTATAACTGGCAAAAATGTTGTCCCGTTCTATAGTCCGTCTGTTACATCTGCTGGTACTTTCCTATAGGGGCTTCCTTCACAAAACAGAAGAAAAGAATACAGAAACTATCCTGGCTAGATGTGAATTTAGAAAAGCTGATGAACTTTTCTGTCATAGTGATAGAGAATGGCTACGGCCATGTTTAGGAAAAAGAGCCACATACAACTGGCACTGTATTCTCAGTGACAGACATATTTTTTGAAGTATAGAATATAGGTGAGATTTATAACTGAGCAGTGGAAATCACTCTCAAGGGTGGAAATATACAGTAGCCAAAGAGACCATTGTGCTAACCTATATGTTTAAGTTGACTTAATGCTATTTACATTTTTGTAATAATAGTTTCATTTATTATTTAAAATTTCCATACATTTTGGCTATGCATTTGGTCATATAACCCAGAATTACCTCACCATGCCACAATGACCATAATGTGTCCCATCCTGTCTCAGTGCCAAATTCATGTCCTCTTTTATTTTTTATTTTTGTATTTATTTTTTAAATTAATTTATTTTTAATTTTTTCTTTTTTATATTAATTACATTTTATTAGCTTTGTATCACAGCTGTAGCCCCCTCCCACATTCCCTCCCAATCCCATCCACCCTCCCACATTTCCTTCCATGCCCTCCTCCTAGGTCACTGATAGGGGAGGTCCCCCTCCCCTTCCATCTGACCCTAGATTATCAGGTCTCATCAGGACAGGCTGCATTGTCTTCCTCTGTGGCCAGGCAAGGCTGAGCCCCCTTCAGGGGGAGGTGATCAAAGAGCCAGCCACAGAGTTCATATCAGAGATAGTCCCTGTTCCCCTTACTAGGGACCTAATTGGATACTGAGCTGCCATCCACTACATCTGAGCAGAGGTTCCAGGTAATATCCATGAATGGTCATTATTTCGAGTATCAGTCTTAACAAAGACCCCTGTGCCAAGATATTTTTGTACTGTTACTCTCCTTGTGGAGCTCCTGTCCTCTCCAGGTCTTACTAACCTCCCCATTTTCATAAGATTCTCTGCAGTCTGCCTAAAGTTTGGTTATGCATCTCAGCATTTGCTTTGATACATGCTGGGCAAAGTCTTTCAGAGGCCCTTTTTTGGTGGGCTCCTGTTCTGTATCCTGTTTTCTCCTTCTTTCAATGTCTATCCTGTTTGACTTTCTGAGTGAGGATTGATCATCCTACCCAGTGTCCTCCTTCTTACTTTGTTTCTTTATACAGATTTGTGTAGGTTTATCCTATATTATATGTCTCGTATTCACATAGAAGTGAGTATATACCATGTGTGTCTTTCTGCTTCTGGGATACCTCACTCAGGATATCTTTTCTAGAATGCATGTATTTGCCTGCAAATGTCATGATTTCCTTGTTTTTAATTGCTGAGTTGTATTCCATTTTGTAAATGTACCACAATTTCTATATCCATTCCTCTGTTGAGGATTGTTTCCATGTTCTGGCTATTATGAATAAAGCTACTATGAACATGGTTGAACAAATGTCCTTATTGTGTACTTGAGACTCTTTTGGATATATGCCTACGAGTCGTATTGGTGGATCTTGAGAAAGCACTATTCATAATTGTCTAAGAAAGTGCCAGATTGATTTCCAAAGTGGTTGTACAAGTTTAAATTCCCACCAGCAATGGAGGAGGGTTTGCCATTCTCCACATCCTCTCCAACGTGTATTGTCACTTGAGTTTTTGATCTTAGCCATTCTGATGGAATAACTTGAAATCTAAGGGTCGTTTTGATTTGCATCTCTCTGAGAACTAAGGATGTTTCTCTGCCATTCTATATTCCTCTACAGAGAATTTTACGTTTAGCTCTGTACCCCATTATTTAATTGGATTGATTGCTTTGTTGCTTTTTAACTTCTTTAGTTCTTTATATATTCTGGATATTAGCCCTCTGTCAGATAAAGGCTTGGTGAAGATCATTTCCCAGTCTATAGGCTGTCGTTTTGTTCTGATGACAGTGTCCATTGCTTTACAGAAGCTTTTCAGTTTCATGAGGTCCCATTTATTGACTGTTGATCTGAGAGCCCGTGCTGTTGGTGTTCTGTTCAGGAAGTTGTTTTTTGTGCCAGTGAGTTCTAGGTTCTTCCCCACTTTTTCTTCTAACCGATTTAGTGTGTCTGAGGTCTTTATGTTTTATGTTGAGGTCTTTGACCCACTTGGACTTTAATTTTGTGCATGGTGATAAATATGGGTCTATTTCCATTTTTCTTTGTGTAGACTCCAGTTAGACCATCTTCAATATTTGTTTAAGATGTTGTCTTTTTTCCATTGAGTGGTTTTGGCTTCTTTGTCAAAAGTCAAGTATCCATAGGTGCGTGGGTTGTGGGTTTATTTCTGAGTCTTCTATTTGTTGTAAATAACTATTAACATTTACTATTGATATATCTTCTGGTAAAGCTGATGTTAGTCTTAAGCAGCTGTAAAACCAAGTCACCACACAGAGACTGGGTTTATTTAGGTAACCTAGAACACAATGCTGGGCAATAGTTACTCCCTCCTAAACCTTCAAGCCCTCATAGTTTCCTAACATTTGATTTCCCACATTGTACTTGCTTTTAGTGATGTATTAGGTCTGGTTCATTCTTTCCAAGCTGTTCCAAGTTCTCTCCTCCAGCTCTGCCTTGCTTAGCTCTCCTCACTCTTTCTTCTCCCACTCTTTCCTGTCCTCTGGCTCCTCCTAGCTCAACATTGTGTCTAGTTGCTTTATTTTGTTTATACAGAGTTGAGACAGGATGCTTAGAATAAATATCACAATGCAATATCTGGATTGACACCAGAGTGGGTGGGGAGAAATTAGCATTTGAATGAACAATGGTAAGGTATATACATTCCAAATGAAAATTATACCAACATCTATTCAATTCCATTGATCCACCATTTTGTTTCTCTGCCAGTGCCATGCAGTTTTTTCTTACTATTGCTCTGTAGTTGAGCTTGAGATCAGGGATGGTGAAACCTCCAGATGATCTGTTGTTGTACAGGATAATTTTGGCAATTCTGTTTCTTTTTTTCCACATGAAGCTGAGAAGTATTCTTTTAAGGTCTGTAAAGAATTGTGTTGGTATTTTGAAGGGAATTTCACTGAATCTGTAGATTGCTTTTGGCAAGATGGCCGTTTTCTCTATGTTAATTCTACCAATTGATGAACATGAGGGAACTTCCATCTTCTGATCTTCTTCTATTTCTTTCTTCAGAGACTTGAACATTGTTTCAAATAAGTCTTTCACTTGCTTAGTTAGAATCACAACAAGGTACTTTATGTTATCAGTGGCCATTGTGAAGAGTGCCCTTTCCCTTATTTCTTTTTAGCCCCTCTGTCTTTGGCACACAGGAAACATCATTATTATTATTATTATTATTATTATTATTATTATTGGTGTTAGTTTTGTATCCAGTCGATTTGCTGAAGGTGTTTATCAGCTGAAGGGGTTCTCTGGTTGAATTTTTGGGGTTGCTCATGTATACTATCATATCATCTGCAAATAGTGATACTTTGACTTCTTCCTTTCCAATTTGTATCCCCTTGATCTCCTTTAGTTGCCTTATTCCTCTGGCTAGAATTATGTTGAAAAGATATGGAGAAAGTGGGCAGCCTTGCCTGGTCTCTGATTTCAGTGGGATTAATATAAGTTTCTCTCAGTTAATTTGATGTAGGCTATAGGCTTCCTGTATACTATCTTCACTATATTTAGGTATGTGTGTTGTATCCCTGATCTCTTCAAGACTTTAAACATAAATGTGTGCTGGATTTTGTCAAATGCTTTTTCGGCATCTAAGGAGATGATCATGTGGTTTTTCTCTTTCACTTTTCTTTTTATATGGAGGTTTACATCAATGGATTTCCATATACTGAACCAACCCTGCATGCCTGGGATAAAGTCTTCTTGGTCATGGTGGATGATTTTTTTTTATGTGTTCTTGGATTTGGTTTGCAAGTATTTTACTGAGTATTTTTGCATCAATGTTCATAAGAGAGGTAGGTCAGAAGTTTTCTTTTTTGTTGGGGCTTTTTCTTGTTTAGGTGTCAAGGTGACTGTGGCTTCATAGAATGAGTTTGACAGTGCTCTTTATGTTTTTATTTTGTGGAATAGTTTAAAGAGAATTGGAGTTAGCTCTTCTTTGAAGGTCTGGTAGAATTCTGTGCTGAACCATCCATCTAGCCCTGACTTTTGTTTTTTTTTTGAAAGGGAGACTTTTGATGAGTGCTTCAATTTCCTTGGGGATATAGGATTATTCGATATTTCTACCTAATCTTCACTTAATCTTGATAAATGGAAACTACAAAGAAAATTGTCTATTTCCTTTAGATTTTCAAATTTTGTGGCATATAGGCTTTTGTAATATGACCTAATGATTGCTTGGACATCCTCAGTGTCTCTAGTTATGTCCCCCTTTTCATTTCTGATTTTGCTAATTTAGATTGTTTCTCTCTGTCTTTCAGTTAGTTTGGCTAAGGGTTGATTTTCTAGAGAACCAGCTCTTGGTTTCATTGATTCTTTGAATAGTTTTATTTGATTCAAATTTATTGATTTCAGCTCTGAATTTGGTTATTTCCATCTACCCGCTCCTCTTGGATGTATATGCTTCTTTTTATCCTAGGGGTTTCAGTTGGGCCATTAAGGTGCTTGTATGAGATGTTACAGATTTCTTCTTAAAGGCACTTAGTGCTATGAATTTTCCTCTGAGAATTGTTTTCATTGTGTTCCATAAGTTTGGGTATGCTGTGCCTTCATTTTCATTGAATTCTAGGAAGTCTTTAATTTCTTTCTTTATTTCTTCCTTAACCCAGCTGTCATTGAGCAAGTTGTTCAGTTTCCATGTAGGCTTTTTGCTATTTCCATTGTTGAGGTCCATCGTTAGTCCATGGTGGTCACATAGAATACAGGGGATTATTTCAATCTTCTTGTATCTGTTGAGGCTTGCTTTGTGACCAACTATATGGTCTGTTTTGTTACATGCATTGCTGAAAAGAAGTTATAATCTTTTTTTTTCTTACTTTCTTATTTTTTATTTTAATTTTTATTAATTACACTTTATCTACTTTGTATCCCCCCATAAACCCTTGCCTCCCTCCTCCTTTCCCAATCACACCTTCCCTCCCCCTTTTCCACATTCTCCACACATGCCCCTCCCCAAGTCCACTGATAAGGGAAGTCTTCCTCTCCTTGCTTCTGATCCTAATCTATCAGCTCTCATCAGGAATGGTTGCATTGTCTTCCTCTGTGGCCTGGTAATGCTACTCACCCATTAGGGTGAGGTGATCAAAGAGCAGGCCAATCAGTTCATGTCAGAGGCAGTCCCTGTTCCCATTACTATGGAACCCACTGAACTTCCATGTGCTACATCTGTGCAGGGGTTCTAGGTTTTCTCCATGCATGGTACTTGGTTGGAGTATCAGTCTCAGGAAAGACCCCTATGCTCAGATTTTTTGGTTCTGTTGCTCTCCTTGTGGAGTGCCTGTCCTCTCCCTATCTTATTATTTCCCACATCTTTCATAAAATTCCTTGCACTCTGCCCAACAGTTGGCTATAAGTCTCAGCATCTGCTTTGATATTCTGCAGGGCAGAGCCTTTCAGAGGCCCTCTGTGACAGACTCCTAACTTGTTTCCTGTTTTCTTCTTCTGATATCTATCTGCTATGTCTTTCTGGCTGGAGCTTGAGCATTTTAGCCAAAATCCTCCCTCTTGATTAATTTCTTTAGGTGTACACATTTTAGTGGGTTTATCTTATATTATATGTCTATATGAGTGAGTATATACCATGTGTGTTTTTCTGCTTCTGGGAGAGCTCACTCAGGATGATCCTCTCCAGTTCCCACCATTTACCTGCAAATTTCATGATATCCTTGTTTTTTATTGCTGAGTAATAGTCCACTGTGTAGACATACCACCATTTCTGTATCCATTCCTCAGTTGAGGGTCATCTGGGTTGTTTCCAGCTTCTGGCTATTTCAAATAAAGCTGCTACAAAGATGGTTGAGCAAATGTCCTTATTGTGTACTTGAGGCTCTTTTGGTTATATGCCTAGGAGTGGTATAGCTGGATCTTGGAGAAGTGCTATTCCTAGTTGTCTGAGGAAGTACCAGATTGATTTCCAGAGTGGTTGTACAAGTTTACATTCCCACCAGCAGTGGAGGAGCGTTCCTCTTTTTCTGCAAAATTTCCAGCATGTGTTGTCACTTGAGTTTTAATCTTGGCCATTCTGATGGGTGTTAGGTGAAATCTCAGGGTCGTTTTGATTTGCACTTCTCTTATGGCTAATGATGTTGAGGAATTCTTTAAGGGTTTCTCTGCTATTCTATATTCCTCTATCAAGAGTTCTCTGTTTAGCTCTGTTACCCATTTTTTAATTGGATTACTTGATTTGTTGCTTTTCATCTTCTGTAGTTCTTTATATATACTGGTTATTAGCCCTCTGTCAGATAAAGGTTTGGTGAAGATTCTTTCCAAGTTGTTTTGTTTTGATGACAGTGTCCTTATCTTTACAAAAGCTGTTCAGTTTCATGAGGTCCCATTTATTTATTGATTGTTGATCTTAGAGCCTGTGCTTAGAGTTCTGTTCAGGAAGTTGTCTCCTGTTCCAATGAGTTCAAGGCTTTCCCCCACTTTTTCTTCTAACAGTTTTAGTGTGTCTGGTTTTAAGTTCAGGTCTTTGATCGACTTGGAATTTAGTTTTGTGCAGGGTGATAAGTATGGATTTATGTGCATTTTTCTACATATAGACATCCAATTAGACCAGCACTATTTGTTGATGATGATAACTTTTTTTCCATTGTATGATTTTAGCATCTTTGTCAAAAATCAGGTGTCCATAGTGTGTAGGTTTATTTCTGGGTCTTCTAGTCGGTTCCATTGATCCACCATTCTGTTTCTATGCCAGTACCATGAAGTTTTATTACTGTTGCTCTATAATACAGTTTGAGATCAGGGATGGTGATACCTCCAGAAGATGTTTTTATTGTAGCATATTCTTTTAGCAATTCTGGGTTTCTTGTGATTCCATATGAAGTTGAGAATTTTTCTATCAAGTTCTGTAAAGAATTGTGTTGGTAATTTGATGGGAATTGCATGGAATCTGAAGATTGCTTTTCGTACGAGGGTCATTTTTACTATGTTAATCCTGCCAAGCCATGAGCATGGGAGATCTTTCCATCTTCTGATATCTTCTTCTAATTCTTTCTTCAGAGACTTGAAATTTTTTTCATACAAGACTTTGACTTCCTTGGTTAGGGTCACACCAAGGTACTTCATATCTTTTGTGGCAATTGTGATGGGTGTTGTTTCCATAATTTCTTTCTCAGCCCTTTTGTCTTTTGTATACAAGAGGGATACTGATTTTTTTGAGTTAATTTTGTATCCAGCCACTTTGCTGAAGGTGTTTATCCTCTGCAGGAGTTTCCTGGTAGCATTTCGGGAGTCACTCATGTATACTATCATATTATCTGCCAAGAGTGATAGTTTGACTTTTTCCTTTCCAATTTGTATCCCCTTGATCTCCTTCAATTGTCTTATTGCTCTAGCAAGGACTTCCAGAACTATGTTGAAGAGATATGGAGAGAGTGGGCAGTCTTGCCTTGTCCCTGATTTCAGTGGGATTGCTTTAAGTTTCTCTCAGTTTAGTTTGATGTGGGCTATAGGCTTACTGTATATTGCCTTTATTATGTTTAGGTATGTGCCTTGTATCCCTGATCTCTCCAATACTTTAAACATGAATGGATGTTGGATTTTTTCAAATGCTTTTTCAGCATCTAAGGAGATTATCATGTGGTTTTGTTCTTTCAGTTTGTTAATATGGTGGATCACATTGATGGATTTCTGTATATTGAACCACCTCTGCATACCTGAGATGAAGTCTACTTGGTCATAGGGGATGATATCTTTTATGTGTTCCTGTGTTTGGTTTGTAAGTATTTTGTTGAGTATTTTTCCATCAATCTCAATTGGCCAGAACTTCTTTCTTTTTTGGGTCTTTGTGAGGATTAGGTACCAACATGAGAGAATGAGTTTGGTAGTGTTCCTTCTGTTTCTATTTTGTGGAGTAGTCTGAAGAGAAGTTGAGTTAGCTCTTCTTTGAATGTCTGGGAGAATTCTGTGGTGAAACCATCAGGTCCTGGGCTCTTTTTTGGATGGGAGACTTTTGATGACAGCTTCTATTTCCTTAGGGGATATAGGACTATTTAATTGATTTACCTGCTCTTGATTCAGGTTTGGTAAGTGGAATCGATCAAGAAAATTGTTCATTTCATTTAGATTTTCAAATTTTCTGCCATATAGACTTTTGAAATAAGTCCTAATGATTGTTTTGATTTCCTCAGTGTCTGTAGTTATGTCCCCCTTTTCATTTCTGATTTTGATGATTTTGATGGTGTCTCTTTGCCTTTTAGTTAGTTTTGGGTAAGGGTTTGTCTATCTTGTTGATTTTCTCAAAGAACCAGCTCTTAGATTCATTGATTCTTTGAATTGTTTTATTTTTTTTCTAATTTATCGATTTCAGCCCCGAGTTTGATTATTTCCAGCCATCTTCTCCTTTTTGGTGAGTCTGCTTCTTTTTTTTTTTTTTTTTTCCCTAGGGCTTTTAGGTGAGCCATTAAGCTGCTTGAATGAGAATTCTCGAATTTCTTCTTGAAGGCACTTATTGCTATGAACTTTCATCTTAACACTGCTTTCATTGTGTCCCATAAGTTTGGGTATGTTGTGCTTTCATTTTCATTGAATTCTAGGAAGACTTTAATTTCTTTCTTTATTTCTTCTCTGACCCAGCTGTCATTTAGTAGCATGTTGTTCAGTTTCCATGTGTGTGTAGGGTTTTTGTTTTCTGTTGTTGTTGAGGTCAAGCTTTTGTCCATGGCGATAATATAGGATACAAGGGATTATTTCAATCTTCTTGTATCTGTTCAGGCATGCTTTATGGTCTATTTTGGAGAAGGTTCCTTGAAGTGCTGAGAAGAAGGTAAATTCTTTTGTGTTTGGGTGTAAGGTTCTGTAGATATCTGTTAGGTCCATTTGATTAATGACCTCTGTTGTAGACATTGTTTTTTTTTTTAATTTCTGTTTTGTTTATCTGTCCTTTGTTGAGAGTGGGGTGTTGAAGTCTCTCGCTATTAATGCGCGAGGATCTATGTGTGGTAAGTTTTATCAATGTTTCTGTTACAAATGTGAGTGCCCTTGTATTTGGGGCATAGATGTACAGGATTGTGATGTCTTCCTGGCATAATTTTCCCTTGATGAGTAGGAAGTGTCCTTCCCCATCTCTTTTTATTAATTTTGTCCCCATCTCTTTTTATTAATTTTGTTTAAAACTTTATTTTATCAGATATTAGAATGGGTACTCCTGCTTGCTTCTTGGGTTCCTTTGCTTGGAAAACCATCTTCCAGCCCTTTACCCTCAGGTAATGTCTATCTTTGTGACGTAGGTGTGTTTCTTGTATGCAACAGATTGCTGGGTCTTGTTTACATATCCATTCTGTTAGTCTGTGTTTTCTTGACAGTGATTAGATTTATTGTGTTGTATTTTTCCTTCTAGTATCTTCTGTAATGCTGGATTTGTGTGTAGGTATTGTTGAAAATTGTTTTTGTCGTTGAATATCTTGTTTTCTCCATCTATGAGGACTGAGAATTTTGCTGGGTATAGTAGCCTGAGGTGACATCTGTGTTCTCTTAGGGTCTGCATGAGGTCCAGGACCTTCTGGCTTTCATAGTCTCTCTTGAGAAATCAGGTGTGATTCTGATGCGTTTGCCATTATATCTTACTTGGCCATTTTCCCTTGCAGCTTTTAGTATTTTTTTTCTTTGTTCTGTATACTTACTGTTTTGAGTATTATGTGTGTGGGGGGGTGGGGGGAGGATTTTCTTTTCTGGTCTAAGTTATTTGGTGTTCTGTAGGCCTCTTGTATTCTTATTGGCCTTTCCTTTAAGTTGAGGAGATTTTCTTCAATGATTTTGTTGAAAATATTTTCTGGGCCTTGGAGGAAGGAATCTTCTTTTTCCTCTATTCTTATTATTCTTAGGTTTTGTCTTATGTTGTATTGAATTTCTTGGATGGTCTGTGTCAGGAACTTTTTGGATTGAACATTTTTTTTTGATGGATAGATCGATATCTTCCATTGTATCTTCTACACCTGAGATTCTTTATTCCATCTCTTATAGTCTGTTGGTTATGCTTACCTCTGTAGTTCCTGTTTTCTTTCCTAAGTTCTTTCTGTCCATAATTTCTTCCATTTGTGTTTTATTTAATTTTTCCAATTCTATCTTTAGATCTTGAGCCCTTTGGTTGATGTCCTTCACCTGTCTGACTGTATTTTCCTGTTTTTCCTTCAATTCCTTCAGCTGTTTGTTTGAACAATCCTCCATTTCTTTTATTTCTTTCAGTGATTTAAGTATTTCCTCTCTAAAGGCCACAAAATGTTTGGCTGTAATTTCCTGTATTTCTTTATGGATGGCCATAATCTGTTTGTGTTTATCTTCCTCTAGATCTTTACACATTTTATTTGTTTCCTGTATTGTCCTCTCCATAAGCATAGATATTAAGTCATCTACTTGGTTGTCAGTTATACTGGGGTGTCCAGGGCTGCTTGCCCCTGAATAACTAGGTTCTGGAGATGCATATTGCTCTGTCTTTTGTTGGTTGAGATTTTATGCTGTCCTCTACCCATTGCCCTATCTTAGGTGTTGGGTCTTATATTCTGGTGGTTCCTGGAATCCTGTGGTGGAGAGAATCCCCTTGGCAGGAAGATTGTTTTCCCTAAAAGAAGCCTCCTCTGCTTTTTGGGTATGGTAACTGAATGGCCAATGTTTTTCGGAAATTGCCACAGCTCACCTCAGGCATCCTGACCTGAGTGGTAATTGTGGCCCTCATTAGTCAAGAGGGCTCTCCTCTCACCCAGAGAAGAACTGGGGACAGCTGCCCGGCTTCTAGATTTCTTGCTGTAAATTTAGTGAACTGCAGCTTTTGCCTGGATGCCCCGTGGTTTGGTCAGTTTTTTAAGCAATAACTGATTGCTCCTTGGAGCAGTGTCTGGGGGTTGATCTTGGGGATCCCAGGCTTCTGTAGGTCTGAGTTTGGAGCTATGTGCCCCAGTAACCAAGCGGTAGTCAGTGACCGGTAAGCACCTCTCTCATGGGAACAGCAGGAGGCTAGTTGGTGCACATCAGGTCTCTGGGCTGATAGTGTGTGCTCCTGCTCCCACCTGTCTGTGAGACCTTTTCCAGGGATATCCTGGGTGACCTAAGTCAGTCCCTGTTTGCTTCCTTCCCTGTGGGGTTTTCTCTTGACCAGGAAACCCAGTCTCTGGTGCCCTGGGGCACACAGTTCTGTCTGTGATGGAGAGTTAGGAAAGCAGCAAGTCTCTATGCTCGTGGGTGGAGCCTAGATCAGAGATGGCAGTGAACGCACGCCATTCTGTGTGACCTTTTCTTGGGTAGGGCTGGGTGACCTAAGTCAGTCCTATTTCCTTCCTTCCCCATAGATTTTTCTCACAACTGGGACTCCCAGTCTCTGGTGATTTTCTGCTCACCGTTCAGCCTGGGAAAGTGATCAGGATATGCAGCCATGTGGCTCTGGTCTGGCCACTGAGTGCCTGCGGGACCCAAGGGAAGGTGATCAGGATACGCAGCCATGTGGCTCTGGTATGGCCACTGAGTGCCTGCGGGACCCGAGATCTCTTATGGGTTCTGGCTGGGTGTCCTGAGAATGGACCCGACTGGTTCCCGCACCGTGGGGTTTCCTCTCACCTGGGAAACACAATCACTGTTGTTCAGGCTCTTGGTCACTGTACCAAAAATGTTGTTCTGCAGCTCAGAAGCAGCATCTTCCTGGCACGGCCATCTTGTCCCACCCCTCCGAAGTTATACACATTTGAGTTTGGATGAAAAGTTCTGAAGACTTGGACTTTAGGTCCATTTGATTTAGAACAACTATAAGTGCCTTTATTTCCCTATTTGGCTTCTGTCAAGATGATCTGTCCCTTGGTGAGAGTGGGGTATTGAATCCTCCCACTACTAAGGTGTTGGGATCGATGTGTGATTTCAGTTTTAGTAATGTTTCATTTATGAATGTAGGTACTCTTGTATTGGGGGCATAGATGTTCAGAACTGTGATGTCCTCTTGTTGGATTTTTCTTTGATGAGAATGTAGTGCCCCTCTTCATCTTTTTTGATTAATTTTGACTGAAAGTCTATTTTAATAGATATTAGAATAGCTACTGCACCTTGATTTCTGGGTCCATTTGCTTGAAAAACCTCTTTCAGCCCTTTACTCTGAGGTCGTGTTTATCTTTGGTGCAGAGGTGTGTTTCTTGGATGCAGCAGGATGCTGGATCCTGTTTCTGCAACCATTTTGTTATTCTGTGTCTTTTTATGGGAGAGTTGAGTCCACTGATATTGATAGATACTAGTGACCAATTAATGTTAATTTCTTTTGTTGTAGGGTAGGTGGCGTTAATGTGTTTCAGTGCTTGTAGTCTTTCGTTTTTTTGTTGTGTAGTTATCTATATCCTATGTTTTCTTGGATGTAGTTGTTTTCGCTGGATTGGAATTTTCCTTCTAATATTTTCTGTAGGGCTGGGTTACTTTGTAGATATTGTTTAAATTTGGTTTTGTCATGAAATATTTTGTTTTCTCCATCTATGTTGATTGAGAGCTTTGCTGGGTAGAGTAGTTTGGGTTGGCATCTGTGGTTCCTTAAAGTCTGCATGACGTCTGCCCAGGCCCTTCTGGCTTTCATAATTTCTGTTTAGAAATCTGGTATTCTTCTGATAGGTCTACCTTTATATGTTACTTGACCTTATTCCCTCGCTGCTTCTAATATTTTTTCTTTGTTCTATAGATTTAGTGTTTTGACTATGATATGACGTGAGTTGTTTCTTTTCTGGTCTTGTTTATTTGGTGTGCTGTAGGCCTCTTGTATGTTTATGGAGATATCTTTTTTCTATGATTTTCTTGAAAATATTTTCTGGATCTTGGAGCCTGGAATCTTGTTTTTCATCTGTTCCTACTATTCTTCAATTTTGTCTTTTCATGGCATCCTTGATTTCTTGCATGTTTTGTGTTTGGAACTTTTCTGATTTTACTTTTTCTTTGAGAGACATATCAATTTCTGCATGTGTATCTTCAGCACCTGAGATTCTCTCTTCCATCTCTTGTTTTCTATTGGTAATGCTTACCTTTTGGGTTCCTGATCTTTTCTAAGTTCTCCAGCTCCAGGGTTTTCTCTGTTTGTGTTTTCTTCATTGGTTCTAATTCTGTTTTCATGTCTTGCACCATTTGCTTCATCTGTTTGAATATGGAATCCTTCTTTTCTATGATGGCTTCTATTTTTTTGTTTGTTTGTTTACTCTCTATATGCCTCTAATTATGCCTCTACTTTTTTGGCTATATTTGCCTGTATTTCTTTGAGAGCTTTGCTTGTTTCCTCTTTATTTGCCTCCATTTCTGTGATTATTTCTTTGAGAGCTTTGATCATATCCCTTTTATGTGCCTCTATTTGTGTAGCTGCTTCTCTGGGAGATTTGTTCATTTCCTCTTTATGAGCCTCTAATAACTTGATAAGCATAGTTTTAAAGTCATTTTCTTGTGTTTCTGATGAATTAAAATGCCCATTAATAATGGGGGTTTTATGTGTAGCCATGATGTCCTGATTTTTGTTGGGTGTGTCCTTATGCTGGCTTTTAGCCATCTGCTTACATGTAACCCTCACTGTTTGTTCCTGGAGTCTGTACATGATTGGGTCTGTCTTTTTCTATTTTCTGGAATGTTTTTCAGGAATATGATAGAGGTCCACTGGTTTGAGAGTGTTGGTTGGTGTTTAAGTTGTACCTAAGTGAGGAATGTGACGCTGGTCATTTCCTCTTTATTAGCCTCTAATAACTGGATAAGCATAGTTTTAAAGTCGTTTTCTTCTGTTTCCGATGAATTGAAGTGTCTATTGATTTTGGGGGTTGTTGGTGAAGCCATGATAACCTGATTTTTTTGGAGGGGGGGGTTGTTCTTACTCTTGCCTCTGGACATCTGCTTATCTGTAACCCTCGCTGTTTTTTGTTGTTGTTGTTGTTGTTGTTGTTTTTTTCCTGGAGTCTGTACTTCTTACTAGGTCCATCTTTTTTTCTGCTTTCTGGAATGTTTTTCAGGAAGTTGAGAGAGGTTCACTGGTTTGAGAGTGTGTGTTGGTGTCTCAGCTTTACCTAAGTGAGTACCATGATGCTGGTGCTATTCGCAGGCGTTGTCAGCATGCACAGTCCACAGGTGCAGATTCCCTGACTGCCTCAGTGGTCTACAGTCCACTGGAATGCAGATCTGTCTGGGTTCCAGGAATTTTTACCTGGAATTCACTGTTAGACCCGCAGATCAGGGGTTTCAGTGTTGAGAAGGCTGTTCCAAGAATCCCTATGTTCCCCACAATAGGGGTGTGAGTGGTAAGGATCTGTTGTCTGGCTGCTTGCATAGAGGGGCCCTGGATCTGGGGCTCTGCAAGCACTCATTTGAAGGTGCACTCACTCTCTAGCAGGACCATTCAGAAAGCACAGGAGTTCCCCTGTTCTCAACTCTCTGATTTGATCCTGCCAGTGGGAGAGTGGGGGAGGGGGATACTGGTATAGGCTAATAGTCAGCTCAGTGGTACTGTAGTTGCAGATCTTGGTGTCTACCAGCACTGTGTGCTGTGCTGGGAGCCGCTGGCAATGGGGGCAGGGCACTGTGTTCTGTAGCTTACTCTGCTGGCCACGTCCATAGCCTTCACCTCTATCAGGGAAGGATCATGGTGGCTTGTCCTCGGGAGTGCCAAGGAGGGGGGGATAGAGTATTCTTTGTCCCAGTTCCTGAGCCAGGGTTTCTTTGCTAGGAGCTGCCAGTACTGGGGGCTGGGCACTTTGTTCTATGATGTGCACTGCAGGACGCCTCTGCTGCCTCTCCCAAAGAGGGAGTAGGTGAAGTGCCTGGGGATTCAGTCTCCAGGAGAAATCCATGGAGGAGTCCGCAGGTGACCCAAATCTAAATGGTCTCAGTTCACAATTCGTCCCTTTTCTCCCTTGAAGCCTCGATGTCATTGTTGAGGGTTCAGCAGCCCCTCCACTCACCATTTTCAGAGTTTCAGATTCTTTGCCCCTCAGATGTGGTGCACACTGGTCGCCACCAACTTGGATCCTCCCTCATTTATTTTTACTAATTACAGTTTATTCATTTTTTATTACAGTGGTAGCTCCCTCCCTCATCCCTTCCCAATCTCACCCATCCTCTTTTCCTCCCATGCCCCTCCCTCAGTCCACTGACAGTAGCAGTGCTCCTCCCATTCCATCTGACCCTAGCTATCAGGTCTCATCAGGACTTGCTGCACTGTCTTCCTCTGTGGCCTAGTAAGGCTTCTCCCCACCTCAGTGTGAGCTGATCAAGAGCCAACCACTGAACTCATGTCACAGACAGACTCTGTCCCTCTTACTAGGGTACCCACTTGAACACTGAGCTGCCATGGGCTACCTCTGTGAAAGAGCTCTAGGTTATCTCCATCTTGGCTGGCATATCAGTCTCAGAAAAGAACCTTTGGCCCAGATTTTTTGGTTCTGTTGCTCTCCTTGTGGAGCTCCTGTCACCTGCAGGTTTTTCTAACTCTCTCTTCTTTCATAAGATTCCCTGCACTCTGCCCGAACTTTAGTTATGAGTTTCAGCACCTGCTTTGATACCTTGCTGGGTAGAGTCTTCAGAGGCTCTCTGTGTTAAGCTCCTGTACTGTTCCCTGTTTTCATCCTCTTCCAATGTCCATCCTGTTTGTCTTTCTTAATGAGGATTGATCATCTTACTCAGGGTCCTCCTTCTTGCTTAGCTTCTTTAGGTGTACAGATTTCAGTATGTGTATCCTATATTATATGTCTAATATCTACTTATGAGTGAGTATATACCCTGTGTAACTTTCTGATCCTGAGATACCTCACTCAGGATGCTCTTTTCTAGTTCCCACCATTTTCCTGCAAGTTTCATGATGTCCGTGTCATTAATTGCTGAGTGGTATTACATTGTGTAAATGTACACAATTTTTGTATCCATTCCTCATTTGAGGGACATCTGAGTTGCTTCCAAATTCTGGCTATTACAAATAAAGCTGCTACATACATGGTTAAGCAAATGTCTTTATTGTGTACTTGGCCATATTTTGGATATATGCCTAGGAGTGCTATAACTGGGTCTTGAGGAAGCACTAGTCTTAATTTTCAGAGAAAGTGCCAGATTGATTTCCAAAGTGGTTGTACAAGTTTACATTTCCGCCAGAAATGGAGTAGTGTTCCCCTTTCTCCAGCATGTGTTATCACTTGAGGTTTTGATCTTAGCCATTTTGATATGGATCTATTTTCATTTTTCTACTTTGGTTTGGTGCAGTGTGATAAATATGGATCTATTTGCATTATTGTACATATAGAAAAGTACAAATAGATCCACATTTATCACCTTCACCAAACTAAAGTCCAAGTGGATCAAAGACCTCAACATAAAATCAAACACACTATGCCTGTTAGAAGGAAAATTTGGGAAGAGCCTGGAACTCATGGGCACAGGAGACAACTTCCTGAACGGAACATCAACAATGCAGGCTCTAAGATCAACAGTCAATAAATGGGACCCCATAAAACTGAAAAGCTTCAGTAAAGCAAAGGACCACTGTCATGTCTTCTCTTTTAATTGTCACTAATAACTGCCTAAGTCTAATTAGTGTTTTCTATGTGCATTTAGAAATAGAGCCATCACATGGACAATTTACCAGCACCATTGTCCCTAAAGGAGAATGACTCTTCCTCCATCAGCAGCCAACAACTGCTGAAAGTTCTTCTGTTAGGTATGAGATCTCAGGAACCTCTTCCCACTTTATACTGGAATTTTGTCTGGCTTGACCTTGTATATAGCCTGTATGAAGGTGGCCACAAAAGCTGTGAGAGTTGATGTGTGTAACAGCCATGCCATATCCCCTAATCAGCATCTTATAACCTTACACACCACCTACTGGTTCTAATATTCTTCTGACCTTCCTCTTTTGTGGTGTACCCCGAGCCTCGGGTTTGGAAGGCTGATATAGTTGGACCATCCATTGCTGAACAGTAATAGGCACTTATATTCAGTACTTTGACCAGTTATGAGTCACTGGATTAACCGCTATCCACTGCAAAAAATAAAGAAAGAACGAAAGACAGCCAGACAGACAGACAGAAAGAAAGAAAGAACGAAAAGAAAGAAAGAAGCTTCACTGACTAAAGTTGAAAGCACAAATCTGTGGGTATAAACATAAATATTTACAAAGGAGTTTGACAACATTATCATATACCATAACAGCAAGAATATATTTCCTCATAGGACCTACAATCTCCCCAGTAAAAGGCTTTAAAGAGTTTAAAAGGGAATGGAGGATATTTACATTGCAAAGCAGGAGGTGAAAGAAAATAATTGTCAATCCAGAATTTATAGAAGTAAAAATCTCCTGGGTACCGGTGTAAGATCCTCAAGAAAGTTCTTAAAGCCAGGGATATTTCTCTTCTTTGAAAATGATACAGTTCTTCTGAAAAAAGTTTATCAAATAATGCTCATCTGCTATAGACTAAATATACTAAATATACTAAGTGTTGCTTTGCCATGATCCACATCTTCCCTCTGGCTAAAAAGATATTATTATCAATGCAAAATATCAGCAAGTCATCTATATCACCATAGAATACCTGTACATTTACTTCTGTATGTTGGTTCAAGTCCACCAAACCAGCAACATATTTTAAACCTGTCTTCCAATAAGCTGTTTTTTTGCATTTTTAATTTTATTAATTACAGTTTATCCACTTTGTATCCCCCATGTAGCTCCCTCCTGCCTCCCTTCCCAATCCCACCCTTTTCCCCTCTTCTCCACCCATGTCCCTCCCCAAGTCCACTGATAGGGAAGGTCCTCCTTCTGATCCTAGTCTATCAGGTCTCATCAGGAACCCTGTCCGGCAAATAAATCCCTGAAGATTGAGCACAAAAAATTGATATCATGACCATTTCTGAGCCCAGCTATTCCATATGGAATGCAGTGTATGCAGTGGCCCATGCCCACCATAAAATGCTATTGAGCAAAACTGAAATAGGATCTAAGGAAGACAGAAACACGGACTGGCTTATACCATGGCAGGTCCGTCATAAGCAAGGGAAGCTCAGGATCTAACATCATTAGTAAGTAATTTGCTGTGGTCAAGACAATCAAATATTTTCATCTTATATAAATTGGAAAAGGATTCTTTCACAGTGTATATGTATATGTATTTATCTTATATAATTTTGGGACTGAAAGGACTGATTTGAAGACAGTAAGTTTAAATGTCTTTTAACAAATGTTTTCTTGGTGTGAGATGGAATTCTGTAAGATATGAATTTCATCCATGTAAAAATAAAACAAGTCCAAAAATAAAAATGTATGTGTTATCATGGAGTTAAAAAAAAACAACAACAACAGGGAATGGAGGAGGAGAGGGAGTCAAAAGTTATAGATGGTATCAGAACAGACAGAAGAAATTGGAGACCCCAGGGTTACCCTCTTCCAGGCACTCCATTAGAGCAGCAATGGTGAGATGCATTAATGTAAAAACCTGCTTGTTGGGTGTGGTAGCACACACGTTTAATTTCAGCACTCAGGAAACAGACAAGTGGATCTTATGAATTCAAGGACAACCTAGAAAATTCCAGGACAGCCATAGCTACACAAAGAGAATTTGCCTCAAAACAAAACAAAACAAAACAAAACAATTTGATAGCCACAGATCATACAGATCATATATGAACTACACTGTCGCGCCCACCTCGGCAGCAAGGAAGACGCCACAACAGGATTCTTCTGAAGCACGCTTTATTGGGGATACATCATGCTATTCAGCTGCGCAGCTAGTGGTTAAAGGCGGAAGACCCCAAGCTCCGGACTGACGCTGCTTAAATAGGACTTAAGATGGTGTGTACTTCCATGATTGGTCCGTGTCTCAAACCCTCATTAGCATAACCCCTGGTGGGCTATGCACATGCGCACACGAGTTGTTTACCACTGCCGTGTCCACGAAGAACCTGGAAACCGGTGCCATCTTGTAATGGAGAATGCCGGCTCCTGACACTACACTTTTAGAAAATTTATGATAAATGTCAAAGAATGATGCAACAAAACCTCTGCAGTGGGGAAGAAATGTTGATTAAGATCTATATGGTATTTAGCAAAAAAGAAACCCGGATAGACTCAAGAATTTATCACAGGAACACATACAGTGGTTCTAAGAAATTTAATGAACACTAGGAAAGACGTCACAAGGGTGGAGCCAATATTCGTGATCCTGTTTATGAAGAACCATCCAGAGAAGTGACTAGAATCTGTGACTCAACCTGTAGAAGGCTGTCCAATGATTGGATTAGCATTAGTGACAAAGGTTGCCAAGTGGGTGGAGCAGGCATCTGGGAGAGATCCTAAGAAGTACAAAGAGTACTGGAACTAGTAATCATCACCCCAAACAGCTTTCCCTCTTACCCATGTCTCTTTATCTGTCTCTTTTCCTTTCATTTTCTTCTTTTATTCTCAATGTGTTCCTTTTTGCTTTCCATTTGAAAAAGCTTTTCCAAAGAACACAGGCTTGCTTGGTTTGAGGAATCTCCATGTCTTATGAGAGCTGGGGCTGTTTTAGGTGCCTAATAGCACTTAAAAAAATAAAACGTTTACTTATTCTTTGATAATTTCATGCATGTATGCATCAATCATATCCAGCCTCTCTACTCCCACTTCCTTCCAGACACCTCTCCCATTATGTTCCTCTCCACCTTCATGTCTTTTCTTCCTTCCTTCCTTCCTTCCTTCCTTCCTTCCTTCCTTCCTTCCTTCCTTCCTTCCTTCTTTCCTTCCTTTCTCTCTTTCCTTCCTTCCTTCCTTCCTGCCTCTCAGCCTTTCTTTCTTTCTTTTCTGGAATCTACCGAATCCAATGCTGCCTGCTGAATGGAATATTGGCATGATCTACTGAGACTTTGGTCAGGTATCCATAGCTCAAGGATGATTTCATGATTTCAGCAGACACATAATTCCAGAAGATGGCATTTCACAGCACTGTTCTGACACTTACACTTCATCCATGTCGTTTTCTGCAATTTCCCTTGCACCTCAGCTCTATAAGGTACAGGGAAACTGCAGAAGATGTACTGTTTGGGGATGATCATTCAAAGTCACTTATTCTCAGTATTTTGCCAACTTATGAATGTCTGTATTAACTTTTGTTCACTGTAGAAGAAGGCTTTCTGGTCAAGACAGAGCAGCACAAATTTTGTGAGACTATTGTTCACAAGCTGTGCTGCACTGAAAGATGAAGTTCTCAGATGTCTCTGGTTTTAGAAGGTACTTCCTGTTCCTGTGTTTGGGAGGGGTAAGTTGAAGCCACTGGCCTCAGTAGCCTCTTTATTTCTGTGTTTCTGACAAATTGGAGTGAAGACTTAAAAATGCTTTTCTGGTCCTTCCCTCAGACCCCAGAACTTCAGTCCTACACCGAGCTATCATGGGCCCCGTCTGTGCGGGGGGTCCAGGCCACATCCACACATGGTCCTTGATTGTAGAAACCGTCTCATACAAGACCCCTGTACCCTGCTCAGTTTGGTCTTTTTCTTAGGCATATATCCAAAAGATGTTCAAGTACACAACAAGGACATTTGCTCAACCATGTTCGTGGCTGCTTTATTTATAATAGCCAGAACCTGGAAACAACCCAGATGTCCCTCAGTTGAGGAATGGATACAGAAATTGTGGTACTTTTACACAATGGAATACTATTCAGCAATTAAAAAGGAGGAAATCATGAAATTCGCAGGCAAATGGTGGGACCTGGAA
>CM053742.1:112141287-112170937 GCA_028658305.1 Pachyuromys duprasi | reverse complement strand
GTATCAGAGCAGATATTAAGACTCGCGATCAAGCCTCTGACAGAGGTCGAGAAGTAATGATAGATCTGGGGGAGGCTGTTGAGACTTGGAAGGCAAAGTTTTTATAGCTCAGGGGCAGTGGCTTTCCAAATGGGGGATTTGGTGGGCAAAAGAGGCAGGATTACCGAAGAAGAGCATTAGCATAGCAAATTCATTATAATGACTTCCTGAAACAAAGACTATTGCATATTTGCTATTTTGAGTTAAGATTCAGTGGTTCTGGTCAGCTAGGGCTGAAGAGTCAGCCATGATTAACAAAAGACCAGCACTACTGAAGTAACAACTTTGCTTTGCAGGGACAATTGATGCTGGTTACCCTAAGATGAGAAAATGTTGGTAATTGAGAAGAGCCTAGCATTGTTGAGGTCAAAATCTTCTGGGAAATGTTTCCTGAGAGTCAACACATAGAAGCTGTGTTTCAGAGGTGGCTAAGGTTGGACCTCACACTGGCAGCCAGAACTGATAGTATAAGAGTCACCCAAATGTTACTGTTTTTGAAGGCATGAAAGGGTCATGGATAGTAGCTGAGGTTTGGCCCTGTGAGAGAATAGGAGAGGCCATTGGTCAAGTTGCAGTCCCAGTGGCAGTTGAAGGACCAGTGTTGGAGGACAGCCTGTGTGTTACTGGTCCTAAAGATCTGGTTACACCTATTTTTGTTGTGTAAACCTGCCTAAGTCATTATACCTGATTGGCTGATTAAACAGCCTATACCTGGGCAAGGCAGAATGGGGTAGGCATGGTTAAGGATTGGGGGATTTGGGATTCAGGAAAGATCATGAGAAATAGATGGAAGAATCTGAGAGAGGAGGGAAGAGGATGCCACCATGGGTTAGCACAGAGAAAAAATCATATGGGCCTGGAGGAAAGACTCCAATAATGGCGTGAAAAGGCCCACATGAAGAATATAAGCAAATACCATGGGATTACGGATGGAAGGTGGTCCAGATAGAAAAGATTAAGGTGGATGGCATTGGATGGTGGCTGGGAGATCAATGGTGAGGTTATTGAGACAGTGTAAGTGAAATATTTGCCCAGGCCAAGGTAAATAAGACAATTATAAATCTAACACGTTTCTGTGTCTTATTATTTGTGATAGGGGGTTAAATAATACTACCATAATAATCTTAGGGCTAATAATAATAAACATTATATAGCCCAATACTCATTTCTCTATTTACTACAACAGACCAGTATTAAAGGAGCCTTGAAGAGAAGTTGAGGCTTGGCACCATGAAGAGAACTCAGGAAAGGCAGAAGATCAGTCAGCCCAGTTACTTCAGAAGACGCAAGAATTTTGGAGATGTCAGTACCATGACATGACTATCAAGGTCAGCAGTAGCTTTGGAGTGTAGCTGGCCTGAGCTTAGAAGACAAGCTGTATGTGCTGCAGAGGCAGAGCCAGAGAAGTGACCCAAGCCCCGTGGAAAAGCCTCAAAAATCATGAGTGAATCCCATAATTGGTTAATTTACACTATTGGAGTTTGGTTTTTGATTTGATCTGATTGTGAGGGTGCTGTAGTTCTTCCATGTTGAACAAATAAAACATTTAATATATTACTGATTTTACAGGAGCCCAGAGTTGAGAGACATTAAAATTTTCAAAAGGAGATTTGGAAGTTTTCAGAAGCTTTGGATTTTAAAAGAGATGGATATTTTTAAAAAGACAAAATTTAAAGTGGTTGAATTTGTAAGGCTGTGAGGATTTTTTAAGTTCATAAAATGTTTTTTTTTACTGTAATGTCTTTATTAATGTGTGATATTGGGGATGAGCAAGAAAGGAAAGGTTGTGGCTTAACAGTGATGTGTTTGCGTGTCAAGATGACGTGGGCTCAGTTGTGCTTCATAGCTTTATGTCAACTTGACACAAACTATAGTCATCTAAGAGGAGGGATCTTCAATTGAGAAAATGCCTTCATAAGATCTGACTATAGGCGTGTCTGTGGAATTTTGTTAATTAGCGATGAATAGGGGAGGGCCAAGCCTACTGTGGGTGATACTATCCCTGAGCAGGCTGTTGGTTATGAGTTGTATGAGAAAGCAGGCTAAGAAAGCCATGTGAAGCAAGCCAGTAAGCAGTGCCCCTCTATGGCATCTGCATCAGCTCCTGCCTCCATATTCCTGCCCTGACTTGTTTCAATGGTAGGCTATGGTGTGAAAGTGGAAGCCAACAAAAACGCTTTTCTCCCCAACTTCTGTTTGATCGTAGTATTTATCACAGCAATTTCAAACAAACAAACCTCTGACAAAGGCACATCAAATATTCTTTAAAACCCAATACTCCCCAAGCTTCCATTGAATTAAATTTGAGAAAACCACTCCAGATGCATTTAATTCATCTACTGTAATTTTTCACTGAAATGTTTCCCTTGTTTCTTATGTTGAAACTCTCAGCCTCTAGTTGGTGCTGCTGTTTTGAAATGTGGGACCTAGTGGAGGCCAGTGGGTCACTAAGGAACGGCCTGTGAAGGTTTTATCTGCTTCTGGTTCTGACCTGTATTTTTGAGTCCTACCTGCTACCAAATTAGTCTATTCTATGAGTTCAATTTTGGAAGGCCACATATGTTCAGATACTTGCTTATTTCTTTTGTTTTTTCTCTCTTTTTTCATGTTTTCCATGTAGTTTGTTACATAACTTTTAATGATAAATTTTTTTATTATGGTATTTGGTATAATTTCAACTTTTCCATCTCTCATTTATTATCTACTATCATCATTTTTCTTGATTTGGCAACAGGATTTGTTGATTTTATTTACCCTTTCAAAGAACCAACTCTGCCTCATTATCTTTTATATTTTCATGTTTTTGTTGTCTATTTCATTTATGTATACACTGATTTATGTATCCTTTGATATATCACAATATTTAACTTAATCTTGTATTTAGTTTCTTTTGTTTTTTGAAGTATTTGACATTTATGGTTAGCTCGATTGTTTGAAATCTTTTGTTTTCGCTACATGTACTCTCTGAAATTAGTTTTCCCCTTAGTACTTCTTTTTTTGGTACTTTAGTCTATATTCCCATTTTCATTTGCTTAACATTTTAGTTTGTCCCTTTGCATTTCTTGAAATTCAAAATGTGTCATATTCTGATAAAATTGAAATGGAAAAATGCCTGATAAAGAACATGAAGGAATGACTGTTAAAAAAACCTAAGTGAGAGTAAAGACATAGAAATATGAATATTTGTCCACTTATTGGTGTTCCATGATCTTTAGTTTTCTGTTCTTTCTCTCTCTCCCTTTTTTTTGTCTCAGTGGATTATTTTAAAAATGCTATTTTCAATTTTATATATACTTTATTTGTTGTCATTTGTTGCTTTGGTTTCAACATTAGTTAATTGTATTTTGGTCTGAATTTTCATATTTTTTTTGCTTGATTCTCTTTCTTTCAGTCTGCAGAAATTCTTCAAAACCCTAGTGAAGTTTGAGTTAGTCACTGTATTGGATTATTTTTGGTTTGTGAACTATGTATACACTGAGTCAGTGCAGTAGAATATACGTAGTTTTTTAGGGGTTACACAATATAAGGATTTCTGACCTTAGACCAATTCAAATTCAGACAGTGGCCCCTTTCTCTGAATGGATCCTGGCTACATACCCTGAGGTTGCATTGGTTGATGCTGTGAGACATTTTCTAAAGCAATACTGCCTTGAAAAATTCAGATTTCATATCTTCAGTGTGCTGAACAACTGTGAGATTTTTAAACTTTCCACTCAACAAAAGTGCCAGATCTACACTGATAGTGTTTGCTAGAATTCTGCCATTCACTCTTACACCTATAAAGGCAGGAATCTTCCTAGCCCTCTATGTATCCTAGGTGAGTTATGAAAGATTATCATATTTATATTACTATGCTGATGTCCCAGATATTTTATCTTTAAAGTTTCCAATTTTTCTATTGCTTATGTACAGTGTTATCTCATAGTCATTGACTTGAAAATGAAATTCACAACTGTTACTTTTGCACTTCTGCATGAATAAAAAGTGAGTTTTAGTGCATCTGGTTGACCAGCTTGTCTTCAATTTTTATCATATTATTTATAATGGCCTTACTTATAAGTAATCCAATAGTATTATTTTGAGCAATGCATCACTTTTATTTTCTACAAGTGGAATATTTTTTGTAAAAGTGAAAATTAAAATATTCTTAATTTTATCCCTTTATTATTATTTTAGTTAGCATATGAAACATAGGTTTTTAATGTAGTTTTCATAGTTACACCCTCTCTGCCACCTCAATAACTTCTAACCTGGCCTTGAAGTAGATTGATTCCCATCATTCTGAGGAACTGACATAATTAATTCCATAGTGATTGTACAAGTTTGCACTCCTACCAGAAATGGATGAGTTGCCTTACTCCACATCCAACATGAGCTGTTACTTATTTTATTGATCTTAGCCTGTAACCTAGATTTTGGCTACTTTATTGGGTTCTTTTTCCTACCTTCCTATACCACCCTATCCCTTCCAACTTCCCAACACTAGATAAGAGAGAAAGAAGGCACTTCCTGCTGATTAGAGGCATAGAGCTCCTCAGGGCATATTCAGTCGTACTCATCAGGATATCTCCAATCTGCAACAGCAGCAGGGGCAAACAACAATCAGTAACAAAAACTGGAGCAACAACAACAGCAACAGGGGGAGCAGCCACCTCTTCAGAGCACCTCTTTTGGGGCTCTGGTGTCCATGTACCCCCTGGAAACTCCCCAGAATTCCAAACGTAAACTATCTGCAGCTGGCAAAATTACATCTCTGCTAGAGCATGAGGAAAATCATAGTCAGGTGCTGTGAACAATCTGAAATAGATCCATATCACACACCTGGGATTAAAACAAAAACATATTCTCATAGCATTTCTGAGTTTTTAAAGAAACCAAAAATTCTCACTACATTAGACATTCTGGCAGGTATAAGACAGAATATTAAACTTCTGCTTTGCATTTCCCTGAAGACTAAGGATACTAAACATTTCTTTAAGTGTTTCTCAGCTATTTGAATTTTCTCTGTTGAGAATTCTGTTTCTATCTGTACCCCATCTTTTTAATTTTTTTTAATTAATTACACTTTATTCATTTTGTAGCCCCCTCCCCCTGTAGCTCCCTCCTTCTTCCACTCCCATTCCCTTCCCCATCTCCACGCATGCCCCTCCCCAAGTCCACTGATAGGGGAGGTCTTCTTTTCCTTCCTTCTGATCCTAGTATATTAGGTCTCATCGGGAGTGGCTGCATTGTCTAATTCTGTGGCCTAATAAGGCTGCTCCCCCCTCAGGGGGAGGTGATCAAACAACAGGCCATTCAGTTCATGTCAGAGAGAGTCGCTGTTCACATTACTATGGAATCCACTTGGAGGCTGAACTACCATGAGCTATATCTGTGCAAGGGTTCTAGGTTATCTCCATGCATGCTACTTGGTTGGAGCATCAGTCTCAGGGAAGATCCCTGTGCTCAGATTTTTTGGTTCTGTTGCTCTCCTTGTGGAGCTTCTGTCCTCTCCGGATCTTATTATTTCCCACTTCTTTCATAAGATTTCCTGCATTCTGCCCAAAGCTTGGCCATAAGTCTGAGCATCTGCTTTGATAGTCTGCAGGGCAGAGCCTTTCAGAGGTTCTTTGTAGCAGGCTCCTGACTTGTTCCCTGTTTTCTACTTCTTCTTTTATTTACTTATTTTTATTTTTAATTAATCAATTTGTTTATTCACTTTACATCCCAATCATAGCCCCTCCTCTCCTCTCAGTCCCACCATCTTTCCCTCTTCTCCTTATCTCTCCTCTGTTGCATACTTAATAATTTTTAAACAAACATAATATGAATACAGTTTCCCCTCCATATATTCCTTCCAGTTCCTCCCTACCCTCTCTCCCATACAGATTAACTCTTTCTCTGCCTCTCATTTGAAAAGAACAGGCTTCTAAGAAATAACAAAAAATTACAAAATAATACATAACAAGATAGAACATAGAGTCCCAAGAGAAGACACAGAATCAAACCCATTTATTCACACACACTAAACTGAAAGCTATAGTATATGTGCAGAGGACCTGGTACATACCTGTGTAGGCCTTATGATTGCTCCGTGAATCTCTGTGAGCTCATATGGCCTTTGCTCAGTAGATTTAGAGGATGTTTCTCCCTTGGTGTACCCTGTATCTTTCTCTTCTCCACTCCTTCTTCAGGGTTCCCTAAGCTCTGAGAGTAGGGATCTGATGGAGACATCTTGTTTAGAGCTTTGTGATCCAAGGTCTCTCTCTTCTCTACCTCTTTCCTTCCTTTCCTTCCTCTCTCCTCCATAAGATCTGCTTGTGGATCTCTTCATATGTTCCCATCTGTTCCAGAACAGATGGCTGAATAAGGTACCAATCTATGAGAATAGTAGGATAGAGAATAGAGTTGTTTATTGATGTATATTTTTGAAAGACCATTTGTGTTTTGTTTTGTACTATGCCCCTGGGATATCTAGTTTCTGGGTCTTGGTCACTTAAGCAATGTGGATATGTTTCCATATCATGGAGTGGGCCTTAAGTCAATTCATATATTGGTTGGCTACTCTCACAAATTCTGTGCCACTACTGCCTCAACATATTTTGCAGGCAGGACATATTTTAGATCAAAGATTTTGTGGTAGAGTTGATGTTTATATTTTCCTTTTGGAAGCATACAGAGTACCTCCCTGTATCAAAAATACTATAACATGGGGGTCAAGGTTCTATGCAGGCACCATGTCAACCTCACCATCTTCAATAAGTTGTTTAGTGTACCCTTTTCTTAAATTAGTTTGTTTTATTTTTCTGAAAATGTAAACTTTAATTTGAAAAATAAATCATGCACAAATTCAGATTCATGCTAAGCTTTCCCACTTAGCCTTTTACAGACAAGTCAGTTTTCCAGTGAACTCAGAAGAACTGAAAACATACCCACAGTGGACACAGAGCTCACTTCTTTTCAAATACAGTCATCTTCTACACAGTTTTAAACAGTGTCCATGACTTGAGTGGTTAAGCAGCAAGGCTGGCATCCCACAGGTTTCATAATTTGAGGTTCTTCAACAGATAATGCTGGAATCTGCCTCAAATCCATTGTAGGTTCTTAGCATCACCCTGAAGCCTCATAACCATACCCCCCCCAAAGGACACACATGCAGAAAGGTGTGTTACCTCCTCCCCTCAACCCCATATACTTCCACATACATTACGTATTCCAACTGGTCAACCCTGGAAGGCCTATCATCTGTGGGATTGTATTCACCATCATCCAAGTTACCATCTTCATACAAGGAACAAGTTTTAACTAATCAGAACTCACCTAAGTCTACAGGCTAAATGTGATTATGAAGATCTTAGATGAGGTCTGTGTTGAAAGATTCACTCTTACAGTTAAGCTGAAATACTTGGTCAAATTTCTTGCCTTCTGGGTCAATATCTTTCACATCAAATATATCCTCAAACAGAATGTCCACCATTGTGAGGGGCACAAGAACTGCAGAGGTGCTGAGCAAATGATCACCATGTGGGTTATTTGTTTTCTTGATACCTAGTTTTTTGAGGATCTTCATATATTTTGGATATTAGGTGTCTATTGGATGTATAGTTGCTAATGATCTTTTCCCATTGTGTAGGCTGCTACTTTTTCAGAATGACAAAGCTGTTTGTTTGTTTTTGTTTTTTTACTGTGTAGAAACTTTTCTGGTTCATGGGGTGCTGTTTAATAATTGTTTACCCTGAATTCAATGCTATTCCTTACTTTCTCTTTTGTCAGGTTCAGTGCATCTTGTTTTATATTGAGGTTTTTGACCCACTCAGAGTTGAGTTTTGTTCAGGGTATTAAGTGTGGATCTATTTGCGTTCTTCTACATGCAGATATCCAGTTTGACATGCACCATTTATTGAAGATACTATCTTTATTATAATGTATGTTGTTGGGTTCTTTATCAAAAAGCAGATGTGCATAAATGTGTGGTTTTATTTTTGATTCTTTAAGTTGATTCAATTGCTCAACATGACTGTTTTGTGCAAATACCATGCTGTTTCTTTACTATTGCTCTCTAGTACAACTTAAAATTGGGAATGATGAGACTGCCAGCAATTCTTTTATTATTAAAGATGGTTTTAGGAATCTTGGGTTCTTTGTTTCCATATAAATTGATAACTATACATGCAAGGTCTATAAAGAATTGTGTTACAATTTTCATGGGGATTTCATTGAATCTGTAGATAGCTTTTGCTAACATGGCCATTTTTGCTATGTTACTTCTACTGATCCATGAATATGGAAGATCTTTCCATCTTCTGATATTTTCTCAAATTTCTTTCATCAATAACTTGAAGCTTTTATCACACAAGATTTTCATGTGCTTACTTAGGGTTACCCCAAGATATTTTGTATTATTTATAGCTATCATGAGGAGTGCTATTTCCCTGATTTCTTTCTCAGTCTATTCGTCATTTCCATATAGAAGGGCACTGAGTTTTCTGATGTAATTTTGTATCCAGCTACTTTGCTGAAAGTGTTTATTAGCTGTAGGAGTTCCTTGGTGGATTTTTTAAAAAAGATTTATTTATTTATGTATATAAGTACTCTATTTGCATGTATGCCTGAATGACAGAAGAGACCATCATACAGAAGAGGGCATCAGATCCCATTATAGACGGCTGTGAGCCACCATGCAGTTGCTGGAAATTGAACTCAGGACCTCTGGATGAACAGCCACTGCCCTTTTGTTCCTGGATGTAGTGGAAATACTTTTAAGTTTCTCTCCATTTAAGTGGATCTTGCCTATGGGCTTATTGTAAACTGCTTTTATTATGTTGAGGTATGTTCTTTGTATTCCTAATCACTCCAGGACTTTTATCATGAAATGGGTTAGGACTCTGTCAAAGGCTCTTTCTGCATCTAATGAGATGATCAAGTGTGTTTTTTTTTTCAATTTCTTTATATGGTGGATTACATTCATTTATTTATGTATGTTGAATTATCCTGGAATTCCTGAGATGAAGCTTACTTGATCATAATGGGTGATCATTTTGATGTGATTTTGGATTCAGTTTGCAAATATTTTATTAACTTTTTTCCCATTTATGTTCATAAGGGAAATTGGTATCAGGATAACTGTAGCCTCAAAAATGAATTGGCAAGGACCCTTCTGTTTGAGTTCCTACATTTTTCATTTACAGATTTCTCTCTGTGTTTCATTGCTTTTATTTCCACTTTCAGATTTTGAATGGTTTCCTTCATTTTCTTTTCCCTGTATTTTTGTATTCTCATAGCTTTCTTTAAGAGATTTATTCATTTCTTCTTTAAGGATCTCCATCATATTTACACAGACTGCATTAACTTCTTTCTTTTTCTTGTGCTTCAGTTATGCTGCATTCAATACTCAGGGCCTGCCGTAGTAAGGTTGCTGGGCTGTAGTGGAGACACAACATTATGGCCTTTATTGATTGTGTTTTTATGCTGGTCATCTGGAAGGGAAAGATTGTAATTGTAGGTGCTGATAGCTGATCTTGTCTTTATTGAGTACATATTTTATTCTTTAGTTTGTTTTCTCTCTGCTTCTTAGGAGAGTGTGTTGGCTGTATGTTACCTGTGGGAAAATCTTCTGGGATCCTGGTAGGTGTGAACACTGGTGTTTCCAGGTAAAATTTGTTTCTATGTATTAGACTAGTTTCTAAGACTTAAGAATGGGGATAGGCTGTCGGTGTTAGGTCATTCACAGGAAAAAAGCAGAATCTCCTTAGTTCCCTGGGAGTGAGGAGAGACTACGGCAGAAGTCTGGTACAGAGATGAGGAGACTAGGAGATTGGATTTTGAAGAATGGATGGGGAGATAAGATCTGCAATTAGCCTACCTGCTTCCCTGGCTGAAGTTGCCTGTAGGTTCTCAGGGAGTGCTTGTCAGAGTCCGGCCTGCCTGGAACAAAGCAATGGGGAGGGAAGTGAGAAGGGAAGGATCGATGGGCTTCACTGAAGATGGTGAGGAAGGCTACAGAGGGAGTTTTCTTACAAAACAGGAGATGAGACTAGGATAGTGGATCTGAAGGAGCAGAGGGAAAGGTGAAGATCTTCAATTAACTTACCTGCTTCTCTTGCAGTACTGTCCTTATACATTTTAATATCATTCTCTTGTTATGTACTTTTGACATCTTGACAATAACATTATGGAAAGCTTTTTGCTTTTTATATCATTTGAATTTCTAAATGTTGCTTGTGTTAATATTTCTATTTCTTTCTCTTATCTGAGTTATTTTCTGCTCTAATCTATTAGATAACTTTTCTTTGTTCCTCATTGTTTTTTGTCCTCCTTTGATTTACCATTCCCTTCTATTTTTTCTCTATTTCTCTCATACTAATTTCTAGTCATAGTCTGCTTGCATTCTTTCCACTCCCGTGATTAGTAAATAATATCTAAGTAAGTATCATGCTTCTCTGTACTGACAGAAACTGTTGCTGGTGCTTCACAGACTGTGAAATCCACAGTGGTACTGAGGTAATAGAAAACGATAGCACATTGGAAGTGGTATTATTCCTAATGTATGGCCTAGATTTGATATAAAAATTATTTGGCAGCCAAGAACAGTGGCACATGCCTGTAATCCCAGCACTTGGAGAGGCAGAGCAGGCAGATCCCTTTGAGACTTAGGGTATCCTGGTCTACAAAGCAAGGGCAGGACAGCAAGGCTACACAGAGAAACCTTTTCTTGAAAACCAAAACGAAACAAAGCAACAAAACAAAACAAAAAACACCTGTTTGGCTTCTATTTTAAAAAGGACCCCTACTCCACAAAGTTCACTTCCTGTTTTGTCCCTTCTGGTGATGTTCTCCTCTGTGATGCCTATCCCAATTCATCAGTTAGTAAGACTTTCACAGGTACTATGTGGTTGCTCTTGACAGATTGATATAAACATATCTATCAGCTCACTCTCCTGGTCCTAACATGAGTTATCACTGATCTTTGCAATGATCTGCTTTCTCAGTTTCTACCCAAAATCAATCTAAAAAGAAAAGTGACCTATAATCATCCACTGTTTTCTGGCCTACTTACAGTCCAGGGAAAGTAGAAATGTGCCTAGAGGCAGACACGTATGCCACATTCAGTAGATTTCTATATCATTCATACTTCACCCAGGGTCTTTCCAGGAGATAAGACATAAAATGAAGCATTAAGCACACTGGAGTCCCAGGATGAAAATAGTGGGACAAAGAGGACTTTTATAGATTTAAAAAACTTGTTTATTTTGATTATTTACTTGTGCAGTTCTCAAGAGTGAACACTGAGAAAGACAACCATTATTTTCACAACCTCAAAGGTTAGGCATGCCTGCAGGGTTTCCTAACTCTCTACAAGGTTTTACCTTTCAGCTAAAATCCTGTCTTGTGCATGTCAGGAAATGCCAGAGAATCTCAGACAAGTATGTTAACAATCCTTTGCAGATAACACTGTAGATCTCACCAAATTCACATACACGACTATTGCAAAGACAATAAAGTGTGATTTTGTTTTGAGAAACGCATGCCCATACGTAAGACTTATTCTTTTCCTACATGCGCTGTTCTTTCTAATAAACCCCCTTGTGCTCAAATATGTGCCTAAAATCTCTTTTAGGAAACTACAGCTATGCCTAATATTGGTTCACACTGAAAGCTCTTTTTGCAATTAATGCAAGGATCTGTGTTCTCTTAAATAGAAGTGTTGGAAAGCAACAACTACTCGGTATGCTCTAGCCAGCAGCATGCACTTGTGTCTCCAGTTCAGTATGAACTGTCTCAGCCGGTAGGTATATTTATTCACCCTGGGAACCAGAGCTATAATGCAGAAGAAAAAAAAAAGATTCTGGGTATTGTTTAGACTAATAAAGTATGCCCTTTAAGTGTACCTTTCTTCTGCAAACTATGCAGAAGCCAGCTGATTTCCTCTGGTTGTTCTGCTGTTCTCTAGTTCTCTAGCCTCCCAGGGAACTCTGTAGCTCTTATCTTTCTATAGTCTCTTCTGTATGCTAGGCTGAGCCACAAAGTTTGAGAATGTAATGATGCTTGATTGGGAGAAGCCAGCTCACTTTATTAGGAAATCTGAACGTGGGAGAGCATTAGGTTTTGAGAGTGATAAAGCTTATTGGTGACAGGAAGCCAGATGTTCTGTGTCTGGGAAAGAGCACTTGATACAGGACAGTACCCAAACTACCAATGGATTTTATTTTATTATACTTTTTTGAGACAGGGTCTCACCATATAACACAGGCAGCCTCCCAAATGCTGGCATTAAATGTGTGCACCACCATATCCAGTCATAAGTGGATATTTTTAAATAGCTTTCACTCCAGCTGGATTTAATAATCTGCCTTAAAACTAATAGTGTAGAAGTCAGAAAAAAAGAGCAGAGGGGCAAGAACTAACACAAGTTATGGCCTCTAAAGGTTATCTTTTCTCCAATTTAGGAATGCAGGAACCTCTCAGCCATTATAACAGTCTCTAGAACTGTCCCGTAACCTCCCCACTTTTCAAGGGCAACTGGGAATTTACTGGCTGGAGATGAATGGCCTTTAACCACAGCAAGAATACTGGTAGTGTGTGTGTGTGTGTGTGTGTGTGTGTGTGTGTCAGTGTGTCTATGTGCTTGTTACATTATCTAGGAAAGGATAAAGGTGGGATTCTTACAGGGACACACACTGATTGGCTGGGGCACAACATGTACACATGGACTGACTGCTCTTCACTTCAGTGGGATGTGTGTGGAGGCTTTGGTGATATATGAATGCAGATAGGGGTGAGAAGAAGCAGCAGTGGAAAGAATTATTTATAGAGGTTAGGAAGTAAGTTTGGAATTGTAATCTAAATGTTTAGGAACAAAGATGACCCCAGGAATGAAGGCTTTGTGTAGAAGGGCCAATAGGCACTGACCACTGGTACTTATAGAATAAAAATCTTAAGCATATATCCCTCAAATTGTGTGATTTAAGAATGTGATGTTAACTTTGGTGATAAAAATACTTCAGTGGACAGTAAATATAACATGAAAATAAATATTGATCAGATATTGATAAGGTATTTGGAATACAACACTTTTAAAATTTTCATTTAATTTCTTTATTTTTTAAAATTAAAGTTTATTCATATTGTATTTCAGCTGTAGCCTTCTCCCTAATTCCCTCCCAGAGCCACCTTCCCTCCTTCATCTCCTCCCATGTCTATCCCCAAGTTCACTAATACGCGGGTACTCCTCTCCTTCCCTCTGATCCTAGTCTATCAAGTCTCATCAGGACTGGCTGCATTGTCTTCCTCTGTGGCATGGTAAGGCTGCTCCCTACTCGGGGGAAGTGATCAAAGAGCCAGTTACTGAGTTTTTGTCAGAGACAGTCCCTGTTCACTTACTAGGGAACCCACTTGAACACTGAGCTGCCATGGACTACATCTGAGCAGGGGTTCTAGGTTACCTCCAGAATGGTCTTTGGTTGGACTATCAGTCTCACAAAAGACTCCTGTGCCCAAAGTTTTTGCTTTTGTCGCTCCACTTGTGGAACTCCTGTGCCCTCCAGGTCTTACTATCTCCCCTTCTTTCAAAGATACCTTGCTTGCACTCTGCCCAAAATTTGGTTATGAGTCTCAGCATTTGCTTTGATACTCTGCTGGGCAGAGGCTTCAGAGGCATTCTGTGGTAGGCTCCTGCCCTGTTCGCTATTTTCTCCCTCTTCCAATGTCCATCCCATTTGTCTTTCAGAATGAGGATTGATCACCTTACCCAGGGTCCTCCTTCTTGCTTATCTTCTTTAGATGTACAGATTATAGCATGTTTATCCTATATGTCTAATATCTACTCATAAGTGAGTATATACCAGTTATGACTTTCTGCTTCTGGGATAGCTCACTCAGGATGATCTTTTCTAGTTCTCATCATTTCCCTGCAAATTTTAAGAGTTCCTTCCTTTTTTTTAATTGCTGAGTAGTATACCACTGTGTAAATACACTACATTTTCTGTATCCATCCTTAGTTGAGGGACAACTGTGTTGTTTCCAGATTCTGGTTATTACAAATAAAGCAGCTATTAACATGCTTGAGCAAATGCCCTTGCTGTATACTTGAACATATTTTGGATATATGCCTACGAGTGGTATAGCTGGATCTTGAGGTAGCATTATTCTTAATTGTCTGAGAAAGCACCAGATTGATTTCCAAAGTAGTTGTAAAAGTTTACGTTCCCACCAATGGAGGAGGGTTCCCCATTCTCCACATCCTCTCCAGCATGTATTGTCACTTGAAAGTTTGATCTTTGCCATTCTGAAGGGTTTGAGGTGAAATCTCAGGGTCATTTTGATATGCATTTCCCTGATGATTAAGGACCTTAAATATTTCTTATTTTATTTTTGTTTTAATTACAGTTTATTCAATTTTTGTCCCAGCTATAACCTCTTCCCTCATTCCCTCCAAGTCCCACCCTCCCACCTCATCTCCTCCCATACCTCTCTGCAAGTCCACTGATATCAGATCTCATCAGGACTGGCTGCATGGTACTCCTCCGGCCTGGCAAGAACTCTCCCCTCTCATGGGGAGGTCATCAAAGAGACAGCCACTGAGTTCATGTCAGAGACAGACCCTGTTCCCCTTGCAAGGGAACCCACTTGGATACTGAGCTGCTATGGGCTACATCTGAGCAGGGATTCTAAGTTATCTCCATGCATGGTCCTTGGTTGAAGTATCAGTCTCAGAAAAGACCCCTGTGCTCAAACCTTTTCTTGTTGTTGTTGTTGCTCTCCTTGTGGAGTTCCTGTCCTCTCCAGGTCTTAATATCTCACCCTTCTTTCCTAAGATTCCCTACACTCTGCCCAATGTTTGGTTATGAGTCTCGGGATCTGCTTTGATACAAAGCTGGGTAGAGTCTTTCAGAGGCCTTCTGTTGTATGTTCCTGTCTTGTTTCCTGTTTTCTTCTTCTTTCAATGTCCATCCCATTTCTCTTTCTGAGTGAGGATTGATCATCTTACCCAGGATCATCCTTCTTGCTTAGATTTTTAGGTATACAGATTTTAGTATGTTTATACTATATTATAAGTCTAACATCCTCTTATGTGGATATACCATGTGTGTCTTTCTGCTTCTGGGATACCACACCCAGGATGATCTTTTCTAGATCCCACCATTTACTTGCAAATTTCATGGTTTCCTTGTTTTTAGTTACTGAGTAGTATTCCACTGTGTAAATGTACCACAATTTCTGTATCCAAACATCCTTTGAGGGGCATCTGGGTTGTTTCCAGGTTCTGGCTATTATGAAAGAAACTGCTACAAACATGGTTGAGCAAATGTTCTTGTTGTATACTTGAGCATATTTTGGATATATGCCTAGGAGTGGTATAGCTAGATCTTGAGGAAGTGCTATTCCTAATTTTCTGAGAAAGCACCAGATTGATTTCCAAAGTGGTTGTACATTTTTACATTCCCACCAGTAATGGAGGAGGTTTCCCCTTTATCCGCATCCTCTCCAGTATGCATTGTCCCTTGAGATTTTGAACTTAGCCATTTTGATGGGTGTAAGGTGAAATCTCACTGTTGTTTTGATTTGCATTTCTGTGATGATTAAGGATGTTGAGCATTTCTTTTAAGTGTTTCTCTGCTGTTCTATATTCCTCGATTGAGAATTCTTTGTTTAGTTCTGTACCCCATTTTTTAATTGGGTTACTTGATTTTTTTGCTGTTTAACTTCTTGGGTTCTTTATGTATTCTAGATATTAGCTCTCTGTCAGATATCGGGTTGATGAAGATCCTTTCCCAGTCTGTAGGCTGTCATTTTGTTCTGAGGACAATCTCCTTTGCTTTTTGGAAGCTTCTTATTTTCATGAGGTCCCACTTATTGATTGTTAATCTTAGAGCCTGTGCTGTTTGTTCAGGAATTTGTCTCCTGTGCTCTAGACTCATCCCTACTTTTTCTTCTAAATGGCTTAGTGTGTCTGGGTTTATATTGAGGTAATTAATCCATTTGGAGTTTAGTTTTGTGCAGATTGGTAAATATGGATATATTTGCAGTTTTCTACAATTAGATATCCAGTTAGACCAGCACCATTTGTTGAAGATGCTATCTTTTTTCCATAATATGGTTTTGGCTTCTTTTTCAAAAATCAAGTACTGTTGGGGTGCAGGTTTATTTCTAGGTTTTCTGTTAGATTCTATTGGTCAACCATTCTGTTTCTATGTCAGTAGAAACAGTTTTTATTATTAATGTTCTGTAATACAGCTTGAGATCAGAGCTGGAGACATCCCCAGAAGATCTGTTGTTATACAGGATTGTTTTTAACAATTTTGGTTTTCTGTTTTTGTTTTTCCATATTAAATTGAGAATTATTATTTCAGATCATCTGGAGGTATCTCCATCCCTGATCTCAAGCTGTAGTACAAAGCAATAGTAATAAAAATGGCATGAAATTGGCATAGAAACAGAAAAGTAGATCAATGGAACCGAATAGAAGACCCAGAAATGAACCCAAACACCTGTGAATACATGATTTTCAACAAAGAAGCCAAAACCATTCAGTGGAAAAAAGACATCATCTTCAACAAATGCTGCTGGTCAAACTGAATGTCTACGTGCAGAAAAATGAAAATAGATTCATATTTATCACTCTGCACAAAACCAAATTCCAAGTGGATCAAAGACCTCAACATAAAACCAGATACTCTAAATCAGTTAGAAGAAAAATTGGGGAAGAGCCTAGAACTCATTGTCACAGGAGACAACTTCCTGTACAGAACACCAACAGCACAGGCTCTAAGAGAAACAATCAATAAATGGGAGCTCATTAAACTAAAAAGCTTCTTTAAAGCAAAAGACATTGTTATCAGAACAAAACAATAGCCTATAGACGGGGAAAGGATCTTCAGAAACCCTATATCTGACAGAGAGTTGATATCCAGAATATATAAAGAACTAAATAAATTAAAAGCAATAAATCAAGCAATCCAATTAAAAATGGGGTACAGCAATAAACAGAATTCTCAGTAGAGGAATATAGAATGGCAGAGAAACACCTAAAGAGATGCTCAATGTCCTTAGCCATCAGAGAGATGAAAATCAAAACTATTCTGAGATCTTACCTTACACCTGTCAGGATGGCGAAGGTTAAAAATTCAAGTGACAACACATGTTGGAGAGGTTGTGGAGAATTGGGAACCCTCCTCCATTGCTGGTAGGAATGTGAACTTGTACAACCACTTCGGAAATCAATCTGTCACTATCTTAGACAATTAGGAATAGTGCTTCCTCAAGATCCAGCTATGCTACTCCTAGGCATATATCCAAAAGAAGCTCAAGTACACAACAAGGAAATCTGCTCAACCATGTTTGTAGCAGCTTTATTAGTAATAGCCAGAACCTGGAAACAACCCACATGGCCCTCAAAGGATGTTTGGATACAGAAATTGTGGTACTTTTATACCATGGAATACTACTCGGCAATTAAAAACAAGGAAATCATGAAATTTGCAGGCAAATGGTGGGAACTAGAAAAGATCATCCTGAGTGAGGTATCACAGGAGCAGAAAGACACACATGATATATATTCACTTATATTGTCGTATAAGATAAGATAAATTTACTAAAATATGTGCACCTAAAGAAGATAAACAAGAAAGAGGACTCAGGGTAAGATGATCAATCCTCAGGTAGAAAAACAAATGGGATGGACATGGGAAATAGGAGAAAACAAGAAACAGAACAGGAGCCCACCACTGAGGGCCTCTGAAAGACTCTACCAGCAGTGTATCAAAGCAGATGCTGAGACTCGTAACCAAACTTTCGGTAGAGTGCAGGGAATCATATGATAAAAGGGGGAGTTAGTATGACCAGGAGAAGACAAGAGCTCCATCAGGACCAAATATATCTAGGCATGCAGGTCTTCTATGAGACCGTTGGTCCAACCAAGGACTACCTATGGATATAACCTAGAACTGCTGCTTGGATGTAGCCCATGGTAGCTCAGTATCCAAGTGGATTTTCCTAGTAAGGGGAAGAGGAAATTTTTCTGACATTAACTCAATGACTGGCTACTTTACCTCCCCCAACCCCCCCCCCCAAAGAGGAACAGTCTTGTTAGGCCACAGAGGAGGACATGGCAGCCAGTCCTGAAGATACCTATAAGGTAGGTTCAGATGGAAGGGGAAGAAGACCTCCCCTAGCAGTGGACTTGGAAAGGGACAGGGAGGAGTCAAGGGAGGCAGGGTGGGATTGGGAGGGAATGAGGGAGGGGGCTATGCCTGAGATAGAAAGTAAATAACCTGTGATTAATATTTTAAAAAATAAAAATAGTATAAAAAAGAATTGTGCTGGTAATTTGATGGGAATTGCATTGAATCTGTAGATTGCTTTCGGCAGGATGGCCATTTTCTCTATGTTAATCCTAATATCCATGAGCACTGGAGATTTTTCCATCTTCTGATATCTTCTTCAATTCTTTCTTCAGAGACTTGAATATATTTTCGAATAGGTCTTTCACCTTCTTGGTTAGAGTCACACCAAGGAACTTTATGTTATTAGTAGCTATTGTGAAGGGTGTTGTTTTCTGAATTTCTTTCTCAGTCCTTTTGTCTTTCATATACAGGAGGGCTTCTGAATTATTTGAGTTGATTTTGTATCCAGCCACTTTCCCGAAGGAGTTCTCTGGTTGAATTTTTCGGATCACTCATGTATATTATCATATCATCTACAAATAGTGATACTTTGACTTCTCCCATTCCAATTTGTATCCCCTTGATCTCCTTTAGTTGTCTTATTGCTGTAGCTAGGATTTCAAACACTATGTTGAAGAGATATGGAGAGAGTGGGCAGCCTTGCCTTGTCCCTGATTTCAATGGGATTGGTTTTAGTTTCTCTCCATTTAGTTTGATGTTGGCTATAGGCTGTCTGTATATTGTCTTTACTATGTTTAGGTATGTGCTTTTTATTCCAGATCTTTCCAAGACTTTAAACATGAATGGCTGTTGGATTTTTGTCAAATATTTTTTTGGCATCTAAAGAGATAATTATGTGGATTTTATACTTCAGTTTGTTTATATGGTTGATTACATTGATGGATTTCTGTATATTGTACCATCCCTGCAAGCTGGGGATGAATCTTACTTGGTTATGATGGATGATATCTTTTACATGTTTTTGGATTCGGTTTCCATGGATTTTTATTAAGTATATTTTTTCAAAGTTCATAAGAGGGATAGGTCTGAAGTTTTGTATTTTGTTAGGTCTTTATGTGGTTTAGGTATTAAGGTGACTGTGGCTTCATTGATTGTGTTTTTTATGTTCCTCTTTTTTCTTATTTTGTGGAATAATTTGAAGAGAATTGGAGTTAGCTCTTATTTGAATGTCTGGTAGAGTACAGTACTAAAACCATCTAGCCCTGGGATTTTTTTTTGAAGGGAGACTTTTGATGACTACTTCTATTTCCTTGGCAGATATAGGACTATTCAATTTACTTACCTGATCTTGATTAAATTTTGGTAAATGGAATCTATCAAGAAAATTTTACATTTCATTTAGATTTTTAAATTTTGTAGCTTATACTTTTTTTTGTAGTAAGTACTAATAATTGTTTGGATTTCCTTAGTGTCTGTCATTATGTCCCCCTTTTCATTTCTGATTTTGCTGATTTCTCTCTGCCTTTAGTTAGTTTGTCTAAGAGTCTGTCCATCTTGTTGATTTTCTCAAAGAAGCAGCACTTGGTCTCATTGATTCTTAGAAATGTTTTCTTTCTTTCTAATATATTGATTTCAGCTCTGAATTTGATTATTTCCAATAATCTACTCCTCTTTGTGTGTGTCTGCTTCTTTTTTTCCCTAGGGCTTTTAGGTGTGCTATTAACTTGCTTGTATAAGATGTCTTAAATTTTTTCTGGGGCAATAGTGCTATGAACTTTATGCTTAATGTTGCTTTCATTATGTCCCATAAGTTTGGGTATGTTGTGCCTTAATTTTCATAGAATATTTGGAAGACTCTAATTTCTTTATTCATGTATTACCTGATCAAGCTCATTGAGTAAAGAGTTGTTAGTTTTCATGTATATGTGGGCCTTTTGTTATTTCTGTTGTTGAGGTCTAGTTTTAGGCCATGGTGATCTGATAGGATACAAGGAATTATTTCAATCTTCTTATATCTGTTAATGCTTACTTTGTGCCTGGCTATATGGTCAATTTTTGAGAATGATCCATGGGGTACTGAAAAGAAGGTATACTCTTGAGTTTTGTTGAAAAGTTCTGTAGACATTTATTAGGTTTATTGGATTTAGGATTTGTAAGTGCAATTATTTCCCTATTTATATTCTGTCTAGATGATATGTCCATTGGTGACAGTGGAGTGTTGAAGTCTCCCACTAATAAGGTGTTGGGATCAGTATGTGATTTAAGCTTTAATAATGTTTCATTTACAAATGCAGGTCCTCATAGTAATAAAAACTGCTTCATACTGGCATAGAAACAGAAGGGGGAATCAAGGGAATGGAATGCAAAACCCAGAAATAAACCCACACATCTACAGATACTTGATTTTGGACAAAGAAACCACAACCACAGAATGAAAAAAGACAGCATCTTCAACAAATGATGCTGGTGTAACTGGAAATCTACATGTAGAAAAATGCAAATAAATCAATGTACAAAAGTAAATTCAAATGGATCAAAGACTTCAACATAAAACTAGACACACTAAATCTGTTAGAAAAAAAAGTGGGGAAGATCCTTGAACTCATTGGAACAGGAGACAACTTCCTGAACAGAACAACAGCAACACAGCCTCTACGATCAAAAATCAATAAATGGGAACTCATGAAATTGAAAAGTTTCTGTAAATCAAAGGAAACTGTCATCAGAACATGACGGCAGCCTAGAGATTGAAAAAGGATTTTCACCAACCCTACTGATGACAGAGGGCTAGTATCCAGAATATGTAAAGAACTCAAGAAGTTAAAAAGCAACAAACCAAGTAATCCAATTAAAAAAAAATAAAGTACAGAGCTAAACAGAGAATTCTCTACATAGGAATATTAAATGGCAGAAAAACACATAAAAATGCTCAAATATCTTTAGTTATCAGGGAAATGCAAATCAAAATGACCCTGAGATTTCACTTCACAGCCTCTAGAATGTCTAAGATCAAAAACTCAAGTGACAATACATGCTGGAGAGGATGTGGAGAATGAGGAACCTTCCTCCATTGCTGGTGGGAATGTAATTTGTACAACCACTTTGGAAATTAATGTGGCATTTTCTCAGACAATTAAGAATAGTGACTCCTTCTTAAAATCTAGCTATATCTATCCTTGGCATATATCCAAAATATGTTCAAGTACACAACAAGGACATTTGCTCAACCATGTTCAAAGCAGCTTTATTCGTAGTAGCTAGAACTTGGATATATCACATATTTCCCTCAACTGTAAAATGGATACAGAAACTGTGGTACATTTACACAATGGAATACTACTCAGCAATTAAAAATGAGGAAATCTTAAAATTTGCAGGCAAGTGGTGGCAACTAGAAAAGATCATCCTGAGTGTTGTATCCCAGAAGCAGAAAGACACACATGGTATATGCTCACTTATAAGGGAATATTAGACATAAAATATAACATAAACATACTATAAGCTGAACACTTAAAGAAGCTAAGCAAGAAAGATTACCCTGGGTAAGATGATCAATCCTCACTCAGAAATGAAAATGTGACAGACATCAGAAGAGGGGGACAACAGGCAATATGACAAGCGCCTACCACAAAAGACCACTGAAAGACTACCTAGCAGTGTATCAAAGCACATGTTGAGGATCACAGCCAATCTTAGGGTGAGTGTAGGGAATCTTATGAAAGAAGGGGGGATAGAAAGAACTGGAGAGGACAGGAACTTCACCATTAGAGCAACAGAACAAAAAAAATCTGGACCCAGGGGTCTTCTCTCAGACTGACACTCCAACCAAGATAACCTAGAACCCTTTCACAGGTATAACCCATGGCAGCTCTATATCCAAGAGGTATCCCTAATAAGGGCAACATGGACTATCTCTGATATGACCTCAGGGGCTGGCTCTTTGATCACCTCCTTTCATGGAATATTTTGTTTCCTCCATTTATGTTGACTGAAAGCATTCCTCGGTATAGTAGCTGTGGTCTCTTTGAGACTGCATGACATCTGCCCAGACCCTTCTGGCTCAGAGTTTCTGTTGGGAAGTCTGGTGTGATTCTGATAGGTCTACCTTTATATGTTACTTGGCCTTTTTCGTTTCTTTATTCTGTAGATTTAGTGTTTTCACTTTTCTTTGATGTGTGGAGTGTTTTTTTTTTTCTGATCTAGTCTATTTGGTATTCTGAAGATACCTTGCATATTTATGAACATCTCTTTATTTAAGTTGGGAAAATTTTTCTTCTTTGATATTCTTGAAAATATTTTCCAGGCTTTGGAGCGTGGAACCTATTTTTGTGTCTATTCCTATTATTCTTAGATTTCATCTTTTCATGGTGTCCTTGATTTCTTGAATATTTTTTGGAACTTTTCTGGTTTTTCTTTTTCTTTGAGACATGTTTCATTTTCTGCAATTGTATCTTCAGTGCCTGGGATTCTCTATTCCATCTCTTGAATTCTGTTGGTGATGTTTACCTTTGTGGTTCCTGATCTTTTCTCTAAACTCTCCAGCTCCAGGGTTTTCTCTGTTTGTGTTTTCTTTATTGATTCTAATTCTGTTTTCATGTCTTGCATTATTTCCTTCATCAGTTTGATTGTGAATTCCTCTCTTTCCATGATGGCCTCTATTTTTTTTCATATGCTTACGACTTTTCTTTTATTTGCCTTTTATCATTGAAATCTTAGAAGGAAAAGAAAAATCCCTGTCAAATTCAACTTAAATCTGAAATGCCGTATTTTTCAAAAATTAGGATTACATTATTAAAAGTATATGATGGGATATCTTACATTAATAGGATTATGTTTAAAATGCTTGTTGACATCAGAACAAGATATCTTTTGACTTCTCTCCATCAAAATACAGTAACTAAAGTAGAATGTGTGGCTTCTAAACTTCTTTATCCACGGCTTTTTATTTTTTAAGTAATTTACTTATTTTTATATTAATCACAGTTCATATAATTTTTATCCCAGCCATCGCCCCCTCCCTTGTTCCAATCCACTCTCCCCATCCCTCCCTCATTTTCTCCATGCCCCCCTCAAGTCCACTGATAGGGAAGGATCTCCCCCCCTCCCCGTTCCCTCTGACCTTAGCTTATCATGTCTCTTCAGGGCTGGCTGCAATGTCCTCTTCTGGGATCTAGTTAGGCTGCTCCTCCCTCGGGCGGGGGGCGGTCAACAAGCCAGCCATTGAATTCATGACTGAAATAGTCCCTGTTCCCCTTACTAGGGTATTCAGTTGGGTACTGAGCTACCATGGATGGCCTCTATTTTTTGTTGTTGTTGTTGTTCATTTCCTCTCTATATGCCACTACTTTTGCCTCTACTTATGCCTCTCTTTGTTTGGCTATATTTGCTTGTATTTCTTTGAGAGCTTTGTTTCTTTCCTCTTTATGTGCCTCTAATATCTGGATAAGCATAGATTTGCGGTCATTTTCTTGTGTTTCTGATGAGTTAGCATATACACTGATTTTTAGGGTTGCAGGTAAAGCAATGATGTTGCTTTGTTGGATGTGTTTTTATGCAAATCTCTATCCATCTGTTTAAATGGAACCTTCACTGTTTGTTCCTGGACTCTGTACTTCAGAGTGGGTACATCTGTCTCTGGTGTCTGGAGTATTCTTCAGGAAGATGAGAGAGGTCTACTAGTTTGAGTGTGGGTATTGATGTTTCAGCTGTAGCTAAGGAAGGAATGTCGCAGGTGTATGTGAGCAAGTGCAGGAGTGTGCATGAAATATCACCTTGAAGTACAGGGTGCTAGAGCATGTAGATGCCTGGAAGGGTGGAACTTAAACTCAGGATGAGTGCTTGTGCTGTTCATGGGTGCAATGTGCTTGAGCAGGTGCCCTGAATACCTCGGTGGCCTACAGGCCTACTGTCCTCTTGGTATTCAGATCTGTCTGGACTCCAGGAAATGTTTGCCTGGTACTCCACTGGCACACCCACAGAACAGGGGTTTCATTGTTGAGAACAGTGTCCCAAGGATCCCTATATTGTCCACAGTGGGGGTGTGGGTGGGAGGGATCCAATCTGGATGCTAGAGTAGAGGGACTCTGGACCCTGGGCTCTGCACACACTCACTTGAAGGTGCAATCACTCAATCTTAGGCCTTATCAGAAAGCACAGGGTTTCCTCATGTTCTTTACTCTCATATTTGGGCCCGCAGGGGCATAGAAAAGTGTAGGACACCTGTCAACTCAGTAGTGTCTTCTGTTTGGCCGCAAAGCAGGGAGACACTAACTTGGGGTAGCTGCCTCTGCTGTCTCATTCACCAAGCACAGAGACCCCTGCTTCGTTGGGGCAACCACTGCCGCCTCTGCCATCTCAGTCACCGAGTACAGAGGATCCTGCTTGTTGCAGCAACCTCTGCCATCTCAGTCACCCAGCATGGAGGTTTGCTTAGGTTAGCCATCACCCTGCCTCCACTGTAGACCTGGGAGACCTGTACAACTGCCCTGCTGCAGCAGCAGATCTGGGAGGGTGCCTCTGCTGTATCAGTCACAGAGCAATAAGGTTTGTGCTTGGTGCAACCACTGCTGCTTCCACCAAGCAGGGAGGCCCTTGCTTAGGGCAAGAAGAAGTGCAGTAAGGTTGAATATTTGCCACTCTCAGTCCCTGGAGATGTCTAAAGATGACCTGGATCTAAACTGTCCCAGCTAACAGGTTGTCCCTTCTCAACCAGGAAGACTCAATGTCGATGTTCTGTCTTCAGCTATCCCTTCACTCACCAATTTCGAGGTTTTGGATCCTCTGCTCACTGGCTGCTGCCATCTTGATCTCCCCGGGAATACAACTTTTAAGATAATAAACTCAATGGAAAGCAGAGACTCAAATAACTGTAGGTAACTCCTATCTGCACAACCCTTGTAAACAAGTATGTTGTGATTCTCTCATATATAACTCCATTTCTCTTGACATATTTAGTTGATATTTGAAAAATAGTGCAAATGGATACTCTAAAATGCCAATTTTGAGAGGATTCAAGATGGCTGCCCCAGGAAGACACTGTGACTGAGGAGTAGGACAGCAGTGTCGGCACAGCAACCAGGAGACTGAACTCTGGGACCTAAAATACCAGCGCTTGAGATTGCCAGGTGAGTGAAATTCCTATGGTGAAGAAATCAAGTAGAAAAGTCCTAGGGACACCCAGCTATTCCACAGAAAAACTCTGGGTGACCGTCTGCGCAGAGCCCTGATCTGAACGCACGACCACACTGGGCGCCTACAGCCGCCACTCCGGTCTGGGTGACACAGTATCCGGGCCAGACTGAGAAATCCCCCACCCCTAGATACCATCTCAGACCATGGTGCACAGCCCCAGACTCAGAAGGAGGCATGAGTCTCCATGCCAGAGGGGAGCTCTTAGCAGCAAGCCCAGGCCAGAGCGTGGAGCCTCCAGACCAGAGTGGCGCCCCACAGCTGCCATCTAAAACCAGGACACTTGCCTCTGACACACAGTAAGGAGCCAAGCCTCCAGACTAGAGTGGCCACCAGCCTGCAGTGTGCACAGCTTCTAGAACAAAGCTCGGAGCCAGGCACACAGATCCCACAACAGAGTTAAACTGAGACAACAACACACACTCTCAAACCACTGGAACTCTCTGATCTTCTTGAAGAATATACCAGATACCAGAGATTGACAGTTCCAGTCTGAAGTTTAGCCTCAAAGCACAAACAGTTCCGTGACCACATATAAACAAATGGCCAAAGGTTGACATAAGAACTCACCGAACAAAAATCAGGAAACCATGACCCCACCAGAAATACCCAAAAGCAATGGAGGTTTTAATTCAGCAAAGACACAGGAAAATTATGTTAAAGCTATGATTATGCAGATATTAGAGGAACAAAAAGAGGGACAAAAAGAGGAAATGAACAATGCCCTCAAAGATATTCAGAAAATTTTAACTGCACAGGAACAATTAAAGTCATATAGAGAGGAAACAAACAAAAAAATAGAAGCCACATTCAATCAGATGATGGAAATGATACAAAGCATGAGAACAGAATTAGAATCTATAAAGAAAACACAAACAGAGAAAAACCAGGAACTGGAGAACTTAGAGAAAAGATCAGGAACCACAAAGGTAAGCATCACCAATAGAATACAAGAGATGGAAGAGAGAATCTCAGGAGCTCAAGAAACACTTGTTGAAATGGATTCCTCACTCAAGGAAAAAATAAAATCAGAAAAGTTCCAAACACAAAACATCCAAGAAATCAAGGACACCATGAAAAGACAAAACATAAGAATAATTGCAATAGATGAAAAAGAAGACTCCAGGCTCCAAGGACAAGAAAATATTTTTAATAAAATAATAGAAGAAAATTTTCACAACTTAAAGAAAGAAATGTACATAAACATACAAGAAGACAACAGAACACCAAATAGACTAGACTAGAAGAGAAATACCTCTCGTCACATCATAGTCAAAACACTTAACCTACAAAACAAAGAAAAAGTATTAAAAGTCGCAAGGGAAAAGGGCCAAGTAACATATGAAGTAGACTGATCAGAATCACACCAGATTTCTCAGCAGAAACTATGAAAGCCAGAAGGGCTTGGGCAAATGTCATGCAGTCTTTAAGGAAACATAGATGCCAACCAAGACTACTATACCCAGCAAAGCTTTCAATCAACATAGATGGAGAAAAAAATATTCCATGACAAAACAAAATTTAAGCAATATCTACACAGCAATCCAACCCTAAAGAAAATACTAGAAGGAAAACTCCAATCCAATGAATACAACTACAACTAAGAAAATATAGGATACATGTAACTTCCCAACTAAAAGGGGGAAAAAGCAATGAATCATAGTAAGACCACCAACTCCACAATAAAAGGATCTAACAGCCACTGGTCACTATTATCTATCAACATAAACGGAATCAAATCTCCTATAAAAAGACACAGACTAACAGAATGGTTAAAGAACAAGACCCAACATTTTGCTGCATCCAAGATACACACCTATGCAACAAGGATAAACACTACCTAAGAGTAAAAGACTGGAAAAATATATTTCAAGCAAATGGACCCAGAAAACAAGCTGGGGTAGCCATCCTAGTATCTAATAAAATAGACTTTCAACCAAAGTTAATCAAGAAAGATGAGGAGGGGCACTTCCTTCTCATCAAAAGGAAAATTCCAACAGGAAGACATCACAATTTTGAACATCTATGCTCCACACATTGATTCCCAACACCCTAATAGTGGGAGACTTCAACACTCCATTCTCACCAAAGGACAGATCGTCCGGTCAGAAGCAAAACAGGGAAACAAGGACAGTCACAGAGACCCTAAATCAACTAGACCTAATAGATGTCTACAGACCTTTTCACCCCAGATCAAAAGAGTATACCTTCTCTTCAGCAACTCATGGAACCTTCTCCAAAATAGACCATATAGTTGGTCACAAAACAAGCCTCAGCAGATACAAGAAGATTGAAATAATCCCTTGTATCCTATCTGACCATCATGGTCTAAAGCTGGACCTCAACAACAACAGAAATAGCAAAAAGCCCATACATAGATGGAAAATGAACAACTTACTACTCAAGGACAGCTTGGTTAGGGAAGAAATAAAAAAGAAATTAAAGACTTCCTAGAATTCATTGAAAATGAAAGCACAACATACCCAATCCTATGGGACACAATGAAGGCAGTGCTAAGAGGAAATTTAATTGCATTAAGTGCCTTCAAGAAGAAATTCGAAACATCTCATACAAGCAACTTAATAGCCCAACTGAAAGCTCTAGAAAAAAAAAGAAGCAAATACACCCAAGAGGAGCAGAGGGTTGGAAATCATCAAAATCAGGGCTGAAATAAATCAATTAGAAATGAATAAAACTATTCAAAGAATCAAAGAAACCAAGAGCCGGTTCTATGAGAAAATCAACAAGATAGACAAGCTCCTTGCCAAACTAACAAAAACGCAGAGAGAAACAATCCAAATTATCAAAATCAGAAAGGAAAGGGGGGACATAACTACAGACACTGAGGAAACCCAAACAATCATTAGGTCTTACTACAAAAGCCTATATGCCACAAAATTTGAAAATCTAAATGAAATGGACATTTTTCTTGAGAGATTCCACTTACCTAAATTAGCCAAAATCAGATAGAAAGATTGAATAGACCTATATCCCCTAAGGAAATAGAAGCGGGCATCAACAGCCTCCCTCGCAAAAAAGCCCTGGGCCAGATGGTTTTAGTGCAGAATTCTACCAGACCTTCAAAGAAGTCCTAACACCAATTCTCTCTAAAATATTCCACAAAATAGAAATAGAAGGAAAATTACTGAATTCTTTCTATGAAGCCACAGTCACCTTGATACCTAAACCAGACAAAGACCCAACAAAAAAAGAGAACTTCAGAACTATCTCTCTTATGAACATTGACACAAAAATACTCAATAAAAACCTTGCAAACCGAATCCAAGAACACATAAAAGATATTGTCCACCAGGACCAAGTAGGCTTCATCCCAGGCATGCAAGGGTGGTTAAATAAACTGAAATCCATCACTGTGATCGACCATATAAACAAACTGAAGGAGAAAAACCAAATGATCCTCTCCCTAGATGCCGAAAAAGCATTTGACAAAATCCAACACCCATTCATGTTTAAAGTCGTGGGGAGATCAGGAATACAAGGTACATAGCTAAACATAGTAAAGGCAATATACAGCAAGCCTATAGCTAACATCAAACTCAATGGAGAGAAACTAAAATTGATCCCACTGAAATCAGGGACTAGGCAAGGCTGCCCATTGTCTCCATATCTCTTCAACATAGTACTTGAAGTTCTAGCTAGAGCAATAAGGCAACTAAAGGAGATCAAGTGGATACAAATTGGAAAGGAAGAAGTCAATGTATCACGATTTGCAGACAATATGATAATATACATGGGTGACACCAAAAAGTCAACTTCAACTGATAAACACCTTCAGTAAAGTGGCTGGATACAAAATCAACTCAAAAAAATCAGAAGCCCTCCTGTACACCAAAGACAAAAGGGCTGAGAAGGAAATTAGGGAAACAACATCCTTCACAACAGCCACTAATAACATAAAGTACCTTGGGATGACTCTAACCAAGCAAGTGAAAGACATATATGAAAAAAATTCAAATCTCTGAAGAAAGAAATTGAAGAAGATATCAAAAAGTGGAAAGACCTCCCGTGTGTTCATGGATTGGTGGGATTAACACAGTGAAAATGGCCATACTGCCAAAAGCAATCTATAGGTTCAATGCAATTCCCATCAAAATACCTACACAATTCTTCACAGATCTTGAAAGAAAAAAATTCAACTTCATATGGAGAAACAAGAAACCCAGAATCTCCAAAATGATCCTCTACAACAACAGATCATCTGGAGGTATCTCCATCCCTGACCTCTAACTGTACTACAGAGCAATAGTAATAAAAACTGCATGGTATTGGCACAGAAACAGAATAGTGGATCAATGGAACCA
>CM053742.1:112129774-112141187 GCA_028658305.1 Pachyuromys duprasi | reverse complement strand
TAAAGTCCAAGTTGATCAAAGACCTCAACATAAAACCAGACACACTAAACCGTTTAGAAGAAAAAGTGGGAAAGACCCTAGAACTCATTGGCACAGGAGACTACTTCCTGAATAGAACACCAACAGCACAGGCTCTAAGATCAACAATCAATGAATGGGACCTCATGAAACTGAAAAGCTTCTGTAAAGCAAGGACACTGTCATCAAAACAAAACGAGACTACAGACTTGGAAAGGATCTTCACCTACCCTATATCTGACAGAGGGCTAATATCTAGTATACATAAAGAACTCAAGAAGTTAAAAAGCAACAAATCAAGTAATCCAATTAAAAAATGGGGTATGCAGCTAAACAGAGAACTCTCTGTAGAGGACTGTAGAATGGCAGAAAAACACTTAAAGAAATGTTCAACGTCCTTAGCCATCAGGGAGATGCAAATCAAAACGACCCTGAGATTTCACCTTACACCTGTCAGAACAGCTAAGATCCAAAACTCAAGTGACAGCACATGCTGGAGAGGATGTGGAGAAATAGGAACCCTCCTCTATTGCTGGTGGGAATGTAAGCTGGTACAACCACTCTGGGAAATCAATTTGGCGTTTCCTTTGACAATTAAGAATAGTGATTCCTCAAGATCCAGCTATGCCACACCTAGGCATATACCCAAAAGATGTTCAAGTACACAACAAGGACATTTGCTCAACTTTGTTCGTAGCTGCTTTATTTGTAATAATCAGAACCTGGAAAGAACTCAGATGTCCCTCAGTTGAGGAATGGATACAGAAATTGTGGTACTTTTACACAATGGAATACTACTCAGCAATTAATAAGGAGGAAATCATGAAATTTGCAGGCAAATGGTGGGACCTGGAAACGATCATCCTGAGTGAGGTATCCCAAAAGCAGAAAGACGCACATGGTATATACTCACTTATATAGACCTATAAGGTAGGATAAACATACTGAAATCTATATATCTAAAAATGATAAACAAGAAAGAGGACCTGGGGTAAGAGGTTTAATCTTCACTTAGAAAGTCAAATTGGATGGACATTGGATGTAGGAGAAAAACATATAACAGGACAAGAGCCTACCACAGAGGGCCTCGGAAAGAAGATACCTAGCAGGGTATCAAAGCAAATATTAAGAAACATAACCAACCCTTTGGCAGAGTACAGGGAATCATATGAAAGAAGGGGGAGTTAGTATGACCGGGACAGGATAGGTGCCTCGCAAGGACCAAATATATCAGGGTACAGGGATCTTTTATGAGACTGTCTCTCCAACCAAGGACCAAGTATGGTTTTAACCTAGAACCCCTGCTTGTATGTAGCAAATGGTAGCTCATCATCCAAGTGGGTACATCAGTAGGGGGAAGAGGGACTATTTTATACATGAACTCAATGGCTGGCTCTTGACCTCCCCGCCCCCAGAGGGAGTAGCAGCCTTGCTAGGCCACAGAAGAGGACATTGCAGCCAGTCCTGAAGAGACCTGAATAGCTAGAGTTAGACAGAAGAGGAGAAGGTTCTCCCCTATCAGTGGACCTGGAAAGTGGCAGGGAGGAGATGAGGGAGGGAAGGGGGAATGTGAGAGGATGGGGGAGGGGTCTATGGCTGGGATACAAAATATAACCTGTGATTAATATAAAATAAAAATGTTAAAATTATAAAAATAAACAAATAAATAAATATGCCAATTTTACTTTGGAACAAATCATTACAGAGAGCCAAGAAATAATAACAAACTAAAGGAACAGGAATCACAAGCATTCATACCAAAGTGAAACATCACTGATTTTATGAACTTACAATTTCACATCCTTCCAAATTGTTTCAACGGTTATCCAGCTTCTCTGGAAATAAATAACAATGTATATCTCACCACAAATAACAGCCTAGTTCTAGGAATGATGAATAAACACCAGGAATTTATACATTAAATGTGAATGGGGTTTCATAGGTGGTATAAAAAAAATCCAAATATATGGACCCTACACTCTAGGAATACCAGCTTTTCATGAAGCAATTTTTAATTCAAGGTCTAGGGCTGTAGATACTTTGTTTAATCCTTACAATGACCATGTCTGACTGAGATTTAGGTGACTTCTGAAAGAATCTGTATACCATTCACATGTCTAAAAAACGTAGTTTTGCATAAGTTAAAAATGGATAAAATACTCTAACGGATAAAAATGTATGCATGCACCAGGCAGTGGTGGTGCATACCTTTGATCCCAGCACTTGGGAAGCAGAATGATGTGGATCTCTGAGTTCAAGGCTAGCTTTATGTGCTCCCTTCACCTTAGGCGAGGTGGTCCACAGTTCCAGAGGCTCATAGAAGAGAACTCCCTGGCTGGTGCCGGAGACAGCAGAGGTGGGGCTACTAGCTCCTCAGCGTTGGCTGCCAGTACCAGCCTTCCAGGTGCCAGGTCCAAATGCAGCTATATGAGCCTGCAGGGCATCCCACCCAGTGACTGTACCAGCCGCCCAGTCCCTCAGTGGTGGGCAGCCGGCGATACAGGCCACCCAGGTCCTCCTGGCCAGGGAGGCCATCCAGGTCTGTAAACCACTGTAGGGACTCCCTAGGACTTCCCAGCAAGCATCTGAACCAGACTCCCAGTTCTGCTGCTATGGCTGAACTCCCCAGTGGACTGCTATACCAGACTCCACGTTCTATGGCTAGAGCACCACTGAGCTGACAGAGCTCCTACACCCACATTTGCCTCAGCAAGCCCAAATCTGAGATGCAGAAACCCTGTGCTTTCTGATTAGACCTGTTAGAGAGTGAGTGCACCTTCAAGTGAGTGTCTGCAGAGCCCCAGATCTAGGGTCCTTGTATACTCCAATTAATTGGAAACATAGGAAAATTATTTTAAAGCTATGCTTATCCAGTTATTAGAGGCACATAAAGGGGAAACGGAAAAAAAAATCTATCAAAAAAATGGCCACACAAATGGAGGTGAATAAAGAGAAAATGAAGAAAGCTCTCAAAGAAATACAGGCAAATATAGCTAAAGAAATAGAGGCACAAGTAGAGGCAAAATTAGTGGCATATAGAGAGGAACAAAAAAATAAAAAATAAAAATAAACCATCATAGAAAAACAGGCATCCACATTCAAACAGCTGAAGGAAATGGTGCAAGGCATGAAAACAGAATTAGAAACAATGAAGAAAACACAACCAGAGAAAACCATGGAGCTGCAGAACTTAGAGAAAAGATTAGGAACCACAAAGTTAAGCATCACAAATAGGAAACAAGAGATGTAAGAGAAAATCTCAAGTGCTGAAGATACACTTGTAGAAATTGATACTTCTCTCAAAGAAAAACAGAAATTGGAAAAGTTCCAAATACAAAACATCCACGAAATCAAGGATGCCACGAAAAGGCAAAATCTAAGAAAAATAGGAATGGATGAAAAACAAGATTCCAGGCTCCAAGATCCAGAAAATATTTTCAAGAAAATCATAGAAGAATGTTTTCCCAACTTAACGAAAGAGATGTCCATAAGCATACAAGAGGCCTACAGAATACCAAATAGACTAGACCAGAAAAGAAATTCCTCACGTCACACCATAATCAAAACACTAAATCTACAGAACAAAGAAAAAAATGTTAAAAGCAGCAAGGAAAAAAGGCCAAGCAACAAATAAAGGTAGACCTCTCCCAGAATCACACCAGACTTCTCAACAGAAACTAAGAGAGCCAGAGGGCCTGGGCAGGTGTCATTCAGACTTTAAGAAACCACAGATGCCAACCCAGACTATTATATCCAGCAAAGCTTTCAGTCAACATAGAGAAAACAAAATATCCCATGAAAAAACTAAACTTAAACAACAGGTACACAGCAACCCAGCCCTAGAAGATACTAGAAGGAAAAATCCAATCCAACAAAAACAACTACACCCAAGAAAACATAGGATACAGATAACTTCAAAACCAAAAAAATTAAAAGAAAAGAAACAATGAATCACAGTAACCCCAACCAACTCCACAATAAAAGGAACTAACATTCATTGGTCACTATTATCTATCAACATCAACATACTCAACTTTCCAAATAAAAGACACAGACTAACAGAATGGTTATGGAAACAGAATCCAACATTCTGCTTCAACCAAGAAACACACCTTTGCAACAAAGATAAAAACTACATCAGAGTAAAGGGCTGGAAAAAATGTTTTTCAAGTAAATGGACCCAGGAAAAAAGCTCAGGTAGCAATACTAATATCTAATAAAATAACCTTTCAAAGAAAATTAATCAAAAAAGATGAGGAGGGGCGCTTCACTCTCATCAGAGGAAAAACCGACGACGAGGGCATCACAATTCTGAACATCTATGCCCCAAATTCAAGAGCAACTACATTTGTAAATGAAACATTATTTAAGCTGAAATCACACATAGATCCAAACACCTTAATGTGGGAGACTTCAACACTCCATTTTCACCAAGGGACAGATAATCTAGACAGAAGCTAAATTGGGAAATAATGGCACTTACAGAGGTCCTAATTCGAATGGACCTAATAGATGTCAACAGAACTTTTCACCCAAATACAAAAGAGTAGTATACCTGCTTTTCAGCACCTCATGGAACATTCTCCATAATAGACCATATAGTTGGTCATAAAGCAAGCCTCACCAGATGCAAGAGGATTGAAATAACCCCTTGTACTTTATCTGACAACCATGAAGTAAAGCTGGACCTCAACAACAACAGAAATAGCAAAAAACTTAAACACACATGGAAACTGAAAAACTTGTAACTCAATGACAGCTGGGTTAAGGAAGATATAAGGGAATAAATTAAAGACTTCCTAGAATTCAATGAAAATGAAGGCACAACATACCCAAACTTATGGGACACAATGAAGGCAGTGCTAAGAGGAAAGTTCATAGCACTAAGTCCCTTCAAGAAGAAGTTTGAAACATCTCATACAAGTAACTAAATGGCTCACCTGAAAGTCCTAGGGGGGGAAGCAGACACCCTCAAGAGGAGTAGACAGCTGGAAATATTCAAGCTCAGGGTTGAAATCAATGAACTAAAAACAAATGAAACAATTCAAAGAATCAATGCAACTAAGAGATGGTTTTTTGAGAAATGAACCAGATAGACAAGACTTTAGGGAAACTAAATAAAAGGTAGAGAGAAACTATCTAAATCAGCAAAATCAGAAATGAAAAAAGGGGACATAACAACAAGTGCTACGGAAATCCAAACAATCATTAGTTCTTACTACAAAAAAATTTATGCCACAAAATTTGAAAATCTAAAGGAAATGGACAATTTTCTTGACAGATTCCATTTACCACAATTAAATCAAGATCAGACAAATAGATTGAATAGTCCTATATTCCTCAAGGAAATATAAGCAGTCATCAAAAGTCTCCCTTCCAAAACAAAGAAACAAAGAAACAAACAAACAAAAAACCCAGGGCCAGATGGTTTCAGTGCAGAATTCTACCAGACCTTCAGCGAAGAGTTAACTCCAATTCTCTTCAAACTATTCCACAGAATAGAAATGGAAGGATCATTACCAAACATTCTATGAAACCACAGTCACCTTCATACCTAAACCACACAACCCCCCCCAAAACAGAACTTCAGATCTATCCCTCTCATTAACATAGTTGCAAAAAAAACTCAATAAAATACTTGCAAGCTGAATACAAGAATACATCAAAGAAATCCAACATGACCAAGTAGGCTTCATCCCAGGCATGCAGGGGTGGTTCAACATATCTAAATCCATCTATGCAATCCACCATGAAAAATACTGAAGAAGAAAAATGACATGATCTTCTCCTTAGATGCTGAAAAAGCATTTGACAAAATCCAACATCCACTCATGTTTAAAGTCTTGGAGAGATCAGGGATACAAGGCACATAGTATAGACAATATATGGCAAGTCTATAGCCAACATCAAACTAAATGGAGAGAAGCTTAAATCAATCCCACTGAAATCAGGGACAAGGCAAGGCTGTCCACTCTCTCCATATCTCTACTTCATAGTACTTGAAGCCCTAGCTAGAGCAATGAGACAAACAAAGGATATCATTGGGATAAAAATTGTAAACGAAGAATTCAAAGTATCACCATTAGCAGATGATATGATAGTATTCATGAGCGACCACAAATATTTAACCAGAGAACTCCTTGAGCTTATAAACACCTTCAGGAAAGTGGCTGGATACAAAATTAACTCAAAAACAATCAGAAGGCCTCCTGCATACCAAAGACAAAAGTGCCAAGAAATTAGGGGAGCAATGCCCTTCCCAATAGCCACTAATAACATGAAGTACCTTGGTGTGATTCTAACCAAGAAAGTTTAAGCCCTGTTCGATAAAATTTTCAAGTCTCTGAAGAAAGAAATTGAAGAAGATATAAGAAGATGAAAATATCTCCCATACGTATTAACATAGTGAAAATTAACATATTGAAAATGGCCATACTGCCAAAAACAAACTACAGATTCAATGCAATTCCCATCAAAATACCAGCAAAATTCTTTACAGACCTTGAAAGAATAATTGTCAACTTTATATGGAAAAGCAAAAAACCAAAATTGCCAGAATTACCCTGTACAACAACAGATTGTCTGGAGGTATATCCATTCCTGATCTCAAGGTGTGCTACAAAGCAATAATAATAAAAACTGCAAGGTCCTGGCATAGGAACAGAATAGTGAATCAATGGAACCAAATAGAAGACCCAATAATAAGTCCACACACATTCAGATATTTGATTTTTGACAAAGAATACAAAATCATTCAATGGAAAAAAGACAGCATCTTCAGCAAACAGTGCTGGTCTAACTGGATGTCTACATGTAGAAAAATGCAAATAGATCCGTATCTATCACCATGCACAAAACTAAAGTCCAAGTGAATAAAAAATCTCAACATAAAACAAGACACTCTAAATCTGTTAGAAGAAAAAGTGGGGAAGTGTCTAAAACTCATTGGCACAGGAGACAACTTCCTGAACAGAACACCAATAGCACAGACTCTAAGATCAAGAATCAATAAATGGAAATTCATGAAACTGAAAAGCTTCAGTAAAACAAAGGATACTCTTCAGAACAAACAACAGACTACAGACTGGGAAAGGATCTTCACCAACCCTATATCTGACAAAGGCCTACTATTCAGAATATATAAAAAAACTAAAGAAGTTAAAAAGCAACAAATCAGGTAATCCAACTTAAAAAAATGGAGTACAGAGATAAACGAAGAATTATCTGTAGAAGAATACGGAATGACAGAGAAACACTTAAAGAAATGCTCAACATCCTTAGTCACCAGGGAGATGCAAATCAAAACGACCCTGAGAATACATCTTACACCCATCAGAATGGCTAAGATTAAAAACTGAAGTGACAGTGCATGCTGGAGAGGATGTGGAGGAAGAGGAAGCCTCCTTCATCGCTGGTGGGAATGTAAACTTGTACAACCACTTTGTAAATCAATTTGGTGCTTTCTCAGACAATTAGAAATTGAGCTTCCTCGAGTTCCAGCTCTACCACTCCTAGGCATATATTGAAAATATGCTGAAGTGCACAACAAGGACATTTGTACAACTATTCTCATAGCAGCTTTATTCCTAATAGCCAAAACCTGGAAACCACCCAGATGCCCCCCAATGTAGGAATGGATACAGAAATTGTGGTATGTTTACACAATGGAATACTACTCAGCAATTAAAAACAAGGAAATCATGAACTTTCCAGGCAAATGGTTGGATCGAGAAAAGATCATCCTGAGTGAGGTATCCCAGAAACAGAAAGAAACACACAGTATCTACTCATTTATAAGTGGATATTAGACATATAGTATAGGATAAACATACTAAAATCTGTACACCTGAAGAAGCTAACCAAGGAGGACCTTGGGCAAGATGATGAATCCTCACTCAAAAAGACCAACACTATGGACATTGGAAGAGGGAGAAAACAGGAAACCGGACAGGACCCTACCACAGAGGGCCTCTGAAAGACTCTACCCTGCAATGCATTAAAGCAGATGCTGAGACTAGTAACCAAATCATGTGAAAGAATCATATGAAAGAATGGGGGATGTCGTAAGACATGGAGAGGACAGGAACTCCACAAGGAGAGCAACAGAGCCAAAATATCTGGGTACAGGGATCTTTTCTGAGGCTGATACTCCAACCAAGGACCATTCATGGATATAACCTAGAACACCTGCTCAGATGTAACCTATGGCAGCTCAGTATCCAAGTGGGTTCACTAGTAAGTGGAACAGGGACTGTCTCTGACATGAACTCATTGGTGGGCTCTTTGACCACCACCCCGAGGGTGGAGCACCCTTGCCAGGTCACACAGGATTACAATAGAGTCAATCCTGATGATATCTGATAAGCTAGGATCAGATGGAAGGGTAGGAAGACCTCCCCTATCAGTGGACTTGGAGAGGGCCATGGGAGGACATGAGGAGGGGGGGTGGGATTGAGAGGGGATGAGGGAGGGGGCTACAGTTGGGATACAAAGTGAATAAACTATATTTAGCATAAAAAATAAAAATTTAATTAAAAAATAATAAATGCACCATCTCAATGGAGACAACAAAAAATCCTCAAAGCTGGGAACACAACAAAGAAGACTTTTGAGTTCCAATGTTTATATCCCACAATCTCAAACTGATTTTATTAATTAATGTGTACATGGTTCCCCCCTGAAGGATAAGAGATAAAAACTTTAATTAATAATTTACCCAATGAACATTCCACTAGAAGTGTACAGATATACTATTACATGTGTTACTGGTTTTCATATTCTGATAATCTGTTTTTAGAATTGTTCAAATTCATCAATTAGAATTTCCTAAATAAATTGTTACACCCATACATCAAAATACTATATGAAATGAAAACATTATTAAAAATTACAAATACCAAAATTGCTTTGAAGAGAGCAAGTTATATTACAAGTTATATACTATGATTGTAAATTTCTACATATAAACAAATATACATGAATATGATTTATAAATATACATAACATATATGTATATATGTATATATGTATATATATGTGTGTGTGTGTATTTTTCCTTTCTGTGTTTACACACACATGCATATACACAATGGCCAAGACTAGACCTATAGAGTTTATGATTATTTGATGCCTGGGAATTGTACTGGAGTTATCATTGTCTAATCTTGATTAGGTTATTGATAGATTCCCTTTATAACATCTACTTGTAATGTAGGAAACATATTGACTCTAGTGTGATTGCCTTGTTCAAATCATAAAGCAAATCAAAATAGCATATATCTCACAGGGAATATGGCAAGTTTAATGCTTGAATATGAAATAAGGACACAGGAAGCAAGCCTTACACTGAATATGAATGATGCGGGCGGGGAGGGGGAATTCCTTCCCGTTTATGGTTGTTGAAAAATTTAGCTTTATCTTCACATTCTGTAAAGTGTTGTGACCACTTCCAGTGGTTGGAAAGTAAGCCACCAAAATTCAAGCAAGGGGAAGTAGAAAGAGAGAAAGACATTCCTCATAATAGACTGCAGAACAGGCTTACACATGGGTAGTTAGTTGTGGTACTTCAGGATAGTATTTCCCCTCTTGCTTTTGGGCTTCCCCTGAAGCTTCAGTACTGGTTCAAAAGACTTATCTCGAGGTCAGTTTTATATAGGGTTGGCCTCACAGCAATCACCCATGGAGGACAATTCTTCCTACAGGAGATGATTCTGCAAGAATCTGCTCCACCAGGAGAAACAGGAGCACACTAAAAGTGTTCAGTTGAAAAAAATAACTTGACTCCACCCTAGGGGGGAGGAACCTTGCCAGGCCACAGAGGAGGACAATGCAGTCAATCCTGATGAGACCTGATAAGCTAGGATCAGATAGAAGGGGAGAAGGACATCAGCTATCAGTGAACTTGGAGAGGGGCATGGAAGGAGAAGAGGGAGAGAAGGTGGGGTTGGAAGGGAATGAGGGAGTGGGCTACAGCTCAGATACAAAGTGAATAAACTGTAATTAATATAAAAAATAAAATTTAATTTAAAAAGAACATGATAATGAGAAACAAAGAAAAAACTTGATATACCTGCTCATTATTACAAGTGAGCATAAAAAATCAAAGATACATAATAAAATTGTCTATGAAATGCCAAACCATTTTAGTTTCCAACATGCACCTTAGTACACAGCTTAGTTTGGTGTATATGTGGAATGTTGAAATAAGTTTTGCTCCAGCTAATCTATTCTGGCTGTACTCTATCCTTTCTAATTCTGCACCCTTGGATGACACACTTATTCCTATTTCCATTTTGCTCAAAATCATCAATAATTTTCATTATTTCTATAAAATAGGGTATAAACTCTCTAAGTCATCACTGAAAAGCAAATGTGGATTACAACATTATATTAAACTCACATATATGTTTACCCTCAGCAACATCTGTCTTTGGTTATGTGAGATTTGCAGCCATCGTAAAAATATATATATTTTTTTATAAATAAAAGGATGACATTTTTAGCTTTGTCCTGCTCTATTTATTTGTTTCTTTTGTTTTTTTTTCATTTCTAGCTATCAGATAATTTATTTTTTTTATAAATTTATTTATTTTTATATCAATCACAGGTTAGGTACTTTGCATCCCAGGCATAGCCCCCTCCTTCATTCCCTCCCACCCTCCCTCTCCCACCCTCATCTCCCTCCTCTCCGCCCCCTCCAAGTCCACCAACAGGGGAGGACCTCCTCCCCTTCCATCCAACCCCACCTCATCCTGTCTCCACAGGGCGGGCTACAATGTCCTCCTCTGGGATCTAGCCAGTCTGTCACTCCCCGGCATGTATGGGGGAGGCTCAAAGAGTCAGCCATCAAGTTCATGACTGAAACAGTCCCTGTTTCCCTCACTAGGGTCTTCAGTCCGACACTGAGCTATCATGGGCCCCATCTGAGCGGGGGTTCCAGGCCACATCACACATGGTCCTTGATTGTAGAAACCATCTCATACAAGACCCCTGTGCCCTGCTCAGTTTGGTCTTTGTGGAGCTCTTGTTCTCCCCAAGTCTCACCAACCTCCCCCATTTCTATCATCACTTCTTGCCCTCTGCCAAAGTCTTGATCGCGAGTCTTAATATCGGCTCTGATACATCACTACACTGACCCCCCCACACCCGCCCAGAGGTCCTCCTTGGCATGCTCCTTTCCTGTTGCTTGTTTTCTCCTCCACTCAATATCCATCCCATTTGTTCATCCAAACGAACATTGATCATACCAACCTGGGTCCTCCTTCCTGTATACCCTCCCTAGGTGTGTAGATTTCACGTTGATCTTCTTATCCTATAGGTCTATATAAGTGAGTATATACCATATGTTTCTTTCTGATTTTGGGATACCTCACTCAGGATGATCATTTCCAGGTCC
>CM053742.1:112107397-112129274 GCA_028658305.1 Pachyuromys duprasi | reverse complement strand
GGATAAGCTGGGGTTGGATAGAAGGGGAGGAGGTCCTCCCCTGTTGGTGGACTTGGAGGGGGCGGGGAGGAGGGAGATGAGGGAGGGAGTGGGAGAGTAGGAGGGAATGAGGGAGGGGGCTAAGCCTGGGATTCAAAGTACCTAAACTGTGATTGATATAAAAATAAAAAATTCAAAAATCTATTAAAAAATAAAATAAAATAACACCAAAAGAGGTGGTTCCTGATGAGAAGAGTCCAGAGATGCTTGAAGATATTGAAAAATGACAGCCCATTGAGATGTTGGAGAGAAAGTCTTCAGCTATAGGCCAGCTTTGTATGTGTATTCTTAAGGGTCAGTTACTAGATGAAGATCCATAAGTTAAAGCAGAAATAGAGATACAGTGGCTGGTGAGCTCCATTTTATGGAGTTTGGGGAACTGAAATACATGCACCATGCCCAAGATTCATATTCAGAATTCCAATGGGCTTTTGCCTTAAATTCTGGAGAGCATGATCCCAATGTTACATATTTGTTAGAGATGATAAATGTTTTGAAGATGCCCTTGGAAACAGGGGCTGATGGTGCTTCAGCATGTGTATTCACTGGAATTCAATAATATATTGGACATGACATGAATCCTGTTACAGATATAACAAGTGAACTTATAGGTCAAACAATTCTGAAACTATCTAACAATAATTTTGAAAAGATTGCCATAAAACAGAATGGGAATATATTATCTCCCTCAAATAGATTAAGTAATGATTTATCAATTTTAAAATGTTTAATTGAGATAAGTAGCAACATGCTAATCCACAATGGAATTTAGAAAGAACTGCTGAATTAGAGTAGTATATAAAGTTCCTAATTCCAAAATGAAGAACAAGGGATATATTACATTGGGGAAGAGATTTTGCATATATTCATACAGGAGAAGAGAAATTATGGGTTCCATCAAAACTAATAAAAATCAGAAATGACAGAAGAAGACCACCTGAAGATCTTGGCCACACACAAGAAGAGAGAAATCAAGAAGACTAAACAAAACAGGTGACATAAATTTCTGATCCCTTTACATGGAAACAACTCTAAAACTGACTGAGATGTAAAAAAGTCTCCAGGCAGAATGTCAGCAATAAATGGCCAATAAATCCTAGGTTGCAATATCCTCAAAATTTATTATGTCATTCTTTAAATTGGCATACATAAAATTGGTTTACAGTTTAGTTTCATCCTGCATATCTCATATTTATAATTTTAGGACTGTATAATGCTTGTGAGAAATTTACATTTTCAGAACAAAGGGACCAGACACTGAGGACACTGGATCAAAACTGACAGAATTCATCCTTCCAGCATGCTGAGACCTTGACACATCTATTCCAGCATCTTCCATGTTCCAGTATTCTGCTTGTTTCTGTCTCAACTCCTTCAATTGCTATTTATCATTAAAGCCTTCTCCCAAGAGAGCTTTGAAGAAAGCTACTAATCTCAATTGGTCCAGCATTTTAGACTGTTGCAAACAGGACTTCTATTAAGCCAGAAATTTCTCAATGTTCAAAGACTGGACCACAAATTTTAATGCTTGCTTAATTAGCCATTTTCCAAATTTCCTTTGGGTCCCCTAACAGGATTTCTGTATGTCCAAAAAAGTCAGCTAAAAAAGCAAATTCATTAGAACAAAGTCCAATTTCCTTTAAAGGGAGTTGGGTAGGTTTTTGGTCGTTTTCTAGGACAATGAAGGTTTATTGTCATTGGGAGATGATTGTAAGTTGTTAATCATCTTTTTCAGAGAGAAAATAAGTTTAGGATATTGGATAATGAAAGTTAATTGTTGATTAATTCATAGTAGCGTCAGGCACTAGTCTAATTTATCACAGGACTATACATCCTAGATTTACCAGATAGATATGATTATATAAAGATAGGTAAATCTTCAAAATCTTCAGAATAAAAATGTTTTTGTTATTTTAAAGATGAGACAAGTCATCTCCTAGCAGCACTCAATCTACCTCAAAGAAAATGATGAGCATCAAAGAACCTCCATTTGGAAATGGCTTCAAATATGGTGAACCAGTCACCCAGGTAAGGAAATTGCCCTCATTTCAAGACAGAAAGAATTCTGTCAAAAATGGGCAAGCTTAAATGTAGAACAAGTCAACTGCCAAACACTGCAAAGACATGGTAACAAGTCCTATATAGTTCCTTCTTCAAATATATGTCTGTCAAATACACTGAGCCTGAAGGCTGAAGATGATGCTACAACGTTATAGAGAGTTTTGGGTGACTGTTCAGGCAGCAAACTGTCAATTTTCTAGTTTTGGGAAGCTGCTAACATGCACTTCCTATTTTCACTCGTAACTAATTTTCATCCTTCTCAAGTCTCTGGTGGAGCTGAAGACCAAAGAGTTACAGTTCCACAATTAAGCTTAAGTTGTTTAGAATTTAAGAAAATGTTTTCATATAGGTAATACCAATAAGCATAAAAGTTAGTTTAGGTATAGAACTCTAAACTTGTCAAGATAGGATAGATAAACATGTATTTTCTCCTAAGTTGACAAATGCGCCTGGACCAGACATTGCACATGTAAATCTTACCTAAGAGTTTTCATAACTTTTATAATTATTATTGTATTGAATGAAAAGTAACCTTTTATTGGACTTAAAGGGGGAAATGTTGCTATAATGTTCTTGTGGAATGTATACAATTTACCCATGATCATTCAAAAGTTGTTTTCTCTACCCCACTCTCTGTTTTCCATCAGACATTGCATTGTGATGTTTAGTCTAAGCATCACCTGTCTCAAGTTTGTGTAAACATGCCACTATTTGTTCTCTGTATTTTAAATAAAACAACCAGCCAATGTTGAGCAATTGAGAGAATAGCATGGAACATCATGGTATGGAAGGGAGGAGAAAGAAGCGAGTGGAAGGAGTCTGGAAGAGAGATCAGAGAGGAGAGGACTTGGAACCTCGTGGAGAGATGAACCAGACCTAAGATATGACTAAAAGCAAGTATAATATGGGAAATTTCAATGGGAGGAAGCTATGCCGGCTTGGAGGTTTAGGATAGAGTAATCATTGCCCAGCATTGTGCTCTAGGTTAACTTATTACATCCTATTCTATGTACGGTGATTTGGGTATACATCTAGTTTAGGAAAAAACACTGTTTAACTGAAAATGAAATCAGTAATATATATTAATTTCAACATCAAAAAAGTTAGATTATAAAAAGACAGAGCATGTACAGTGGGGCATTCTTGTACTGCCAGAATTAGGGAGGTAGAAAAAAATTGGATTTCTGGAACTCACTGTCTAGACAGACTAGCTTACTGGTGGGTTCCAGGCCAGTGATAGAGATTGTCTAAACCTCAAAAAAGAATGGTCCCTGAGGGACACCTGAAGGTAACCTTTGGACATGCATATATAACATGCATATATACACATATGCACACACACACAAATACCCCATAAATGTTGGATGTACTTAAAATAACCATGTGATACATGTATACCTTGTGTAATATTTAAGTAAGTATAGCCATGTGTGTTCTCAAACATTTATCAGTTGTGATAAAACTTTCCAAATCCCTTCTTTTGGCATTTGAAGTACAGTGCACAGTTGTCACCTGCACTGTGCAACAAGACCTTAGAGCTTTTCCTTCCTATGTAATTGTGATCAGACTTCCCCATCTCTCCTCACCCCTACTCCTACCAGCCTTTAAAACTCATCATTCCACCCTCAAATTCTATGAAATTAGAAATCTAAACTCCACATGTGAGTGATATCACATGTTATTTGCCATTCTGTGGCTGCCATACTTCATGTAGCACAATTCCTGGCATGCAGTACTCACTCGATCATTTCATAATGGGCATCCCAGAAGAACAGTAAGAAAACTCACAGTGTGTTTCATGGTATAGTGTATCAAAGAGAAGGGAGCTATTGAAAAATAGCAAGAACTCAAGATTTGACAAGCTTATATTATAGCAAGGAATGTAAAGTGTTGGATAAATCTCACACTGGGAAGAAATAGACAGGGTCAGAGCGACGTTCGAGGCATGGGAATTTTTTGTCCTAGAGAACATTAATACACCTCTGCGTGAACCAAGAACATCTGTGCCCATTTCAGAGATGGAACAACTAAGGGACAGATAGGGTTAACAGCTTCCGGGAATGCCAAGGGAAGATGTACACCTGACAGGAGAGACAACTTATGCAAAGAGTGTTTCAAGCTAGCTGAAACAGTATTTCTGAGGCTGGGCTAGTGTGGGGATGGACAGCGTTGGTCTCTTGGGGGCTGAGATGGTAGTGTGGAGCAACTCTGGCTGTAGCATACTGGGGTCTCTCTGTGTGTGCTGCCTCCAGCCAGCATACTTTCCACAGTCTGTCCAGGAACATTTCTCCAGCCTGCTCTGCTTTTTTTTTTTTTAATGTAAATCCTTTTGGGTAATTTTTTCTATTGAAATGAACCCACATTCTGCCGATTGCTTGGTCTTTACATCAGCCTACTACTGACCTCACAGGTTGCCCCCACACTTCATTTCATGCCTGGGGTTCGTTTGTTTGTTTGGGGACTACTTTTAATCTTGTATCTGGTTCTTTTGGTCCCCCACTTGCAAGGATCCTGGTTTTTTCAAGTCTTACCAACTTGGAAATTCTGTTACAGGAAAGTCCCCCTTCATGATTCTCAGTTCTTCTCCTCTATGTTCACTTCACAATGATCACCTCTTGCCAACATACCCACTATCCAATGTGAGACCTGGAGGTTCTTGATGGCACAGCATGGGCTTAGGACTGTAAAGATTGCTTGTGGCACAAAAGCCTTCTTCATCACAGGGGTGACAGTGACCCAGTGAGAGCAGAAAATCTGTTTGGGTTCAATTCCTTAATATACTAACTCTGAGAAGTTTCCACTCAAAGACAGAAGAACCCTCTCTTTTTGTCCTTTTGAAGCAGGATTCCATGTAGCTGAGGCTTAATGAAGTTGAACACACTATATATAGCTGAGGGTGATAATCATGAACTTCTACTAATCCCGCTTCTACCTCCCAAATGTTGATATGGCAGGCGTATGCCACTGTGTCCATATTATGTAGTGATGGGAACTGGATCCAAGATTTGGGGTATACTAGAAAAACATTTGACAGACCTACATCCCCAATCCCAGAAGCCTCTTCACAATATACACTAAGTTTTATGTGGGCTAATGCACCCCAGTGAGATTTCCTTTCATCTTCTCCTCTTCCCCCATTTATCATCCCATTGCTTGCCATCTAACAGAACAAAACAGAAAAAAGCCAATTACCATTCATACTCCCACCATTAACCAGTTGTTTCCGCTTCCAATGGCCTCTCAAATTCCACCATCATGTCTGGGTTCCATGTTCTAGTACAGGACTCTTCTCAGCTTTCCAGCTCCTTGGCTGGCTCTTCCAGCTTCCCTCTGTTTCACTATTGTCACTCCTTGCTTCCCATGTTGCCATGTATCTTTACATGTTGCCCAGCTATCTTTACAGTGGGATGCACATGTCTCTGGAGTTGCTGGGGACAAATCAAAAGGGAACACAAGAATATCAGGGTTCCATTTGTATAGTTTTCCATTGTTGTTTGATGATTTATGTACATACCTCATTATGTATATTATAAAATATATTTGTTCTAAATGAGAGTGTGTGTGTGTGTGTGTTTCATGTGCTTGGTCTCACATTGGAAGCCCCTAAGATCCTGACCACTCTTCTACCCTCTGTATATTCTCTACACGTTAGTGACATAGAAGTACATGCACTTATTCCTCATGAAGAAATATTTGTATCTTAATTCTTTCTCTTTGATTTTCCAGACCTGCTTCCATAGTGCTTGGCCAGTGAACATTTCATATTTCCAGCTTTAGGTTCAGTGTCATTTCTCCAAAATTTTCTTCTACCTCTGAGATTTCAAAACTGATCACTATTTCCCACTGGGCTTTGTGGTTCCCACCATTTTTCATTCTAATTTCTCTTTCCTTTTGGAGTATTCTATTTACATCACCTGATTCTTTTTTGTTGTTGTTCCCCATTAGACAGTAGACTGGGGGGAGGGACTGTGTGCAGTCATATAGTCTTATCTAGCCAGCACTGTGTAAGACATGCCTTAAGTATCAGGAAAAGGTTTGTTATTTGTTCCCTCCCCCAAAGCTAATTTTATCAAGTATTTGTCATCTAGGCACTAGTGTTAAAATACATTTCCACATGTTTGAATTCATTTAATCACTGCAAGTGGTTTCTAATTTCATCTGCATTTTTACAAATGTGTAAAATAAGACTCAGAAGATAGGGAGCTTATCCCGAGTCCCACAGCTGGCAGAGGCAGGATTCAAAGCCAAGATGCCTGAATTTATAATTTAACCTCTTATCTGCTTTACACTAATGAAAAAACAAACGTTGAATGGATGTATGCATAAATGACTGAAGCAGTAAATTTTCAAGCAGACTTACATTGTGAAATTGGAGATAAAGTCATTGTGAAGTAGATTCAGGTGAAAGGTGCCTTCATGGGCTTCATCGTGTAGATTAAAGAGGACAGAGGTGACCCAAGTACGTGCATAATGAGATACCACAATGAAATGCATAGAACAGCTTGTCATCACAACTGAGAAAGAACACGAGAGAGAGAGAGAGAGAGAGGGAGAGAGAGAGAGAGAGAGAGAGAGAGAGAGAGAGAGTCCATTATTGGCCTAAATGGTCAGATTCTTGGAATCTCAAGGTTTCTGAGCTGGTTTTAGGCTAGAGGAGGAGAAACTAAGATGTGTCAAGTAAAAGTGACCTCTGTCATATGAGGACCTGCCTGAGAGTGGAGCAAGAAAATCTCAGAATTAAAGGTTCATAAAAAATTCCAAGTCAAACTACCTCTGGACAAGAGCTTCTCCAATCTTTATGAACACAGATCTTGCTAAACATGGGTTCTAATTTAGCAACCCTAGAGCAGGGAGAGGCTGATATTCTCTTGCTACTAAATTCCCTGAAGCTGCTGCTGCTGGTGGTCCATGGATTTTACTTTAGAATGAACAAAACATTTTAGCAAATCTAGAATATAACAACATGGAAATATTCATTGGGCCCTGCATTCTTATAAGGTAACATGATAAATACTTAATTTCCTCTTCCTTATGATTTTAGCTATAAAGACTGGGCCTTATATATGTAGTAATGTACTGAAATACTGATTAGTGTTCAGCATTCATGATCCTATTTAATCTTCACAGTCTGAGGAGTTAAGTTCTAGCATTCACTACATCTTACAGATGTGTTCACCTAGGCTCAGACCCTGAGGTCACCCAGCAGTTGAGATAACTATCTTCTTCCATATCTTCCCTGCAGTCATGATCCTTCTCTATAACCACACATCACGTACACATTGTTTGTTCTTAGTGTGGGCAAGTGGGACACAGAGGTAATCTAGAATCAGATGTATGTAGGTTCAAGTAATATCTCTGCTGTTTCCCATGGCTTAACCTCCAAGCCTTTGTTTCCTCCTCTTAATAATGACAATATTAAGAGAGTGTGGCTTACAGAGATTCTGGTAGGAATAATTGAAACAATAACCAAGACTACTGTTACAGCACCTGATGTACACTCAGCAAACAGTAACGACCCCTCCCCCCTTTTTTCCTTCCTGGCCTTAGCTTTTCAGCCCTGCAGAAAACAGACTGAGAAACTTCTCTTAGTCCTCCCACCCCAAGGAGCTACCTTTCTCCCAAATTCAAGAGTTTTGTCCTCTCATACTAGAACTGACCTTACTGCTTGATGAGGCAGAGCCATGGGGTCCCTGGTGTGTTAGGTCTAGGATGATGGTCAGGAAAACATTGACACAGCCGTGGCACATCCATTCAAGCATGGACTAGGCCTGCTTTTCTCATCCAGAAGGTCTGACTCTGTTCTCCAACCCTTCCTATTTTTAAATCTCCAGGTATCCCTTTTCTTGAGAAGGTAGCACCATGCCGAAGGGTGGAGAAGTCTCTAAATGTGGCATTGAGGCCTACACAAACCAGGATTGTCCAAGAGCTAAGGCTGGCATCTTGCCTGGACAAGGGCCAGTTCTGTCCCTCCTTTTTCTTTTTCCCCTTTGTCCAGCTGTAAGATGAATGGAAACTAAACATACCAGAGTGCTGGTCTGTCTGTTTGCTATGTTGGCTCAGGTTGGGTTTTTCTTTCCTATAAACATCCACTGAAGTTCAATAACTCTAGTCAGAGATGGTCACTCCACAGCAATCATCTTAAGATGGTAGCAGACTTTAAGGAGGGTTGGAGAGGCAAGTACTTAACATCATTCTTTTCTGTTGCTAACTTTAGTCCTGACACCGGAAGAACTATAACAATATACAGGTCCCACAGGCACAGGATTTCTAAACTAAAGAACAATCACAGGTCAAGATGATCTGCAGCAGAGATGAGAAAGAGTATAATTCGTTCATTTAAAATATAGCCTCGTAACAGAGGAACCTCTGGATTCGAATTGCAATTCTGCAGCTTATTGGCTGTATGATATTCAGCCAGGATGCTAGCCGATGTTTGGCCTCAGTTCCATGTTTCATGAAATGAGGATAATGGTAATATTTCATAAAAGTATTACCACTGAGCTTGTACTTTTGGAATGCTTGACATCTGGTAAATACATGCTGAGATGAGGTATGGAAAAAAAAAATCAAAGCATGGCGGTCAGGCATAGTGATACACATTTATCATCACAGTCTTATTGGGAGACTGGCCCAGAACAACTGTGAATGTTATGTCATCCTATGCTGCATGGTGAGTTCCATGCCAAATTGGCTTATGAAGTGAGATACTGCCTCAAAAACAAAAACAAAAGAACATGAGGAGTCCCCTGTCCCATTGTAAACATGAAAGGGGCAGAAAGATGCAGAATTGGGGTGCCTTGAGCAAGGTGTCTGAAGGTCCTATAGAAGGTGGGTTGAGGAGTGTGCCTACACAGGGGCTTTAGTGTGTATCAGAACCGTTATCTCATTTATATGCATATAGTTTACATTTAAAAGACTTCCAGCATCTACCTACAGGGGTAAAACCCTCTGAGGACTTTTTATAAAATGGCACAAAGAAGGAAAAAATATCTGGATTTGGCCTGTGGCATTCAGTATTGGACAATAAGGTTTCATTCTGGTCTTTAAGGGGTGTCTCAAATATTATTAGTTGCCACCTACCTTAAGCACACTCAAAGCTTCACATTGCAGCTTCGACAGTGGAGGTGTGGGTGCTGGAGATGTAACTCAGTTGGTAGAATGCCTGCCTAACATTCATGAAGCCTTGAGTTAGGTAAGCAGCAAGCACTCTGTAAATGGGATGTGGTGTAGTTTGCCTGTAATCTCAGTACTCAGAAGGAAAATCTAGAGGATCAGAAGTTCAAGGTTATCCTCAGCTACACAGGAAGTTTAAGTACAGCCTGGTGTATGTGTGATCATGTTGAGGAAGAAAGAGGAGGAGGAAGAAGAAAAGAGGAGGAAGGAGAGAAGACAGAAGAAAGGAATTTCTTCACAGGAGAGAGTCCTAGCTCCAGAGAAGCTTTGTTCATATGACACCAGAGAAAACTCCATCCAGTACCCACTCTCTCTCTCTTAAAGACAGATAACCAAGGGTTCTGAGGCAAATTAAGAAATCCAGGAACGCGAGAAACCCAAACAAATAAACAGAACAAATAAACCCACAGCAAGTTGGGAATCTGAGTACCAAAAAAAGACCTTTAGGAGAAAAATGATAATTGTCAATGACTCAAGAAAATGGCACATATGAAACAAGGATGAGATGCTACAAAACAAGAACAACCAGAAAAATGAAAGACACCTCAGAAATGGAAAAGATGTTGCTGGAAATAAAAATGTCAACAGAGATTGGGAAACAATTGAGGAAATCTCTCAGAATGTAGGATGAAACAACAAAATAAATACGAAAGAAAAATGTAAAAGATACAGATCAACATAGCAGACTCAACAGTTAGAAAAAGGAGTTACTAAAAGAAAAGTAATGAAGTATTTTTGTGTGTTCTTTGTTTTGGTATACTTCTCATATTGATTTTCCTTTTAAAAATTAGTTTGTTTTGATTTTTGTGGGGTTTTTTTTTTACTTTCTTTTTTTTTTTTTTTTTGAGAAAAGTCAGACACAGAAAGGGAGGAGAACAGGAAGTTGAGTGGGTAGCCAGGTGGGGAAGATCAGTCTGGGAGGAGTTTGGGGAAGGGAAAGAATATGATCAAAAATATTGTATGGAGAAAGTTATTTTTTTTAATGTAACAGGAACTGGGCATAAAGCTATATACCTATCATTCCAGCACTATCAAAGCTGGATCAGCAGGATTGCTGTAACTTAATCTACAAAGTGAATGTCAAGCTAGCCAGAGTTACAGAGTGAGACCTTGTCTCCAAAACCCAACATAAAAAAGGTATTAGAAGTGAATATCCTACATCTAAAGGAAGGTCGCTAGAGCAGGCACCAGAAGCGTGGATCCAGACAACTGACTCCACCTTAGTAGCTACAGCAGGCCTGCATTAGTTCTCTTTCATGTTACCACCTCTTTGCCTGTCCTCCATCAGAACATTTTCAGGTACCTTTAAAATTCAATCTGCAATATAAAACCAAACACACTAAATCTAATAGAAGAGAAAGTATGGAATACCCTTGAAACTCATTGGTACTGGAGAGGACTTTCTGAACAGAACACCAACAGCTCAGGCACTAAGATCAACAATTAATAAATGGGACCTCATTAAACTAAAAAACTTCTTTAACAAAAAGGACATTGTCAATAAGACAAAATGGCAGACAACAGAATGGGAAAAGATCTTTGCCAACTCAACATCTGACAGAGGGCTAATACCCAAAACAAAAACAAAACAAAACAAAACAAAACAAAAACCCTCAAGAAAATAAACACCTACAAACTAAATAACCAAATTAAAAAAATGGAGTACAGGCCTAAAATAATTAAGTAAGAAGAATTATTCCCTTTTCTACTTTGAAATAGCTGTTGTATATGTGTCCACTAGATAAATAATCTACTAAGTATTTCTTTTAAAGTAGAACTTATTATTAGCTTGACAATAATTATTAGTAAACAATTTATTCAGGAGGGAGTCCAAAATGGTGGTGGCCAGGGAGCACAATATCTGAGGGTCACAGGATCTGAAATTGGTGAGTGGAGATGTAGCTGAAGCTAGAACATCAGCACTGAGGCATCCTGGGTAAGCTAACAACCGATGAGTTAGGACAGTTTGGATCCAGGTTCACTTGTGGCGAATATGCAATCACCCTTACTTCCCCTAGTCCTAATCCAGGACCTCCTTGCTCTGTGGAGGTAGCAGTGGTTGGCCCAAACATGAGCCTCCATACTCGATGGCTGAGACAGCAGAGGCAGCCTCACACATCTGCAAACGCAGAGCGTCTGTTGTACAGGATTCTCAGGTCTACAGCTGAGGCAGGGTAGCAGCTAACCTAAACAAGAGCCTCCATTCTGGGTGGCTACGAGAGCAGAGGGGGCTGCCCTAAGAAGGAACCTCTGTGCTTGGTGACTGAGACAGCAGAGGAAGCTACCCCAAGTACTAGACTCCCTGCCCTGTGGCCAAACAGTAGACACCACTAAGCTGACAGATGCTCTACACTTTTATTTGCCTCTGGTGGCCCAAATGTGAGAGTAGAGAACAGGGGAGAACCTCTGTCCTTTCTGATTAAGCCAGTAAGCACGAGTGAGTGGTCCTTCAGGTAAGGTGTGCAGAGCCCCAGATCCAGGGTCCTCTACAAGAGCAGCCAGACATTGGATCCCTCCCACCCGTACCCCCAAAGGATCTTCGAGACAGCATTCTGAACACTGAAGGCCATGTTCTCTGAGTCTACCAGTAGATTCAAGGCAAACATTTCCGGGAGCACAGACAGATCTGAATACCAGGATGGTAAGACAGGGCCTGTAGGACACTGTTGTATTCAGGGCACCTGTGCGTGCGAATTGTGCCCTCGAACAGCACCAGTAACCCCTCCTGTGCTTAGGCTCCATCCTTTCAGGCATCTATACACTATGGCACCCTGTCCTTAAAGGCACACTTCCACGCACAGGCCTGCACTTGTGCACATGGGCCTGTGACCCTTAGCTACAGCTGACACACGAACATCACCTCTCAAATCGGTGTACCTCTCTTATCTTCCTGAAGAAAGCTCCAGACATCAGAGACAGACAGACCCACTCTGAAGTAAAGACTCCAGGAACAAACAGCGAAGGTTACAGAAAAGCAGATGGCTAGAAGTCAGTGTAAGAACACATTCAATAAAAATCAAGACATCATCGTTTCACCAGCAGGCACAAAAATCAATGGAAACAAAGGAAAATGATTTCAAATCTATGCTATCCAATTATTAAAAGCAGATAAAGAGGAAATGAACAAAGCTCTTAAAGAAATACAAGAAAATATAACCAAACAAAATATAGAGGCACAAGTAGAGGAGTATAGAGAAGAAATAAACAAAGTTCTCAAAGAAATACAGGCAAATGAAGCCAAACAAATAGAGGCACGTGTAGAGGCACAAGTAGAGACATATAGAGAGGAAACAAACAAAAAATAGAGGCCATTGTTGAAAGACAGGAATCCACATTCAAACAGATGAAGGAAATTATGTAAGACATGGATACAGAATTAGAATCAATAAAGAAAACACAAACAGAGAAAAGCCTGGAGCTGGAGAACTTAGAGAAGAGATCAGGAACCAGAAATAGACTAGACCATAAAAGAAAATAATCACATCACATAATAGTCAAAACAATAAATTTAGGAAAAAAAATGTTAAAAGCAGCAAGTGGAAAAGGCTAAGTAACATATAAAAGTAGACCTATCAGAATCAAACCAGACTTTTCAACAGAAACTTTGAAAGCCAGAAGGGTCTGGGCAAATGTTGTACAAATTCTAAGAGACCACAGATACCAACCCAGACAACTATACCCAGCAAGGCTTTCAGTCAACATAAATGCAGAAAACAAAATATTCCAAGACAAAACTAAACTTAAACAATATCTACATATCAACCCAGCCCTACAAAAGATACTAGAAGAAAAATTCCAATCTAACTAATTCAACTACACCCAAGAAAACACAGGATATAGATAACCTCACAATAAAAATTAAAAGGAAACAAGCATAGAAACACAGCAACACTACCACTCCAGAATAAAAAGTAACTAACATTCATTGGTCACTATTAGCTATCAACATCAACAGACTCAATTCTCAAATAAAAAGGCACAGACTAACAGAATGGTTACAGAAACAGGATCTAACATTCTGCTACATTTAAGAAACACCTCTTCAACAAAGGAAAACACTACCTTAGAGTAAAGGGCTGGAAAATGTTTTTCAAGCAAACGGACCCAGAAAACAAGCTGGGGTAGCTATCCTAATGTCTAATAAAATAAAATTTCAACCAAAATTAATCAAAAAAAAGTGAGGAGGGGAACTTCATTCTCATCAAAGAAAAAATTCACCAGGAGGACAATCCTGATTCTCTATGCCCCAAATACAAGAGCATACGTACATGAAGCATTACTAAAGCTTAAATCACAGTACCTTAATAATGGGAGACTTCAACATTCTACTCTCACCAAGGGTCAGAACATCTAGGCAGGAGATAAATAGAAAAATGATGACAATTACAGAGGTCCTGAGTCCAATAGACCTAGGAGATATGTACAGAAAATTTGACCAAAACTCAAAAAAGTATACCTTCTTTTCAGCACCTCATGGAACTGTCTCAAAAATGGACCATATAGTCAGGCAGAAAGCACACCACAACAGATACAAGAAGACTGAAATAATCCCTTGTATCCAATCAGACCACCACAGCCTAAAACTAGATCTCAACAATAGCAGAAATAACAAAAAGCCTACAAACACATGAAAACTAACAACTCTCTACTCAATAACAGCATGGACAGGGAAGAAATGAAAAAAGAAATTAGAGACTTCCTAAAATTCAATGAAAACAAAGGTACAACTTAGCCAAAATTATGGGAAACAATGAAAGCAGTGCGAAGCTTAAAGTTCAAAGCACTAAGTGCCTCGAGAAAGAAGGTTGAGACATCTCATACAAGCAAATTAATGTCACACCTAAAAGCCCTACAAAAAAAAAAGAAGCAGGTACACCCAAGAGGTGTAGATGATTGGAAAGAATCAAACTAAGAGCTGAAACAAATGAACTAGAAAAAAGAAAACAATTCAAAGAATCAATGAGACCAAGAACAGGTTCTTTGAGAATATCAACAAGATAGACAAACCCATAGCCAAACTAACTAAAAGGCACAGAGAAACTATTCAAATCAACAAAATCAGAAACAAAAGGGGGCACATAGTGACAGACACTGAGGAAAACCAAACAATCATTAGGTCTTACTACAAAAGTCTATATGACAAACAATTTGAAAATCTAAATGAAATGGATAATTTTCTTGATAGTTTCCATTTATCAAAATTAAATCAAGATCAGGTAAATAGATTAAATAGTCTTATATCCCCCAAGGAAATAGAAGCAGTCATCAAAAGTCTCCATACTAAAAAACAAAACAAACAAAACAAAACAAAAAGCCCAGGGCTTGATGTTTTCAGTGCAGAATTCTACCAGACCTCCAAAGAAGATTTGAAGCCAATATTCATCAAAGTGTTCCACAAAATAGAAACAGAAGGAATATTACTAAAACTCATTCTTTGAAACCAGAGTACCTTGATACCTAAACCTGAGAAAGACCCAACAAAGAAAGATAATTTCAGGCCAATCTTCCTTATGAACAAGGGTGCAAAAATATTCAATAAAATACTTGCAAACCAAATCCAAGAACACATAAAATATATCATTCACCATGACCAAGTAGGCTTCATCTTTGGCATGCAGAGTTGGTTCTATATATGGAAATTCTGAAGGAGAAAAACCATATGATCATCTCCTTAGATGCCAAAAAAGCATTTGACAAAATCCAACACCTATTCATGTTTAAAGTCTTGGAGATATCAGGGATACAAGGAACATACCTAATCATAGGAAAGACAATATAGCCTATAGCCAACATCAAACTAAATGAAGAGAAACTTAAATCAATCCCACTGAAATCAGGGACAAGGCAAGGCTGTCCACTCTCTCTGTATCTCTTCAACACAGTACTTGAAGTCCTAGCTAGAGCAATAAGATAGCTAAAGGAGGTCAAGAGGAATACAGATGGGAAGGGAAGAAGTCAAAGTATCTCTATTCGGAGATGATATGATAGTGTATGTGAGTGACCCCAAAAATTCAACCAGAGAACTCCTTGAGCTTATAAACACCTTCAGCAAAGTGGCTGGATAAAAAATTAGTTCAAAAAATAAACATAAGCCCTCCTTTAAAAGAAAGACAAAAGTGCCGAGAAAGAAATTATGGAAACTACACCCTTCATAATAGCAATGAATAACTTTCTGTAACTCTAAACAAGCAAGTGAAAGATTTGTTTGGAAAAAAAAGAAAAGAAAAACTTCAAGTCTCTGAGGAAAGAAATTGAAGAAGATACCAGAAAATGGAAATATCTTCCATGCTCATGGTTTGGTAGGATTAACATAGTGAAAATGACAATCCTGCCAAAAACAACCAACAGATTCAACATTTTTCCTATCAAAATACCAACACAATTCTTTACAGACCTAAAAGAACAACTCTCAATTTCATACGGAAAAACTAAAAACCCAGAATTGCTAAAACAATAAGGTACAAGAACAGATTGTATGGAGAGAACTCCATCTCCAATCTCAAGCTGTATTATAGAGCATCAGTAATAAAAGCTCCATGGTACTGGCATAGAAACAGACTAGTGGATCAGTGGAATGGAATAAAAAATCCGGAAATAAACCCACACAACTGTGGTAATTGATTTTTGACAAAGAAACCAAAACCATTCAATGGAAAAAAGATAGCATCTTCAACAGATGACACTGGTCTAACTGGATGTCAACATGTAGAAAAATGCAAATTGATCCATGTGTTTTTTTTAACCCTGCACAAAAGAAAAGTTTTTTTAAACCCTGCACAAAAGAAAAGTCCAAGTTAATCAAAGACCTCAACATAAAACCAGACACACTAAATCTGTTAGAAGAAAATATGGGGAAGAGCCTGGAACTCATTGGTACAGGTAACAACTTCCTGAACAGAACACCAACAACAGAGGCTGTAAGACCAGGAATCAGTAAATGGGACCTCATGAAACTGACAAGCAACTGTAAAGCAAAGGACACTGTTATCAAAACAAAAGGACAGCCTAGAGACTGGGAAAGGATATCTGACAGAGGTCTACTATACAGAATATTTAAAGAACTCAAGAAGTTAAAAAGCAACAAATCAAGTAATCCAATTAAAAATTGGGTACAGAGTTAAACACAGAATTCTCAATGGATGAATATCGAATGGCAGAGAATACTTAAAGAAATGTAAAGGTCCTTAATCAGCAGGGAAATGCAAACCAAAATGAGCTTGAGATTTCACCCTTCACCCATCAGAATGGCTAAGATAAAAAAACTCAAAGTGACAACACATGCTGGAGAGGATGTGGAGAAAGCAGAACCCTCTTCTATTGCTGTTGGGAATGTAAACTTGTACAACCAGTTTGGAAATCAATCTAGTGCTTTCTCAGACAAGGAGGAATAGTGATACTTCAAGATCCAGCCATACCACTCCTAGGCATATATCCAAAATATGCTCAAGTATACAACAAGGTCATTTGCTCAGCCATTATCATAGCAGCCTTTTTGTAATAGCCAGAATCTGGAAACAACACAGATGTCCCTCAACTGAGGAATGGATACAGAAATTGTGGTACATTTACACAGTGAAATACTAAAGAGCAATTTAAAACAAAAAAATTATGAAATTTGCTGGCAAATGGTGGGAACTAGAAAAGTTCATCCTGAGTGAGGTATCCCAGAAGTAGAAAGACACACATGGTCCATACTCACTTATAAGTGGATATAAACATATACTATAGGATAAACATACTAAAATCTGTATACCTAAAGAAGCTAAGCAAGAAGGATGACTCTGGGTTAAATGATAAGTTATCACTCAGAAAGGTCAATGGGATGGACATCTGAAGAGGGAAAAAACAGGCAACAAGACAGGAGTCTACCACAGAGGACTACTGAAACACTCTATCCAGCAAGGAATCAAAGATGCTGAGACTCATAGCCAAACTTTGGGTAGAGTGCAGGGAATATTATGAAAGAAGGGGGACATTAAAGACCTGGAGAGTACTGGAGCTCCACAAGGAGAGCAATAGAATCAAAATCACTATGCACTGGAGTCTTTTCGGAGACTGGTACGCCAACCAAAGACCACACATGGGAATAAGCTAGACCCCTTGCTCAGATGTAGCCAATGGCATCTCAGTCTCTAAGTGTGTTCCCTAGCCATGGGAACAGGGGCTCTCTGTGACATGAATTCAGTGGTTGGCTCTTTGATCACCACAAAGGAAGACAATGTAGATAGTCCTAATGAGATCTGATTTAGGCTAAGGTCAGATGGAAGGGAAGGAACACCTCCCCTATCAGTGCGCTTGGGGAGGGGCATGAGAGGAAATGAGAGAGGGAGGGAGGGTTGGGAGAGGACAAGAGAGGGGGCTATAGGTGGGATACAAAGTGAATAAACTATAATTAATAATAAATAAATAAAAATTTTCAGGCCGAGCATGGAGATGTGCCTTTAATCCCAGCACTTAGTAGGCAGAGGCAGACAGATTGCTTTTAGGCCAGCCTGGTCTACATCTAGAGGCCAGGACAGCTTTTGCTATTAGAGAAACCCTGTCTAGAAAAACCACAAAAAAGTAGATAGTTCATTATCACTGAAACTTACATTTATTGTTGTGAGCCAAATATCAGCATATAAATTAGATAAATTTGGTCAGAAATAATAGTGGTATTTGTCCACCTTCTGCATTGCTGAATACTTGATGAAGAACTAGAAGGGCATCTTTAAAACTTCCCAAACATAAAGAAATTAAGAGAAATTTCAAGCCTACTGGCTTGTGTCTATATTATCGAATATTGGGGAATGGAAGAAGGAGGATTGCTGTGAGTTTCAGGTTCAGTTTGAGTTTCAGACAACTTTGAGATGCAGAGTAACTCTCTCAAAAGCACTAAAAAAACAAACCTAAAAGAAAATGCTATTTCTTTGATTTGATTAATGTATGTTGTCTTTATTTTGACACATAATACCCAATTAATGAGTATAGTGATTATGTGTTAAAAATACAGAGTTGTGGCATTCCACACCTACAGCCCAGGGATCATTATGAAAGAGGGAGCAGAAAAATTTTAAGAGCCTGAGGATGAGGTACTTTGTTGTGAGACTTAAATAAATACCACTGAAATCAGGGACAAGGCAAGGCTACCTACTCTCTCCTTACCTCTTCAACATAGTACTTGATGTCCTAGCTAGATCAATAAGAAAACTAATGGAGATCAAGTGGATACAAATTGAAAAGGATGTAAAAGTATAACTATTTGTAGATGATATGATCATATATATGAGTAACCCCCCAAATTCTACCAGAGAACTCCTTTAGCTGATAAACTCCTCCAGGAAAATGGCCATGTAAAAAATAACTAAAAAAAAAAAAAAGAACAAAAGATAAATCAAAAGCCCTCCTGTATATGAAAGACAAATTGGCTGAAAAAGAAATTAGGGAAACATGGCCATTCACAATAGCCACAAATAACATAAAGTACCTTGCTGTGACTCTAACCAAGAAAATGAAAGAAGTTAAACAACAAGGAGGACCCTAGGGAGGATGCTTAAATTAGGTAAATGGTATAGACACCAGACGTGATGGAAGAGAAGGAACAGGATGTGAGCCTAGCACAGATATCATCTGAAAAGCTGCACCCAACAGAGGATTGAAGAGATGCTGAGACTCAAAGCCAAACTTCAGACAGAGCATAGGGAGTCTTATGTAAGAAGGGGAGGATAGAAGAACCTCCAGGCGACAGGAACTCCACAAGGAGACCAACAAAGCTGAATAATCTGAGCCCAGAGAGTCCTGCAGAAACTGATGCACCAACCAAGGACCATGCATGGTGAGGACCTATAACCCCTGCTCAGATGTAGCTGACTGGCAAATGGGTCTCCATGTGGGTGTATGAGTAAGGGGAGCAGGGCTTGCCTCTGTCATAAACTCAGTTGCCTTCTCTTGGATCATCTCCCCTGGCAACGAGGCCTTGTCATTCCATAGAGGAAGAGGATCCAGGCAGTCCTGATGAGACCTGATAGGCTAGGGTCAGATGGCAGGGGAGGAAGTCTTCCCCTTTCAGTGGACTAGGGGAAGGGATTTTGGGAAGAGGGAGGGTGGAACTGGAAGGAATGAGGAAGGGTGCTACAATTGGGATATAAAATGAGTAAATTGTAAAATAATAATAGTTGTAAGATAGACTTGAAGTTCAATAGAAGGATGACTGTGGCAAGAGTACAAGTCCTCATCATTTTCCAGTTCTTCTCTTTTTGTAACTGCACAAGCAGGAATGATTATATTCTAAAAAGATGCTGTGTGCCTCATTGTCTATCAATTGTTGTAAGAACAGGCCTCAATGATTTGAGATTTTCCCTAGGAACCTCATGCCAAGGAAAGGAAAAGACTGAAGCCTGGTGCCAGCCAGAGGAAGAAGAGATTTCACACACAGTTCTGACAGCTTTGTCACATCACTTTTCAGGAGATACTAGGGCTGAGACAATGATGGGTAAACGACAGATGGGATCACACACTGATCAGGACTGCTTAGTTATGCATACCTCTTGCCTTCTATTTAGCTTTGGACATCACATCAGGACTCAGAAGATGGGCTTGGGTAGTAGCGTTCACTGGAACTCCGTGTATCTTCCCACTGTGGTCACACTGACTCACTTTTTCATTATTTTTCTCTATTACTTGTATCTTTAATTGACCTGTTGAGGATGGGTAGCCATGCCTAGCTTGTCAGGCCTGCCAAACTCAGGCTCTGACTCTAACAAGGAGGGTAACAATCTTTTTCTCATATTCTTCCCTTAACTCAGTAAAATGTGAGTTCTCTGTACACAAGAGTACCATGTACAAATATGCCAAGAGACAGAACAAATATGCCAAGTTAACTGTGTTGAAAACTGTCATCCACAACAAAGAAAGGTAGGAATTGAAATGAATTTGAACATGTCTTTGTTTCATCTTTAGTTGATTATGCCTGCTAATGTAGACAATTTCAAAGAATGGAGTTTGTAATTTTGCACAACAAATAGATTACATGAAGTGTATACTGACTTTAATGTGCCAAGACCAGCAGATTTTAAAGGCTAAGCTATTAGACAAGTTAAAGGTAGGGTAATGATGAGAAGTAGAAAGGGATTTATTCAAGATGGCTACATTGAAAGAGAAACAGATAAAGGGGTTCAAGTCCATCTGACATGAACTTTAGGCACAGAAGAAGAATTGGGAAAAGAGGCAAAATGTCTGCAGAATTGAGCATTTCTGTTCTAGGTGTGCTCTCGTTTTCTCAGCACCTGTCTTGCAAAGTGATTCAAAAAGTCTTCGTTTCTTAAGGGGATGAAGTGGCTCTCTGAAGATGCTACTTTCGGCTCTGGAATTATAGCTTTGCACTCATGGATAATTACCTTCATCTGGGTGGAATATCCTGTACTGTCATACAAGGTTTTGCTGTGGCTGCGATGTAGGTGACAAGGTTAGGAAAAAGACTTGTCCTTCTCCCTTCATACTTGAAGCAGGAGGAGATAAATTAGACAGGTAGGAAGAGTCAAAGTAGGGAAGGAGACACAGAACTCAGGCCAAGTTTCCAGGCTCTCATGTTGCTTTTAGTTACCATTTGAACCTGCACGAGGTGCCAGTGTTTTTTTTTTTTTTTTTTTGTTTTTTGTTTGTTTGTTTGTTTGTTTTACCAAAGGCAGCTTCTAAGCACCTGTTTAAAAAAATGATGCTTTTTTTCAGCCTGGCTCTTCATGACATGGGTCCTTTATCCTATTCCTCCTTTACTAGTTAACTTTTAAATAATGTTTACTGATATTTCCTACTCCTAAGTTTCAGAGCACTTCCTTCAAAATCCAACTTCCTAGCTTCTTGGCTTTAGTACTTGTATCTCCTGTTCGAATGTACTTTCTCCCTCACAGGGCATTTCTAGTGTACAGACTTGCTTCCCTTGTCAAGATGTATTTCATTTTTGAAGAATACTTTGTTTCTCTATGATTTTCTTTTTTACAGAATAGAGTTATCCAAGACCATCCTCCCACTTCTGCTCCTCCTGTCAGCTTCCATATGAATAGAATTACTAGCATGCATCATGGTGCCTGTTTGGCTTCTGCATTTTCCTTTTTACTGTGTTTTTTGTGTCTCTGTTAAGAAATAAGCTACATGAGACATCATCTTTCACACTGAATGAATTGTGCTGGTCTGAGGTGTCTTAGTGATTGATTTGCTGTCACTGGAAGAATTTTCTAACTGTCAGATTTATTGACCTTGACAGAGAAAATGTTACTAATGAATTCAGGCTAAGTTCTTTGGACATAAAAACAAAACAAACCCAGATGGTTTTAGTGCAGAATTCTACCAGACCTTCAAAGAAGTCCTAACACCAATTCTCTATAAAGTGTTCCACAAAATAGAAATACTAGGAAAATTACCAAAGTCTTTCTATAAAGCCACAGTCACCTTGATACCTAAACCACACAATGATCCAACAAAAAATAGAGAACTTCAGACCTATCTCTCTTATGAACATTGATGCAAAAATACTCAATAAAATACTTGCAAACCGAATCCAAGAGCACATAAAAGATAACATCCACCATGACCAAGTAGGCTTCATCCCAGGTATGCAAGGGTGGTTCAG
>CM053742.1:112079076-112098640 GCA_028658305.1 Pachyuromys duprasi | reverse complement strand
GAGGCACGATCCTGTGCGGCAGGGGGAAGAGGGAAAAGAGAGACCATGGGGTTGGGTCTCAGAAGAGAGCCCTGCTAACCAGCCCTGTCTCACAGCAGGAAGGAGAGAGGAGCCCTGCCACCATGTCTGTCTCTGATCTCACCACCCAATACACAGGTCTCAGGAGGAGTCTAAGGCTCCTGGTGGAGCTGGGGCAAGAGAGTCCTTCAGAGACAGACCTTGGGTTGGGTGAGAAGAGAGTCAGGGTGAGGTTGTGAGTGAAGGACAGGCCCTCTCCCTCCAGGGCTGGGAGCTGAGGGAGAGCTGGGTCTGGCCAATGGAACAGGGTAGGAGCTGGCTATGGGGCTTGTGACAGGGCCAATGGGGCAGCTCAAAGGGCATGCTAGGCGGAGGGAAGTGGCAGGGATTCCACTTCTCATCCTCTTCACACATTGCTCCTCTTACTGTTCACACCCACTGCTTTTCTTTGTGATGAACCCCATGCTACCTGGATGCCCAAACAGGTGAGGGTGACTTGCCCCCAACCACCTGTATACAGAAGGGAGAGACCCATGTCCACATCACCTTCTCCCCAATATTGCAAGACCAGGCTGCCTTCTCTAGCTCAAGCATCATGGCCAACTATACCACCCACTATGATGTAGTCATGGAGGACATCATTGGAGACATGTAGATTCCTGAACCCCAGAGCAGCAGAGTTCTTGGGCGCACAGCCACTCAGGCCAGGGTCACACTTTAGGCTATAGGAGCTGTCCCTCTGGGTGTTCCAGGGACATGTGAGAGCTCCCATCAGGGGACAAGGCATGTGGCTTCATTCCTTAGGAAACATGTACATACCTCACAGTTATAGACTCAGTGCTGGAGGGCTTGAAAGAGGGCCTGAATGGAGCCACCTAGTTGGTTCAGTCCCTACCCTGCTCTGAAGCAGCCCTTTTGCAAAGCAAGGTTTTGCTGAGTAATTGGCCTCACAAGCTTTCTGTAGCTCTTACACTGTCGTGTTGTCCTTGGCTTTCTTGCTGTGCTTGGATTCTGAACACTTGTCCCGTATCACGAGGCCCTTTCTTGCACAGGAAGTGTGTCAACTCTGAGCTTGAACACCCATGGAGAGAGAGAGAGAAGTTCCTGTTCTCCAGCTGAACAGAGCAGTCCTGACCCAAGAGCAGGGCCTTACTTGTGAGATTGGCCAAAGCCTGAGATGTAAGCTCCCAGAAGGTCTTTCCTGCCTCCATCCTACTGCCCTGCTTAAAAGCCCACCTTCTGAAAGACCGCAGGCCACCAAGCACCTTTCTCCACCGCTGCCTGAACCAGTCCCACAGGGCACAGGAGCATTGATTTGCTCAGGCTCACAGCTGCCCTGGACATGACTCCCTCAAACTCCTCAACTTCTGAACTTGTGCTTTTGCACTCTACTCTCATGTAAACCTCTTCTTATCTGCATCCCATCACACCTACATCTCACCTGCAGCTCTCTCCAGCCATTACAGTGCTGGGACCAAGCCTTCTCCTTCATCCCCATCTTTACACATCTGCCAGCAAAACTACTCAAGCCTATGCCCCAACTCCCTACCCCTGCAAATTGGAAAGGACTCAAACTCCAAACTCTCCCCCAGCCAGATCCTGGATGTGAAGGAGACAGATCCACGTTGGCATCAGAAATCAAATAAACCCTAGGTGCTCTGCTGAGCAGTGTGTGTGTATGTGTGTGTGTTGCCAGGCAAGGAAGCTGCAGAACAGTCTGTCTAAAAGAGCTAACATTTAAGGTCCTAAGACAGAAGTGAGTGGATCTTGCTTGGAGAGAAGGGAGAGGCACATTGCAGGCAGGTGTGTGTGTGTGTGTGTGTGTGTGTGTGTGTGTGTGTGTGTGTGTGTGTGTGGCTGGAGTGCAGAGGAGCAGCATTTACATAGTGATGGCAGGAATGTATATGGAGACCCATGGCAGTCATAGCTGTTGCAAAGAGACCAGGTGGAAGGACTGCAGTAACACAAGGAAGCTGAGAGTGAGCAGTCCACACTGGAAATCTGGCTGCTGTGAGATGAAGAGGGCAGGCCGCCCTGGAAAGTCTGTAGCAGAGAAAAGCAATGGGGAGGGGTGGCTACCTGGCAAACAGGGCCAGGCTGGCTCTCAGATCTGCTAGGGAGGGAGCCTGGTGATGCTGGTGGTCTCCATTAAGAAAGCATACCAAGGCTGCTGTTGGGGAGCAAAGTTGTCACTGGGCCTTCCAAGTTGGAAGCACCTGAGCTCTCCAATTCTTCACGTGTCCAGTTGGAAAGGGACACATTTGGAAAAGCAATGAGGGGTACTATGGCTGGAGAAAGTGGTGTGGGAGCTATAGTGGTGACCCAGAGGTGGAACAAAAGGGAGGAAGCAAAGTCACCCAGAGACAATGTGTGCATCCACTCAACAGCTCAGAGTAGCTTTTGAATTCAGCAGGCCTGAACTTAAGTTCAGGAACAAGGACCTAAATGTGTAAGGCCTGGTTAGAGTCACATAGCCCCACAGCTTCCTTTACTAACTAATACTCCCTTGAGCTTCCCCTGTGCATTCACTGACCTGGCAAATTTTGGGCATGCTTTCTTGGCCCAGGGAGACAAAGAGACCCAGAGAAAGAGATTCCCTGTGATGTCAGAAGGAGACCTCAGGGTCTCAGGATCTCAGAGGGTACAAGTAGGAAATACATCCATGAGATCTGGATCTGCTGGCACTGCAAAGGCATCCAGTTGCTTTGTGAACAAGCTTGTCCCAGCTACCTTTGGTGTTAGAAGCATGAGTCTGGGGTGGGAGTAGCACGTGCCCTGCATTCAGTGAGAAAGAACCCTAGGTAGGTAACTCTTGCACCTGCCTATGTCTTTAGGATGGGATGCCCCCAGTGGGAAAGGAGCGGCTTAGAAATCTGGGGACCATTGGGACCAAGTGTCATTGGGTGGAAAGTTGCCCACATTCTAAGGAAGACCAGTATGATGCATTACTGGGAGGGAAATAATATACCTGGTAGGTACATCTCCTACAGGGGCCAGGGCAAGTTAGTGTGGTCCTGAGGAGGAGGAAGCTCCTCCTGGGCATGTGCTCCCCTGGATATCAAGCTGGGTTTACAAGATTATGTGACTTGGTGGGCTTCAGATTGTTCCTGGGCTGAGAGCATGGCACGATTGGCTGAGGGTGCTGTGGGAGGCTGCTGGGCACTTTCTTGAACCCAGGCTATAGGATGGTCACAAGACTGTTTAGAATGGGGTGAAGCATTTGATGGACACACTTCCCTTTCCCAGGTACTCCAGGTACAAAGGAGTCCCCAAGGATTCTGCTCATGGGTTGTCAGTGACAGGTGGGTAAGTGATAGAAGTCTTGAGGAAATGGGACAGCGAGACAGGATGGAGTGATACAGGCCTCCCATTCCCTGTGAAATAATTCAGAGGCAGGGATAGAGGGAAGGCATTTCCTCTTCCCAGTCCTCTCTCCTCTGGAAAAGCAGGGAACTAGCTTACAGGGTGACTGAGGGCAGCCAGCAGCAAATACTGCCTTTCCTGGGCAGCCCTTGGGCCTCAGGCCTCAAGCTGTATGCTCCCTGACAGCCTAGCCCCTTAGGCAGCCTAGGCCTCCCTGGCTGGAGATAACTCTGGTCCTGAGGGGCCTCCTGGCCCATCTCTTTTCCTTCCCTCCCCTGACCCAGCCCTCAGGCTCTGCAGAGGGAAAGATGGAATGTAGACCAGCAGCCAATCACAGCATGACAGTCCAAAGATTGTGTTAATCAATGTCCTCTGCACAAACAGCTCTGCTGGCCTCTACTTCCTCCTCCCTTCCTGCTCTGCCCAGCAACAGCAGAAAGGCAGGGGGGGAGTTAGGAAGAGATGGAGGCCCTGTAAGCTCCCAGCCATTGGAAAAAATGAGCTGGGCCCCAGGCTCACTCTGTTGAGGGAAGTTAAAGCAATATTTTGTGTTCCTGGAGCCTAGACACATACCCTCATAGGTATCCTCAATCCTATTATGCAAGTTAGGCTGTCTCGTGGACAATAACTCACATATCACAGAGATGTTGACCCCTTGGGCCTGGGCCCCAATTTTGACTTCTCCATGCTCTGGGCAAGGCCTGGAATGAAGGTCTGATGAGCAGAGGTTCAGTTCTGGTGTCCTGAGGAAGGCTGAGCCAACAGACACAGCTAGGGAGAGTGAGCTGGCCTGGGAAGGAAAGAGCAGGGCTTCATGCAGGAGAGTGAGAGGAGCCTGATTCTGACTGGCTCTTGCCATTCTTCTTGCCTCCCCTTCTTTTTGTCCAGATCTATGGCAGATATTTTATTCATTACTTTGCCCCCAGAGGCCTCCAGCCAGTAAAGAAGAATGTGGTGTTTGTTGTTAATCTGAGCTGCTCCATGTTTGGAACCAAGTTGAAGCAGGTGATGATGATCATGTTCTTGTTTCTTTTTATTTATTTGTTGTTTTGTTTGCTCATTCATTCATTCATTTATCCATTCCTCTCAAATATATTACAGCACAATTGCAGTTTTCCTTCTCTCTTCTTTTCCAAACACTTTCTCCACCTCTCCCCTCTACCCCAGATCCACTCTTTTTCAATTTCCCTTTAGAAAACTACAGGCCTCCCACACATATCAAGCAAACTTGGCATAAGAAAATCACAATAAGACTAGCCATCAACCCTCACATCAAGGTTGGACAAGGCAACCCAGTAGGATAACAAGGGCCCAAAGAGCAGGTGAAAGAATCAGAGACACTCCCACTATTAGGAGTTCCACAAGAATACCAAGCTACACAATATAGCATAAATGTAGAGGATCTAGATCAGACACATAACAGGCTCCATGATTATCATGTCAGCCTTTGTGAGATGCTACAAACCCTGCTTATTTGATTCTGTGGACTGTGTTCTGGTGCTGTCCTTGGCCCCTCTGGATCCTACAATCCTTTCCCCCCTTACTTAGGGTTCCCCTAGCTTAGCCTAATATTTGGTTAATATTTGGGACTCTATATCTGCTTCCATCAGTTGCAACAGGTAACAAGGACTTTTCTTGTCTCCTCTGAAAAATCCATAACTACATCCCTTTTTGATAGTGTAAAATTAATTTGCTTACTGTCTTTTTAAATGCCTGCTCCTCTTTTTCTGAAAGAAGTTTTTACATAATAGCCCAAGGTGGATTCAGTCTCACAAAGTTTGTAGGCTTTTTGTAGTTTTTATTGTTGTTGAAGTCTAGCTTTAATCCACGTACTTATGATAGGATACAGAGGGTTATTTCAACTTTTGTGTCTCTTAAGACTTTCTTTGTGATAGAGTATGTGGTCACTTTTGGAGAAAGTTTTGTGAGGTGCTAAGACAAGGCATATTCTTTTGTGTTTCAGTGAAATGTTCTGTGGAACATTTGGTACATAATTTCTGTTCGCTCCATAATTTCTGTTTAGTTTTTGTTTGGGAGAGCTGCTAACAGAGAGTGGAACCAGCCCAAGAGAATGAAACGTGTTGCAGCCAACAAAGCTGAAAGGAGTTGGAGATCTAAAGACTGTTTTGACATCAGAGATGGAGATGCAGTTTGGAGTTTTCCCAGCTGGTTTTAGGTCTTGCTTTGGTCCAGTAACTCCTCACTATGCTCTTGTTTCTCTTTTTTGCAATAGTCATGTATATTCAGTGCCACTCTATATTATCTGCCTTTTTATTTTGATTTTATAGTGGTTACAGTTAAGTAATTGCCATAGCCTCTGAAGAGACTTTCAACTTTCAACTTTTAAACACTATTACAGACTGTCAGGAATTTTGAATGAATGTGTGTGTGTGTGTGTGTGTGTTATGGTATGGCTATAATCTAATGGGGGCCCAGCAGTGGGATGTGATGGTTTGAAAAAATGGCCCCCATAGGGTCATGCATTTGAGTGCTTGGTCATTAGGAAATGGCACTATTAGGAATTGTGTCCTTGTTGAGGTAGTTATGGTTTTATTGGAGAAAGGTTATTACTGGGATTTCAGGTTTCAGAAGCTCAAGCCAGGCCCACTGGCTTACTTTTTCTTCCTACTGCCTGATGATCTGGATATAAAACTCTCCTCTATCTCTCCAACACCCTGTCTGCCTGTGTGCTGCCATGCTTCCTGCCATGATAACAATGGACTAGATTTCTGAATCGTAAGCCAGTCCCAAGAAAATGCTTTCCTTTATAAGATTTGGTGTAGTCATGGTGTCTCTTCACAGGAACAGAAATCCTAACTAAGGAATGATCTAGACCAAATAATCAAAAATATGCAGGAAATATGGGCTACAAACAAAAAACCCAAATCTTTAAATTATGGACAAAAAACAAAGGAGAAGAATACCAGGTTAATGGCATAGATCAGATTTTTTCACAATCTTCTTGAAGAAGACTTCCCCAAACTTAGGAAAGACACAAACATAAAGACATAAGAAACACACAATAGCCCAACTAGACAAGACCACAAAAGATAATCTCAATGTAGCCAGGCATGGCTGTGCATGCCTTTAATCCCAGCACTCAGAGAGTGAGAGGCAGGTGAATCAGAGAGCGTGATATACAAAGTGAGTTCAGGATAGCCAAGACTACAGAGAGAAACCCTGTCTTGGGAAAAAAAAAACACGAAAAAGATACTCCCAAGGTATAGTACAGTAAAATCACTACAGAAACACTAAGGGAAAAAACAGTGAAAAACTATAAGACAAAAGCCACAAGTTACATAGTTACATTTAAAGAAAAACCCATGAGAATAACAGCTATTTTCTTAGTAGAACCCCTGAAAGCCAGAGGAACTTGGAGCAATGCATTCTAAGTCCTAATAGACCATGGTTGCCAACTTAGACTACTCTACCCAACCAAACTATCTATGATAGTTGAAGAAGAAATAAAAATTTTCCATGATTCAAACAACTTTAAAATATACAATGAAAATGCTGAATAACACACTAGAAACAATGCTTTGAACTGAAGAGAGAAATAAGCATAGCCAAAAAGCTCTAGAAAGAAAATAAGATATACTTAATGAAATACAAAGCATGACTAAGAACTCAAACCAGTTGTGTGGTTACTTTCGTATTGCTGTGATAAAACAAAACAGAACAACAACAACAACAACAAAATACTACGACTAAATATCAACTAGGAGGAAAAAAGAGTTTATTTGGCTTACATATACTGAATCACAGTTCAGTGGGGGAAGCCAAGGCAGGACTTCAAACATGGTACAAACATGGAGGCAGGAGCTAATGCAGAGACCATGGAAGGGTGCTGTTTATTGGCTTGTTCTACATAGCCTGTTCAGCCTGCTTTCTTGTAGAATCCAGAACCACCAGTCCAAAAATGGCACCACCTATAATGGGCTGGGCCCTCTCCAATCAAACATTAACCAAGAAAAATTCCATACAGCCTTGCCTACAGCATGATCTTATGGGGACATTTTTGTTTTCATTTGAGGTTCCCTTCTCTCAGATTGCTCTAGCTTGTGTCAAGTTGTCCTAAAATTATCAAAGACACTGACCCAAAAAAGAAAATGAAAACCACATAAAAATGACTGAAATCTACATATATCCATCAATAATAATGCTAAATATTAATGACCTCAACTCTCTAATTAAAAGACACAGTGTTAGCTAAATGAAGTCATCCCTCTTGGACTGACAATGCTCCCCACAAGAAACACATACACTAACAAAATTCCCAATACCTAGTACAAGAAACCTCCTTTCATGTGATAAGTCAGGGTGGTGCAACTGATTTCCCACACAGTAGAGTCCAGCAGTTGTCAACCTGTCGGTCACAACCTTTTTTGAGGTCACATATCAGGTATCCTGCATATCATATATTTATGTTATGATTCATAAAAGTAGCAAAATTACAGTTATAAAATAACAACAAAATAATTTTATGATTGAGGGAGTTACCACAACATACGGAACTGTAATGAAGGGTTACAGCATTTAAAAGGTTGAGAAACACTAGAACAAGCCATTTCTGTTGACCTTGGTTGTCTCTACAAGGTTGAAAGTAAGTCCTTATTTCCGCAGATACCGCACATGCAGGACAGAAACTGGATCTAATCTGAAAGCTCCTTTCCTGCCATGTAGTTTCCATGGTACCAGAAAGTACAATGCAAGTTGCCAAGGGAGGAAACTAATTACTAATCCTATCCTGTTGTAACACCTATGAATCAAAATGACCACATAGAATATATCCAAAAAGGTGCAATAGTGGTACTCACATGGTAGTGTTAACCAATAGCTGTCTTATAGGACTCAAGGCTCACTCAAAAGGAAACCATTCCTGATATTAGAACCTAGCCAACTTCCCAGTGGTAGTGAGGTAGTGGATCTTAGAAGAGAATCTACTAGTACAATTTTGCTAGACCAGCATAATTCCCAACTATATCCTAAATCTTATCCTAAAAGCCACAGGTAAATGTAGCTATCATTCTTCTCCAAAGAAGATTCTCTTTTTAACAAATGGAGCCTATTACAGGAAACCACAGTTGGACAAAATCAGACTGCAATCTATACATAACTACATACACATATCAAGGCAGAAAGGAACAGATAATGGGTAAACCAGCCCCAGTGGATACATTTACAGCCCAACTCCTGAATCAATGGTTCAGGGAACATCACGGAAGAGGGAATGGAAGATTGAAAGAGCCAGAATACCAGGTTGTGTGCTCTGAATCAGTCTTTCCTAGAAATGGTTGCACAAACAAGATCTAAATGATGATGATATGAATAGTCATACTAATGCAGAAGGGGGAAAATCTCACTGGATTCCACTCCTAGACAGAGAACTACAGGTAAATAATGACTATTGAGAGAGGGAGAATTAACTTCTCTAGGGATAAACCCCTCAATTAGTTATGTGATAAAAACAGCCAGCCAGGAAACTGTATACTCACAAACAACAAAAACAGACTCAATAGGTTGTATTTATATGTTTGTGCATATATGATGTAACAATAATTATCAAAGAAGAAGTGGCTATCAATTTGAGGGGGAGCATGGATGGCTTAAAGGGAGGGGATATAAGAGAGGCTAGAAAGGGAAAAGAGAAAGGTGGAAGTGATGTGATTATATTTTAATTTAAAACATCATGAAACTTAGACAGGCCATAATTCCTAAACAAAGACCATGGCTTTCAAAAAAAATTAAAAAGAAACAGAAGGGATACAAATAGGAAAAGAAGAATTCACGTTACTTTTGTTTTCAGACAATGTGATTTTACTCAATACACTCCATGTACTCCACTAGAGAACTCATTGATCTCATAAACACTTTCATCAAAATAGCAGCATATATAACCAACATACAAAAATCAGTAGTTTTTTTCTATATACCAATAACAAACATGATGAGACAGTAGCAAATGTAAAATACCATTCAAACTAGCTGCAAAAACACAAAATCGTATTCTGTAAGTTTCTTTCTTTAGATCGGGGAAGTTTTCTTCTAGATGTGAGGAGAAAAGGGCTAGGAAGGGAGAGGGCTGGGAACAAGAAGGGAAACTGGGGGGCGGGGGCATCTCTTGATCAAGCTCGAGACCTGCTACAGGGTATGCACCTAGGAAGATATGGGTGTGATTCTAGCTGAAACTCCTACAGGGGGGAACATGAAGACTGAGGTGACCACCTCCTAGCCAGACAAGACTAGTGGAAGGAGAAGATCAACAACCCACTGACAAAACCTGTGAATCAAAAATTACCCTGCCTACAAGAAGTATAGGGATAATGAAGGAATAAAGATAGAGGGAAAGTCCAAACAATAATTGGGCCTACCTGAGACCCACCCCATGGTAGAGAGCCAGCCCCGGACACTGATATGACCTGATGTGCTAGGGAATGTTGATATGGTGGGCACTCCCCTTTTCTGGGGGAAGAGGGAGAGGGGAAAGGGGAAGGAAAGGAGGGGGACTGGGATTAAGGGAGGGAGGGTGCACCCTTGGGATGTAAAGTAAATAAGCAAATACAAATTTATAAAAAAAATAGGAAAAAATAAAGTAGCTAAGAACAGACATAAACTAAGGAAATGAATAAATCCTAAAGTGAAAATTCTAAGACACTGAAGAAAGAAACTGAAGACACTAAAAGATTAAAAAACATTCTGTGCTCATCAAGTGGCAGAATTAATATAACAAAGATGGCTATATTATCAAAAAAACAACCTACAGATTCAATACAAACTACATCAAATTCAGGTCAGATTTTTTTTTTTTATTTCTATCAACTGCATTTGAGTTTGGTTTGTTCTTGTATTTTCCAAATTTTTGAGTTGCATTATGAAGTCATTTATTTATGCTTTCGCTGATTTCCTTTTGTCTCATTTATCATTCAATAACATGTTGTTTAATTTTCATGAGTTTGTATAATTATTAGAGATTCATTTGCTGTTGAATTTAAACTTTATTGCATTGTGGTCAAACAGGATACATGGAGTTATTTCAATGATCTGATTTGTTAAGATTTTCTTTGTGTCTCAGTATGTGGTCTATTTTAGAGAAACTTATTCAGTGTTTATGTGGAATAATCTGTAGATAACTGTTAGTTTCACTTGATATCACTTAATTCTGATGTTTCTGTTTCTTTTCTGTCAAGATAACTCCTCTTTTAAAGAAAGAGGAATGTTGAAATCACTCACTCTTATTGAGCTGGAGTTAGTCTGTGTCTTTGAGTTTAGTAGTGCATTTTTTTTAATGAAATCAGGTGCTTCAGAGTTTGGTGCATGGATATTTATTATATTTAGGATTGTAATATTCTCTAAATTAATTGTTCCTTTACTAAGATGAGGTGTCCTCTTTTAAAAAAACTATTTTGATTAGTTTTATTTTGAAGTCTATTTTGTCTGATACCCAGGATATTCACAACTTTTTTGCTTCCTGTTCCCAGTGGCTTAGGATAGTTTGTTATCAATTTAACCATCCTTTCTATTTAAGGTTGATCCTATCTTTGAGGTAAGATGAGTCTCTCATAGACAACAGAAATATGGATTTTTAAAAATCCATTTGACTAATCTACATTTGGGGGGATTGAAGCCATTAATATTTAAAGTTTATTATTGAAAAATGTAATGACTGCAATCACTTGTTGTTTTTTTATGTTTGTGTTTTTAGTCCTATTTTGTGCTTCAGTAATTACAGCTTCATTTGCTTCTATAATCTCTTGGTTCTCCTTATTCTTCTTTTAGTCCAAAGTATTGATTGTAGTATTCAGTGTAGGGCTGGATTGGTGAAGATGAATTCTTTTACAGCTTCTTTTATCATGGAAAGTTTTTCATTTTCCTTCAACTATGGCAGGTGATGTGCTGGGTACAGTAGTCTACGTTGGTGTCCATGGTCTTCTAGAATATGATGTATATCACTCCAGGATCTTCAGACTTTTAAATTTCCCAAAGAAATCTCAGCTATTATTCCCATGATTTTACTATGTATGTAATTGCAGTCTTTCCTCACAAGACTTTCAATATTCTTTCATCATTCTGTACATTTAGTGTTTTAACTATTGCATGGATTATATGCATTAGTGGTTAACTCTGAGTTACCAAAACTGTATTGCTCTCAGATTAAGGAAAGAAATAAAAGCACTTCCCTTTGGAATTATTTAACCAAGAGGGAGACCAGATTTGAATAACTGATTCCATGCTCTTTGTGCCCTCCATCTTCTATCTGTTTGTAAGTCTGAATCTGTGCCTGCTTAAAGAAGGCTTTCTTGTGAGTTTGTCTGTCCCAGGGTCTGTATCTTGTTTGAGTGCGTCACTTAAAACTGGCTTCAATTCCAAGTAATCTTCAGGTCTTACTACAGAAGCCTATATGCCACAAAATTTGAAAACATAAACAAAATGGACACTTTTCTTCATTGATTCCACTTACCAAAGATGAATCAAGCTCAGATAAATAGATTGAATAATCCTATATCCCCCAAGAAAATAGAAGCAGTCATCAAAATCTTCCTTCCAAAAAAGGCAGCAACCAGGCAGTTTCAGCCCAGAATTCTACCAGACCTTCAAAGAGTTAACTCCAATTCTCTTCAAATGATTCCACAAAATAGAAACACAAGGAACATTATCAAACTCATTCTATAAAGCCACAGGCACCTTGATACATAAACCTCACAAAGACCTAAGCAAAAAAAAAAAAAAAATAGAACTTCAGACCTGTCTCAATTAAGAACATTTAGGCAAAAATACTCAATAAAATACTTGGAAACGAAATCAAAAACAAATAGAAGATATCATCCACCAAGACCAAGTAGGCTTCATTCCAGGGATGCAGGGGTGATTCAATATAGGGAAATCCATCAATGTTATCCACCATATAAAGAAACTGAAAGAGAAAACCCACATGATCATCTCCTTAGATGCCGAAAAAGCATTTGACAATATCCAACATCCATTCATGTTTAAAGTATTGAAGATATCAGGGATACAAGGCACATACCTAAACACAGTAAAGGCAATATACAGCAAGCCTATAGCCAACATCAAACTAAATGGAGAGAAACTTAAATCAGTCTCACTAAAATCAGGGACAAGGAAAGGCTGCCCACTCTCTCCATATCTCTTCAACATAGTACTTGAAGTCCTAGCTAGAGCAATAAGAAAACTAAAGAAGATCAAGGGGATGTGAATTGGAAAGGAAGAAGTCAAAGTATCACTATTTGCACATGATGATAGTATACATGACCCCCAAAGTTCTACCAGAGAACTTCTTCAGCTTATAGACACCTTCAGCCAAAGTGGCTGTATGCAAAATTAACTCAAAAGAAAATCAGCAGCTCTCCTGTATGCTAAATACAAAAGGACCAAGAAAGAAATTAGGAAAACAACACCCTTCAAAATAGCCATTAATAATATAAACTACCTTGCTGTGACTCTAACCAAGCAATCAAAAGATCTGTTTGAAAAATAACTTCAAGTCTTTGAAGGAAAAAATTGAAGAAGAAATCAGAAGATGGAAAGCCCTCCCATACTCATGAATCGTTAGAGTTAACATACTGAAAGTGGTCATCCTGACAAAAGCAATCTACAGATTCAATGCAATTCCCATAAAAATACCAACATAATTCTTTACAGAACAAGAAAGAATAATTTTCAATTTTATATGAAAAACAAAAAACCCAGAATTGCTAAAACACTCTTGTACCACAACAGATCATCTGGAGATATCTCCATCCCTGATATCAAGTTGTACTACAGAACATTAATAGAAAAACTTCATGTTACTGGCATAGAAACAGAATGGTGGACTAATGGAATCAAATAGAAGACCCAGAAATAGACCCACACACCTAAGGATACTTGATTTTTGGCAATGTGAAAGCCACACAATGGGAAAAAGATAGTATCTTCAACAAATGATGCACATTTAACTGGATATCGACATATAGAAAAATACAAATAGATCCATACTTATCACCCTGTACAAAACTAAAGTCCAAGTGGATCAGAGACCTCAATATAAAAGCAGATACACTAAACGTGTTAGAAGAAAAAGTGGGGAAGAGCCTTGAGCTCATCACAGGAGACAACTTCCCGAACAAATCACCAACAGTGCAAGCTCTAAGATCAACAATCAACAAATGGGACTTCATGAAACTGAAAAGTTTCTGTAAAGCAAAGGACACTGTAGTCAGAAAAAAACTACAGCCTACGGATTGTGAAAGGATCTTCAGAATATATAAAGAACTTAAAAGTTTAAACACCAACAATCAAGTAATCCAATTTTAAAATGGAGTACAGAGCTAAACAGAGAATTATCAATAGAGGAATACTGAATGGCAGAGAAACACTTAAAGAAATATTCAACATCCTTAGTCATCAAGGAAATGCAATTCAAATGACCCTGAGATTTCACCTTACACCCATCAGAATAGCTAAGTTCAAAAACTAAAGTGACAACACATGCTGGAGAGGATGTCAAGAAAGGGGAACCCTCCTTCCTTGCTAGTGGGAATACAAACTTGTAAAACCAATTTGGAAATCAATCTGGTACTTTCTCAGACAATTGGGAATAGTGCTTCCTCAAGATCCAGCTATACCACTCCTAGGCATATATCCAAAAGATGCTTAAGTATACACAAAGACATTTACTCAACCATGTTCATAGCAGCTTTATTTGTAACAGCCAGAATCTGGAAACACCCCAGATGTCCCTCAACAGAGAAACGGATACAGAAATTGTGGTACTTTTACACAACGGGATACTACTCAGCAATAAAAAACAAGGAAATCTTGAAATTTATAGGCAAATGGTTGGGTCCATAAAAGCTCATCCTGAGTGACTTATCCCAGAAGTAGAAAGACACACATGGTATATACTCATTTATAAGTGGATATTAGACATAATATAGGATAAACATACTAAAATCTGTAAACCTAAAGAAGGTAAGCATGAAGGATGACCCTGGGTAAGATGATCAATCCTCTCTCAGAAAGGCAAAAGGGAAGGACATTGGAAGAGGGAGAAAACAGGGAATAGGAGAGGAGCCCAATAGAGAGGGCCTCTGAAACACTCTACCTATCAAGGTATCAAAGTAGATATGGAGACTCATAGCCAAACTTTGAGCAGAGTGCAAGGAATCTTATGAAAGAAAGGGAAGATAGAAAGACCAGGAGCTCCTCAAGGAGAGCAATAGAACAACAACAACAAAATCTGAGCATAGGGGTCTTTTCTGAGACTGATACTCCATCCAAGGACCATTCATGGAGATAACCTAGTAACCTTCACAGATGTATCCCAAGGTAGCTCAGTATCCAAGGGGATTTCCTAGTAATGGGAACAAGGACTGTCTCTGACATGAACTCAGTGGCTGGCTCTTTGATCACCTCCCCCTGATGGGGAAGCAGCCTCACCAGACCACAGAGGTAGACAATGCATCCAGTCCAGATTTGACCTGATAGGCTAGGATCAGATGGAAGGGGAGGAGGACCTCCCCTACCAGCGGACTTGGGGAGGGTCATGGAAGGAGATGATGCAGAAAAGGTCGGATTGGGAGGGGATAGTGGAAGGGGCTACAGCAGAGATACAAAGTGAATAAACTCTATTTTATAAAATAAATAAAATTTAAAAGCGGGGCTTCATTTTATATTTATTGAATACCACAGGAAAAAAAATAGCATGTGAGAAGGATGCCTTATAGAAAACTTTAACAATTTTACACGGGCTTAAATCACTGGTTCCAAATAATTCCATGTGATGCAGACAATAAACATCATTGTTTATCAACCAATATGCACAAATGGTTGCCTTAACCTTTACAGGAGATTTTAGGGTGTTGCTTTCAATTTATCCATTTGCTGATTTCAACAAAGGAAATGCATGCATTACTCTGGGTCAGAGGCAAGAAAGAATAAGCACATAATTTAAGATTGTAGCCTTACAGTATCTTAGGCTGTAAAGGTTGATTACACCTGGATTGTTTCCAGCTTCTGGCTATTACAAATAAAGCTGGTATGAATATGGTTGTGCAAATGTCCTTGCTGTATACTTGAGCATCTTTTAGATATATGCCTAGGAGTGGTATAGCTGGTTCTTGAGGTAGCACTATTCCTATTTGTCTGAGAAAGCACCAGATTGATTTCCAAAGTGGTTGTACAAGTTTCCATTCCCACCATCAATGGAAGAAGGTTCCTCTTTCTCCACATCTTCTCCAGCATATGTTGTCACTTGAGTTTTAAGATCTTAGCCATTCTGATGGGTGTAAGGTGAAATCTCAGAGTTGCTCTGATTTGCGCTTCCCTGATGACTAAGGATGTTGAGCATTTCTTTAAGTGTTTCTCTGTCATTCGATGTCCCTCTATTGAGAATTCTCTGTTTAGCTCTGTACACCAATTTTTGATTGGGTTACGGGTGTCTTTCATTTGAGGAATGGACACAGAAACTGTTGTACATTTAAACGATGGAATGATACTCAGCCATTAAAAACAAAGAAATGATGAAATTTTCAGGCCAATGGTGGGATCTAGAAAAGATCATCCTGAGTGAGGTATCTCAGAAGCAGAAAGACACACATGGTATATACTCACTTATAAGTGGATATTAGACATATAATATAGGATAAGCACACTAAAATCTGTACATTTAAAGAAGCTAAGCAAGAAGGAGGACCCTGGGTAAGATGCTCAGTCTTCATTCAGAAAAGAATACGAAAGAGGGAGAAAACAGGGAACAGCACAGGAGCCTATCACAGATGTCCTCTGAAAGACTCCACCCAGCAGGGTGTCAAACGCATAGCCAAACTTTGGGCAGAGTGCAGGGAATCTTATGAAAGAAGGGGAAGATAGAAAGACTTGGAGGGAACAGGAGTTCCACATGGGGAGCAACACAACCAAAAAATCTGGGCACAGGGTTCTTTTCTGAGACTGATAGTCTAAACAAGGACCATGCATGGAGATAACTTAGAACCCCTTCACAGAAGTAGCCCAAGGCGGCTCAGTATCCAAGAGGATTCCCCAGTAATAGGACAAGGGAACATCTCTGACATGAACTCAGGGGCTGGCTCTTGGATCACCTCCACCTGAGGGGGGAACAGGCTAACCAGTCCACAGAGGAAGACAAAGAAGCCAGTCCTGATGAAACCTGATAGACTATGGTCAGTTGGAAGGGGAGGAAGGCCTCCCCTATCATTGGACTGGGGGAGGGACATGGGAGAAGAAGAGGGAGGGAGGATGGGGATGATAAGGGAAGGGGAGGAGGCTACAGCTGGGATACAAAGTGAATAAACTGTAATTAATAAAATAAATTTTAAAAGACTTTTTTAAAAAATGGATTATACAGGAAATCCAAAGCAAATAAAGCTGTTACACTGCTCTCCTAAAGTTTAAGTACACGGTAGAATATCAGTGTAAAGTCTTAAGTGACCTCAAAGTTTATTATTAACGTTGAGGTCCAGCAAAAGTTTCAGACTCTTAGAATGTAAGGGATATTTTCATAATAATGCATTGTCACAAACTATAATATGGGAAGCTTCTTTTTCTGTTCCTGTTTCTTTAGTAGCCTTTGTGCTTCTTGTATCTATATGCATCTTTCCTTAATTTGGGGAAATTTTTGTCTATGATCCAGAAGATCTGTCTTTCTTCTAAATGTACAATTTGAAGATTTGGTCTTTTCAGGGTATTCCAGAGTTTCAATATGTTTATGTTATAATATTTTTATATGTCTTCATTGAGTGGTCTATTTCTTCTACTTTATCTATAAGTCTTGATTTTTAACTTTAACTTAATCCATTCTATTGGGATGACGTTCTCTGGAGTTTTATAATTTGATTACAATTTTTTTTTGTTTCCACATTCATTTCAGCTTGAATTCGCTCCAATATTTTTAACTCTACTTGTTTCAGTTTTCAAACCCTAAATTTTGGTTATCATTTCCTTCAGCCATATATATATATATATATATATATATATCTGCATTTTATATTTACATTTTATATATTCATATATTTGCATAATATATTATATATTCTTATATATTTGTATTTTCTTGATCCTCATGTAAACATTTCTCCATCCTCTTTACACTCACTGAGCTGTTCACATCTTTTTAAAATTCTTTTCATTGTTTAGTAAAGTTTATATATGATTAAAGTTTGTATCATGGAGTTCATCTAGGTAATTTTAATTGGAGAATATTTCTATGGGAGTCATATTTCTATAGGGTTGGCAGGAGGACCATATGGTCTTTGTTTTTCATGATGTTTGTGTTTTTATGGTGTGATCTGGGCATTTGAACTTCTTTTCTTGGTTGTATGTTGTAGTCGCCGGCAATTACCAATAGTAACCACCTGCACAAGGGGCTGGGAATTAAAAGACACAGAGAACACAAAGAAGTGACGCCAAGACAGTATTCTGATCAAGGCACCATTTTTATTACAGTGTAAACCACTTATATAGGTTTCCACGTAAACATATCCAAGCAAAACAGGAAAATAAGCCAAGCAAAACAGGAGGTTTAACAGAGCAAAACAGGAGGTGTCTGCTGAAAACAAGAATAGCAAGCCAGCATGACTTGCATGCACCTGACCATCTCAGGTCCAATGGAATGGCTACCTCAGTTCCCCCCTTTTCATTTATGACCGAAGACTCACAAAGTTTTCTTTTAACACAATAATAGTTATGAAATTATGAAAACTGTTAGGTAAAATCTACATATGCAATGTCCAGTCTACGTGTATTTAGCAACTTAGGAGAAAGTATCTGATTATTTTATCTATCTTGACAAGTTTAGAGTTCTATACCTAAATTAACTTTTATTCTTATTGGTATTGCCTATATTAAAGGATTTCTTAACATCTAAATAACTTAAGTTTAATTGTGGCAATATAACTATTTGGTCTTAAACCCCATCAGAGACTTGAGAAGGAATAAAATTAGTTACTATAGTAAATAGGAAGTGCATGTTAGCAGCTACCAAAAAATAAACATTGACAGGGACAGTTTGCTGCCTGAACAGTCACCCATAACTCTCTCTAACGTTGGAACATCATCTTCAGCCTTCTGGTTCAGAATACTTGACAGACATATATGTGAAGCAGGAACCATTTAGGACTTGCTTACCCTGTCTTGGCAGAGTTCGACAGTCGACTTGTCATGCATTCAAGCTTGCCCATCATTGGCAGAATTTGTCTGTCTTGAATCAAGGGTATTTTCTTTACCCGAGTGCCTTGTTTGCCACATCTGAGGCCACCTCCATATGGAGGTTCTTTGATGCTCATTATCTTCTTTTAGGTAGGCGGGGTGCTGCCAGGAGATGACTTGTCTTATTGTCAAAGAATCTTTAAAATAAAAAAGACACCTTTAAATGCCGTATTCTGTAGGTCTCTGAAGTTTTTGAATACTACCTACCTTTATATAACAGATCTGTCTACAAAATCATATCTATCTGTTAAACGTAGGATGTATACTCCTGTGATAAAGTGGACTAGTGTCTGACATGACAATGAGTTCAATAACTAGCAATTGACTTGCATTACCTAATATCCTAACCCGTTTTTTTGTTTTGTCTTGTTTTGTTTTTGTTTTTTTCCTTCTAATTTTTTTATGTAATTTATTTATTTTTATATCAATCACAGGTTAGGTACCTTGCATCCCAGGCGTAGCCCCCTCCCTCATTCCCTCCTATCCTCCCGAACCCTCCCTCATCTCCTCCCCGCCCCCTTCAAGTCCACCAACAGGGAAGGACCTCCTCCCCTTCTATCCAACCCCAGATCATCTTGTCTCCTCAGGGCTGGCTGCAATGTCCTCCCCTGGGATCTAGCCAGGCTGTTACTCATTGGCATGTATGGGGGAGGGTCAAAGAGTCAGCCATCAAGTTCATGACTGAAACAGTCCCCGTTTCCCTTACTAGGGTCTTCAGTTCGACACTGAGCTATCATGGGCCACATCTGAGCGGGGGTTCTAGGCCATATCCATATATGGTCCTTGGTTGGAGAAACTGTCTCTTATAAGACCCCTGTGCCCTGCTCAGTTTGGTCTTTGTGGAGCTCTTGTTCTCTCCAAGTCTTACTAACTTCCCCTATTTTTATTATTACTTCCCACCCTCTGCCAAAGGCTTTGATACATTGCTATATTGATTCTTTCAGAGGTCCTCCTTGGCATG
>CM053742.1:112035858-112078576 GCA_028658305.1 Pachyuromys duprasi | reverse complement strand
GTTATGATCCTTTCCCAATCTGTAGGCTGTCCTTTCGTTCGGATGACAGTGTCCTTTGCTTTACAGAAGCTTTTCAGCTTCATGAGGTCCCACTTATTGATTGTTGATCTTAGAGCCTGTGCTGTTGGTGTTCTATTCAGGAAGAAGTCTCCTGTGCCAATGAGTTCTAGGGTCTTTCCCACTTTTTCTTCTAGATGGTTTAGTGTGTCTGGTTTTATGTTGAGGTCTTTGATCCCCTTGGACTTTAGCTTTGTGCAAGGTGATAAATATGGATCTATTTTCATTTTTCTGCATACAGATATCCAGTTGGACCAGCAGCATTTGTTGAAGATGCTGTCATTTTTCCATTGAATGGTGTGTGGGTTCATTTCTGGGTCTTCTATTCAGTTCCATTGATCCACTCTTCTGTTTCTATGCCAATACTATGCAGTTTTTATTACTATTGCTCTGTAGTATACCTTGAGGTCAGGGATGGAGGTACCTCCAGATGATGTGTTGTTGTAGAGGATTGTTTTGGAGATTCTGGGTTTTTTATTTTTCCATATGAAGTTGAGAATTTTTCTTTCAAGGTCTGTGAAGAATTGTGAAGGTATTTTGACGGGGATTGCATTAAATCTGTAGATTGCTTTTGTCAATATGGTCATTTTCACTATGTTAATCCTACCAATCCATGAGCACAGGAGGTCTTTGCACCTTCTAATATCTTCTTCATTCTTTCTTCAGAGATTTGAAATTTTTTTCATATACATCTTTCACTTGCTTGGTTAGAGTTACCCCAAGGTACTTTATGTTATTAGTGGCTATTGTGAAGGGTGTTGTTTCCCTAATTTCCTTCTCGGCCCTTTTGTCTTTGGTGTACAGGAGGGCTTCTGATTTTTTTGAGTTGCTTTTGTATCCAGCCACTTTACTGAAGGTGTTTATCAGGGGAAGGAGTTCTCTGGTTGAATTTTTGGGGTCACTCATGTATAGTATCATATCGTCTGCAAATAGTGATACTTTGGCTTCTTCCTTTCAATTTGTATCCCTTTGATCTCCTTTAGTTGTCTTATTGCTCTAGCTAGGACTTCAAGTACTATGTTGAAGAGATATGGAGACAATGGGCATCCTTGCCTAGTCCCTGATTTCAGTGGGATTGATTTTAGTTTCTCTCCATTGAGTTTGATGTTAGCTATAGGCTTGCTGTATATTGCCTTTACTATTTTTAGGTATATCCTAACCCGTTTTTAATAGGTGTTTTAAAGTATTGGAAGTAGCCTTGACTTTCTATCAATATCCTAAAGCTTATACCAATGTATCAAAAATACTTATTTTTACATCAACATACAAAATCCTATACCATAGTTAAAATTAATCTTATTTGAGGACAAATAAAACCTTAAGATGAGTATATTCAATAATTTACCTTTTGTCTTATTACTTATTTTTGCATTAATATGCAGAATCCTATACTCATTTTTTGAATCAATAGAACCTTAAGATGAGTAGATTCAATAATCTACCTTTTGTCTTATTTCTATAAGATATCCCTGTATATTCCTTGTTTCACTTTGAATAAGACCATTAATAATAAACATCTCCCAATTTCCATAAAATTTCATAGCCATAGCAAACAACCAAAAACATACTTTCCCCTTTTAAGGAAAATTGGACGTTGTTCTCATGAATTTCTTCTAGCTGACATTTTGGGCATGTTGAAATCCTGTAATGGGGCCCAAAGAAAATTGGGGAAGAAAGGTTAATTAAGCAAACAATAACATGTGTGGTCCAGTCTTTGAATGTTGAGAAATTTCAGGCTTAATAAAAATCCTGTTTGGAACAGTCTAAAATTCTGGACCAATTAAGATTAGTATCTTTCTGCAAAGTTCTTTTGGGACCAGGCTTTGATGAAAAACAGCAATTGAAGCAGTTGAGGCAGGAATAAGCAGAATGCTGGAACATGCATGATGTTCCTTGCAGGAATCAGGTGGTCAGGGCTGTCCTTTTTGTAAGAAGGTCCTGAGCCCATTGTGGTGGATTAATTTGACCCCAGAGGCAGTGGCAGTTCACCAAGGCAAGGAGCAAAAGCACAAAGATCCAACTTAGTGGACACTGGACAGGTCATCATTAACAGGGATATTGGCGTCAGCAACTAGGGAGGTCTCCAAAGATTTGATGTTGTCCACTTGACGCACCATCCTTTCTGGTAGCCAGCAGGCAGCCTCATTTTCCTCTGAGAAAACACAAACAGATCCTCTCCCCCAAATAAGTACAGGGTCGGGTCCATGCCATCGGTTGGTTAGAGGATCTTTCCATCTAACCATGGCATAAGTGGAGGAAGACTTGGGATGCCAATAACGTTCCACTGAAGATTTACTTTCTTTATCCACTTGTAAGAAGTTTAAAATGAAAAGAACATAGTCAAGGTGAGCTCTGGGATATTTTATCAAATGGGCTGTCTCTACTATACCTTGACCCATAGGATTGTAAGGTATGCCAGTTTTATGTATAGAAACAATCTATGGGACACCTTACCTCAAAATGAAGGTGTCTAAAAACAGTGATTCATCAACATTGCTTTAAATATTTGTTTGGGTTAAAGATGTGTATTTCATTTCCAACTGAAATATACCTCCATGCAGTTTCCCTTGGCTTTAGAGATTTAGGCCATGGGAAGGTGACCAAGAAAAAAAAAAAGAATGATTACTCTTCTCCCTTTCCTTTCCTAGTGTGAATGACAGTAATTAGAATAGGGTAGTTACCAAAGCTAGGAAGAAATTAATTGCACATCTCTAGTCCATGAACACCTAATCTTTACCCAACATTGCCTATCTTGGAAATCCTACCATGATGGCACAGTGCATGCTGATTCCCAAATATTTCCTCCACTAATCTTGTCAGCTACTACTGATAGTCTGTGACAATTTATCTAAGGGCTGGTCTCTAAGGGCTGGTCTCTAAGGGCTGGTCCTGTTGTCACTGAAGTCTCGGGCTTGGCATTATGTCATGTGGATGCTACGTCTTAGTACCCAGGGAGAGTCAAGAATTCCCCAAGAAATGCCTCACTTACCCTCAGGTTTCCAAAGTGCCTAAGAATGAAGACCCCACTGAGACAGTGTCTTTTTTTTATTTATTTTTATATCAATCACAGGTTAGGTACTTTGCATCCCAGGCATAGCCCCCCTCCTTCCTTCCCTCCCATCCTCCTACTCCCTCCCTCATCTCCCTCCTCCCTGCCCCCTCCAAGTCCACCAACAGGGGAGGACCTCCTCCCCTTCCATCCAAACCCAGCTCATCCTATCTCCTCAGGGCTGGCTGCAATGTCCTCCCCTGGGATCTAGCCAGTCTGTCACTCCCCGGCTTTTATGGGGGAGGGTCAAAGAGTCAGCCATCAAGTTCATGACTGAAACAGTCCCTGTTTCCCTCACTAGGGTCTTCAATCCGACACCGAGCTATCATGGGTCCCATCTGAGCGGGGGTTCCAGGCCACATCCACACATGGTCCTTGATTGTAGAAACCGTCTCATACAAGACCCCTATGCCCTGCTCAGTTTGGTCTTTGTGGAGCTCTTGTTCTCCCCAAGTTTCACCAAACTCCCCCATTTCTATCATTACTTCCCACCCTCCGCCAAAGCCTTGATCGAGAGTCTTAATATCTGCTCTGATACATCGCTACATTGACACCCCCCCCCCCAGAGGTCCTCCTTGGCATGCTCCTGTTCTGTTGCTTGTTTTCTCCTCCACTCAATGTCCATCCCATTTGTTCATCCAAACGAGCATTGATCATACCAACCTGGTTCCTCCTTCCTGTATATCCTCCCTAAGTGTGTAGATTTCAGCTTGACCTTCCTCTCCTATAGGAGACAATGTTTTTACTGAACATCTCCCTAAAGGTGCCTGAGACTTTGGCTTAGATCATTCCATTGATCCTAGTCCACTTGTCAGAGCTGACGAGAAGGTATCTGTCACCCACATAGAAATGTTTATGGCAGGCAGCACACTTGAAACACTCCAGGTGATACACTTCATCTTGTAGGCATGGATACCCTTGTCACAAGAATCACAGTCATCAGCCAGGTCTCTGGAACAGATGCCTTAGGCTGCAAAAGCTAAGGTGACTACCAAAAAGCCTGAGAGTGGTTCTGCTCTTGAACAGGTACAATGCTCTGCATTATGTGCTGAAGGCAAAGTGCAACTGAGATTTTGTTAACTATTTGCTTATATGTCTAGTCTGTGGGACAACAATCTCTTTACATAATTTTGCTTATTACAGTTCTTTCTACAAAGACTGAATTTAAAAGTATTCACAACATTTTCAATTACAGTAATACATTAATAAGTTATATGCAAGTTGCTAGAAATCTGGCATCCCAATTAAATTTTGATTTTTAAAAGTATATAAAATTTCCCTCAAATTATTACAAGTCCCACTGCAGAAGTGTTTACTTCACCCTTTTCATAAGGTATTAAGTTTACAACTTGCTAAACATTTTACCCAAACATGGGAAAACTGTCTGGAAATGCAAAGCACAATGAAGTAGGACAGAGTCACTTTGGCCGCAGCACTGAGATCTGCAAATCTGGACTTTTCCAAGTTGCATAGCTGCAAGATGGTCACTGCTAACAAGCTATTGCTCAGTTTTATTTAAGAAGAAACAATGTATTTTAGGAACTGCAGTTCAGCAGACTATTAAACCTTTAAATCAAACTACTAACATATTTTAGCTCTCCTACCCAGAAACCTATTTTTCCAAATACATTAAAACAGCAGCTCTATAGAACTTAATGAAAAGTAAATCAACTTTGCAATTAGTTAACTTTGGTGTCTGAATACAAAATGTTTATCAGTGTCATCTATGCAGTGACTAATCCAGGATGTGCAGCATTTTCAAAATCCCTGTGTGTCCCTTATATGCAAGTTTCTCTCCCCCATAAATTAACAGGCAATCCTTTAATGATGAAAGGTTTAACAGTTCCTGAATTTTCCTCATCTTTCTAAGTAAGCATTTGAGAACTACTGCCCAATTCTCTGAAGGGGAGGTAATTGTAGGCCCTTTAAACCAACTCTGGTGTCTTAAGTTTTTTACCTACTCGGTCCCAAACAGCTATATTCAAAGTCCCACTTTCAGGAAACCAGGGACAATTAACATCTACTTGATAATCAAGTCCTAAAAAGTTCAACTTTTAAACCCAAATCCTCGTGTTTTGAGTAATTGTTTGAGCATTTCAATAAACGCTCCTTGCTATTGCTCTGTCCCATATTGCGCTGTCTGGCCCTTACCTTGCATTCTCGCTGATGGGTGATAACCAATGTCCTTTCCTTTTGGCCCAATGGATGTCCTAAGTCACAGCATTCCTCGGCAGGTCCCTTGTTGTCAGGTTCAATCCTGGGTTTCGGCACCATCTGTAGTCTCCAGTGACTACCAATAGTAACCGCCTGCACAAGGGGCTGGGAATTAAAAGAGACAGATAACACGAAGAAGTGATGCCAAGACAGTATTCTGATCAAGGCGCCATTTTTATTACAGAGTAAACCACTTATATAGGTTTCCAAGTAAACATGTCCAAGTAAAACCGGAAAATAAACCAAGCAAAACAGGAGGTTTAACAGAGCAAAACAGGAGGTGTCTGCTGAAAACAAGAATAGCAAGCCAGCATGACTTGCATGCACCTGACCATCTCAGGTCCAATGGAATGGCTACCTCAGTGTGTCTCATTTGAGAGCTGAGCCTACCTCAGGCTGGGCCATTGTAGAAGTTGTGTGATTAGAGCTAGACTTAAGAGTGTGGGGATGGTGAGGGCAAGCTTGGTTCAGGGTTATTTGTTTTTTAAGAGAAAAAAATATTTTTAGCTTTTTAAAGATGATTTATTGTTTAACTTTATATTCCACTTGTAGCCCTCTACCTCCTCTCCTCTCAGTTCCATGCTCTCTCCCTCTTCCCACAATCCTCTTCCCTTATTCCTCAGAAAATGGAGCCCCCCCCTACACATACCAGTTCATCAAGTTGCATCAAGACTGAGCTCATCCTCTTTCTCTGAGACCTGGAGATGTAGCCCTGCCAGGGGGAATGATAGAAAAGCAGGCAACAGAATCCATGTCAGAGTCAGACCTGACTCCCCTTACCAGGGAACCCATATAAGCCCTGAGCTTCCCATCTGCTACATCTGTTTAGGGGGCCTAGGTCCAGTCCATGCATGCTCCTTGGTTGGTGCTTCAGTCTCTACAAGCCCCTCTGAGCCCTGATTAGTTGGCTCTGTTGGTCTCCCTGTGGAGCTCCTGTCACCTACAGGTCCTTCAATCCTTTCCCTCATTTTTCCACATGACTTACTATTCTTTGTCCAAAGTTTGGCTGTGGGTCTCTGCCTCTGTTTCAATCCATGGGTGGGTGGAGCCTCTCAGAGGACAACTGTGTTAGGCTCCTGTCTGTGAGCATAACAGAATATTACTAGTAGTATCAGGGGATGGCTCTCTCCCATGGGGTGGGCTCAGGTTGGGTCAGGCATTGGTTGGACCTTCCCTCAATCTCTACTCTGTATTTATCCCTGAACATCTTGTATGAAGTATCTTGAACATTCGTGTGTTTATGCATTCACAGTCTTTTTGAAAAGGAGGTTTCTCTTACTAAGAATAAAAGCATAATTTGTCAATAAGACATAAACATAAAAATTTCAAAGGCAGTTTGGCACTATGTCAATTTAGCTAAACAATAATTTTAAGTAGTGCCTAGGACCTAAGATTTCTTAAGTCATGGGGTTTCAGCTAGGTATACCATATCATGTAGAGATTCCCTCTTGGGAACTGAAGCTCAAAACTAATCAGAGAGTGCTTGATTGCCCACTTAACAGTCATGCTACCAATGTAGCAGCGGACACACCTTGCCTGGAAGCTCTGTATTACAGTGCACAGGATTCTCTTCTAGGTACGACTATTGATGCATTTTCTCTTCTAGCAGACTACATGGCCTGTATTGTTTTTAAAAGTCACTGGGGCTCCTGACTTAAAACTCAGAAGGAGGTATCATGAACCTGGTACTGAAGTTTATTTCTTGGAGACAATGAAGAAATGGATTCCATTTCCAGTCAGCTAGTCTGTATGTTTTGATTGGCTAATTGAGGCTGATATTCAGATTTGTTATAAAAAGTTATGTCATATCATTCTTGTCATATTGTTAATTGTTTAGTATTTTCTATTTTACCTCATTTGCTTAACAACTTTCTAAGCATATTTCTGGCCTACCTGTATTAACTGGGCATTTGGATATGTGCTTGCTGGTATCACAGCTTGGTTTGTTTTATATCAGCTAGGTAATGCTTCATGTTTGGTCATGAAAATACTCAGTACTTATTTTTGAGTAGATACATTGCATTGATCCAAGTCCACCTAGTCAGACTCTATCCTCAGTAGTACGCATTCTGTGTGAGATATTCACAGTCAGCAAGGTGTGGCTTCTTAACTGATGAATATGCAGGAGTTCTGGTGGAATAACAGGGTATCTTGCTTAGAGACATGGAGGTTGAGGTGCCATGGGATTCTTTTTTTTATTAAATTTTTATTTTTTATATTAGTTACAGTTTATTTACTTTGTATCCCAGCTGTAGCCCCCTACCTCATTTCCTACCAATCCCACCCTCTCTCCCTTCTCTCCTCCCTGCCCCTCTCTAAGTCCACTGATAGGGGAGGTCCTCCTCCTCTTCCATCTGACCCTAGCTTATCAGATCTCTTTAGAACAGACTGGAATGTCCTCCTCTGTGACCTAGCAAGGATGCTCTTCCCTCAGAGGTAGGGAGGTCAAAGAGTGAGCCATTGAGTTCAGGTCAGAAACAGTCCCTGTTGCCTTTACTAGGGAAACCCAATGAATACTGAGCTGACATGGGCTACATCCAAGCAGGGGTTCTAGGATATATCCATGCATGGTACTTGGTTGGAGAAACAGTCTCAAAAAAGAGCCCTGTGCCCAGATATATTTGGTCTTTGTGGAGCTCCTGTCCTCTCCAGGTCATACTAACTCGCCCTTATGTCATATGATTCCCTACACTCTGCCAAAGGTTTGGTTATAAGTCTCAGCATCTGCTTTGATACCCACTGCTAGGTAGAGGCCCTTTGTGGTAGTAGACTCCTGTCCTGTTACTAGTTTTCCCCTACTTCCAGTGTCCATCCCGTTTGTCTTTCTAAGTGAGGATTGATCATTGTACCCCAGGTCCTCTTTCTTGTTTATTTCCTTTAGAAGTACAGATTTTATTATGTTTATCCTCTCTTATAGTTCTAGTTTCCACTTATTAGTGAGTATATACAGTGTGTGTATTTCTGCTTGTGGGATACCCCACTCAGGATGATCATTTCTAGTTCCCCCATTTGCCTGCAAATTTCATGATTTCCTTGTTTTAATTGCTGAGTAGTATTCCATTGTGTAAAAATACCACAATTTCTGTATCCATTCCTCAGCTGAGGGACATCTGGGTTGTTTCCAGGTTCTGGCTATTATGAATAAAGCTGCTATGAATATGGTTGAGCAAATGTCCTTTTGTAGACTTAAGCATCTTTTGTATATATGCCTAGGAGTGGTATAGCTGGATCTTGAGGAAGCACTTGTTGTCTATGAAAGTGCCAGATTGATTTCCAAAGTGGTTGTACAAGATAAGATTCCCAGCAGCAATGGAGGAGGGCTCCCCTTTCTCCACAACCTCTCCAGTGTGTGTTGTCACTTGAGATTTTTATCTTAGCCATTCTGATGGGTGTAAGGTGAAATCTCAGGGTTGTTTTGATTTGCATCTCCCTGATGGCAAAGGACGGTGTGCATTTCTTTTAAGTTTTTTTCTGCCATTCTGTATTCCTCTACAGAGAATTCGCTGTTTAGCTCTGTTCCCCATTTTTTAATTGGATTGCTTTATTTGTTGCACTTTTTCTTTAGTTATTTATATATTCTGGATATAAGTCCTCTGTCAGATATAGGGTTGGTGAAGATCCTTTTCCAGTCTGTGGGCTGTTGTTTTGTTCTGACAACAGTATCTTGCTTTACAGAAGCTTTTCAGTTTCATGATGTCCCATGTATTGACTGTTGCTCTTAGAGTCAGTGTTGTTGGTGTTTCTGTTCAGGAAGTTGTCTCCTGTGCCAATGAGTTCTAGGCTCTTCGTAAATTTTTCTTCTCACCAGTTTACTGTGTCTTGTTTTATGTTGAGATCTTTGATCCACTTGGATTTTAGTTTTGTGCAGGATGATAAATATGGATATATTTGCATTTTTCTACATGTAGAAATCCAGTTGGACCAGCACTATTTGCTGAAGATGCTGTCTTTTTTCCATTGAATGGTTTTGTCTTCTTTGTCAGAAATCAAGTATTCATAGGTATGTAGGTTCATTTCTGAGGCTTCTATTCGATTACATTGATCCACCATTCTGTTCCTATGCCAATACCATGCAGTTTTTATTACTATTGCTCTGTAGTACAGCTTGATATCAAGGGATGGAGACCCCTCCAGATGATCTGTTGTTGTACAGAATCGTTTTGGAAATTCTGGGTATCTTTTTCTCCATATGAAGTTGAGAATTTTTTTTCAAGTTCTGTAAAGAATTGTGTTTTTTTGTTTTTTTTATGGGAATTGCATTGGATCTGTAGATTGAGTTTGGCAGGATGGCCATTTTAACTATCTATATCCTTCTGATCCATGAGCATGGGAGATTTTTCCATTTTCTGATATCTTCTTCAATTTCTTCCTTCAGACACTTGAAGTTTTGTTTTGTTTTGTTTTTTCCAAGCAGGTCTTTCACATGCTTGGTTAAAGTCACACCAAGGTACTTTATGTTATTAGTGGCTATTGTAAAGTTTATTGATTTCCTAATATCTTTCTTGGCCCTTTTGTCTTTGGTATACAGGAGGGCTTCTGATTTTTTCTGAGTTAATTTTGTATCTAGCCATTTTGCTGAAGGGGTTTATCAGGGGAAGGAGTTCTCAGGTTGAATTTTTGTGGTCGCTCATGTATACTAACATATCAAGTGTGAATAGTGAATCTCGACCTCTTCCTTTCCAATTTTTAGCCCCTTGATCTCCTTAGTTGTCTTAGTGCTGTAGCTAGGACTTCAAGTACTAAATTGAAGAAATATGGAGAGAGTGGGCAGTCTTGCCTTGTCCCTGATTTCAGTCGGATTAGTTTGTGTTTCTCTCCATTGAGTTTGATGTTGGCTATATGCTTGCTGTATATTGCCTTTACTATGTTTAGGTACGTGCTTTGTATCCCTGATCTCTGTAGTACTTTAAACATGAATGGGTGTTGGATATTGTCAAATGCTTTTTTGACATCTAAGAAAATCAGGTGGTTTTTCTCTTTCAGTTTGTTTATATGGTGGATTAAATTGATGTATTTCCATATATTGAACCGCCCTTGTAAGCCTTGGATGAAGCCTAATTGGTCATTATGGATAATGTCTTTTATGTGTTCTTGGATTTGTTTTGTAAGTATTTTGTTGAGTATTTTTGCATCAATATTCATAAGAGAGACATGTCTGAAGTTTTTGTTGTTGTTGGGTTTTTGTGTGGTTTAGTTATCAAGGTGACTGTTGCTTCATAGAATGAGCTTGGTAATGTTCCTTCTCTTTCTTCTGTGGAATAGTTTGAAGGTTTGGTATAATTCTGTGCTGAAACCTTCTGGCCCAGTGCTTTTTTTTTTTTTTTTTTTTTTTTTTTTTTCTGGAAGGGAGCTCTTGATGACGGCTTCGATTTCCTTAGGGGATAGAGGACTATTCAGTCTTTCTACCTGATCTTAACTTAATTTTGGTAGATTGAATCTATCAAGAAAATTGTCAATTTCCGTTACATTTTCAAATTTTGTGGCATATAGGCTTTTGTAGTACTACCTAATGATTGGATTTCCTCAGTATCTGTAGTTTTATCCCCCTTTTCATTTCTGATTTTGCTGATTTGGATAGTTTCTCTCTACCTTTTTGTTAGTTTAGCTAAGGGCTTGTCTATCGTGTTGGTTTTCTCAAAGAACCAGCTCTTGGTTTCTTTGATTCTTTGAATAGTTTTATTTGAATCTAATTTATTGATTTCAGCCCTGAGTTTGATTATTTCCAGCCGTCTGTTCCTCTTGGGTGTATCTGCTCCTTTTTTTTTTTTTCTAGGACTTTTAGTTGGGTCATTAAGTTGCTTGTATGAAATATTATAAATTTCTTCTGGAAGTCACTTAGTGATATGGATTTTCCTCTGAGCACTGCTTTCATTGTGTCCCATAAATTTGGGTATGTTATAACTTCATTTTCATTGAAATCTAGGAAGTCAATTTCTTTTTTTTTTTTTAATTTCTTCCTTAACCCAGCTGTCATGGAGTTACAAGTTTTTCAGTTTCCATGTGTGTTGAGGTCCAGCTTTAGTCATGGTGGTCAGATAGAATACAAGGGATTATTTCAATATTCTTAGATATGTTGTGGCTTGCGTTGTATCCAACTATATGGTCTATTTTGGAGAAGGTTCCATGAGGTGCTGAAAACAATGTATACTCTTTTGAGTTTGGATGAAAAGTTCTGTAGACATCTCTTAGGTCCTTTTGATTTAGGGCCTCTGTAATTACCTTTATTTCCCTCTTTGGCTTCTGTCTAGATGATCTGTCCCTTGGTGAGAGTGGAGTTTTGAAGTCTCCCACTATTAACGTGTTGGGATCGATGTGTGATTTCAGCTTTAATAATGTTCCATTTTTGAATGTAGGCACTCTTGTATTGGGGCATCGATGTTCACACTGTGATGTCCTCGTGTTGATTTTTTCCTTTGATGAGAATGTAGTGCCATCTTTTTTGATTAATTTTGGTTGAAAGTCTATTTTATTAGATATTAGTATAAACACCCCAGTTTGTTTTCTAGGTCCATTTGTCTGAAAAACCTTTTTCCAGCCCTTTACTCTGAGGTGGTGTCTATCTTTGGTGCAGAGGTGTGTTTCTTGGATGCAGCAGAATGTTGGATCCTGTTTCTGCAACCATTCTGTTAGTCTGTGTCTTTTTATTGGAGAGTTGAGTGCAATGATGTTGCTAGATACTAGTGTCCAATGAATGTTAATTTCTTTTGATATGGGGTTGATGGTATTACTGTGTTTTATCATTTGTATTCTTTGATTTTTTGTTGTGTAGTTATCTATATCCTATGTTGCATTGGATGTAGTTGTTTTTGTTGGGTTGGAATTTTTCTTCTAGTATCTTATGTAGGGCTGGGTTGCTGTGTAGGTATTTTTTAAATTTTGTTTTGTCATGGAATATTTTGATACCTCCATCTATGTTGATTGAAAGCTTTGCTGGGTAGAGTAATTTGGGTCTGCATCTGTGTTCCATTATAGTTTGCATGACATTTTCCCAGGCCCTTGTGGCTTTTATAGTTTCTGTTGAGAAATCTGGTGTGATTCTGATGGATCTACCTTTATATTTAACTTGGCATTTTTCCCTTGCTTCTTTTAATATTTTTTTCTTTGTTCTTTAGGTTTAGTTTTTTTACTATAATGTGACTTGAGGAGTTTCTTTTATGGCCCAGTCTACTTGGTCTTCTGTAGGCTTCTTGTATGCTTATGAAGATTTCTTTCCTTAAGTTGGGAAAATTTTCTTCTATGATTTTTTTGAAAATATTTTCTGGACCTTGGAGCCTGGTATCTTCTTTTTCATCTACTCCTATTATTCTTAGATTTTTGTCTTTTCATGGTATCCTTGATTTCTTGGATGTTTTGTTTTTGGAACTTTTCTGATTTTATTTTTTTCTTTGAGAGATGTATCAATTTCTGCAAGTGTTTCTTCAGCACCTATGATTCTTTCTTCCATCTCTTGTATTCTTTTGGTGATGTTTACCTTTGTAGTTCCTGATCTTTAAGTTCTCAAGCTCTAGGGTTTTCTCTGTTTGTGTATTCTTTATTGATTCAAATTCTGTTTTCACGTCTTGCATCATTTCCTTCTTATGTTTGAATGTGGAGTCCTGCTTTTCAATGATGGCTTCTATTTTTTTGTTTGTTTACTCTCTATCTGCTGCTAATTGTGCCTCTACTTGTTTAGCTGTATTTGCCTGTATTTCTTTGAGAACTTTGTTCATTTCCTCTTGATTTGCCTACATTTGTGTGGTTATTTCTTTGAGAGCTTTGTTCAACTCATCTTTATGTGCCTCTATTTTTGTGGCTATTTCTTTTGAGAGGTTTGTTCATTTCCTCTTTATGAGCCTCTAATAACTGGATAAGCATAGTTTTAAAGTCATTTTCTTCTGTTTCCGATCAACTGAAGTGTCTATTTTTTTGGGGGGGGGTTGCTGGTGAAGCCATGTTGCCCTAATTTTTGTTGGGTGTATTCTTACACTGGCTTCTGGCCATCTGCTTATCTGTAACCCTCACTGTTTTTTCCTGGAGTCTGTACTTCAGACTAGGTCCATCTTTTTCTGCTTTCTGGAGAAAGGTTCACTGGTTTGAGAGTGTGTGTTGTTGTCTCAGCTGTACCTAAGTGAGTACTGTGATGCTGGTGCTATTTGCAGGCACTGTCAGCGTGCAAAGTGCACAAGTGCAGATTCCCTGATTACCTCAATGGTCTACAGGCCACTGGTAGGCAGATTTGTCTGGGTTCTAGGAATTGTTTGCCTGCAATTCACTGGTAGACCCACAGAGCAGGGGCTTCAGGGTTGACAATGCTGTCCCAAGAATTCTTATGTTGCCCACAATAGGGGTGTGGGTAGTAGGGATCTGTTGTCTGTTTGCTTATGTAGAGGGGCTCTACATCTGCAGCTCTGCAAGCACTCACTTGAAGGGGCACTCACTCTCTTGCAGGACCATTCAGAAAGCACAGGGGTTCCCCTTGTTCTGTACTCTCTGATTTGATCTTGCTGGGGCAAATGCAGGTGTAGGCTAACAGTCACCTCAGTGGTACTATAGCAGCAAATCTTCGTGTCCACTGGCATTGTGTGTTTTGCTGGGAGCCCAGCCACTGTGCTTTGTGGTGGACTCTGCAGGCTTCCTCCATTTCCTTCACCTCTGCCAGGGAAGGATTATGGTGGCCAGTACCTGGGGAGTGCGGGTGGGGGTGGGGGAGGGACCTGAGTATTCTCTGTTTCTTTGCTAGGCAGCTGCTTGTATTAGCCCCTGGATGCTGTGCTGTGTGGCAGAATCTGCAGTTAGCCTCTGTATCCTTCACCTCTCCCAGGGAAGGATTATTATGGCCAGTCTGGGGACAGTACTGGGACCTGTTGAGCATTCTCTGTCTCAGATCCTGAGCCAGGGTTTCTTTGCTAGGAGCTGCCAGTGCTGGGGCCCAGGCACTGTGGCCTGTGGCGGAATCTGCAGGCCTCCTCTTCTGCCTATGCCAAAGAGGGAGTAGGGAGGTGGATATGAGGAAGTGTCTGTGGATTGAGCCCCCAGGAAAAGTCCACAGAGGAGTCTGTGGGTGACGTGAATCTAAATGGACTCACAGTTAGTCCCCGTTCTCCCTGAAAGCCTTAATATTGTTGTTCTGGGTTCAGCAGCCCCTTCACTCACCAATTTTGGAGTTTCAGATCATTTGTCCCTCAGATATGGTACACGCTGTTTGCTGACATCTTGGATCTCCTCCCTGCCATGGATTCTTAAGGGTATTGTTCAGATCTGGGGAACAGACAGGTGCTCTGCATGATCCTAGGGGTCACTGACAATGTATAGTCTCTGACCTAGAAAGAGCATAGTACTCCAGAGATTCCTGTGCTTGGTCTGATGTGGGGATTGGAATGCTAGGGATTGCTGGTATCTGACATGGAGAGTGTGATATTTTTGATGTGTTACTAAATTAGGTTCATTGGCATTTTATTGAGATTCTTCTTTTTTTTTTTTTAGTTTGTGTTCATCAACTAAATTTGCCCGTAGTTTTTGTTGTTGTTATATATTCACCCCTGAATATGGACATTCACTCAATTTCTGCTCAATCTTTATCCTTGCACATCTTATAATCAGGGTATAATTTGGGTTGACGTTTTTGTGGATGAGTTGATGTTTCTCTCCCTCTACTAGGAGTTGTGTCTAGTTAGATGGTGTCTTCTTCAGTCTCCATGAACCCTGATATTATGAGTCTCAGCTAGAGTCACCCCATGTCTTCCCAGAAGCCTACCCTGTCTTAGGTCTCCAGCTCGTCAAAGAGATGCCCCTGCCCACAGTTTCTCTTCTTTCTGTAGGCCCCCTGTTCTCCCATCCATGCTCTCCGCAGGTCTGGTCTCCACCCTCATTTCTCTACGTGTTTCCTCTCTTACCTTGTTCCCTCTCTTTAAGCACTTCCACTTTCTATTCTATTTCCCCTTCTCAGTGAGATTTAAGCATCCTCCCTTGGGTCCTCCTTGCTACTTATCTTCTTTGGATCTGTGAATTGTAGTATGTTTATCCTGAACTATATAATTAAAATCCACTTATAAGTAAGTACATATCATGTGTGTCTTTCTGGGTCTGGGTTACCTCATTCAGGAGGTTTCTAGTTCCATCTCTATAATGAATAAGGAAACAGAATCAGTCAGACTGATACTCCAACCAAGGACCATTCATGGAGATAACGTAGAACCCCTGCACAGATGTAGTCCATGGCAGTTCAGTGTCCAAGTGGGTTCCATAGTAATGGAAACAGGGCCTGTCTCTGACATGAACAGATTGGCCTGCTCTTTGATCACCTCCCCTAAAAGGGGAACAGCCTTACCAGGCCACAGAGGAAGACAGTGTAGCTGCTCCTGATGAGACCTGATAGATTAGGATCAGAAGGAAGGAGAGGAATTCCTCCCCTACCAATGGACTGGGGGAGGGGCATGGGTGGAGAGGGGAGAGGGAGGGTGAGGTTGGGAGGGGAAGAGGGAGTGGACTACAGAAGGGATACAAAGTGAATAAACTGTAATTAATAAAAGTAAGTCTCCCAGCCAAAAAGCCCAGGGACAGATGGTTTCACTGCAGAATTCTAGCAGACTTTCAAAGAAGAACTAATACCAGTACTCTTCAAACTATTCCAGAAATTAGAGACAGAAGGAATATCGCCAAACTCATTCTATGAGGCCACAGTCATCCTGATACCTAAACCACATAAGGCCCCAACAAAGAAAGAGAATTTTAGATCAATTTCCTTTAAGAACATTGATACAAAAATGCTAAAAAAAAAAATACTCACAAACTGAATCCAAGAATACCTCAAAAATGTCATTCACCATGATCAAGTAGAATTCAACCCAGGTATGCAAGAGTAGTTCAATATATGGAAATCCATCAATGTATTCCACCATAAAAACAAACTGAAAGGAAAAAAATACATGATGCCAAAAAAAGCATTTGACAAAATCCAACACCCCTTTGTGTTAAAAGTCTTGGATCTTTTGTTGTATTCAGATGATGATATTTTATGATGTTAAAAAATGTGAAAAGATCTCATCTTGATTTTGTGTGTTTTTAAATATATACAATAGAGTAAGTGAGATTTTTTTTTTATTGGTTAAAGGCAGTTATATCCAAGCTTCAAGACCCAAATTCAATTCCTGGAAACCACACAGTGGAAGAAGTGAACAAACTCCCAAGAATTGTCCTCTGACCTCTATATGTATGCTGCAGTCCATGCATGTGGGCATGTATACACACACACACACAAATTCAAGTAAATGTTTTGCAATAAAATATCTATAACATTTCCCAATGGCATGATACTTTTATTTTTTTTCTTCTTCTTCCTCTTCCACCCTCCTTCGCCCTCTCCTCCTACTCTTTCTCCTTCTTCTGAATCCAAGAATCATTGCCTTTTTGCTCTTATGGCCAAGAAAATTTTTTAAAGTGATTGATGCAGTGGGGTTTTTTTACCCCCACTGTTATTTGTTTTATATCCTGATTGTAGCCCCCTCCTTCATCTCTTCCTGGTTACGCCCTCCATCATCCCTCCATGCTCTTCCTCTAGTCCACTGAAAAGAGGAGTTTTCCTCCCCTTCCATCTAACCCTAAACTATCAAGTCTCACCAGGACTGCCTGGATCCTCTTCCTCTATGGACTGGCAAGGACACATTGCCAGGGGGAAGTGATCAAATATTAGGCAATTGATTTAATGACAGTTGCAGAGCCTGCTCCCCTTACTCAGGAGCTGAGCTGCCAATAGGTTTCATCTGAGCAGGGGGGTCTAGGTCCTCTCAATGCATGTTCCTTGATTGGTAAATCAGTCTCTTCAGGACCTTCTGAGCTCATATATTTTTAGCTTTGTTGGTCTCCTTGTGGAGGTTCTATCCCCTCCGGGTCCTTCTGTCCTCCTATTCTTCCAAAAGACTCCCTACGCTCTACCCAAAGTTTGGCTGGGATTCTCTGCATCTGCTTCAATTCCCTGCTGGGTGGAACTTTTCAGAGGACCTCTATGGTAGGCTCCCATCCTGTTCCCTCTCTTGCACTACTTCTCCTGTCTACCTTGTTTGCCAATCGGAATGAGATTTAAACATCCTCCCTAGGATCCTTGTTGTTTACAACTTCTTTAGGTACGTAGATTTTAGTAAGGATTTTACAGTATAGCTTAAGGAAATGTTTCTACTCTACTTTTTACTCCCACGCAAAATCTTCTAGTTACAGCTCATGTGATAGTTACTTTTTTCTCTTCAGAAATTCTTCACCCTGTTGTGTAGGGACTATTTAATTAGAATCAAAGAATCTATATGTTTATGCTTATGATAATACGCTATACTTATATTTCCTATGGAATCTATGCTACATTGGGATACTAATTCTTATGTGGGCATTAGACAAATACTTGTCTATGAACCCCTACTTAACCTCCATATTCAAAGTGATTATTAGCATCTTTTAGATATCTAAACTCATCATATGTCTAGTTCATTGCATAGCCTTCAAACGGATGTTTAACAGATTCCAGAGTGAAGCTACACATGTTGTTTAGGAGAACTTTTAGGATTCATCACTGATTCTCTTTCCTGTATACTCTCCAAACTGTAATTCCTAGAATGGGCTAATACAACTAGAAGATGAAGCTCAAACCTTACTTCTGATATCACTGTAAGATAGAAATGATACTATATCTGTTCTTGAAGCTCAATAAAGTAACATTATATTATATAGCTCTTTCTTCCAAAGTTAATCAGCCAAAAAGGAACTTGGTATGTATCAAATAATTATATATATAATATATATATATTTATAATATATTATAATATATATATATAAACTCCTAGTAAAGTAGGACAACCTATGAGAAAGAAAAAAATTTGGGATCGATATGAATTAGAGATGGATATTATGACAATTTTCATTGCCTATGGTTTGTAATTTAGGTACAAGACTTAGAAAACAAATAAAAAGGCTAAAAGTTTTTTTTTTTAATCTGATGTCTTTCTTATGAATAATGGTCTACAGATTTGATACAGTCCTTACATAATGCCAGGACATTCTTTCAAAACATAAATAAATCTTAAAATTCATATATAAACCCTAAAGCTCCCAAATACTTAAAGTAATCTTAAGCAGAAGTAACAATGCTGGAGGAATCATGCTATTAATGTTCAAAGTAAACTACAGCTCCACAGAGGCAAAGACACCATGATTTTGGCACAAAAATACATAGCCAAATTAAACAGAAATAGAAGACGTAGAAATAAATACACAGTTATTGATGTCTAACATTTGATAAAGGTGTTGTCTTTACCAAAAAATTTGGGGAGGCAAAGGGTTTATTTAGCTTATACTTCTACATCACAGCTCATCTTCAAAGGAAGTTAGGACAGCAACTCAAGCAGCGCAGGAACCTGGAAGCAGGAGCTGGTGAAAAGTCCATAAACAGATATTGCTTACTGGCTTGCTCATCCTGGCTTGCTTGGCTTTCTTTCTTTCTTTCTTCCTTTCTTTCTTTCCTTTTCTTTCTTTCTTTCTTTCTTTCTTTCCTTTTTAATACATTTTTTTATGTATTACAACTTATTCACTTTGTATCCCAGGTGTAATCCCACCTGTTGGTATAATGTTCTTTTGGAATGTATACACCTTACCCTTGTTCATTCAATCTTATTTCTCTCCCCCACTATCTGGTTTCAATACAGACATTGCATTGTGATGTTTATTCTAAGCATGACCTGTCTCAAGTTTGTGTAAACAGGACACCATATGTGCTCCAATTTATCAAATAAAACAATCAGCCACAATGTTGAGCAATGGAGAGGATAGGGTGGGACATCCTGGTTCAGAGTGGGAGAAGAGGAAGGAAGCAGGAGGAAAGGAAAGAGTAGAAGGGAGGAGAGGAGAGGAAGGAGTAGGAGGGAGGAGAGGAGAGGAAGGAGTAGGAGGGAGGAGAGGAGCAGAGCTGGGGGAGCAGAAGCTGAAGGAGGGGTCTTGGAATGACGTGGAGAATTTGAACTGGGCCTAAGATAACACTATAAGAAAATATACTGGTTAATTCTGAATGGTAGGAAGCTATGGGGATTGAAGGTTTAGGATGGAGGTAATTATTGCCCAGCATTGTGTTCTAGGTTAACTAAATAAATTCTAGTCTCCGTGCGGTGATTTGGTTACACAGATGTTTAGGATTAACCACAGCTTTACTAAAAAATATATCAATAGTAAATATTAATGACTAAATACAGCACCCAACCTTGTCACCTCCCATTTCCAACCGACCTCCCTCACTCCCTCATCTCCTCCCATACCCCTTCCCCAGTCCACTGATAGTGGAGGACCTCTTCCCCTTCCATGTGACCCTAGCCTATCAGGTCTCATTAGGACTGTCTTTCATAGTCTTCCTCTGTGGCCTGGTCAGGCTGCTGGTGATCAAAGGGCCAGCCACTGAGTTCATGTCAGAGATAGGCCCATTTGTAGACTGAGCTGCCATGGGATACTTCAGTGAGGAGTTCTAGCTTAGCTCCATAAATGATCCTTGGTTGGAGTATTAGTGTAAGAAAAGACCAGTAGGCCCAGATTTTTTGGTTCTGTTGTTCTCCTTTTGGAGCTCCAGACCCTTCCAGGTCTTTCTGTCTCCCCCTTCTTTCATAAGATTCCCTGCACTCTGCCCAAAGTTTGGCTATGAGTTTCAGCATCTGCTTTAATACCCTGCTGGGTAGAGTCTTTCAGAGGTCCTCTGTGGTAGGTTCCTGTCTTGTTCCTTGTTTTTCCTTCTTTCAATGTCTATCCTGTTTGACTTTCTAAATGAAGATTGAGCGTCTTACCCAGGGTCCTTCTTCTTGCTTAGCTAGGTGTACAGATTTTAATATGTTTATCCTATATTATATGTCTAATATCTGCTTATAAGTGAGTATATACCATGGTTGTCTTTCTGATTCTGGGATAGCTCACTCAGAATGATCTTTTCCAATTCCCACCATTTACCTGCAAATTTCATGGCTTCCTTGTTTTTAATTGCTGAGTAGTATTCCATTGTGTAAATGTACCACAATTTCTGTATGCATTCCTCAATTGAGGGACATCTGGGTTGTTTCCAAATCAGTAGCCCTCCTGTATATGGAAGACAAATGGGCTGAGAAAGAAATTATAGAAGCAACACCCTTCACAATAGTCAGGACACTAAGTACCTTGGTCTAACTCTAACCAAACAAGGCAAAGACTTGTATGAAAAAACGTTCAGTCTTTGAAGAAAGAAACAGAAGAAGATATCAGAAAATGGAAGGATCTCCCATGCTCATGGCTTGGCAAGATTAACATAATAAAAATGGCCATCTTACCAAAAGCAATCTACAGATTCAATGCAGTTCCCATCAAATTACCAACACAATTCTTTACAGACCTTGAAAGATAAATTCTCAACTTCATATGGAATATGAATGGGTGGGAAAATATGATTCATCGTTTTGATTCATCCAAGAAATACACCTTAACCTGAAAGATAGACAACACCTCGGGGTAAAGGATTTTTTTTAAAAAAAAGATATTTCAAGCAAAAGGACCTGAGAAAACCCTGTGTGTAGTCACTCTAATATCTGACAACGTAGATTTCAACCCAAAACTTACCAGAAAAGACAGATACGGGCATTAATTCTTACCAAAGGAAAAATCCACCAAGAGGTCATTGCAATCCTTAACATCTATGCCTAAATACAAGTGCACACAAGTTCATAAAAGAAACTCTACTACATCTTAAATCACAATTGACCTCCAAACAATGATTGTGGGAGACTCTATTATCATCAAAATAGGTCACCCAGGTAAAAACTAAACAGGAAAATGTTGGCACTAAATGATGTTATAAACCAAATAAACCTGACATACTTACAGAATACTTCACCCAAACACCAAAGAATATACCTTTTTCTCAGTACCTCATGAAACTTTCTCCAAAATTGATCACATACTTGAACACAAAGCAAGACTCAAATGATACAAAAAAATTGAAATAACTTCCTGAATCCTATCTGACAACCAGAGATTAAAATTGCATATCATCAACAGAAAGCTTATAAACTCACAGAAACTGGGCAACTCTTTACTGAATGAAAAATGGAACATCCAGGTTGTTTTCAGTTTCTGGTTACTATGAATAAAGCTGCAATGAACATTAACTGAACAAGCATCCTTGTGATATGATGGAACACTTTTTGAGTACATGCCCAGGAGTGCTATAGCTGGGTCTTGAGGTAGAGGTATTCCCAATATCTCTACTGCCAGATTGATTTCCAGAGCCATTGTACAACTTTGCACTCACATTAGCAATAGAGGAGTGTTACACTTTCTCCATAACCTCACCAGTAAGTGCTGTCACTTGAGTTTTTGATCATAGCCATCATTATGGATGTAATATGGAATCTCAGGTCATTTTTATTTGCCGTAAAGTACAGGATAACCATGCTACAACCCACAGATGCAAAGAACCTAAATTACAAAGAGGGCACAAGGGTGCTTGAACATTGCTCAGAAGGGGGAATAAAACAGGCTTTGAAGGTGGATGGATGGAGTGAACTGCGTCGGAGAGGAGATGGAGAGGGGAGCAAGGATGAAGATTAAGAGTAGGGAGAAGATTTTGTTGGGGCAGGGACAAGACGGCAGTGGGAGGACACTGCTTCTGAGCTGCAGAACAACATTTTCAGTACAGTGACCAAGGGACTGAACTGTGGGCCCTAAAACAACAGCGATCCTGTTTCCCAGGTGAGAGGAAGCACCAAGGTGTGGGAACCGGCCCAGTCCACTCCAAAGACACCCAGCAAGAACCTGGAAGAGATCCCTGCGCAGGCACTTGGTTGGTTGCCAGACCAGAATCACACGCCTCCGTGTCCTGATCACCTTCCCAGGCTGAACTGTGGGCACAAAAAACACCAGAGACTGGGAGTCCCACTTGTGAGAAAAACCCACAGGGAAGGAAGGAGATGGGACTGATTTAGGTCACCCAGCCTTCCCAGGGAAAAGATCTCTCAGAATGGCGGCTCGAGCACGCCATCTCTGAACTAGGCTCCAGCCCCAAGCACAGAGACATGCGCATGCCCAATTCTATGCTACAGAAGAACTCTGCTCACCAGGGCATCAGAGCCTGCTGACCCCGCCACAGACTGTAGATCACAGGTTATTCAGGAAACCTGCACAGGCGCATTATGCCCGCAGTCTGCGCTTGCTAACCACACTAGCATCCACCTCCCCTCCTATGCTTCCTCCCAACCCATATACCCCAAGCAACTACACACCCTAGCACTCCCTTTCAGGACAAACATCCCTGTACCATCGTCCATGCGTGCACGCATGCGCGCTCGTGCACACACACACACACATACACACACACACAAACACACTTACAATTCTGCACCAGCAACTTCTCCCACAGGAACAACTGAAGCAACAACACACACACTCAAACCGCTGGTCCCCACTGATCTTCCTGAAGAATTCTACAGACACCAGAGTAAGACGGATCCAGTCCAAAGGTCAGACTTGAGGAAGAAACAGTGAAGATTATATATAAGCAATGATGAAAGGTCGACTTAAGAACTTACCGAACAAAAATCAGGACCCCATGGCACCACCGAAAAATAATGGATATTTTAATTCATCAGAAACTCAGGAAAATTATTTTAAAGCTATGATTATCCAGTAAATTAAGGAACAAAAAGAGGAAAAGAACAGGGCTCTCAAAGAAATTCAAAAGAATATAATGGCCCACGTAGAGGAACAATTAGAAACATGTAGAGAGGAAACAAAAAAAAATAGCAGCCACGTTTAATCAGATGAAGGAAATGGTGCAAACCATGAAAACAGAATTAGAATCTATAAAGAAAACACAAACAGAGAAAAATCTGGAATTGGATAACTTAGAGAAAACATCAGGAACCACAAAGGTAAGCATCACCAATAGAATAAAAGAGATGGAAGAGAGAATCTCAGGAACTGAAGATACACTTGCTGAAAGTGATTCCTCACTCAAAGAAAAACTAAAATCAGAACAGTCCCAAACACAAAACATTCAAGAAATCAAGGATGCCATGAAAAGACGAAACTTAAGAATAATTGGAATAAATGAAAAAGAAGACTCCAGGCTCCAAGGACCAGAAAATATTTTTAAGAAAATCATAAAAGAATATTTCCCTAATTTAAAGAAAAAAGTCCATAAACAAACAAGAAGCCTACAGAACACCAAATAGACTAGACCAGAAAAGAAATAACTCACGTCACATCATAGTCAAAACACTAAACCTACAAAACAAAGAAAAAAATATTAAAGGCAGCAAGAGGAAAAGGTCAAATAACATATGAAGGTAGACCAATCAGAATCACACCAGACTTCTCATCAGAAACTATGAAAGCCAGAGGGCCTGGGCAGAAGTCATACAGTCTTTAATGGAACACAGATGCAAACCAAGACTACTATACCCAGCAAAGCTTTCAATCAACATAGATGAAGAAAACAAAATATTCCATGACAAAACAAAATTTAAGCAATATCTACACAGCAACACAGCCGTACAGAAGATTCAAGAAGGAAAACTCTAATCCAATGAAAACAACTACACCAAAGAAAATATAAAATACAGACAGTCTTCCAGCATAAATTAAAAGAGGGGAAAAAAAGCAATAAATCAAAGTAAGACTACCAACTCCACAATAAAAGGAACTAACCATCATTGGTCACTACTATCTGTCAACATCAATGGACTCAACTCTCCAATAAAAAGACAGAGACTAACAGAATGGTTGCAGAAAAAGGATCCAACATTCTGCTGCATTCAAGAAACACACCTATGCAACAAAAATAAACACTACCTCAGAGTAAAGGGCTGGAGAAATGTGTTTCAAGCAAATGGACCCAGAAAACAAGCTGGGGGAGCAATCCTATTATCTAATAAAATAGATTTTCAGCCAAAACTGATCAAAAAAGATGAGGAGGGGCACTTCCTTCTCATCAAAGGAAAATTCTACAGGAGAACATCACAATTTTGAACATCTATGCCCCAAATTCAAAACTACCTACATTTGTAAATGAAACATTATTAAAGCTGAAATCTCACATAGATCCCAACATCTTAATAGTGGGAGACTTCAACACTCCACTCTCACCAAGAGACAGATCATCTGGTCAGAAGCAAAACAGGGAAACAAGGGCACTCACAGAGACCCTAAATCAAACGGATCTAATAGATGTCTACAGAACTTTTCATCCAAAATCAAAAGAATATACCTTCTTTTCAGCACCACACAGAACCTTCTCAAAAATAGACCATATAGTTGTTCACAAAGCAAACCTTAGCAGATACAAGAAGATTGAAATAATCCCTTGTATCCTATCTGACCATCATGGTCTAAAGCTGGACCTCAACAACAACAGAAATAGCAAAAAGCCTGCACATACATGGAAACTGAACAACTTGCTACTCAAGGACAGCTTGGTTAGGGAAGAAATTAAGAAAGAAATTAAAAACTTCCTAGAATTCAATGAAAATGAAAACACAACATACCCAAACCTATGGGACACAATGAAGGCAGAGTTAAGAGGAAAGTTCAAAGCACTAAGTGCCTTTAAAAAGAAATTTGAAACATCTCATACAAACAACTTAATGGCCCAACTGAAAGCCCTAGGGAAAAAAAAGAAGCAGATATGCCAAAGAGGAACAGATGGCTGGAAATAATCAAACTCAGGGCAGAAATCAATCAATTAGAAACAAATAAAAATATTAAAAGAATCAATGAAACCAAGATCTTGTTCTTTGAGAAAATCAACAAAATAAACAAGCCATTAACAATCTAATAAAAAGGCAGAGAGAAACAATCCAAATCAGCAAAATCAAAAATGAGAAGGGCAACATAACAACAAACACTAAGGAAATCCAAACAATCATTAGGTCTTACTACAAAAACCTATATGCCACAAAATTTGCAAATCTAAATGAAATGGATGATTTTCTTGATAGATTCCATCTACCTAAATTAAATCAAGATCAGGTAGAAAGATTGAATAGACCTATATCCCCCAAAGAAATAGAAGCAGTCATCAACAGTCTCCCTTCCATAAAAAGCTCTGGGCCAGATGGATTCAGTGCAGAATTTTACCAGACCTTCAAAGAAGTGCTAACTCCAATTCACTCTAAACTATTCCACAAAATAGAAACAATAGGAACATTACCAAACTCATTCTATGAAGCCACAATCACCTTGATACCTAAACCACACAAAGACCCAACAAAAAAAGAGAACTTCAGACCTATCTCACTTATGAACATTGATGCAAAAATACTCAATAAAATACTTGCAAACAGAATCCAAGAATGCATCAAAGATATCATCCACCATGATCAAGTAGGCTTCATGCCAGGCATGCAAGGTGGTTCAATATATGGAAATCCATCAATTGATCCACAATATAAACAAACTGAAGGAGAAAAACCTCATGATCATCTCCCTAGATGCTGAAAAGTTATTGTCAAAGTCCAACATCCATCTATGTTTAAAGTCTTGGAAAGATCCAGGGATACAAGGCACATACCTAAACATAGTAAAGGCAACATACAGCAAGCCTATAGCCAACATCAAACATAATGGAGAGAAACTTAACTCAATCCCACTGAAATCAGGGACTAGGCAAGGCTGCCCACTGTCTCCATCTCTCTTCAACATAGTACTTGAAGTCCTAGCTAGAGCAATAAGACAACTAAAGGAGATCAAGAGGATACAAATAGGAAAGGAATAGGTCAAAGTATTCCTATTTGCAGACGATATGTTAGTATACATGAGCGACCCAAAAAATTCAACCAGAGAACTTCTTCCCCTGATAAACACCTTCAATAAAGTGGCTGGATAAAAAATCAACTCAAAAAAATCAGAAGCCCTCCTGTACACCAAAGACAAAAGGGCCTAGAAGGAAATTAGGGAAACAACACCCTTCACAATAGCCACTAATAACATAAAGTACCTTGGGGTGACTCTAACCAAGCATGTGAAAGATCTGTTTGAGAAAACCTTAAAGTCTCTGAAAACAGAAATTGAAGAAGATATCAGAAGATGGAAAGATCTCCCATGCTCATGGATTGGTAGGATTAACATAGTGAAAATGGCTATTCTGCCAAAAGCAATCTACACATTCAATGTAATACCCATCAAAAGACCAACACAATTCTTTACAGACCTAGAAACTTCATATGGAGAAACAAAAACCCCAGACTTTCCAAAACAATCCTCTACAACAACAGATCATCTGGAGGTATCTCCATCCCTGATCTCAAGCTGTACTACAGAGTAATAGTTATTAAAACTGCATGGTATTGGCATAGAAACAGAAGAGTGGATCAATGGAACCGAATAGAAGACCCAGAAATAAACCCACACACCTATGGAAACTTGATTTTTGATAAAGAAGCCAAATCCATCCAATGGAAAAAAAAAGACAGCATCTTCAACGAATGGTGCTGGACCAACTGGATGTCTATATGCAGAAAAATGAAAATAGATCCATATTTATCACACTGCACAAAACTAAAGTCCAAGTGGATCAAAGACCAAACATAACACCAGACACATTAAATCGGTTAGAAGAAAAAGTGGGCAAGACCCTAGAACTTATTGGCACAAGAGACTACTTCCTGAACAGAACACCAACAGCACAGGCTAAAAGAACAACAACCAATAAATGGGACCTCATGAAACTGAAAAGTTTATGTAAAGCAAAAGACACTGTCATCAAAAGAAAACGACAGCCTACAGACTAGGAAAGTATCTTCACCAACCCTATATCTGACAGAGGGCTAATATCCAGTATATATAAAGAACTCAAGAAATTAAAAAGCAAGAAATCAAGTAATTCAATTAAAAATGGGGTATGGAGCTAAACAGAGAACTCTCTTTAGAGGACTGTAGAATGGCAAAAAAAATACTTAAAGAAATGCTCAATGTCCTTAGCCATCAAGGAGATGCAAATCAAAACGACCCTGAGATTTCACCTTACACCTGTCAGAATGGCTCAGATCAAAAACTCAAGTGACAACACATGCTGGAGAGGATGTGGAGAAAGAGGAACCCTCCTCCATTGCTGGTGGGAATGTAAACTTGTACAACCACTCTGGAAATCAATTTGGCACTTTCTTAGACAATTAAGAATAGTGATTCCTCAAGATCCAGCTATACCACTACTAGACATATATCTAAAAGACGTTCAAGTATAGAACAAGGACATTTCCTCAACTATGTTCGTAGCTGATTTATTCATAATAGCCAGAACCTGGAAACAACCCAGATGTCCCTCAGTTGAGAACGGATACAGAAATTGTGGTACTTTTACACAATGGAATACTACTCAGCAATTAAAAAGGATGAAATCATGAAATTTGCAGGCAAATGGTGGGACCTGGAAACTATCATCCTGAGTGAGGTATATACTCACTTATATAGACCTATAAGATAGGATAAACATACTGAAATCTATACACCTAAGGAAGATAAACAAGAAAGAGGACCTGGGGTAAGAGGATTATTCCTCACTTAGAAAGTCTAATTGGATGGACATTGGACGGAGGCGAAAACAAGTAGTAGGACAAGAGCCTCCCACAGAGGGCCTTGGAAAGACTCTTCCTAGCATGGTATCAAAGCAAATATTAAGAAACATAACCAACCCTTTGGCAGAATGCAGGGAATCATATGAAAGAAGGGGGAGTTAGTATGACCTGGAGAAGACAGGAGCTCCACAAGGACCAAATATATCAGGGCACAGGGGTCTTTTATGAGACTGTCTCTCCAACCAAGGACCATGTATGGTTATAACCTAGAACCCCTGCTTGTATGTAGCAAATGGTAGCTAAATACCCAAGTGGGTACACTAATAAGGGGAACAGGGACTATTTTGGACATTAACTTGATGGCTGGCTCTTCGACCTCCCTGCCCCCTGAGGGAGGAGCAGCCTTGCTAGGCCACAGAAGAGGACATTGCAACCAGTGCTGAAGAGACCTGATAAGCTAGAGTGAGATGGAAGGGGAGGAGGTCCTCCCCTATCAGTGGACTTGGAAAGGGGCAGGGAGGAGATGAGGGAGGGAAGGGGGGATAGGCAGGGAATGCGGAAGAGGGCTGTGGCTGGGATACAAAGTACATAACCTGTGATTCATATAAAAGAAAAATGTTAAAATTAAAAAAAGAGTAGGAAGAGAATTAATAAAATCAAATACTTGGTACTTTGAGAGAATTAATAAGATAGACAAACTGTTATCTACATTAACTGAAATATAGAGAGAAAATATCCAACTTAACAAAATCAAAAATGAAAAGGGGAAGCATAACCGCAGACAGAAAAAATATTCAGAGAATCATAAGGACATATTTTACTCCATCAAATCAGAAAATCTGGATGGTTTTCTCAGTTTACACCACTTATTAAAATTAAATAAAACACAGATAAGCAAATTAAGCAGACACATAACCCCAGGTGAAAACCACACAGGAGCAGCAATTAAAAGTCTCCCCACCAGTGGTTAACCAGGGACTAGTCCAGCTTGAGAGCCATGCTGTGAAAGAGAGCCCCACCCTTAACACTGCTTTGATGGTCAGATCCCAGAGGCTGGATAGCCCAGAGACCCAGGACAGAAGTGCAGGAAATGGATAGAAGTGGGGTGAGCAGAGAGGAGGTCGGGGAGAGGGACTGGGAGGAGAAGAGGGAGGGGAAACTGCACCCAGGATGTAATATATGAAAGATGAATAAAAAGAAAATATGATAATTTTACATGAAAATATAGTTCTTTCCTTATCAGATTTCATTAACAATTCATGTTACTTCAAAAAATATTTACACTAATAAAGTAAGTACTGTATTCCTAGTTAAAAAAAAAAAAGTCTCACAACCAAAGAGAGCCCAGGGCAAGATGGATTCAGTGCATAATTCTACCAGACATTCAAAGAAAAATAAATGCTAGCACTCCTTAAGTTATTCCACAAAAGTGAAACATAAGGGACATTACCTCTTTCTTTTTAAGAGGCCACAATTATCCAGACACCTAAACCACATAAAGATACAACCAAGAAAGAAATTCCAGACTGACTTCCCTTATGAACAAACATACAAAAATTCTCAATAAAATATTTGCAAACCAAATCCAAGAATAGATCAAAAAATCTAAAACCCCTGCTCAGATGTAGCCCATAGACTCAGTCTCCTAGTGGGTTCCCTAGTAATGGGAGCAGGGGCTGTCTCTGGGATGAACTTGGTGGCTGGCTCTTTGATTACCTCCTCATGAGGAGGGAGCAGACTTACCAGGTCACAGAGGAAGACAATGCATACAGTCCTGATGAGACCTGTTAGGCTAAGATCAGATAGAAAGGGAGGAGGTTCTCCCCTATCAGTGAACTAGGGGAGAGGCATAGGGTGAGAAGAGGGAAGGAGGGAGGGATTGGGAGGAGGTGAGGGAGGGGGTCACAGCCAGGATACAAAGTGAATAAATTGTAATAAACAATAATAATAATTAATAAAAAAAGATCATTTACCATGATCAAGTGGTTTTGTCCCAGAGATGTAGGGATGGCTCAACATATGTAAACTGATAGATCCAATTAACTTATCAGTTAAAAGTTCTGGAGAGTTTATGGATACAAGGGACATATCACAACACAATAAAGGCAGTTTACAGCAGGACCATCACCAACATCAACCTAAACAGAGAAAAGCAATTCCAGTAAAAGCAGAAATAATACAAGGTTGTCCACTCTCTCCATACCTATTCAATATTGTACCTGAAGTCTTGGCTAGAACAATAAGACAACTGAAGGAGATCTAGGGGATGGAAATTTGAGAGGAAGAAGCCAAAGTATATTTATTTGTATATGACATAACAGTATACATAAGTGACCCTAAAAATTCCACCAGGGAACTACGACATCTATTGAACACGTTCAGTAAAGTGGGTGGATGTAAAATTAACTCACTAAAATCAGCAGCTCTTGCATATACAAGTAAAAAACAAACTGAGAAAGAAATCGGGGAAACAACACCCTTACAATGGACTCAAATACTACAAAATATCTTGGGGTCACTAACCAAGCAAGTGAGAAACTTGTGATAAAACCTTCAAGCCACTGAAGAAAGAAATTTAAAAAGATATCAGAACATGAAAAGATATCTTATGCTCATGAAACAGGATTAATCCTAGTTAAAATGACCATCATACCAAAAGCAATCTACAAACTCAATGCAATCCCCACAAAAATTACAAAAGAATTGTTTTCAGACCTGAAAGAACAATTTTTCAGTTTCACATGGAAAAGGAAAAAAAAAAAACATAAGATAGCTAAAAATAAATCCTGAATATTAAAAAAAAATGCTGGAACTATTACTGTCCTTGATTTTAAGTTGTACTACATAGCTATGGAATATGAAATATTAGTACATATACATAGTGGAATTTTATGTAGCAATTAAGACAGCATGGTATTGGCACAAAATAGATCAATTAAATCAATGGAATAAAATTGCTGAGTCAGATAGTGAATGATAGTTCATACATATCACAGATTTACATAGTAACATATAAAGGTCTACATATGTCATAGTTTTAACTAATGATAAATAACAGAATTAGGCTTAATTTTAAATAACATTTATTTAACTGAAATGAGAAATTGGTATATATGCAGTTAAAAAGTGCTGAACACAATACTATACAACTGATTTTATCTTTTTCTTTTTTTCCTATCTCTCTCCCTCTCCTGTTTCTTCTCTCTCTTTCTTTCAGTCTTTCTTCTTTCTTTTATTCTGTGTTGGGTGCTGGGCTTAGTGATTTGTACATGCTAGGCAATCATTCTGCCAATGAGGTATGCCTATATCCATTAAGCTGCCTGTGAAATATGCACTTCAACACTGCGTGTTTAAATTTGTTCTCAAATTCTCTGGATCATCAAAATACAAAACTGAATAAAATAATAATATACAAAAAACATAGGCATGGGAAAGAACTTTTTGAAAGTGACTTCAATAGTACAGGAAATAATCAGAAAATATTTCAAATTGATTTACAAAATCAAAAACCTATCACACAGCACAGTGAACAGACAAGCTACAAAATGGCAGATGATCTTTGGCAGCAATATCTCATAAGGTAATTCATATATAAAAATGAATTAATAAATATTAGTAATAAATAAATAATAATTAAAAATCCCCAATAGTAATAGGCTAATGAACTAAATATTTCTCAAAAAACCCACAAAGGGTCAATAGTTCTTTTTTTAATGCTTAACATTTTTAGCCAACAGAATAATATATATTAAAACTTCTTTGACATGTCATTTAATCATTTTTCTTTTTTAAGATAATTTTTATTTATTACAATTTATTCACTTTGTAGCCCAGCTGTAGCCCCACCTTCATCCACTCCCAATCCAGTCCTCACTCCCTGCATCCCTCATCTCCTCCAATGCCCATTCCCCAGTCCACTGATAGTGGAGTACCTCCTCCCCTTCCATCTAACACTTGTTTATTAGGTCTCATCAGGACTGTCTTTCATAGTCTTCCTCTGTGGTTTGGTCAGGCTGCTCTCCCCTAAAGGAGAGATGATCAAAGAGCCAGCCACTGAGTTTATGTCAGAGACAGCCCGTGTTCCTCTTATTAGGGAGCCCATTTGGAGACTGAACTGCCACGGAATACCTCTGTGCAGGGGGTTCAGGTCCATGAATGGCCCTTGGTTGGAGTATAAGTCTCAGAAAAGAACACTAGGCCCATTTTTTTGGTTCTGTTGTTCTCCTTGTGGAGCTCCAGACCCTTCCAGGTCATTCTGTCTTCCCCTTCTTTTATAAGATTCCCTGCACTCTGCCCAAAGTTTGGCTATGAGTCTCAGCATCTGTTTTAATACCCTGCTGGGTAGAATCTTTCAGAGGCCTTCTGTGGTAGACTCCTACCTTATTCCTTATTTTCACCTTCTTCCAATGTCTATCCCATTTCCATTTCTGAATGAAGATTGGGCATCTTACCCAGTGTCCTCCTTCTTGCTTAGCTTCTTTAGGTGTACAGATTTTAGTATGATTATCCTATATTATATGTCTAATATCCGCTTATAAGTGAGTATATACCCTGTGTGTCTTTCTGCTTCTGGAATACCTCACTCAGGATGATCTTTTATGTATCCCACCATTTGCCTGCAAATTTCATGATTTCCACATTTTTAATTGCTGAGTAGTATTCCACTGTGTAAATCTACCACAATCTTTGTATCCATTCCTCGACTGAGGGACATCTGGGTTATTTCCAGATTCTGGATATTACAAATAGAGCTAGTATGAACATAACTGAAAAAATGTCCTTGTATACTTGAGCATCTTTTGGATATATGCCTAGGAGTGGTATAGCTGGATCTTGAGGAGGCACTATTCCTAATTGTCTGAAAAAGCACTAGATTGATTTCCAAAGTAGTTGTACAAGTTTACATACCCACCAGCAATGGAAGAGGGTTCCCCTTCATCCATATCCTCTCCAGCATGTGTTGTCAATTGAGTTCTTGATCTTAGCCATTCTGATGGGTGTTAGGTGAAATCTCAGGGTTGTTTTGATTTGCATTTCCCTGATCAGTAAGGATGAGAATTTTTAAAAGTGTTTCTCTGCCATTCAATATTCCTCTATTGAGAATTCTCTGTTTAGCTCTGTACCCCATTTTTAATTGGATTACCTGATTAGTTACTGTTTAACTTCTTGAGTTCTTTATATACTCTGGAAATTAGCCCTCTGTCATATATAGGGTTGGAGAAGATCCTTTACAAATCTGTAGGCTATAATTTTGTTCTTATGACAGTGTCCTAGGCTTTGCAGAAGCTTTTCAGTTTCATGCGGTCCCATTTATTGACTGTTGCTCTTAGAGCCTGTGCTGTTGGTGTTCTGTTCAGGAAGTTGCCTCTTGTGCCAATGAGGTCAAGATTCTTCCCCACTTTTTCTTCTAACAGATTTAGTGTGTCTGGTTTTGTATTGAGGTCTTTGATCCAGTGGGACTTTAGGTTTGTGCAGGGTGATAAGTATGGATATATTTGCATTTTTCTACATGTAGACATCCAGTTAGACCAGCACCATTTGCTGAAGATGCTATCTTTTTTTCCATTGTATGGTTTTGGCTTCAGGTGTGTGTTTATTTCTGTCTTCTATTCGATTCCGTTGATCCACCAGCCTGTTTCTATGCCAGCATCATGCAGTTTTTATTACTTTTGCTGTATAGTACAGATTGGGATCTGGGATGGAGATCCCTCCAGAAGATCTTTTATTGTAGAAGACTGTTTTAGCGATTCTGGGTTTCTTCTCATTCCATATAAATTTGAGAATTTATCTTTCAAGGTCTGTAAAGAATTGTGTTGGTAACTTGATGGGAATTGCATTGAATCTGTGGCTTGATTTTGGAAAGACAGCCATTTTTACTATGTGAAAGAGTTACCACCATCTAGAAAACTACTTTGAATAATCGAGCCTAACCATATCAGGATGGCTTTCATTAAGAAAGCAAATGAGCATGTGAGTGCAATGGCCATTTAGTGTCTAGAAAACTGTGTTTTTCCAAAACTCCCACTCTCCTGCTTTTTCAAATACACTGTGTACTTGCAGAAAGAAAAAATAGAAGGGAGGAAGGGAGGAAGGAAGGAAGGAAAGAAAGAAAGAAAGAAAGAAAGAAAGAAAGAAAGAAAGAAAGAAAGAAAGAAAGAAAGAAAGAAAGAAAGAAAGAAAGAAAGAAAATATATTTTAAAAAAATAAAGCAAATGAGAAGAAAAGCTGGCAAGGATGCAGCGAAAGGGAAACATTTAACTCACTGTTCATGGAAATGTAAACTGGTGCAGCCACTATGGAACTCAGTGTGTAGGTTCATCAAAATGCTAAAAACGGAATTGCCATAACATCCAGCTCTACTAATTTGGGGCATATACACAATGGACTCCACATCCTGCTACAGAGAAACCTGCACACCAGTCTTTACTCATGCATTATTCACAAGAGCAGAAAAGTGGAACCAATTTAGATGGCTGCTAGTAGTTAAATGGATATGAAAATTTGGTACACATACATTTGGAACATATTTATGTGGCAATAAGGAAATATAAAATCCTGTCTTTCTTAGAAAACTGATGCAGTGTAGATTGTTCTGTTATGTGGGATAACTCAAACTCGGACAAGCAAATTAGTGTATGTTTCTTCCACAGGTGGATTCTAGACTTAGATTTCTATAAATGTGTATATGTTTGTGTGTGAGTGTAGGTGTTGAGATTAGAAAGGGAATCAAGACATGGAAAAAGAGAGATGTTAAGAGAGAAAAGAGAGTAACAGAATAGATGTGTGTGAATGCAGAGAGGGTACCACTAAGGAGAGGGCAGAGAGCTGAGAAAGGTGGACAAAACAAACAAAGAAAAAAACCAAAGCATGTATGAAAATGCCATAATAAACCTGATTATTTTATATACTAATCCATAAATAACAGTAAAAAATATTTGTGATAATTAACTATGTTGCGGCTAGCTGACTTATATTTTACAAAGTCTTTTTGGAGGTTCAGGGGTTCTCTGTGTAGTCTTGACTGCCCTGGACCCAATTTCTAGACCAGGCTGGCTTCGAACTCACAGAGATCCACCACCTCTGCCTCCCTGAGTGCTGGGATTACAGGTTTGTGCTACCACATCCTGCCCTTTTACAAAGTCTTTATGCTACACACACCCACTGTCATGCCAGAAAATCCAACAAATAACAGGGGCAGAAAAGACTCACCTTAAATCTACTACAGGTGACATTCAGGGGTATAATTTTGATCTTAATTAGCCAAATCTTGGAAATGGTAAAATCTGGATAACTTAGATTAATATCCTATGACCTGACTTTGTCCTTCAGTGAAAATGACAGCAAGCCAGAAGGAAGAAAGCCACTCCTGACAGCCAGAAAGTGTTCAGGCTGTAAGGTCACACTGTTCTTTTACTAGATATAAATGATTCTGCTGAGTTTTGACTCTACTTTGATGTTATAATAAAATGAGACAATGATTATAAGTATCAAAAATGTGTTTCTCATGAACTCAATGTCTGGCTCTTGGACCTCCCTCCTGCCCGAGGGAGGAGCAGCCTTGCTAGGCCACAGAAGAGGACATTATAGCCATTCCTGAAGAGACCTGATAAGCTAGAGTTAGACGGAAGGGGAGGAGGTCCTCCCCTATCAGTGGACTTGGAAAGGGGCAGGGAGGAGATGAGGGAGGGAAGGGTGAGATAGGGAGGGAATGCGGGAGGGGGCTATGGCTGGGATACAAAGTATATAACCTGTGATTAATATAAAATAAAAATGTTAAATTAAAAAAAAATGTGTTTCTCACAGTTCTGGTGACTGGAAAGCCTGATAGGAAGGTATTGGAAGATGTGGTACTTACTAAGGGTATGCTGTCTAGTTTGTTGTAGCCATCTTTTTCCTGTATCCTTACACTGTAGAAAGGGCAAGTAGAATTTCCTGATGTAAGGGAACAAATTCTACTCATGGAGGCCCTAGGCTTATGAGCTAATCTCCTCCCAAAGGCCTCCCCTAAATTGGTATGTTAGAAATTAGGATTTCAACATATAAATTTCAGGGGACACAAATACTCATGCTAGGAAAGATATATTGTTATAAGCTCATGAATTTCCAGATAGACTCATAGTTACATACATGAATGCACACATATGCCAGGGAATGAAGTGAAAGTCAGTAAACTAAAATAAAATAAAAACCTACTCTGATCAACTAAATGAGTGAGTAAGTAAATACAAACCAAGGTAAAACTTTTTGCTGTAGTAAACTATAGATTAATTAATTCAGACTAATGAAAAGCTAAGATCATCATTTGGCACCTACCTTGATCTTAAAATGGATGAATCATCAATGAATACTAAAATTATTACATTAAAAAGTTGATGAGCAACGAGATTTAAAAAACCCAAACAGCTTCACATAAGATACTTATCAATTACAATGTTGATAACTGCAGCTTTAGAAGACAGGAATCTGGCAGACATATTATAAAGCAATAAAAAGCTACTAATGGGACAATGGTGTTCCTGTTGAAAGGCACACTGAGGACATGGCATTTCTTCTGTGATGCTCCAGCAGAACTTGACTCTACTTACAAATAATCAGGAAAAACTTGTTCATGTTGCCCCAGAAAGAATGCCTCATATGGTTGTATTTGCAGATAGAACCTTAAGAGAAGTAAGGCTAAATAGTGTCATAAGAGGGTCCTGATTTAATAAGATCACAGGCCTAACAAGAGATGCCAGAGAGCTAACTCTGTCTTGGCTCTGTCTCTGTGTCTTTGCCTCCCTTTGTGTTTCTCCATTTCTCTCTATCTTTTTCTCTGTCAGTTTTTGTATGTTTGTGTTTCTGTCCACATGTCTGTTCTAGTCAGTGTTCTATTGCTGTGAAGAGACACGATGAGAAAGACAACTCTTCTAAAAAGAGCATTGGGGTTGGGGTTTCCTTACAGTTTCAGAGGTATAGTCCATTATCTTCATGAGGGAACATATGCATGCACGCAGAATCTGGAGCAGTAGCTGAGCATTCTATATCCAGATCTGCAGGCAGCAGGAAGAGAGCCACTGGGCCTGGCTTATGGATAGAAGACCTCAAAGCCCACCCCAAGTGACACACCTCCTCCAACAAGGCCATACCTCCTAATCCTTTCAAATGTGTCACTCCCTGGTGATGAAATATTCAAATCTATGAGTCAACAGGGGCCACTCTCATTCAAACCAGCACATTGTTAGTCATTTCCTTTTTGCAAACCACACACACACACACACACACACACACACACACACAGATGGGGGAACATGTGTGGAGGTCAGAACATTGCAAGGTAATTCTATTAGAGAACATACAGACATTCTTAACGCCAGGGCTGAATGGGGAACTTGCCGAAATTGTGCAGCCTTCACTGTTCCTTGTCTTTTAGTCATAAAAACTACATCCTAGTAAACATACTTCAGTTAGTCAGAACAGTTATCAAGAAGAAAAACTATAGAAGCCATAAAGCAATGTTACTACATTTGGGGATGCTCCCAGATCACGGAACTGTGGACTAACTCTTTGATGGAGTAAGTCTTTGTTCCCATTTTGGCAGGTGTTGGTGCCTATACACTGGGTTCTAAGATCAGAATACCACCTCCAACATGTCAGCAGTTGTGCTAAGGTCTTGGGGCCTGTTACAAGGAGACAAACTGTGAAAATCAGTTCTCTCTCTCTAACATTTGAGTCCTGGGAATCAAACTCATGTCATTAAACTTGGTGCCAGGCATTACCTGCTGAGCCATCTCACCAACCCAAGAGATGTGGTTTGTATTCACACTTAGATCTCAGATCTGTTTAGAATTCATCTTTATGCTAGTTAGTTTTCCACTTGACCCAGACTAGAGTCACCTGGGAAGAGGGAATCTCAATTGAGGAATTGCCTCCATCAGATTGTCCTATGGGCATAACTGAACAGCTGTCTCTGACTGGGGTCTGGGGAGGTGATGACCTAAAGTACTCATTAGTTCAAAAGTTGGGGTGCCTTCATAGTCCCAGTATGGTGCCAGGAACCTGGGAAATTCCTGGAAAGCTGCTGATCCCTATACCATAATGAAAATTTGAAATTGATTCTGCTGTCACTGAAGGAATCAGAAGTGGCAGCAACAAGACACATCAACTCAAAGGCAAGACAGGGGTCAAATGAGCAAAAGGCAAGCATAAACTTCTTTTTGAATGCCCTTTATCTGGCCTCCTTCCAGAAAGTCTCCCCTTAATCAGGGTGGGCCTTCCTGCATAATCAGGACAATTCTTCAGGCGAGGCTCCAGACTCAGGTGACACTAATTTGTGGCAAGCTGACTCAAAACCCAACCATAGGACTATGCCAATCTTTCTGTATGGTGTGGAAAATAGATCTAATTTTGTCTTTTTCCCACACATTCAGTCTGAACATCATTTACTAAAAAAATCTGCAAAAGCTTCAAATGGCTTGTATATACACTAAATTTCCGTAAGTGTTAGAAACTTGCTATTTTTGTGTTTTGCTTTATGTTTTTTCATATGCCCGTTGTACATGGGTTTTTTTTGTAGTAATGACTTCAATTTTAAGGGCTTTATAACATTTTAAAATATCTTTTAAGATTGTATACTGATTTCTCTCCCGTTATCTATCTCTACCTTTCTCTCCTCTACTTTCTTTTTTCAGGACAGACAATTTTTTCCATTTTAAAATTTTTGTTTATTTATTTTTTATTTTCTACAATTTATTCACTTTGTATCCCAGCTGTATCCTCCTCCCTCATCCCCTCCCAATTCTACCCTCCTTCCCTCTTCTCCTCCCATGGCTCTCCCCAAGTTCAACGATAGGGGAGGTCCTCCTCCCCTTCCATCTGACCCTAGCCTATCAGGCCTCATCGGGAGTGGCTACATTGTCTTCCTCTGTGGCCTGGTAAGACTGCACCTCCACTCAGGGGGAGGTGATCAAAGAGCCATCCACTGAGACCATGTCAGAGACAGCCCCTATTCCCCATACTAGGGAACCCACTTGGACACTGAGCTGCCAGGGCTACATCTGTACAGAGGTTCAAGGTTATCTCCATGCATGGTCCTTGGTTCAGTCTCAGAAAACACCCCTGGGACCAGATGTTTTGGTTCTGTTGCTCTCCTTGTGGAAATCTTGTCCCTTCCAGGTATTTTTATCTTCCCCTTTTTTCGTAAGATTCCCTGTACTCTACCAAAGTTTGGCTGAGTCTCAACATCTGCTTTGATACCCTGATGGGTAGAGTCTTTCAGAGTCCCTCTGTTGTAGGCTCCTGTCCTGTTCCCTGTTTTCTCCATTTTCTGATGTCTATCCCATTTGCCTTTCTGATTGCAGATTGATCATCTTACCCAGGATCCTCCTTCCTGCTTAGCTTCTTTAGGTGTACATATTTTAGTATGTTTATCCTATACTACATTTCTATTATCCACTTATGGGTGAGTATATACCAAGTGTGTCTTTCTGCCTCTGGGATTCCTCACTCAGGATGATCTTTCCTCATTCCCACCATTTACCTGTAAATATCATGATTCCTTGTTTTTAATTGCTGAGTAGTATTCAATTGTGTAAATGTACCACAATTTCTGTATCCATTCCTCTGCTGAGGGACATCCGGGTTGTTTCCAGATTCTGGTTATTACAAATAAAGCTGCTATGAGCATGGTAGAGCAAATGTCCTTGTATACTTGAGCATATTTTTGATATATGTCTAGGAGTGGTATAGCTGGATCTTGAAGAATCACTATTCTTAATTGTCTAAGAAAGTGCCAAATTGATTTCCAGAGTGGTTGTACAAGTTTACATTCCCACCAGCAATGGAGGAGGGTTCCTCTTTCTCCACATCCTCTCCAGCATGTGTTGTCGCTTGAGTTTTTGACCTTAGCCATTCTGTTGGGTGTAAGGTGAAATCCCAGGTTCATTTTGATTTGCATTTATCTGATGAGAAATGTTGAGCATTTCTTTAAGTGTTTCTCCTGGACAGACTCTTACTATGTTGCCCAGGATGGTTTCAAAGTCCTGAAGATAAAGTCCTCCCACAGTCTCCTGAATAGCCAGGAGTACTGGTTCATGCCACTCTGACTAACAAGTATTTTACAAAGTGCTGGTGACATTCTGATTCTATGTGCAAGCATGATGTCATGATTTCCTCTTTTTTTGGCACTAGAAATTGACTCCAAGGCCTCATGTATGTAAGACCTGAACTACTTAGCTATACTTCTAGCCATTTTGCTTTTCGTTATCAATATTTCCATGGCTCATTCATATATATGTATGAATATATATATTCTCTTTGTGAACTGTAGTTTCAATTTATCTACTTAGGTAGAAATTGTTTTGGCCTATGCATGCTATTGCCATTGCTCCTGGTTGTCCACTGGAACTTAAAGACAAAAAGACCTTGTTTGCTAAAGACATTATACACATTGGCCACAGGACATGGAAAAATCAAATTGTTACTAACCAGAATACTTCCTCACTGATGGTTAGCTTTTATACTACTGGAAGGTACTATGTTGGTTGCTGGGGATCCATGGAATCATCAACACTTTTACCCAGCTGTGAATGTTGTGAACTACAATAATGACTGGCATCTAAGATATGCCTGTGAGTGCTGCAATAGTAGCACAAATGTTATAGGGATACCCAACCTTTTTCTGATTGGATTTAAGGTCCCCTTCACAGGAGAAAACACATGTCTGACACTATAAATCTCTCTAAGAATTCATGGTTGGGGAACTCACAGGTTCTGAAAGACATCAGTGATTAATCAACTGTTATTCTGCTAACTAGATATAATAGCAAACTGCCCTCTCAATTCATATAATTCTACCTACAGATTAGTGCAGTTCTCAGTCCTCATCAGAGAAGTTTATTTGTGCCATGGACAGCGATTAACACAGAGACTCACAAAATGCAGAGAACACTGAATACTGTGGGGTACTTGACCACAAATGGGACATCTGCATCACTCCTCTACGTACATAGAAAGCTCAGGGTTTCTTGTAGAAGAGGGTTTGGAAAGTCCTAAGAACCAGAGGTCAGGGAAGACCAGAACAAAAATTTCTTCTGGACAGACCAGGAGTGAACCTACATTCATGAACCCACAGCAACTGTAGTTGACTGCAGAAGATCAAGTCAGTCAACATTGTAGTATGGAGAGATAAAAGGTTCATGAATGAACCACTTGTGACTGAGGAGCTATTGATAGTTCATTGCTTCTGAGGGAAGGTGAGTAAATTTTCTTTAAGGCTGTGGCCCCTAATAAGTCAACCATGTTCCACTGGATAGTGTCATGCTCATGAGTATACAAACAGCACAAATTGGACTTGATGAGTTTTATTTTGTTTTTTGAAAAAGGTGAATTTTGGAGGGAGGTGCAATTGTTACTGGGGCATCACCCCACAAGAGAGCAATTCACATGTGTCATAATACCACCTGAATATAAGCCACTCTGGCAATAGATTTAGGAAACAGAATCTTTTTTATTACACATGAACAACCACTTATATAGAGGACGCCTACTCACTCTTATTTGTCAACACATTACTTAAGATTGGATAGTGAGCACTCATACTACCAGCGGCTCTACACAGAAGAAACACATTAAAGGAGATGTGGACAGTGCAAACTCGTCTGCAGGCCAGCTACCAGCTACTCATACCACTTCAGAATTCAGTATTCTGACTTTCTGGGACATGGTACGCCATGTTTTGGAAACTAAATAGGCTGGCCACCAAGTCATGCCTGCATTTTTCTCCTACAGTCTTCCCTATTTATCATTTTGCTTTCCTGAGAGCAGAAAGCCTCCTGATCAATGAGCAGAATATGCCAACCAATATGCTACAACTAAAGAAACAATAGCATAGATTATAAGGGTTATGAAACTCCTGCTCATGGAAATGTTGTCATTCCAAATTTTAGAAACTTCTACTCTAGTACCAATATCAGGAATTAGGTTGCGGTCATTATCAAACAGCTGATGACAATATCCTCTGACCTCCAACCCTGATAACAATGGAAGTATAGGAACAAGTGCCCAGTAATTTTCTCCTGCAGGAAGGGAGGAAAGGGTGGATCTTGGAGGAGTTAAGAAAAGGAGTGGTTATGAATATGATAAAAATACATTTTATGGTATTCTCAAAATTTTATAAAATATTTTTAATTGTGGCACATTTACACAATGGAATACTACTCAGCTATTAAAAACAAGGAAATCATGCAATTTTCAGGCAAATGGATGGAACTAGAAAAGATCATCCTGAGTAAGGTAGCCCAGACCCAGAAAGACATGCATGGTATATACTTACTTATAAGCAGATATTAGCCTGATAGAATAGGATAACTATACTAAAATATACAGACCTAAAGAAGCTAAACAACAAGAAGGACCCTAGGGAGGATCCTTAGATATCAATCAGAATGGCAAACAGAAAAAACACAGTGGAAGAGAAGAAACAGGATGGGAGCCTACTATAGAAGGTCCTCTGAAAGGCTCCATCCAACAGGTGATCAAAGCAGATGCTGAGACTCACATCCAAAATTTGGGCAGAGTGTAGGGAGTCTTATGGAAGAAGAGGAGGATAGAAGGACCCGGAGAGGACAGTAGCTCCACAAGGAGACCAACAAAACTTAGAAATCTTCTTCTAAAGGACCAGGTGATCTATAGGATAGGAAGGTCATGCTGAAATCTACACACCTAGGGAAGATATACAAGAAGGAGGACCCAGGTTGGTATGATCAATGCTCATTTAGATGAACTAATAGGAGGGACATTGAATGGAGGAGAGGGCAGGCAACAGGACAGGAGCATACCAAAGAGGACCTATGAAAGAATCAGTATAGCAATGTATCAAAGCAGATATTAA
>CM053742.1:112016444-112035358 GCA_028658305.1 Pachyuromys duprasi | reverse complement strand
TATAGATTTCAGTATGTTTATCCTATCTTATAGGTCTCTATAAGTGAGTATATACCATGTGCATCTTTCTGCTTTTTGGATACCTCAGTCAAGATGATCATTTCCAGGTCCCACCATTTGCCTGCAAATTTCATGATTTCCTCCTTTTTAATTGCTGAGTAGTATTCCATTGTGTAAAAGTACCATAATTTCTGTATCCATTCCTCAACTGAGGGGCATCTGGGTTGTTTCCAGGTTCTGGCTATTACGAATAAAGCAGCTACGAAGATAGTTGAGCAAATGTCCTTGTGTACTTGAACATCTTTTAGATGTATGCCTAGGCGTGGTATAGCTGGATCTTGCCTACAGACTGGGAAAGGATCTTCACCAACCCTATATCTGACAGAGGGCTAATATCCAGTATATATAAAGAACTCAAGAAGTTAAAAAGCAACAAATCAAGTAATCCAATTAAAAAATGGGATACAGAGCTAAACAGAGAACTCTCTGTAGAGGACTGTAGAAGGGCAGAAAAACACTTAAAGAAATGCTCAACATCCTTAGCCATCAGGGAGATGCAAAACAATTTTTCTTTTTACTCTTTCTGAGACCTTTCTTTCATGGCCCAGGCATCTACTGAAATGTTTCTTCTCTCTATATGTATGTTTTCTTTTCCTAGAACATTGTATAAATAGGATGTATCAGTTTAATGAAAGATATTTTCTTGAGTTGTCTAGAGTTTAAACCCAGCTAGGTTATTCTGAATGTCTTCCATGTTGATGTATGGCTGATAGCTCACTGGTTTATATTGTTGAGTACTGTCTTATTTTGTGGATATTTGAAGTCTTCCATGTTGATGTATGACTGATGGCTCACTCATTTATATTGTTGAATACTATCTTATTTTGTGGATATTTGATTATCTATGTTTTGATAAAAGCATTTGGTGCAAACCCGTCTTAGTTATTACAAACAAATGTGCTGAAACATTTTAATACAAGTCTTTGTATGACTGACTAGTTGCTTTCCTATTTGTAGGAAGAGAAATGTCTAGGTCATATGACAGATGTGTACTTACTTTTGATAGGAAATCCAGTGTGTTTTCAAAGTAATTTTTTTAGTCATGGTCCAAACCACCACATACAATAACAAATAGGATAAATATGTTAAGAAATTTACTTCAAGCTACTAGCTTTCTTGATAATAAGGACTGGCACAGTAAAAAGAAAAACAAAGAACAAAAACAAAACAAAATGAAACTAAATAACAACAACAAAAACCCTGTAGAGCAAGATAACAGGAAGAGCAAGTGGAGACATAGCTAAAGCTAAGTCTAAAGCTAAGGCACAGTTTCCCTTAGAAGAATTGTGTTTTGTTAAGAGTTTTTACGGGATTAGATCAGGCTTATCTACATTATCAACCATACTTAAATTAATATTATGATTTGTTGTGTGCAAAATACCTTCATAGTATCATGTATATGCATGATAAAGTAACAGGAAGTTATGTTCTTGGCAAAGCATATATAAAATGGTCATATTCATACCATTTTGTGCCTGAGTGTGGCTATGAATGGATTACCTGACTCTTTGCTTTGGGCTTTATGACATTTATTTGAACTGCTGGGGAGTTGTGACTTGCTACCTAGAAAATCAATCATCTCATATTTTAATGATCTTCAACCACAGAATTTATAAATGTGTTTCTTTCTAGTTTTAAATTTGCTTTGAAATTTAAAGAATGACTAAAAATCATAGAATCAAAATCGCTGACTGTTGTAGAGAACACCCAGTATGTACGTATATAACCATTTAGGATCACAACTTACCTGTGATATTAGCGTTATTTTTTCCAGCATAGATGTTTTTCAACAAGAGTTTGGTAGTACAGAACATGGATAAGAGTAAAATTCAGGCTGATGAGATGACTCAGTGGCAAGGCACTTGTCACACAAGCATGGCAACCTGAATTTGATCCCCAGAACCCACATAAAGGTGGAAAGAGTGTACTCACCACAGGAGTTGTTCTCTGACCTCGTCCACATGTTGTTACATGTGCTCATGTGTACATCATACATGCAATAAATTTTTAAACATTAAAAAATAAATTTCTTTGATGACAATTCTGCTAGGCTCTGGTCCCAAGTATTCTCTGTAGGCAGAACAAACTGTAGGTTGAAAGTTTTGTGGCTAGGTTGTTGTCCCAATCCCTTCACTTGAGGCCTTTTTTGGTTACAGAATATGGCTGGTTTAGGCCCTGTGTGAATTGTCATCAGAGACACTTCATCCAGCAACTGAGGGAGCACATGTGGAGTCCCACAGCCAAATATTAGGTGGCGCTTGAGGATTCCTGAGGGGAGGGAGAGGAAGGATCAGAGGAACCAGAGGGTTCAGTGACACACCATGAGAACACTGCCCAGAGATTCAACTGAGCAGGACTCATGGGAACTTACAGAGATTAGGGACCCTGTAGAGGTCTGACTGAATTCATCTACGTATATGTTATGGCTGAGTACCTTGGTATTTTTGTAGAAATCCTAACAGTGGGAGTGAGGTATTTTCCTGAACTACTGGGTTGCCTTATCCAGCCTTGATGTGATGGTATGTGCTGATCTTATTGTACCTTGTTATGCTATCTTTGTTTTATGTCCTTGGGAGTCTTTCTCTTTTCTGAAGGGAGGAGGGACTCTGGGGGACAAGATAGGGGTTAAGGCAGGGAGGACAAACTGCAGTTGGGCTATTATATAATTCTTTAATTTAAAATTTTCAAATATTTTTTATTTTGATAATGATTTAATTTTCATAGTCTTTTCTAAAATGAAAAAATGGTATGTAAATATAAATTAAACATTACATAAATTTTTAATTTTAAAAATTTTATTGTTTTGTTTAGAAGTATGAGTATATGTGTGTGTGGGTTTGTGCACATGAGTGCATTGCCCGCAGAGGCCAAAAGAGTGTTATGGATCATCTGGATCTAGGGTTACACATGGTTGTGAACCACCAAAGTAGGTACTAGGGACTGAACTTGAGTCCCCCACAAGGGCAACATGTGCTATTTAACTACTTAGCCATCTTTCCAGGCCTTAAAATATTTTCCTCCCTCCCTTCCTTCCTTTCTTTGTCCCTTCCATCCTCCCAGTCCCACCCTCATATGCCCATGCCCCCCATTTCTCATCTCCTTCTCAGAGAAGTGGAGTCCCCCAAGGGGTACCAACCCACCTTGGCACCACATGTCACAGTGGGACTAAGGGCATCCTCTCTCACTGAGGCTTGTCAAGGCAGCCCAGCTAGGGAAAAGGGATCCAGAGGCAGACAACAGAGTCAGAACCAGCCACTACTCCCATTGTTAGGGGACCCATATGTTGACCAAGCTGCATATCTCTTAACGTGTGTGTAGAGAGTCTAAGTTTAGCCCACATTTGCTCCTTGGTTGTTAGTTCAGTCTCTGTGAGCCCCTATGGGCCCATGTTAGGTGACTCTGTAGGTTTTTTTCTCGTGTCCTTGACCCCTCTGGCTCCCTCTATTTTATATATCACTCTTCTACAAAACTCCCCATGCTCAGCCTATTGTTTGCCTGTGGGTTTTTACATCTGTTTCCATCAACAGCTGGATGAAGCCTCTTGGAGGGCAGTTATCCAAGGCTCCTGTCTGAGAACATAGAAGAGTATCATCAATAGTGGCAGAGGTTGGCTCTCTCCCATGGGGTAGGTCTCAAGTTGGGCCAGTCATTGGTTTGCCATTCCCTCAAGCTCTGCTCCATCTTTATTCCTAGACTCCTTGTAAGCAAGAAAAATTTGGGGTTGAAGGTTTTATGGGTTGATGTCCCCCTCCCTTCACTGGAAGTCCCACCTGGCTACAGAAGGTGGTGACTTCAGGTTCCTTAACCCCTGCTGCTAAGAGTCTCAGCTAGGTTCACTCCCATAGGCTACCAGGAAGGTTCCCTGTCCCACTAATGATTTCTGTTCTCTCTTCCAGTCTGTCACCCCTACTGCTCTCCTCACACCTGATCCCTGCCTCTGTTACCCTCCCTACCCTTCTGCCACACAGTTCCCTCCCTCCAGTTACTTCAGATGTGTATTTTATTTCCTGTTCTGAGTGAGATTCAAGCATCCTACTTTGGACTTTCCTTGGCTTCTTTGGGTCTGTGGATTGTAACATGGTGAATATATACCATGTGTGTCTGTCTGGGTTTGGGTTACTTCACTTGGGATGATATTTCCTAGTTCCATCCATTTGCCTGCAAATTGTATGATATCTTTGTTTTTAATAGGTGAGTAGTATTCCATTGTGTAAATGTGCCACGTTTTCTTTATTGATTCTTCATTGAGGAACATGTAGGTTGTTTCCAGCTATAAATAGATGTTTTAAGGTATATGAATATGAATTGTAATGCTACAGAAAGGTGATTAGAGACATATTAAAAATGGGAGACATTTCAGATTCCCCTCCTCTCTCTGCTATTGTTGTGCTTATGTTGTTATAAGATTTCAGAAGTCCAGAGTTTTGACATTGATCAATAGAGTTCTGATAAGTTGACGAAACACTGATTGCCTATTACCCAGTCACAAGCTTGAGATTTTAATTGCTTTTTGGTTGTCTTCTGGAGATGGACTTAGAAGTGCATTTCATCATGCTAAACATATCTATACATTGTGTATATCTGACCCAAAATCCAGAGCTTTTACTATGATATTTTTAATATCTCCCATTTCTGAGATAGACATTGAAACAGGATTTAGAAATTAATTTTTTCTAGTTTCTTTATTAAGGAAAGTCCAACATTTCAGAGTTTAATACTAAATCCATTATTGTATTTCTGCCTAAATATCCAATGTAACATGGAGATGGCGACTAAAAGTAAATGCTAAAAGTAACTGACAAAAAGTAGACAAGCTCCTTTGGTGGCTGATTACCAATAACAGGGCCCACAGTTAAAATGTTAGAGTTTCAGACCCTTGACACACTTAAGTTGTTTATAAAGGTTACTAAACAAACAGCTAAGAAAAATTGGTACTCATTTTGTTGGATGCAGTTTTACCTGTTATTCAAAAAATGTTTCAGGAAATCAAAAAGTCATGAGACTTGAATCTGACATAGCTCAAACGGACCACAGATGAGTTATTTCCTTGACTTGGGGACTTCTAATTTTCCCATTTATTAGACAAATTTTAATTTCTGTTTCTAGTTTAAATTTCTCTCAGCAAATTTTTCACCTGGTTGAGACTGCAAGCTGAGATCTGAACTTTCTGGGAGCTGACATGATTGCTCACTGCCTCCTCAGATGGACCACCTAACCAGATTCTTTTGAGGACTGCCTGATTACCCAGCCTTTGCTGGCATTTCAACCTTCATAGCCTCTGATGCCAACGGTCCTATTGTCAGCACTGAAGCAGTTTCAGAAGACAACATCCTTGGCCTCAAATCCCACCTAACAGGCTGAAATGATAGGTTAAAGAGGGCTCCCTGACATTAGCTCTTATCTTAGGGACCTGCTTAGCTGGAGCAGAAACTAGTATTACAATACCTGATGTACAAAACCACAATTATAACAGCTCAAAGGCAGAATCTTCTGCTTTTGGTCATTTTTGTATCATTCTTGCTTAACAAGTTGTTAGGATATATTAGGCAAAGACTAGGGACTACACAGTTGATGGTACTGCCAGACTGAGGCTGACCATGTACTGTAAGAGCCCAAGATTGGCCTCGTTATTAACAAGAAAAGGGAAAAATAAAAAGTATAAGTTAGCTTGCGTATAACTCCATTTTGAAATAAGGAGCCATCTCTACTGGGAGCTGAATTCAGGTACCAGGAAATATCACAGAATATACATTTGGCAGAAAACAAAGTTAACTCTCCTAGCAAGAGTCTCCAGAAATATCACAGAATAAATGCTTTGTAGAAAATACAGACAAACACCCTGACAATAATCAGTGAGAATCAGGTGGGAAAATTCTCCCCAGTGTTTCAGATATAGTTTAGAAGAATAGCCATTGTGATTATATGCCTTAGCAATTGTGATTATGTGCCTCAGAGATGGTCATCTTGCCCCTCTAACTTTTCCCAATCCTGTAACGTCAAGAAATGCCCTCCCCCCCCCCACCTACTGTCATGGAAACATGTACCCCTGCTTGCTGCCATGGAAACCCCATGCTCACAGACTTTCCCTTTAAAAATTCTGCTCACTCAGAGCTTGAGTTTCCACTTCTCTACTGCTGTGTCAGTGAGACTTGGGTCCCGAATTTGATCACTCTGGTAATAAAGCTCTCTTGCTCTTGCATCGAATTGTCTCCTGGTGGTCTTTGAGGGTCCTGTGTTCCTGGCATTACAATATGGAAAGAGTGGGAAGCCATGCCTTGTCCTTGATTTTAGTGGGATTGATGTAAGTTTCTCTCCATTTTGTTTGATGCTCGCTATAGGCTTGCTGTATATTGCCTTCACTATGTTTAGGTATGTACTTTGTATCCCTGATCTCTCCAAGATTTTAAACATGAGTAGATGTTGGATTTTGTCAAATGTTTTTCAGCATCTAAGGAGATTATCATGTGGTTATTTTCTTTCGGTTTGTTTATATGGTGGATCACATTGATGGATTTCCATATATTGAACCACCCCTGCATACCCTGGACGAAGCCTATTTGGTCATAGTGGATGATATCTTTGATGTGTTCTCATATTCGATTTGCAACTATTTTGTTGAGTATTTTTGCATCAATGTTCACAAGGGAGATTGGCCTGAAATTTTCTTTCTTTGTTAGGTCCTTGTGAGGTTTAAGTATCAAGGCGACAATGGCTTTATAGAATGAATTTCGTAGTGTTCCTTCTGTTTCTATTTTGTGTAATAGTTTAAAGAGTATTGGTGCTAGCTCTTCTTTGAAGGTCTGGTAGAATTCTGTTCTGAAACCGTCTGGCTTTTGGCTTCTTTTGGATGGAAGATTTTGATGACCACTTCTATTTCCTTAGGGGATATAGGACTATTTAATTGACTTACCTGGTCTTGATTCAGCTTTGGTAAGTGGAATTGATCAACAAAATTTTCTGTTTCATTTAAAATTTCAAATTTTGTGGCACACAGATTTTGGAAGTAAGACCTAATGATTGTTTAGATTTCCTCGGTGTCTGTCGTTATGTCCCCTTTTCATTTCTGATTTTGTTAATTTGGATAGTGTCTCTCTGTCTTTCAGTTAGCTTGGCTAAGGGTTTGTCTACCTTGTTGGTTTTCTCAAAGATCCAGCTCTTTGTTTCATTGTTTCTTTGAATTGTTTTATTTATTTCTAATTTATTGATTTCATCCCTGAGTTTGATTATTTCCAGCTGTCCACTCCTCTTTGGTGTGTCTGCTTCTTTTTTTTTTTTTTCTATGCCTTTTAGGTGAGTCATTAAGTTGCTTGAATGTGATGTTTCAAATTTCTTCTTTTCAAATGATTTTTATATTAACCACAGGTTATTTACTTTGTATCCCAACTGTAGCCTCCTCCCTCATTCCCTCCTCCCATCCTCCCTCATCTCATCCCTGTCACTCTGTAAGTTCACTGATAGGGGAAGTCCTCCTCCCCTTCCATCTGACCCTAGTTTAACAGTTCTCATCAGGACTGGCTGCAATGTCCTCCTCTGTAGCCTAGCAAGGCCGCTCCTCCCTCGGGGAGGGGGGAGGTCAAAGAGTGAGCCACCGAGTTCATGTCACAGACAGTCGCTGTTCCCCTTGATGAGGGAACCCACTGGGATACTGAGCTGCCATGGTCTACATCCGAGCAGGGGTTCTAGGTTATATCTGTGCATGGTCCTTGGTTGGAGAATCAGTCTCAGAAAAGACCCCTGTGCCCAGATATATTTGGTCCTGTGGAGCTCCTGTCCTATCCAGGTTTTACTAACTCACTCTTCTTTCATATGATTCCCTGCACTCTGCTCAGGGTTTGGTTATGAGTCTCAGAATTTGCTCTGATACACTGCTAGGTAGAATCTTTCAGAGGCTCTCTATGGTAGGCTCTTGTCTGTTTCTTGTTTTCTCCTACTTCCAATGTCCATCCCACTTGTCGTTCTAAGTGAGGATTGATCATCTTACCCAGGAACCTCTTTCTTGTTTTGCCTCTTTAGGTGTACAAATTTTAGTATGCTTATCATATCTTATAGGTCTAGTATCAACTTCTAAGTGAGCATATACAGTGTGTGTCTTTCTGCATCTGGGATACCTTACTCAGGATGATCTTTTCTATTTCAGTGGGATTGATTTAAGTTTCTCTTTGTTTAGTTTGATGTTGGCTGCAGGCTTGCTGTATATTGCCATTACTGTGGTTAGTTTGTGCCTTGTATTCCTGATGTCTCCAGGACTTTAAACATGAATGGGTATTGGATTTTGTCAAATGTTTTTTCAGCATCTAAGGAGATGATCATGTGGTTTTTCTCCTTTAGTTTGTTTATATGCTAGATTACATTGATGGATTTCCATATATTGAACCACCTTTGAATGCCTGGGATGAAGCTTACTTGGTCATGGTGGATGATATCTTTTCTGTGTTATTAGATTCTGTTTGCAAGTATTTTATTGAGTAATTTTGCATCAATGTTAATAAGAGTGATAGGTCTGATGAATTCAATGGCTGGCTCTTCGACTGTCCCACCCCCCGAGGGAGGAGCAGCCTTGCTAGGCCACAGAAGAGGACATTGCAGCCAGTCCTGAAGAGACCTGATAAGCTAGAGTTAGATAGAAGGGGAGGAGATCCTCCCCTATCAGTGGACTTAGAAAGGGGCAGGGAGGAGATGAGGGAGGGAAGGGGGGGATAGGAAGGGAATATGGGAGGGGGCTATGGCTGGGATAAAATGAACATAACCTGTGATTGATATAAAATAAAAATGTTTAAAAAAAGAGTGATAGGTCTGAAGCTCTCTTTTTTCTTGGGTCTTTGTGTGGTTTAGGAATCAAGGTGACTGTGGCTTCATAGAATAAGTTTTATAATGTTCCTTCTTTTTCTATTTTGTGGAATAGTTTAAAGAGAATTTGAGTTAGCTCTCCTCTGACTGTCTGGAAAATTCTGTGCTGAAACCATCTGAGCCTGAGCTTTTCTTGGAAGAGAGCCTTTTGATGACTGCATCTATTTCCTTGTGGGATATAGGACTATTCAGTCTTTCTACCTGGTCTTGATTTAATTTTGGTAAGTGGAATCTATCAAGAAAATTGTCCATTTCATTTAGATTTTCAAATTTTGTGGCATGTAGGCTTTTGAAGTATGACCTAATGATTGTGTGAATTTCCTCAGTGGTGTTATGTCTCCCTTTTCATTCCTGATTTTGCTGATTTGGATAGTTTCTCTCTGCCTTTTAGTTAGTTTGGCTAAGGGCTTGTGTATCTTTTCGATTTTCTAAAAGAACCAACTCTTGGTTTCATTGATTCTTTGAATAGTTTTATTTGTATCTAATTTATTGATTTCTGCCCTGAGCTTCAATATTTCCAGCTGTCTACTCCTCTTGGCTGTGTCTGCTTCTCCCCCCCCCCCCAGGGCTTTCAGGTGAGCTCTTAAGTTACTTGTATGCGATGTTTCAAATTTATTCTTGAAGGCACTTAGCGCTATAAATTTTTCTCTTAGCACTGCTTTTATTGTGTCCCGTAAGTTTGGGTATGTTGTGCCTTCATTTTCATTGAATTCTAGGAAGACTTCAATCTCTTTATTTCTTCCCTGACCCAGCTGTCATTGAGTAGCAAGTTGTTCAGTTTCCATGTGTATATAGGCTTTTTGCTATTTCTGTTGTTGTTGAGGTCCAGCTTTAGTCCATGGTGGTCAGACAGGATACAAGGGATTATTTCCATCTTCTTGTATCTGGTGAGGATTGCTTTGTGACCAACTATATAGTCTATTTTGGAGAAGGTTCCATGAGGTGCTAAAAAGAAGGTAAATTCTTTTGTGTTTGGGTAAAATGTTCTGTAGTTGCCTGTTAGGTCCATTTTATAAATGACCTCTATTAGAGTTATTGTTTCTTTGTTTAATTTCTGTTTTTTTGACCTGTAGAGTGTTGAAGTCTCCCTACTATTAATGTTTGGGGATGTATGTGTGGTTTAAGTATTATTAATGTTTCTTTTACAAATGTGGGGACCCTTATATTTGGGGCATAGATATTCAGGATTGTGATGTCTTCCTGGTGGAATTTTCCCTTATAAATATGAAGTGTCCTTCCCCATCTCTTTTGATTAATTTTGGTTGAATGTCTATTTTGTTAGATATTAGAATGGCTACTCCTGCTTGCTTTCTGGTTCCAAGTGCTTGGAAAAGAGTCTTGCAGCCCTTTAGTCTCAGGTAATATCTATCTTTGTGACTTAGGTGTGTTTCTTGGATGCAATAGATTGTTGGGTCTTGTTTAAGTATCCATTCTGCTAGTCTGTATCTTTTTATTGGAAAATTAAGTCCATTGATGTTGAGCAAGATTAATGACCAATAGCTGTTATATCCTTTGATACTGATGTTGCCTGTGGTGGTAAGATTGTGTGCTTGGTTACTTTTTGTTTTACTGTAGTGAGATTAATTATTTCCTGTGTTTTCTTGAAAGTAGTCAGTTTTCTTGGGTTGAATTTTTCCTCCTAGTGTCTTCTGTAATGCTGGATTTGTGTGTAGGTATTGTTGAATTTTTTTTTTTTTTGTCATTGAAATATCTTGTTTTCTCAGTCTATGAGGACTGAGAGTTTTGCTGGGAGTAGTAGCCTGGGCTGACATCTGTGTTCTCTTAGGGTCTGCATGATATCCATCCAGACCCTTCTGGCTTTTATAGTCTCTGTTGAGAAGTCAGGTGTGATTCTCATGGGTTTGCCATTATATGTTACTTGGCCTTTTCTCCTTGCAGCTTATAGTATTTTTTCTTTGTTCTGTGTACTTACTCTTTGATTATTATGTAGCAGGAGGATTTTCTTTTCTGGTCTATATTATTGTTCTGTAGGGCTCTTCTATGATTATAGACCTCTCTTTTAAGTTGGGTAATTTTCTTCTATGATTTTGTTGAAAATATTTTCTGGGCCTTGGAGACAGGAATCCATTTTTTCCTCTATTCTTAGTATTTTTAGGTTTTGACTTTTCATGTTGTCTTGTATTTATTGGATGGTTTGTGTCAGGAAATTTTTTCCATTTATTTTCTTTGATGGATACTTTGATTTCTTCCATTGTATCTTCCATACCTGAGATTCTTTCTTCCATCTCTTGTAGTCTGTTCCTCATGCTTACCTCTGTAGTTCCTCTTTTTTTCCTTAGGTTTTTCCTCTCCATGATTTCCTCCATATGTGTTTTCTTTAATTGTTCCAATTCTATCTGCATATCTTGAACTGTTTTGTTGATTTCCTTTACCTGTCTGACTGTATTTTCCTGTTTTTCCTTTAATTTCTTCACCTATTTGTTTGCACATTCCTCTGTTCCTTTTATTTCTTTCAGTGATTTGATCATTTCCTCTGTGAAAGCCACAAACTGTTTGGTTGCATCTTCTGTATTTCTTTACCAATGACCATAATCTGTTTGATTTTATTTTCCTCTAATCCTTTATGCATTTTATTTGTTTCCTCCATTAATCTCTTCATAAGCATAGATGTAAGGTCATCTTCTTGAATTTCACTTATGTTAGGATGTCCAGGACCACTTGCCCCTGGATACCTGGGTTCTGGGGATGCCATACTGCTTTGCCTTTTTGTTGCTTGTGCTTTTCTCTGGTCTCTATCCATCTGGCTCTCTCAGGTATTGTCTGTTAATTTCTAGTGCCTTTTGGAGTTCTGGGGTAGTGATAATCTCCTTGGAAGGGTTCTGAAGGAAATCTCCTCAGCTTTTTTTGAGTATGGTTAACTGAATGGTTTTGCTTCTCAGGAATTGGAACAGTTCACCTCAGGCATATGGACCTGTGTGGTTACTGTGGTGTTCAGGAAGGCTCTCCTCTCACCAGGAAAAATCGTGGTGACAGCTGCCCTGCTGCTGGCTTTCTTGCTCAGAATTTAGTGAGCTGCTTCTCCTGCTGTTGCTGCTCTTAAGCTGTATTGGCTGGGTGCAGCCCTTATGAAGAAGCATGGAGTCCTGTGGTTTTGTCAGTTTATCTAGAGATAACTGGTCACACCTTGGAGCAGTATCTGAGGGCTGCTCCATTGGCTCTCAGGCTTTTGTAGGTCTGGAGAGGTGTGCCACAGTACCCTAGCTGTAATCAGTGGCAGGTGAGCATAGCACTCATGTGTGCAGGAGAAAGCCAGAGCTTAGGGCCTGAGAGAACCCAGAAACTTTTCTGGAGCTGGGTGAATTGAGGGTTGGACCTGATGTTTTCCCCAACTCTGTGGTGTTTTAGGGTCTGCAGGTCCAACCGGGATGGATAGTAGAGAACACAGGCACAGAAACATGGCTTCACCTTCCTGGTGCCTGGGCTCTTGCTGGAACCCGGGGACATTTCCCGAGAACTTTTTTGGGGGACAGGGATGTTGGCTGACCTGCTGTTCCCTCACTGTGGCCTTCCACCAGACAGAGAAACTCAGCCTCCTGTGCCCTGGGGCCCTCAGTTCTATCTGGTATGGTGAGTCAGGCACACATGCAGGACTCTGCTGGCGGCTAAGCACCCCACTTTAGACTGGCACCTGGATGACTGCTGGACCCTGGTCCTATTTTAGGGATTGTCTATGTGACCTAAGGTCGGTCCCGATTGCTTCCTACACCATGGGGTTTTTCTCTCGACTGGAAATTCCAGTCTCTGGAGTTGTGGGGCTCACAGTTCAAACTGGGACAGTGATAAGAGCATGCTGGCGTGTGGCTCTGGGCTGGCGACTGAGTGCCTGGCAGGACCCAGGATCACAGTATAGCTGGGTGACCTGGAGCTGATTGAATCCCATACAGTGGGTATTCCTCTCACCTGGGAAACACAGTCTCTGGTGTTTTAGGGCCCAGAGTTCTGTCTGCTGGTCGCTGTGCAGATCCTGCTGTGCTGTTGGTCAGAAAGAGTGTCCTCTTGGCACTGATATCTTGTATCCCCTCAATTTTAGGTTTCTTGTTATTCCATATGAAGTTGAGAATTTTTCTTTCAAGGTCTGTAAAGAATTGTGTTGGTAATTTGATGCAAATTGCAATGAATCTGTAGATTGCTTTTGGTATGATGGACATTTTCACTATGTTAACCCCTTTCAAGCCATGAACATGGCTGATCTTTCCATCGTCTGATTTCTTCTCCAGTTTTTTTCTTAAGAGACTGGAAATTTTTTTATACAAGTCTTTGACTTTCTTGGTTAGAGTTAGACCTAGGTACTTTATAGCTATTGTGAAGGGTTTCATTTCCCTAATTTCTTTCTCAGCCCTTTAGTCTTTTGTATACAGGAGGACTACTGATTTTTTTTTTTAGTTGATTTTATATCCAGCAACATGACTGAAGGTGTTTATCAGCTGTGGGAATTCCCTGGTAGAATTTTTGGGATCAGTCATGTATACCATCATATCATCTGAAAGTAGTGATACTTTGACTTCTGCCTATCCAAACTGAATCCCCTTGTTCTCCTTTAATTGTCTTATTGCTCTAGCAAGGTCTTCAAGAGATATGGAGAGAGTGGGTAGCCTTGCCTTAACCCTGATTTCCGTGGGATTGATTTAAGTTTCTCTCCATTTAGTTTGATGTTGGCTATAGGCTTGCTTCATATTGCCTTCATTAAATATGTCCCTTGTATCCCTGATCTATCCAGGACTTTAAACATAAATGAATGTTGGATTTTATCAAATACTTTTTTCAGCATCTAAGGAAATTATCATGTGGTTTTTCTCCTTCAGTTTGTTTATATGATGGATTACATTGATGGATTTCCATGTATTGAACCACCTTTGCATGCCTGGTATGAAGCCTATTTGGTCATAGTGGATGTGATGTCTTTGATGTGTTCTTGTATTCGGTTTGCAAGTATTTTGATGACTATTTTGGCATCAATGTTCATAAGGGAGATGGCCATAAATTCTCTTTCTTCTGTTGGGTATTTGTGAGTTTTAGTTATCAAGGAGACTGTGGATTCATAGAATGACTTTGTTAATGCTCCTTGTGTTTCTATTTTGTGGAATAGTTTGAATAGTATTGGTATTAGCTTGCCTTTGAAGGTCTGGTAGAATTCTGTGCTGAAACCATATGGCCCTGGGTTTTTTTGAATGGGAGACTTTTGAGGACAGTTTCTATTTCCTTAGGGGATGTAGAACTATTTAATTGATTTACCCGGAGTTGATTCAGCTTTCATAAGTAAAATCAATCAAGAAAATTGTTCATTTCATTTAGATTTTCAAATTTTATGTCAGGCAGGCTTTTGAAGTACCTAATGACTGTGTGGATTTCCTCAGTGTCTGTTCTTATGCCCCCCTTTTCATTTCTGATTTTCTTTATCTGGATAGTGTCTTTCTGCCTTTTGGTTAGTTTGGCTAATAGTTTGTTTATCTTTTTTATTTTCTCAAAGAACCACCTCTCGGTTTCATTGATTCTTTGAATTGTTTTATTTGTTTCTAATTTATTGATTTCAGCCTTGAGTTTCATTATTTCCAGATGTCTACTCCTTTTGGGTGTGTCTGCTTCTTTTTTTTTTCCTAAGGTTTTCAGGTAAACGATTAAGTTGCGTGTATGAGATGTTTCAAATTCCTTCTCAAAGGAACTTAGTGCTATGAATTTTCCTCTTAACACTCCTTTTGTTGTGTCCTATAAGTTTGGGAATGTTGTGCCTTCATTTTTGTTGAATTCTAGGAAGTCTTTAATTTCTTTTTTATTTCTTCTCTGACCCAGCTGTCATTGAGTAGTTCAGTTTCCATGTGTGTGTTGTTGTTGAGGTCCAGCTTTAGTCTATGGTGGTGAGATAGGGATTATTTCCATCTTCTTATAACTGTTGAGGCTCACTTTGTGACCAGCTATATGGTCTGTTTCAGAAAAAGTTCCATGAGGTGCTGAGAAGGAGGTAAATTCTTTTTTGTTTGGGTGAAAGATTCCGTAGTTGTCTGTTAGGCCCATTTGATTGCTGACCTCTGTCAGAGTCATAGTTTCCTTGCTTAATTTCTGTTTTGTTGACCTGTCCATTGTTGAGAGTATGGTGTTGAAGGCCCCCACTATTAATGAGTGGGGATCTATGTGTGGTTTAAGTATTATTAATGTTTCTTTTACAAATGCAGGTGCTCTTGTATTTGGGGTATAGATGTTCAGAACTGTGATGTCTTCTAGGTGGAATTTTCCTTTGATGAATATGAAATCACATTCCACGCTGCTTTTGATTAATTTTGGTTGAAAACTTATTTTATTAAATACTAGAATGGCTACTCCTGCTTGCTTCCTGGTTCCATTTGCTTGGAAAACAGTCTTCCAGGCCTTTACTCTCAGGTTATGCCTATATTTGTGACTTAGGTGTGTTTCTTTATGCAACAGATTGTTGAGTCTTGTTTAAATATCCATTCTGCTAGTCTGTTTCTTTTTATTGGAGAGTTAAGTCTATTGATATTGAGAGATGTTAATGACCAGTGGCTGTTATATCCTTTGATTTTGCTGTTGCTTGTATTAGTGTGTTTGTGTGCTTGGCTACTTTTTCTTTTGCTGTAGTGAGGTTATTTATATCCTGTGTTTTCCTTGATGTAGTTAGCTTTCCTGGGTTGTATTTTTCCTTCTAGTATATTCTATAAAGGTGGATTTTGGGTATGTATTGTTTAAATTTGTTTTTGTCATGGAAATTCTTGTTTTCTCCATCTATGATGACTGAGTGTTTTGCTGGGAATAGTAGCCTGGGCTGACATCTGTGTTCTCATGGGATCTGCATGATATCCATTCAGGCCTTTTTGGCTTTCATAGTCTCTGTTGAGGAGTCATATATTATTCTGATGGGTTTGCCATTGTATGTAACTTGGCCTTTTTCCCTTGCAGCTTATAGTATTTTTTCTTTATTCTGTATAGTTATTATGTGGCAGAAGGATTTTCTTTACTGGTGTAATTTATTAGGTGTTCTGTAGACTTATTGTTTTTTTGTTTGTTTGTTTGTTTGTTTTTTATAGGCTTCTCCTTTATGTTGGGGAATATTTCTTCTATGATTTTTTTGAAAATATTTTCTGGGCCTTGGAGACGGGAATATTTTTCCTCTATACCTATTATTCTTAGGCTTTGTCTTTTCATGTTGTCTTGGATTTCTTGGATGGTCTGTGTCGGTAACTTTTTAGATTGAATATTTTTTTGACGGATACATCGATTTCTTCCATTGTATCTTCCACACCTGAGATTCGTTCTTCCATTTCTTGTAGTTTGTTGGTTATGCTTACCTCTGTAGTTCCTGTTTTCTTCCCTAAGTTCTTCCTCTCTATGATTTCCTCCGTTTGTGTTTTCTTTAATTTTTCCAATTTTACCTTCTGATCTTGAGCCATTTTGTTGATTTCCTTTATGTCTGACTGTATTTTGCTGTTTTTTCTTCAATACCTTCAGCTGCTTGTTTGAACATTCCTCTGTTTCTTTTGTTTCTTTCAGTGATTTAATTATTTCTTCTCTGAATGCCATAAACTGTTTGGCTGCATCTTCCTGTATTTCTTCAAGGATGGTTCTAATCTGTTTGACTTTATCATCCTCTATTTCTTTACCCATTTTATTTGTTTTCTCTATTATCCTCTTCATAAACATAGATGTAAGGTCATCTTCATGAATTTCACTTACAATAGGGTAATTCAGGACTGCTTGCCCCTGGATAACTGAGTTCTGGAGTTGCTATATTGCTTTCGCTTTTGTTGGTTGTGATTTCATGATGGCCTCTACCCATTGTGCTTTCTCAGGTGTTGGCTCTTAGTTTCTCCTGGAATCCTTTGAGATCTTTAAATTTCTGCATTACTTTAAGATTATACGCACTTCAAAACCCTTCTGACCTTGGTGTGAAAAACATCTTTCCATTTCTTTCTGCTTACTTGCTCGCATCAATTATCACTTATCTTTTACCTGCCCAGTTTAGTTTACTCTTAGGTACTTTTTATTTTAAATTATTTTATTAAACTTATTTATTTATTTGTGTGTGGTTCGGTGTGCATGCACATATGTATGTGTGTATGAGAGAGCATGTGCATGCCACTGTGAAACAGTGTTTAGATGGCAAAGAACAATTTGCTGGGGTTGGATCTGTTTGTCTACCACATGAGCCCTAAAGAAATCAAGTCTTTGATCACCTTACCTCCTGAGCCATCTTGCTGCAGCCCCTAAGGTCTTTTGATGTTATCATAAATGCCACTGACTTATTTTTTAAAAACATCATTTATATTGTAGAGATATCACAGATTTTTGTATATTGGTTTTATATCTTGAAATTTTACTATTTACTTTTGAGTTCTTATCATGTGGTAGATTCATTGGAGGGTTCTATATATGAAATCATGTTATCTGTAAATAAACAAATTGAAGTCTTCCTTGCCAATTTAGATATCTTTTATTTCTACTCTTTGTCTGAGTGCTTGTGATAATGCTTTCAGTATTATGTGACAGGGTTTATTTTTGCCTTGCATAAAAATCTCGAATTAGAAAAGAAACTTTCTCTTAGCCTTTTGTTAATCACATTAGCTGTGTATTTTTCACAAACAGCTTTTTATTTGGAGAAAATTTCAACTCTTCACAGTTTTATCAAGAAAGGATATTGAAATTTCGTTGTTGTTGTTTGGACAGTATTTCAAATTATTCTCAGTTTGGCTATATAGTCAGAGTTTACTTTGAACTTTTCTCCTCCTGCCTCCACCTCCCAATGCTGAATATTTTATTTAGTATCAATTGATATAATCACACGGTTTTCATCTGTAAGTTTATGTGTTGCATCTCATTGATTGATCTGTGTATACTAAGCTGACTTAAAAGCCCCATCAGGGATAATTCTCACTTGGTAATGATGTATAATTTGATATATTGTTGAATTTTATTTGAATTTGATTTGCTGGTCTTTTCTTGAGGTTTCCAAAAATACACATTTATCAGATATATTGACCTATAGTTTCTTTAATTGTACTGGTTTTTATTTGGTTTTGGTATTAAGATTATATTGCCTTCATTATGTGGTATTAATTTTCAATCCTATTTCATTTTGAAGGATAATTCTACTGTTTAATTAAAATTCCTCCTATGTATACCTGTCACTTACAAAACATCCAACAACTCTCAATATTACCAATCTGAGAAAGAGCCCTAAAACATGTGAATTTTTTTAATTAATTAATTTATTTTTGTATCAATCACAGGTTAGGTACTTTGCATCCCAAGCATAGCATCCTGCCTCATTCCCTCCCACCTTCCCCTTCCCTCCCTCATCTCCTCCCCTCCCCCTCCAAGTCCACCAACGGGGGAAGACCTCCTCCTGTTCCATCCAACCCCAGCTCATCCTGTCTCCTCAGGGCTGGCTGCAATGTCCTCCCCTGGGATCTAGCCAGTCTGTCACTCCCCGGCTTGTATGGGGGAGGGTCAAAGAGTCAGCCATCAAGTTCATGACTGAAACAGACCCTGTTTCCCTCACTAGCGTCTTCAGTCTAACACCGAACTATCATGGGCCCCATCTGAGCAGGGGTTCCAGGCCACATCCACACGTGGTTCTTGATTGTAGAAACCATCTCACACAAGACCCCTGTGCCCTGCTCAGTTTGGTCTTTGTGGAGCTCTTGTTCTCCCCAAGTCTCACCAACCTCCCCCAGATCTATCATCACTTCTCGCCCTCTGCCAAAGGCTTGATTGTGAGTTTTAATACCTGCTCTGATACGTCGCTACGTTGACCTCCCCAGAGGACCTCCTTGGCATGCTCCTGTCCTGTTGCTTGTTTTCTCCTCCACTCAATGTCCATCCCATTTGTTCATCCAAACGAGCATTGATCATACCAACGTGGATCATACCTCCCTCATGTATATCCTCCATAGGTGTGTAGATTTCAGCATGACCTTAATATCCTATAGGTCTACATAAGTGAGTATATACCATATGTTTCTTTCTGCTTTAGGGATACC
>CM053742.1:111966694-112015944 GCA_028658305.1 Pachyuromys duprasi | reverse complement strand
TGGCAGTTAATTTCTTCTCCATTTCTTTGAGGGTTTTGTTCATTTCCTCTTTTTGTCTCTCTTTTTGTTCCTCCAATATCTGCATAATCAAAGCTTGAATATAATTTTCCTATGTCTCCGCTGAATTAAAATCTCCCCTGCTTTTGGGTGTTTCTGGTGGGGCCATGGTGTCCTTATTTTTGTTGGGTGAGTTCTTTTGCCGATTTCTGGGCATTTGTTTATATATAATCAAGGAGCTGTTTGTGCTTTAAGGCTGAGCTTCAGTCTGGAACTGTCAATCTCTTGTGCCAGGAGTATTCTTCAAGAAGATCAGGGATTTCCAGTGGTTTGTTAGTTTGTGTTGTTGCCTCAGTTGAACTCTGTTGTGGGCTCTGTGTGCCTGGCTTCGTGCTCTGTGCTAGAAACTATGAGTACTGCAGGCTGGTCACTCCTCTGGTCTAGAGGTTTATTTCCTCAGTCTTGTGAGATGTCAGCTGGGTGCTTTGTGCTCCATCCTGGGCTTGCTGCTAAGGGCTCTCCCCTGGACTGGAGACTTGGTGCCCCCCTTCTTGGCCAGGGGCTGTGAACCACGGTCTGAGATGATATTTGGGGCACACACAGTGGGTCTGGTTTGGTTGCAGGCGTTGCCGAGCGGTGTGCACCCGCTGTAGGTAGGCCTGTTTGAAGAGGTGCCCTGGGCCTTCTCTGGCCCATGGACACACACACAGGGACCAAGGTGGTTGCTGGATCCCTGAGCAGTGTGCGACCACAGTGTGCAGTCTGGTCAAAACGGTTCCCCAGTCCCTCTCCGTCTGAGGTGGTTCCAGTGGCGATAGGAGTGTGCCTGCCTTACACCCGCTGGTTGAAGCAGAACCTGTGTCCTTTCCAGACTGGCCTGCAGACTCACACAGGGACTGAGGTTTTTGCTAGCGGCCCCAAGCAGAGTGTGCCTGCAGTGTGCAGTCTGGTCAGAACGGTTTCCCCATCCCTCTCAGTCTGAGGTGGTTCCAGTGGCGATAGGAGTGTGCCTGCTGTACACCTGCTGGGTGAAGCAGATCCCCGGACCTTCCCAGACTGGCCCGTGGACTCACACACTGACTGAGGTTTTTGCAGGCGGATTCGAGCAGTGTGTGCCCGCAGTGTGCAGGTCAGACAAAATGGTGCCCAGGTCATCCTCAGTCTGCCCCAGAGACTATGTGGTCCAGTTTAGTATGGTGGCTGCTGGCGCCCTGCGCATCTACTCGCTCAGATCAGAGCTGTGCTCTGCCGGTCACCCGGAGATTTTTCTGGGGAATAACTGGGTGTCCCTAGTGTTTTCCCACTTGATTTTCTTGCCATAGGAGTTCTGCTCACCTGGCAATCACAAATACTGGTGTTTTAGGTCCCAGAGTTCAGTCTCCTAGTCGCTGCATTGTTTTTGCTGACCTAGTCCTCAGACACAGTGTCCTCTCGTGGCAGCCATCTTGGATCTCCCCAACATGTGAATTTTTAAGAAACATATCTAAACCACAGTAGTAGACTCCTTAATTCGAAATCTTGTTTTAATAACACAAAATTCATTCATTCCCTTCCTGAACCCCAGAATCTTAAATCTTCCAACATCAATATACACTCCAAATCACATCTGAGGCTCCAGCATTAGCACCTTGTCAAATAATGATTTTTTTAAAAAACAATTTAACAAGTCTGAGTTTTGCTGTGCATACCTGTAATCTCTTCACCTGCAGTAGCATTTCAAACTCCAGGCTAGCTAAACGTTGTATTGAGATATAGTCTTTAAAAGAAAAGAAAATAGAAACAAAAAAATCTATTTATAGAATTCCAAGATATTTTACTGAGACAGAGTCAGGATGATTTTCCTACTCCAAAAAATAGAAACTGGCAAGGAGGATGTAGCAATTTCCAAAAGAAAAGATCAAAACACAGTAATCCATCATTAAATCTTTGTGCTCCAAGTCTGAAATCTGTTTCAAGGCTTCATTGAGAGGCAGGTCCCAAGATTTTGTGGTAGCCTCACTTATTTGGTTTCCACATGGTCATTCTCCAGAGCTGCTGCCTGATGCTAGCAGTTTTTCCAGGTAGGTGGTTGATGCTGTTGTCTCTGCCTTTCTAAGATTCTGTTTTTTGGCTGTCACAACTCTGTCAGGCAGGGTCTTATAACAAGGTCTCTGTGGGACTCTGATCCTTTGACAAACTTTCCACTTCTTTTTAGTCTGTTTTATTTTTTAATATAATTTTTTAATTTATTAAAATTCATTCACTTTGTATCCCAGCTGTAGCTCTGCCTTCATCCCCTCCCAATTCTGCCCTCCCTCCCTCATCTGCTCACATGCCCCTTCCCTAGTCCAGCCTTGTTGCAAGTAACCATGACTTCTTGACTTTTACTTTCTTCACACTAGCATCTGTGGATGTCAATGCCAGCTACTAGCACCACCAGCTGATTATTAATAATTATAATCCAAGCTAATCTTACCATCAAGCAGTTAATTAACCACACCCTTATCTCTTATAAATGTTTATTTTTTCCTTCCATTGCCAGTTTGTTGTACATTTTCTAAATATTTCTATACTGTTTTGCTTTTCAATCTCAATGTATTTGACTAAGGATATCCAGCAATAATGATGTAGCATGTTGAATATTCTGGATATTGTTTTCCATATAGCTTCTGAGAAAAAAAAATTGATCATCTCTTACTTTAAAATTTGGCCTGCTATGAATTTTAGGGTGGAAACTACAGCCAAGTTTTATATTGTGCTGTAACAAGATTACATTTCACCTTGTATTTTCAGTAATTCTTCTCATTTCCAACTGAGATTAGCACCCTGGTCTCCTTAGCTTCTGACCCCTTGTCAGAATTCCCAGTAACTCACTATTATGGTACACCAGGCTTTTAATACCTGTTCCTTCAAACAATTTCAATAAAAGTGTAACCCAGATTGAATTCTACATAAATAGGTTACAAATTCTCATGATGTACTCGTCAAATTGCCTCCTAAATATCTTTTGTAGATGCTGGTAGCTTAGTCTCTTTTCAGCTTTGTTTAGACAAGCTTCTTTTCACAATTTTCAGTAACAATTGCAGTGACTCCTAACTGTTCAAAGGGCTGAGAATAAAGGGGTTGTTGAATGCCCAAATATAAACAAGTCATGACTGGAAAACTAGCTCAGGAATTAAGAACATTGCTTCTCTTCCAGAGAAATTGTTTCGTTCCCAGGACCCATATAAAGCAGAACATAATACCCTGTAGCTCTAGTTACAAGGGATCAGACTCCCTCTTCTGGTCTTCACAGGTTCCTGTGTGTGTCTGTGTGTATGTGCATATATGCAGGTACACCACTCACACACACACACACACACACACACACACACACACACATCTATGTCTCAAAGGTGGAACAGAAAGAATATAAGAGCTACAAGAAGGGTGACAAGAGGTGTGAAATGCTGACGTTAAGGCATGACATGACTGCTGTACTCTTGAACTCACAGCAGTTGCAATAATCTTCACAAGATCTGTACAAAAATGGGCCTGCTAACATCTCGACACAGTGTAAGTCATGGTGGCCCACACCTCCTTGAGGACTTCTATGTAGTTAATGGTTGGTGAGAGACTTCCTGTGGAGATATAAACACGCATGGTACTCACTCCAAGAAGGGAGCCTGTAAACCATGAAAGTGATGATTGTATTAAAGTCCAACCTGGTAAACCAATGCATTTTTATTGTGATTAATTACAGGAATATAAGAGAGGGGCTACTTACAGGAGTAGGAATGACTCAAAAGCAGCTGCGTCACCAAAAAGCCCACTCCCAAAGCAGATGATGACACCTTGTTGCATCCCGAGAGCTCTCTGAACCCCTTTCAGTCAGTTCTGCACAAAAAGGTTCTCCTTTTTATACCCCTGCTGGTCAGTTCCTTCTCTTAGCAATTGTTTCCTCTTTCTTTAAAGCAAAGGCCTTGCAAAAATCTTCCAAAGACCCTACTTGTGCCAACATGTGATATTTTACCTCCTGAGTTTCTGAGCTTTCCTTTCCTTACTGGAGGGAAAATTAAAATTTGGAGGAAGCATCCCATTATGAGAAAGGAGGAGATATTTTCTCCTGTAAGTGTAGCCACCAGTGAGGTGTCCATGGACTTGTAAAGAAACCCTCACTCAGGTTTCTATCTACAACCCTAATGAAATCCAGAGAGTCACACATATGAAGACACGAAAGAGGAGCTAGTTAGAGAGTGAAAGAATATTGGTGGGAGAGGTGGCAAGATACTGTCATGAGGTGAATATGATTGAAATGCATCATATATCTGTATAGAAAGATCATGATGAAACATATCATTATGTGTAATTAATATATCTTAATAAAATTATTGAAAAAATTAAGTTTCAAGTGAATTTTAACTAGAATAGAATGCTCCTTGATACCAGTTTTCTTATCATTTTGCTTTTTGTAATGCATAATATATGAGGTATACCAACTTTATACAACAGGTTCATTTAGTTCATAGTTCTGGAAAGTTAAGGGAATGGTATAAGCATCAAGTTGCATTTGATAGGGATATATGAGAAACAGTGAGAGGTAGAGATCATATTACCAAGTAAAAGACAGAGTGAAAGTGGCCAGAAATAAGTTCTCAATAGATCCCAATTTTTGTATTATCAACACAATATTTGTATGCATTCTTTTGGGAATTTCATATCATGCACCTCATCGCACTCATGTCCCAGTCCTTCCATGTCCACTGCACTGACCTAGTGACCTCTCTCCCCAAAACAAATTTAAACTTCAAAAAAAAATCTAATTTGTGTTATCTATATACTCACTTTAGCATAGTAAAGCTCAGTGGTGTGCCCCTTAAACAGAACTGAGTCCTTCCCCTTCGATTGAAAGTGGTCTTTGACTTACAGAAGCTTTTCAGTTTCAAGGGATTCCATTTATTAATTTTAGGTCTTAGAGGATGAGCTGTTGGTGTTCTGTTCAGGAAGCTGTCTCCTGTGCTAATGAATTCAAGGCTCTTTCCCACTTTCTCCTCTAGCAGATTTAGTGTATCAGGTTTTATGCAGAGGTCTTTGATCTACTTGGACTTGAACTTTGTAATTTTGACTCCTTTGTTAAAACTCAGGCACGTATTTTATTTCTGTGTATTCAATTTTCAATTCCATTGATCAACCAGACCATTTTATACCAGTACCATGCATTTTTTATTACTACTGCTCTGAAGTATAGCTTGAGGTCAGGTATGGAGATACCTCCAGAAGTTGTATTATTGTATAGGATTGTTTAAGCTCCTCAGGATATTTTTGCTTTTCCATGTGAAGTTTAGAATTGTTCTTTTTAAATCTGTGAAAATTTATGTTAGTATTTTGATGGGTATTGCATTGTATCTACAGTTTGCTTTTGGTGTGATGGTCATTTTTACTATGTTAATCCTACTAATCCATGAGCATGATAGATCTTTCTATCTTCTGCTATCTTCTTCAATTTCTTTCTTCAGAGACTTCGAGTTCTTGTCATACAAGTCTTTGACTTCCTTGATTATAGTTACCCCTGGATACTTCATAGTATTTGTGGCTATTGTGAAGGGTGTGGTTTCCATAATTTATTTCTCAGCCAGTTTGTCATTTGTATACATGATGACTACTGATATTTTTAAAACTTAATCTTGTATCCAGCCACTTTGTGGAAGGAATTTATCAACTGCAGGAGTTCTCTAGTAGAATTTGTGGGGTTGCTTACGTACACTATTATATCATCTGCTGTTAGTGATACTTTAACTTGTTCCTTTCTGATTTATATAGCTTTGATTTCCTTGAGTTGTCTTATTGCTCTAGCTAGAATATCTGGTACTATATTGAAGAGATGTGGAAAGAGTGAGCAGCCTTTCCTTGTCCCTGATTTTAGTGGGATTGCTTTGAATTTCTCTCCATTTAGTTTGATGTTGGATATCAGCTTGCTGTATGTACCCTTTATTATGTCTAGGTATGGGCCTTGTACCTCTGATCACTCCAAGACTTTTATCATGAAAGCGTGTTGGATTTTGTCAAAGGCTTTTTCTGCATCTAACAAGATGACCATGTGATTTTTTTTTCTTTCAGTTTCTTTAAATGGTGGATTGTGTTGATGGATTTTTGTATGTTGAACCATCCGTAGGTTCAACATACCTGAGATGAAGCCTACTAGATCATGGTGGCCCTGGACTTTTTTTGGTTGGGAGACTTTTAATGGTCACTTCTATTTCCTTAGGGGTTGTAGGGCTGTTTAAAATGTTTGCCCCATCTTGATTTAACTCTGGTAGTTAAATCAATCAATAAAATCATCTATTTCCTTTAGATTTTTCCAAATTTTGTGGAATACAGGTTTTTGAAGTAAGACCTAATGATTTTTTTTAATTTCCTCAGTGTCTGTAGTTATGTCCCCCTTTTAATTTCCGATTTTGTTAACTTGGGTACTGTCTCTTTGTCTTTTAGTTAGTTTGGCTAGGGATTCTTATCATAAGTTTCAAGAGCTCTTTTTGATGGTGCCCTGTTTAGGCTGCTACTCTTTGGGGGGTGAGGTGGGGATAGGGGTTGTCACAGAAGCCCTCTATATTCTTCTTTCTCAGCTGTGCATCTGTAGTCATCTATATCACTGAAAAAGGTGCTTTCTTGCCCTCTCCAATCAGTGGGAACAGAGATCATGGTCTTCAGCACGGTTTCAAGTGACAGCACAGACCACAAACATGACTTTCACTGCAGTAGGACCACGGACCCAGACAAGGCCCTCAGAGGCAGCCCAAGTCACAGATATCACCATGGCCTCAGGTGGCAGTACAGGCTATTCACATCAATATGCCTCACCCCTGGTGGCAGCTGGGCCTACAGACATCAACATAAACCCCAACTATTATTGTTATTAATTAATTATTTAATTATTTTAGAGCCTAAGTGCAGCCAAATCCCTCTTCTCATCCCAGTCCCACCCTCACACCCTCTTCACACTCTTTCCCCACCCATTCTCCTTAGAGAAGAGGAGACCCTCCCCCCATGGGTACCAAACAATGCTTAGCACACCAAGTCTCAGCATGACTAAGCACATACTTGCTCACTGAGGCCAGACAAGGCATCCTAGTTAGGGGAAAGAGCTCCAAATGCAGGCAACAAAGTAAGGGACAGCCCCTACTCGCATTGTTAGGGGACCCACATGATGATCAAACTGCACACCTGCTACATATGTGCAGGGTCTAGGTCCAACCCAAGCATGCTTTTTGGTTCCTGGTTCAATCTCTGAAAGACCTCCATAGGCCCAAGTTAGTTCACTCTGTAGGTCTCCTTGTGGTGTCTTTGACCCCTCTGGCTCCCTCAATACTTCCTCCTACTTTTCCACAAGACTGTGAGTCTCTGCTTCTGTTTCCATCAGCTGCTTGATGAAGCCTCTCAGAAGACAGTTATGCTAGAGTCCTGTCTACAAGCATAGCAGAGTAGCATTAATAGTGTCAGGAGTTGGCTTTCTCCCACTGGGGAGGCTCTCAGGTTGGGCCAGTCATTAGTTAGTCATTCCCTCATTTTCTGATCCACCTTTATTCCTGCACTTCTTGTAGGCAGGGCAAATTTGGGTTGAAGGTTTTATGGATGGGTTGGCGTCCCCTTCCTTCCGCTGGAAGTCCTGCTACAGGAGGTAGCTGCTTCAGGCTCCATATGCCCTGCTATTAGGAGTCCCAGCTAGAGTCACTCCTCATTGACTTTCTGGAGTCTTCTCTGTCCCAGAGATGCCCTCCCACCAATTTCTGTTTTCTCTCTCAGTCCCCCTGCTCTTCCCACACCTGAACCCTACCCTCATTCCCCACACCAACTCCTCTCCCACCTACTTCTCCCCACCCCCACACTCCATCTACTTTAGATGTCCATTTTATTTCACATTCTGAGTAAGATCCAATCATCTTCCCTTGGGCCCTCTTTGTTACTTCTTTATGTTCATGGTTTGTAGCATGGTTATCCTGTACTTTATGGTTAATATCCACTAAGAAGTGAGTACATACCATTCATATCTTCTGGGTCTGGGTTACCTCACTCAGGATGATATTTTCTGGTTCCATCCATCTGCCTGAAATTTTGCCAGGTCCCTGTTTTTAATTGCTGAGTAGTATTCCTTTTTGTAAGTATACCATATTTTCTTTATCTATTCTTCAGTTGAAGGACATCTACATTGTTTCCAGTTTCTGGCTATTATGCATAAAGCTGTTATGAACATAGTTAAGGAAATGTCCTTGTGGTATGGTGGAGCATCTTTTAGTTATATGCTCATGAGTGGTATAGCTAGGTCTTGAAGTAGAACTATTCACAGTTTTCTGAAAAAGCAGCAGACTGATTTGCAAAGTGCTTTTCCAAAGTGGTTTTGCGCTCCTACCATCAATGGAAGAGTGTTCTCCTTGCTCCACATCCTCATCAGCATGTGCTGTCACTTGAATTTTTGATCTTAGCCATTCTGACAGATGTAAGATGGAGTCTCAGAGTCATTTTGATTTGCATTTCTGTGATGACAAAGAACAATGAACATTTCTTTAAGTGTTTCTTTGCCATTCAAGATTCTTCTGTTGAGAATTCACTATTTAGCTCTGTACCCCATTTTAAGTTGGGTTATTTGGTTAGTTGGTGTTTAATTTCTTAAGTTCTTTATATATTTTGGATGTTAGTCCTCTGCCAGATACAGGGTTGGTGAAGATCTTTCCTCATTCTATAGGCTGCTATTTTGTCCTATTGATGAGCTGAGGAAGAAATTAAAGAAACGATACTCCTCATGATAGACACAAATAATATAAAATATCTTGGTGTAACAATGACCAAGCAAGTGAAAGGCCTATATTACAAGACCCTCAGAAAAGAAAAATTGAAGATGATATCAGGAGATGGAAAAATCTCCCATGCTCATGGATTGGTAGGATTAAAAGCAATCTATAGATTCAATGCAATTTCCATCAAAATTCTAACACAAATCTATTTTTTTTTTCCGAGACAGTTTTTCTCTTTGTAGTCCTGGCTGTCCTGGCCTCCGTTTGTAGACCAGGCTAGCCTCGAACTCACAGCCTCTGTCTCCCCTAAGTGCTGAAATTACAGGTGTATGACACGTTGCCTGGCACTGACACAATTCTTTGCAGATGTTGAAAGAACAATTCTCAACTTCATATGAAAAATGAAAACCCCAGGATAGCTAAAACAATCCTGTACAATAAAAGAACTGCTGGAGGTTATCACCAACCCTTATTTCAACCTGGGTCTTAATTCAACTACAAAAAAAAATATATTAATAAAAAATGGGACTTCATGAAACCGAAAAGCTTCTGTAAGGCAAAGAACACTGTCAATAGGTCAAATCTCCAACTCTTAAGGGTTCAATATTGCAAACCTGCCACACTTAGTACCAAACTTCCAATACATACACCTTTGGAAGACAAACTATATCTACATCTCATGTCAAATTTTCAACTTTAAATTTTCTTTCTTTCTACCTACTATTTTCTATTTGTCTAATTTTTTGTCCTTTTGTTTTATGCCCCCAGGCTATTATATTTGATTTCTATCTGTACCTTTATTTTCTTTCATCTTCCAGTCTTGGATTTAGCTTGTTCTTCCAGTTTTCCTATCAGGAAGGGTATTTTTGTTCTTTGAGAATTTTATGCATGTCTGTGCTGAGTTTTTGGTCATTTTCACTCCTGATTAGGTGCACTTTTCATCTTCTTCTTTCTCTTGCTAAAATCTGTCTTTCCCCCAGCCTATTTGTTTTGGGCTTCTTTTAGGAAGGCATAATAAATTTTAGAAAGTGTGTTTTATGTACCTATTTAAAACATCATATGTTAGTCATCCCTCATTCTATTTCTGTGGCATATTTATTTCATATGATGAATTGGATTTGTATATGTTTTCTTAGGGATTTTTCATGTTTATTAGAATATTTTGTTTTTATTCTATATCATGTTTTTGTCTAGCATTGGTACCAGGGTAATGCTAGCCTTGTAGAATGAGTTTGGAAGTTTTCTGTCCTGAATTTCTGTGAAGAATTTTAAGAAACATTAGTATTAGACCCTCTTTTAAAGTTAATAACTTCTTGGTTTAATTTTGTTATGTCATACATGTTCAGAAATTTATCTGTATTGTTTAGACTTTTTGACTTGTAAACATACAAGTTTTCAGAATAACCCCTAATGACCTTTTGTGACTTTGTTTTATCAGATATTGTATGAATATTGTCATCACTAATTTTATTTGTGATTCTTCATTTTTTTCTGTTGGTGTGGTGAAAGGATTGTTGATCCTGGTTTTGTTGTTGTTGTTGGTTGTCTCCTTTGTTTTTCATAGAACCAGTACTCTAGGGACACTAGCAAGATGGCATGGTGAATAAAGGTACTTGCCACTAAAGATGAAAGCCTGAGTTTGATCCTTGGGATCCACATAGCATGTTCCCCACAAGTTGACCTCTAACCTCCACATGTATGGTATGCGCATGCATACTCCCCAGATAAATAAATAAACAAATGTAATATATTCCTGTGGATAAACACTAATCACCTAATCTTTATGATTTTTTTAAAATTCTGCTCTGGGTTTTCTTTCATGTTACTAACCTTAAATTCATGATTGCTTTTTGACATCCTTGAGGTATATCATAAGGTGGGTATTTTAAATATATCTGGTTCTTGCTCTCTCTGTTGTAGACATGTTTGGGTACAAATGATACACACCATAGGTTTTTATTATGTTTTACTTTCTTTTTTGATTTAAGAAATTATTTTCCACAAATTTCTGAAATATCAAAAGTTTTTCTTGTGTTTTCAGTGTGGTGTATTCAGGAACATAGAGCAGAAAACCGAGTGCTTTTAAAGGTGTTGACTTGGCCTAATGGTGCATTCTAGAGAAATTTCTATGTGCTGCTGAAATGAGTAAGCATTCTGCAACTGTAGTTCGGAAGTTCTATAAAAAGCAAGTTCATTTCATTTTAAGGAGAACTTAATGCTGATATTTCTGGTTGATATCATTCTTGGATAATCTGTATGTTCTTGAAAGTAAAGTACTGAAATATCATACTGTTATTGTCCTGGCAGGTAGCCATTTATTAGGCTCAAATGTTTGTCTGTTAAGATTACATGCAGCTGTGCATGGTGGTACACACACATAATCCCAGCACTCAGAGGCAGAGGCAGGCTGATATCTGTGAGTTTGAGGCCAGCCTGGTCTACAGAGAGAGTTGCAGGACAGCCTGGGCCACACAGAGAAGCCCTGTCTCTAAAAACAAACAAACAAACAAAAACACGCAATGATATTAGGTGCATACCCATTTGCTATCATTGTATCTTCTTGATAAATTGATCCCTTGACCATTATAAAGTGATGTTCTTTGATTCTCCTTAGAGGTTTTGCCTTGAAGACTCCTGTTCACTTTACAATTCCCTTTCCTTGGAATGTCATTTTCTGGATTTCCCCCTTTAATTCTGTGTGTTTTAATGCTGACTTGTGTTCCCTTAGGCACTCTTATTTTGTATGGATGGATGTATTTATTTACCTTTCATCCATTCAGCTAATCTGTCTTTTCTAATTGGAATATACAATCCATTTTTATTTAAGGTTATATTATTGAATGTTATGCAGCTATTCTTGTCATTTTTTCCTTAACTGAAATCTTTTGTTCTCTTGTTTGTGTCTTTATCTTTGCGTTTTGATGATCTGCTGTGTTTTAAGGTTTTACTTGATTTATTTATTTATCCATTCATTCATTCATTTATTGTGTTAATTTGTTTATAGTAGTGGCTATTTAGCACCAAAGCTCTTGCATGTGACTTAAACACTCTAAGACTGAGCTACACCCCCCACCTCATTTATGTATGTGTGTTGGGGTGGGGGTTAATAGTAGGTAAGAGACAGGGAACATCCAGAGGCTTCTGGGTGAGTCCAGAGCAGAGAGCAAAAGAAACTGGACATGAGCAGGGCTACCCTCAAGAGAAGCAGGAATAGCGAAGGCAGAGGAAAACCTTATTTCGTAGGAGGGAAGCCTGGAAACCACAGCAGCCTGTGAGCTAGCATGGTGGAGGAGTAGTGGAGGGAGGTGATTAGGGCCAGGAGACTAACTTGGACTTTGAAATGCATGACTTTGAGTGCATGTGAATAGGGACTGAAGGAGCATGCGTGGAGCCCCCACATGGGCTTTGATGCAACCACAGTTATCTGCCAAGGGAAGTGTTGTTGCACACTACAGATAGAAACCCATTTTGCAAGTTCATGAGAAATGCTGGGTATAAGCTCTTAGCAATTCTTGTATAGTTCATTTTGAGCTAAGCCAAGACTGTTATTTCTAGACTTATGCATTCCCTTTTGGAATTAGGGGAATTTGAGCTTCCTTTGGACTTGACAGTGTGTTTTTTGTTTGACTTATTGGGTTCTTCATTTCCAATATTTCTGTTGCATCTTTATTAAACTATCTCTTTCTTAAATTCCTCATTTGTATTCTTTATCGTCTCCCTAATTTAATTCAAATGTTTATATTATTCTCTCCCATCTCATTGAGCTTTTAAAAACATCAGTGTTTTACATTACTATGCATTTCACCCATTTCTGTCTTTGGCATGCAAACCACAGCTCTTATCTTAAAAGGAGTAAAAGAAAATTGATTCTGGATTCATTTTGAGTACCTATGGCCTGGGAACAGCAATTTAGGTCATTCCAAATTCTATACTCCAACATGGAAGCAGTTTCCCATTTTTTTTTTTATAGTTTTACAGAACAAGGAAAGTCATAAATTAAGGCATGTTAAAAATACATTGGTGGGTACACCAGACAGGCAAGTAGTGGGAGATGGTGGAAGACTTTTTATAGGCTTAACATGTTATTTCATGACATTCTTAGCATGGGGTTGGTGGATGCTGCCAAGTTAATAGCTTCTAAGAGATTTTTGTTTATTATCATGAGGTGTTAGTTCTAAGTTAACAGGTTCAAAAAGGTTTTTTATTTGTTATTACGGGGTGTTAGTTCAGACACAGAGTTGGACAAGGAATGGCTTTTCCAGAAGTTACAACTAACTCAAGATTCAGTAATTAGACCTGCCAAATTCCAGTACTGATTCAGTAATTAGACCTGTCAAATTCCAGTACCGAAATTCCAATCAGTACTGAAATTCCACAGTACTGGAATTCCAATCAGTCCCTCCATCTCTGCAGACACAGACTTCTTCCAAGAGTGTTACTTGTTTCTGTTTGTTTGTTTGTTTGTTTCCACAGCCAGACACAGACTCTTTTCAGGAATTTTCATTCACACAATTTTCAGAAACCTTTTTCTAGAGTTATATTTTTCAGTATACTACTTTTTAAATATTTCTTTTGTTCTTATGTTGAGATAGATACATCTGGTATATTGGCTACTTTATCACTTTTATGGATGGCCTTCTCACTGAATATGGTTTTATTTTCAATGGTGCACGTCCTATCTCTTTTACTTCTGTTGCTGCTATTAGTGAATTTGGACATAACATGTCAGACTCTGGGACCAACTCTCTCTGCAAGTTGACACAAGAGTTGAGATACTTCAGCACTTGAGGTAATTTTTCTTTAGACAGTACAGTATGTGATATCTACTGTGCAATTACTCCTACAGACAAAAATAACTGTGACCTTAAAGTTGATGGGACTTTCTCAAGTACCATCAAAGTGACTTCTCATGCAAAAGCCTCTGGCACTGGTCGTACAAATAGCGGTGAGTAGGTGTTTTTTAGCAGTAGGCAGTGATAGGAACCATGGAACATCCTGTTTTGCTTACACTCACTCTGGTTAATAATATTTGATTAATAAGTCTGCAGGAATTGTGAGCAGTGGGGACTGTATAAGTGTTATTGCACCAGAAACTGAGGTGTGCTACCTCTCTGCTCTTCCTGGAGTTCTGTCCCTAGCACCAGTGGTTCTCCATAGCTTGTTACACCTAGGCAATAGCTGGGTCTGTTCTCGCTGTAACTGTTTCAGCCAAAGTGCATTCAAGGGAGAAAAGAACCTTGGGTAATGGCTAGAATTAGGCAAAACAGCTCTTATGACCACTTTATTTTTTTGCTGTCCACTCACAGGGGTGATATGACAGTAGAGGTTATTCTCTTTTGCTACCTCACGAGCAGAAAGTGATCTGATCCAGGCAGTTACTTCCCAGCTCTCCCTACACTGTGCACTACAGACATAAGGTTACAGCTGGAGAGTAGATTGATAAAGACCACTCCAGTAAATTTCCTGTGGGCAGAGGAGCCACCAGAAGTAGGTTCTTTCCCCATTCTGTGAGTTCTGGGCTATACTGTGCAGGAGTGACAAGAACTACAAACATGACTGGTCTCAGAGGGCAGGCTCCTTCCCTAATGTCTAGTTCTTGAGGTATACAACTTGCTTTTCTCTGTGTTATACATGTCTCCTTTCAGTGCAGGGCATTCAGGAAGTTTGAGTCTCTACTGAGCCAAATTTGATGTGTGAGGCAGCTACCTAGTGGGAACAAAATGAGGTATCTGTGGTATTCCATAAATGGAAATATGCAGGAAATTCTGACCCTTAAAACATTTCAAGACACCAGCTCCCATATCAAAATTACTCCCCGCTATTTCTCCCTGCAAGTTCACTAGAAGGTGGGTGATAATCTTTGCCAAAGCATAGCTTCTATGCTGATTTAAGGTTACTTATCCAAGTAGATCACAAAGCTATATGTCTTCTAAACTTTCCAGTAGCTAGTATTGCCAGCACCCATGTTCATAGTTTGTTGGACTTTTCCATCTTTACCCCTGCAAAGGAGAGATTTCATCGGTTGTACAACCTGGATGAAATGTGCTGTTATCCACATTTCTCAATCTTTGACCTTTCATTCTACTTTGATCTTTCCGATTTTCAGTGTTGCCGCATGATAACTTCAAAACTCATCTATATGTATCTGTTGCTTTGTCAGAGAGCATATATGCACTGGGTGCCTCCTTTGGACACCTTGAAACAGCTCTGTAGTGGAAGTTTTGAAAATTAGAGAAGCACTTGTGCTAAATTCTAAATTATCCCTTGAGCTTATGAAATGGCTACACTTACAGTTATAATGTCTATAATAGAAGTAAAAGACAACCATTTAAATTTGTTGGACAGTGATCTACTGTGAATTTTCAGCATCAATTTGGACTTTTGCATAATTTTTTTAATTTGAATTTATCTTATTCTATCTTTTAAATAAGCAATAAGGACTTTTTGATTGTTTTATTGTTGACTGTGTTTACTCAGAGAGAAAACTTTTTTCAATTACTCACTACTGAAAGAGACCTTTTCTTTTTTTCCTGCAATAAGAATTTCTACCCCTTGTTCCAGATGAAAGCACTCTTATCATCCAAATCCTCTACAAATTTGCTTATTTCACACTGAGACATTGTCTCTGTTTTCAAAGCTGTTTGCTATTCAAACATTTCCAAAAGACAGTCTAAAACAGGGAACAGTCACTGCCTTATTTACCAGATGGGCGAGACAGAAGTGACTTCTACCAATATGTGGATGAAGGCAGTGGTAGTGTGTAGCATTTTAAAATGCTATGGCACCAAATTTCTCCTAACTTAAACTCCTACCAGCACTGTTTGGGATCTCTCTATCTATAGGCTAATGCATACTGTCAACTATCATGTTGCTGATCTAGTTGTGTATCATAGATCATATATTAATTTCATTTCCATTTTCTTGCTTCATCATGAGACTCACATATTCAACAAACATTTATAACTGTGTTCTATATTCTAAGTATTCTTTTTAATAAGTACACGGAATGTATTGGTAATAATAAGTGAAGAAAAAAAGAGCACTTTTGGGGCCTTAATGTTGTAATAAGACAAACCGAACATTTTATTTCAGTGGCTTATTATAGGAATGTACTCATACTGACTGTGTAGTCCACTGCTTTTCTGAACTGTCTACTCACAACATTTGTCCAGTTTTCTCTGACTTACTTGTTTTTTTTCAACTGTGTGTGTCTCAGTTTGAACTCAAATCTGATTTTGCCTACTTAATGATACCTTTTGTAAGTAGAAAGTTTTATGTCTTATTTTAATTATATTCATCACAACTCTTTTGAGACAGAATCTCATGATTTAGCTCTTGCTGAACTGGAATTTACTATCTAGACCGGCCTAATTTTGAACTCACAGAGATCTGTCCGCCTCTGCCTCTTTAATGCTGAGATTCAAGGTGTGCACCACCACACCTGGCATATGCCTTCTTTTTAATTTGCACATTTGGGGCTTTTAGTATTTAGGTACTTTCATAGATAAAAATTAAACATTCTCTTACAATTTCTTCTAAATGTTTTATGTTATGTTACCTTTCTTATTTGGGTATTAAGAGGATCCATTTGAAATTAATTTTATAAGGTACAAAGATACTTTATTTTTTATATGGATAACAAATTAATCTAGCACCACTTACTGAAGAGAATAATGTTTATTATGACTTGAAATGTCAAGTCTATGACTGAGGTTTCCTGTGTGTAAATTTGTTTCTAGTTCATTTGCTATGTTCCACTGGTATATTTTATTTCCCTCCTCTAATTCCCAAGTGTTTATAGAACATTCTCTGGATTTCCAAACTAATCTTGATAAAATGTAACACAAATCATGATATTCCCATGCTCTGACTCCCTGAAGGTCTTCCCCTTTCACTCAGGTAATAATAAAATTCCATTGTAGAGATTATAACCTGCAGGTCTCTAGACTTTCTGGCTCCTCAGCCTCTGCAACTTCTTTTGTATCACCCCTCCCACACACAGTTCTCAACTCCACCCACACTGCCATCCTGCCTGCTTCTCCTCAAACATACCAGGACTTCTATGGCTAAGGAACAATTGTTATCAGTCTATCTGGCATACACATTCCCCTGTTGGTTGCTAAAGGCCATTTCTCAGACCACTTCTCAACTACCTTTATGTTTGTACCCAAAAGCCTAGCATTCCATGTGGCCTTCCCTGGCTACCATCTGTCTCAAAGTTATTCCTTTCTACAATTTCATTTCCTTGGCCCTTGCTTTGTCATTTTCATCCTTAGCACCTGGCCAATGAAACTTTATTATGTACCTTTCTTGGTTACTGCCTAGCTTCCACACTAAAATGAAAGTCACAATAAGTTAGGAACCTTTTCATTTATTCCATTTGTTCTTTGCTGCATCTGTGCTTGTCTAGACAAGTGCCAAAGCCCACCCAAAGTAAATATTTATGAGAAGAAGATAAAACAAATGGACTGAGAGAGCAGATTTCCATGGGTTTAGTCTCAAACGTATAAATGCAGATACCTCCAGGAAACATATGTGTGTTTTATCAGAGTGAAAAGGACAACTGGAGGAGTGGACATCAGGAACATTGTGAGACTAAAGATGACTGAACCCTTCCTCCCACTCTACCAGCTACTTGTGTCTTTGTTGGACTGTGAGTCTTAATTACTGTGTTTTTTCATTTGGTTTTCAGGGCACTCCAGAAATGGAAATACATTGTGTAAACTCTTAGAAAAATGAAAACTCTTATTTTATATAGGAAATAATGAAACTCAAAGGCCAGACAAAACATAGAAGCTAGATAAATGTGGCTCCTGGGTAATCAGCTGGTATTGGCTAGACAAACTAATATCACATAGGAAGGAAAACTGAACTCTGCTCTGGTGAGGTCAGCATGTCATCTGTAATTCTTCAGGCATTCAACCTCTGCCCAGGGTTTTCTAGAATGTTCTTTCAGTCTCCAGTGATCCCTTCCTTACTCTATTATCTATGCATTTCCAGCATAGACAGAATAGACAACATTCTTTCTTTGGGGTAGAAGGTTAGTTAAGGGTGCGGCTTCAGAAACCAAAGGACACATTTTGAAAGATTTCTGTAAGACAGGGTAAAGGGGAACTGGATAGAGACCTGTGTTCTGGACACCATAGTTCTGAAGGACTTTATTGAGGTTGCTGTTTCTTCTGCTCACCAGCTATAACCCATCCACAACACAATATGCAGTTGAAGGAATTAGTTGTACAAAGTCACAATACCCACTCTTATTGCCTATAGCTTATACATCATCTGCCAATGAACAGCTGCATGGGCTTCCACTACTGTTCAACATGAGTCCAAGGGGCCATAATTTGGCCATGGGTACCAAAAAAAGTGTCAGGGCCTAGAGGCTTTATGAGAGAGGTCTCTTCAGAGTAGTGGCTACTTAGGACTTTGGGCCTCTCTTTGCTGGTTTGCTAAATGAAGCCAGCTGTGGTAACAGGAAGCCATGACATAAGAATGGATAGTCTGTTTCTTTTCATCTTGTGGATGGACTTTAGGCTCAATTATCAGATGCCTCTCCTGAGAGTGGTGAGGGATATTAAAGCGCAAGGATGAACAATAATAGGACTCTTAGAGCAACTGGGCAGGATTTCATTTTTTTCCCCAGATAAAGTACGTTCTAAATTCTTGATAGCATCTCTTAATTCTGTGAGCTTCATCCTTCAGAAGTATTGTTTACTCAAAAAATGGGAAATGAATAATGACATTGAGGTCCTAGGTTTCCTATACTGAGTCCCCTGGAACTATAAGGAGACAGCCCACAAGCCACTGCCTCAGAAACACCATTACTGTGTCTGGGTTTGAAAGCTGAGGTTCTGCTTGGCAGGTATGACACAGACTCCTGATATGACAGGTGACCGATTGGTGGAAACCTGGCTCTTGATTCATTAGTCTGAGTTCTCCTGGTCAAAATGCCCGTCTAAGAAGCCCCCGCTACATCTGCTTTCTTCAACAACTGATAATTACTTTGTGAACAGAGCCAAAGTGGTCAGTGTGGATGTAGCCAGAAGTACAACTTTCTCTGAGGCTTTCCCAACCCACTTGGTCCCTGCTGATAATGCTTTCTAGAAACACCCCTTGAGGTATTCTTTATTCCTGGCAGTCAGTCTTCCCCTGAACATCTTCTCCTATCATTTTAAAAAACTTAACTTTGGCCCTCATCAAAACTTTGTTATGCTCCTTCTACTCCATTTATTTCACTTTCCTCTAAGACTCCTGATATCACTTTCTGTTATCCTTCACCCCCTTTCAATTACGTTTTTCCTGTGAATACCATGCATCCCCCATGAAACCCTCTTTTTCTTTCTCACTTTTCTAAGCAGTCACCTCCTCTGAACAACCTCCCATACCATCTCTAATTCCTCTCCCTCCCCCAGACCATACCAGATAATACCCATTCAATTTTCAGATGGCTGATTATAATAATAACGGTACTTTATTCACAGGTTAAGTTGACAGCTGTCCCTTTGTATCCCATCCACCAAACATACTCATCTCTTACACAAGACAAAGTTTTTACATATAACAGACCATGTCCACAGACTAGTATTTTTCAGAACAAAACAGCAGTGATGCTGACAAACATTCTGGGTTTTCAGAAACCCTCAGGCTTTTAATACACTGAAAACTTAACATTTTTTTGCACATCAACAAAGTTCACATTTGCTTCCTCACACTATGGAAAATTGATCCTACGAGTTCTTTTTAACTAAATCATAGACATAGATATGGAAATCATCATCAAACTTGATGAAATACACAGAGGGTTTAGCTTTAACTTGGTGAATGACCTTGCCTGTCCTCTTGGAGCCATCTTCTTTGGTGTATTCCACGTGTTTACCTATCAGGCCATCTACCACTCCTTCTGGCTCCCTGTCTGCTGGAGGAGATGCACTGGACTCTGGCATGATACGGAGGTCACCCTCTTTATAATCATCCAGAAGCTGGTACATGTACAGCACAGGATCTTTCTCATAGGTAATATAAAACCAGGCGTTCATGATAGGTGCTTGGGCCAGGACCATCCCCCTCCATTCATCCTTAGAGCCATGCTCACCCTCAAACATGTGTTCAACTGCTTTGCCAACTATGGTATTAGCAAGGCGTACATCGCTGACTCGAGAAAAGGACACCTTATCTGGAAGGATTTTAAGTTTTAAAATCCTTTCATCTCTGTGAAGTTCTAGTCCATAGACACAGTCAATTCCATCATATTTCACCAGATAGAGAGAGGGATTTATAGGAACCTGATCCAGAACAGTTCCTTTCCACTGTGTTATAGGCTCATTTCCTTCCTTCCACCCATGAGAAATTCTGCAGCCCACGATGTTCCTTCGGGACTGGGAAGAAGGACCGCTCCTTTGCTTCTTGTGAGCAGCCTTTTTCTTCTTGATGGTTGTAGAGCCAATGTGGTGGCCTATAGGTTCTCCCGTTTGCTCTCTTGCAGCTGCGTTTTTGTGAGGGCTCTTCATACCTGTAAGAAGAGGAGAGGCGCTAGGGAGAAACATTCTAGACAATGAAGTCCCTGTGTGTGATATGCACGTGTCTAGTAGCAGTATTCTATATCAAAACATGTTTGGATGCCTGCCTACATTATTACCCTCTTTCCAGGTTTGTTGGGTTACACAACAGAGTTAGAGAAGAGATGGCTGTGGAAGTTGTGGCCATTGAGAGCCAAGCAAGGGGCAGCTGGTTCTCTGTATATTTCCTAGCTCCACTGTAATCCTAGCTCCCACCACCACTCCATCTTCACATTCCCTATTTGTAGCCCCAATATCATATCTCTATATCCCTCGATGCAGTTTCCACGTCTCTTAACCATTGACCCCCGCTTTTCATCCTGCCCTTACTGCCCAAACCCATGCTCGCAGTCTATGCTTACTTCTTTCTATTTCTTCCAAATCATCCCCATTTCCCTTTGAGCGCCTACCACGAATCTGTCTCTCTTTCTAGCCACCTTTGTATAAGATTCCCGTGTTTCTTGCTCCGTGCCCCGCCCCCCAAAGCTCGGTTCCGAGTTTCCCTCAGCTCAAATCTTAGCACTCTCTCTAATTTTCCTGACAAGCAGGACCCCATTTCTATTTTCCAGCACCCAGTTCCGTGCTCACCTGCCCGCTGTCTGGGTTTGCAGCACTCACGTGCCCAAATCGGACACAAGACTGTTGCCTCTGTTGCGAGCCCGGAGCAAAGGATGATCAGCAGGCGAACAGCCAAATGAGTGCTTGTGAAGGAGGAGCTGAGGACAAGAGCCTGTCTAGGAAAGCCACGGGGCAGAAGACTGGAGCATCCAGGAAGTCCCTGCGCTTGGCTTTCTTTCCTTATTCCCGTGTGTCAGAGGCAGCAGTACCTGGGCCACTTCAGAGCTTCCAGCACTCGCTGCTGCCACTGCAGTCTCCTCCCTCTTTTCCTAGCGTAGCTTCCTGCCCCGCTAGAGGCCGCCCCTTCCTGCCAAACACCTCCTCCTCTCCCACTCCTCTTCACAGTTCTAAGCTCCTGTCCCAATCCCTTCTGCCAAATCAGGAGCCAGAATCCCCCCCCCCCCCACCTTCGTGCTTCCCTGGGCGCCCACAACACCTCTCCCACAGCTCTGAAGGATTTCCTCCTTCAGTTCAGGTTCCCCACCCCCACCTGCAACTCTACACTTCAAAGCCCCCAACTGCATCTGCTTTCCATCCTTCAGGAATTCGCTTTTCCTTTACCCCCTGCCCTCCTGGAGTTCTCTTTATGCAAAAACTGCCTTTCCGGTTGTTTAAGGCTAGTGGAGCTAGGATGAGAAAAGAGCCCTGATGCTCACTTCTATTTTCTGTTTGGACGCGATTTATAAATAAGTTTTGTTCATTGCTCATCTTCTTGAGGATATTAGCCTCTCAGATGCAGAATTGTATGCACAATGTGTGAATTTCTCAAATGTATTTTAAATCAGCTTCAGCTCCTTCTCGTTCTCTTTGCCTCATCACAAAACAGTAGTCCCATATTTCCTTTTCTTTTTTTCTATACTCTTAAAAGTGCTTGCATTATTTATGTAAACATGGTCTTTAAAAATTATCTGTAAAACAATTTTAGATATTTATGCAAAATACAAAGCATATGTGGCAATATGGGAAGCAAATACTCTCAGTTCAAAATTAACATTCATCTTTATCCAATGTTTCAAAACTAGAAACAAATATAACCCATAAGGTGTAATTTTTTATCCTCCAGTACATATCTTGTACTCTTATATACTTCAATGCTAAGAGTTTTTTAGACAAAGGTTCTTAGAATACACACACATCTAAAATAAAAAAAAACAATGTATGTATATTTATATGTGGATATTATATTTTATGACAAAAAATTTCAATCATAGTCCATGAAGTAAAAGTTCTTCACACTCTATAAAAAAAAAAAATAATTGTTCCTTTCAGGAGCCTAAACCTGAGATTTCCAGGAGATAGTTCTTGGATTTTTGACCCAAGTACATATTGTCTGATTACTACGAATACTAGGCTTGAGTACTAGCTCAGCAAGTCTTGCTCCCAAGTCTAACAAGGTGACTTGGATTCTAGAGACCCAGATGATGGTGGAAGGAGAGAACTGATTGCCACATGCTGTCTTCTGACCTCCACAAATGTGCCTCTCTCTCTCTCTCTCTCTCTCTCTCTCTCTCTCTCTCTCTCTCTCTCTATATATATATATATATATATATATATATATATATATATATATATATAATATATAAAAGATTGACTGCTCTACAGTATTTAAAACTACCACTCTGCTTGCTATTATCTAGCTAACATAGCTTTCTGTTAATACATATATCTACCCAGATGAATATTAAAGAAAACATCACACTGCTAGCAAGCCTAAAGGAGAATCACAAGATTTCTAAATTTTATTTTATTTTTGCTTTTTTGAGGCAGTCTCTCTACATAGCTCTGGTATCCTGGAACTCACTCTGTAGACCAGTTTGTCCAAGAACTCACAGAGAATCCCTTGCCTCTTCCTTTGGAGTTCTGGAATTAATGGTATGCACCACTATAACAAGCCAATTTCAAACACTATACAGGCAAGTTTATATCTTTTGAAGCCTGTTTTTTCATCAAATGTTTTGTTTTAAATATTTATCTTTCACAATTTTTATTCAAAGTCTACTGCACAGCACACATATCTGATGTTTATTTTGTTTTTGTTTTCTGAACTGTGAAACAACACATTCAAACATCTACAAAGATGCTGAGCCTTTTATCTGAATTCCATATTTCTTTCTAACCCTCCCAAAATGCTGTAATTAATATATTTGTCTATGTTTACCTGTGATTTGGTGTAGAGTAAATCCTGGAAAAACAGATACTGATTGTACACACTTCAGATTTTCTAAATTGACTCTTAAAGATACTTGATAGAAAGTTCCCAAGTTGCTCAAAGAATTAACCTTACCACGTTATACATTCAGTATTAAATGTCTATCTTGTTTCTCACAACCTAGTGAACTTTTGACAGTTTTCACAATTTTAGTGTGGACCAAAGTGGCAAGTATAAAATAGTAGTTAGGTAATCATAAGGTTTAGAGTAAAAACCTCAGCAATGGCAATCACAACTTGGCTACCTGTCTCCAACATACCAATTCAAGAAACTAGTCAAGAGTGAAAAACACAAACACACACAGGTGTCTTCAGTGTAGCCACATCAGGAAAAAGAACAGATAATATGGTCCAGTGACCCCCAAGTCCATTTTGTCCTTAAATAGAGGAAGAATTCAGCAGAGGGAACAAGAGGAATGCATAATTATTCAGTCCTGGTCAAAGTATGGTCTGGTTGATCATTCTCTCAGTTCTGGTTGTACAAGTTATTCTTAAGAAGTCTTGTCAGTATTTGAGATCAGTCTAGTCCCTACACAATCATTCTTTCTGCTTCAGAGATGCAAGCCTCTGGATCATGGATAATTATTCTCGCTTGCCTGAGAGGACTCCTGTCTTGTGAGGTTTGGAGGGGATTCCTGCCCCAGAGTTCAGGAAGAAGAAAATGAAATGTTAAAGACAAGTAACTGATCTCTGGGCCTTCAACCAAAGTAAGGGGCAAGATACAGACTGTACACATGGATGCCAAGTTTTTATAGAGCTTCTAGATACTCTGAGAGCTGAAGTAAGGCTTTTATTAAGACGGCTCCTAAGTGCCTGTTTCACTCATTAATTTCCACCTTCTAAGTGATAATGAGTTTGAATTTATTCTCCAATTTCTTTGGACATAAGTGATAGTTTCATATTTTTGCATCGTTTCCTTTTTATTCACTTATATATTTTCATATCATTATCCATAAACTTGGCATCTTTCATAAGCTTATCTACCTAATATCATATTTTAAATCACATATGAAATGCTGACCACCATTATAAACTTAATTTCTTTATTCCGACAAAATTTAAGTGTTGTCAGTTACAACTGTTAACACCCATAGTTGGTAAATTATTTTGAGTTTGCTAACTAGCTTTTTCTACTTGCATACTGGTAGAAATATATAATGCATGTGATTGAGTGTAGTATGTTATTAAATCTGAACTTTACTTTTATCTCATGCACCACCAAGAAAAAAAAAGCCAACTCATTAAATATTAAATTACTATAAACTACAAAGTATAAGATCTGTATATTTTCAAAGATGTTAAAGGAAGAAAAATCTTCAGAAAAGTAAAAAGCAGAACAAAAGAAATGTGAATACTTGGTTGCTTTTGAACGATCCTTGGTGCATTATGATATCTGGGTATTGAAAGAATAGTTGTTTATTCCAATTTTTTAAATTTAGTTTTATCCTTACTTTCCAGAAATAAGGATTTCTAGAGTTTTACCACCTTGAGAATATTAACACAACTGCGTGAATGTGTGCACGTGCGTGCATGTGCGCGTGTGTATTTATGCGTGTGTGTTGTGCTGCTGGGTATTAAAACCCTAATTTCAGTTTTGTAGGTGTTTGCTGTTGGTTTGTTCCCGTTTTTACAGTATATAAATGTAATCCAAGCTCAAGGTCTAGCCCAAATCTGAAGATGGTGAACTATGCATTGTGAACTAGGGTTATAGGTTGTGATGTTCTTCTCAACATCAAGATTCATCAGGGAAAGACCCCCTAGTACAGAGTTTTAAGCCAAAGGCCTGGACTTGAATCCATCTCTGACCCCCAAAGAGGAGACATATCTCTCTATACTGCTTGTATCAAGTGAACTATGATGCTAGCAGCTCTTCTCAATACCTCTTTCTCTCTCTCCTTCCTTCCCTGCCTTCCTCTCTCTCTCTCTCTTTCTCTCTCACTCTCTCTTTCTCTCTCTCTCTCACTCTCTCTTTCTGTGTGTGTGTGTGTGTGTGTGTGTGTGTATTAAGTCCAGATTCTATGGCATCTTGCATAGCTTACTTAGTTTTTGTGCAGATGGGTTGGTATGTAGGTGGGCTAACTGTAGATGGTCACCTAGCCTTCCTCTCTTCCAAGTCTAATTCCCAACTCTCAAGCCAGACTCTGCAACAGAACCCCTACTGCAGCTTTGCCCTTCTACCCTTCATCTCCAGTGCATCCCACAAATCTTCCTTTCTAAACTTCCTTCTCCACACCCATTTACTTTGTCCTAGCCCTCAACACTAGCAGTATATCCATGGGGATCTACAGGCCGCTCCTACCAGGAAAGTAATTAGGCTTCCTGCCTTCACTGCAGACCTTCACCTCTCCTTCCATTTCTCCAATTCCAATTCCCTATTCTCATCCCCAGCTCTAGAAAGACCTCCTGCTGTGGCCTCTCCTTGCTCTCTGCCAACATGCCCAGGAGACTAAGTAGGTCCTGGTGGAAAACCCTGCTTTGCTCCCTCTTGTGAAGCTCCTACCCTGCCACCAGCCTATTCCCCATTTGTCAGGTCCTAATTCCCCATTTATTAGGTCCCAATACCCAGAAACACGTTACATGGAAATCCTAATGCCCACACCTATCAGGGACCTCAGAAGATTTTCCTACAGACAACACACAGACAGAATACTCTCCTAAGAATCGGAGACAAGAAACAAAAAATCCCACCCAATAAAAACAAGACCAGATATCAGAACATAGGATTTCAATCTTCCCAATCCCAGATGCCAAGACAATCAGCATAAAAACATAATCAATAACAGCTAGAACAATATGTTTGCACTAGAGCCCAGCATCCATAGCACATCAGGCCATGAGTATTCCGACACAAATGAAGCCTAAGAAAAAGATGACAAAACAGCCTTTGTGCAAAAGATAGAGGTCCTTAAAAAGGAAACAAAAAATCCCTCAAAGAAATTCAGGAAAACACACACACACACACACACACATGTACACACATACATACATACACTAAAGAAATGATGAAAACCATTCAAGACCTAAAAGTAGAAATAGAATCAGTAAAGAAAACCCAAACTATGGGAAACCTGGAAATGAAAAATTTAGTAATTTAAACAGAAACCACAGAGGCAAGGTTTCACCAACAGAATACAAGAAATGAAAGAGAGAATCTCAGGTATTTAAGACATGATAGAACAAATGGGTTCCTTGGTGAAAGAACAGGTCAAATCTAAAAGCCTGCTGATACAAAACATCCAGGAAATCTAAGACACTATTAAAAGTCCAATTATGAGAAGAGTAGTAATACAAGAAGGAGGAGAAACATTGGTCAAAGGCACAGAAAATCTTTTCAAAAATCATGAAGGAAAATTTCCATAACATAAAGAAGGATATGCCTATCAAGATACAAGAATCATAAAGGACACTTAATAGAACCAGGAAAAAAATTTCCTCAGCACATAATAATCAAAACACTAAACACAGAGAACAAAGATAGATTATTAAAATCTGCAAGGGGAAAAATCCAAATATCATATAAAGACAGACCTATCAGAATTACATCTGAATTCTCAGTAGATACTCTAAAAGCCAGAAGAGCATGGACAGATGTGCTGCAGATTCTAAGAGTGCACAAATGCCAGCCCATACTACTATACCCAGCAAAACTTTCAATCACCATAGATGGAGAAAACAATATATTCCATGATAAAGCCAAATTTAAGCAATATTTATTTACAGATACAGCCTTAGAGAAAGTTCTAAAAGGAAAATTCCAATCTAAACTGCATACAAGGAAATACAGAGAATTAATAATACCAGACTAGTAAAATAAAAAGAAGGGAAGCGCATACACTACCATGACAATAAAATCTCTCCCCTCCCTCACCCTTTCTCCCTCCCTCTTGTTTTATTCAAGACAGGGAGAGACAGTGTAGGATGTGGCCAAGGCCTGTATTCAGCATCAGAAAAGATATGTTCAGGGGCAATACTCTCCGTGAAGACTGTAACAAAATATAGTGTAGCAGCTTAAAGCTGAGGTTTTCTGTGCATGCCCCAAAATAATTAGAGTGAAGAATTTTAGAAAGCACCACTGCCATTAGCTAGGTGAGCAAAAAACATAGGAAATTGAGAAGTATGCTAAACCTGGAACAGTGTCCCTGGCAGATGCGAGTATTCTCCAAACACGAACTGTGGAACTTTGGTGAACAGATCCAAAATCCTGGTGGGTGAAAACATACAGTGGCAAAGGCAAACACAAATGTGGGCACACCTTCCACACCCCAAAAGCACCAAGCACAATGTGGAAAGTGTGATGCACAGTTCACCAAAGAAAAGGCTGTAAGTGCTAGGTTCAAACTGGAGAACTACTACAGAAAGCTGAGACACAGAAACTTCCATCATCAGAGAAGATCTGCCAATCAAATACTTGTGAATTACTAAGACTAGCAGTCCTTCTTTACCTATAGAGCTTAAGAAACAAACAAACAAAAAACTAAGAAAAAATATTATCATCTGATTTCATGTTTTTCTATTTTGCATTACAACTTTTTTATTTTTCTTTGTATGTGTGTGTTTGTGCATGTATGTTCATGTGAGTGTGTTTGTTGGTGTGTCGGTGTGTCATTGTCTTTGTGTATTCACATGGCAAGTGCAGAGCTCAACAACAGAGTGTCTTGGTTCAAGGTCTCTCATTTGAAACCTAAGCTTGCTGACTTCAGCTGACTGTGTTAGCCAACTTGCTCTGGGGAGTCCTTGTCTCTGCATGTTTAAATCTGGGGTTACAGGAAGTCTACCCCACCTGCCTGACATTTCCATTGGTGCTGGGGAAACAAACTCTGATGTCAAGCATTTACCTCCTGACCCATATCTACATCCCCTAACTTTTTCAAGTTTTTTCATGTTTTAACTTTATCTTACCTGAATATCATATTATAATTAGTCTTCCTCTTCCTGTATTTGTTCTATAACATTTTCTCCATTGTTTCTTATACCTCTATCTTATGTACTTTCCTTCTCATTCATGCTTTACTCCATCTTTTCACCTTTCCCTACTCTCTCTTCTTTTTACTTCTTCAATATTCATATCATTAGCTCTAAACAAACAAACAAACAAACAAACAAAAATCAGCCAGGTTCAATGACACACACCTGTAATCATAGCACTCACTGAGGCAGAGGCAAGCAAATCTTTGTGAGTTGATGACAGCCTGGTCTACAAAGCTAGTCCAGGACAGCCAAGGCTACACAGAGAAATAGTGTCTTGCAAAACTAAAAGAAAATAAAAAGCCCTAATCCACAAACCACTATAAGCTACATTTCCCCCAAAGTACCTTAGTGCTTCTGTCTGTGAACTTTACTTGTGAAATAAGGAAACTACACATGTATTATTTACTTCATGTTAATGTCAATATTACTGTCAAATTGATGATTCTGTTAATGGAGTCAAGTTTCCCCATAAATAGTAGTAAGAACTATAAGCTCAGATAATGATATGTAATAGTAAGGCATGTAAAATAAAACAAACAAATTAGAAAGAATAAGAAGAAGGAAAATAAGAACTGGAGGACATATCCATCCCAGCAAATATGTGAGACACAACAAAAAAACACACAGTCAAAATGAGAAAAGAAGCCACTCTGAGGATCCCATAAGCTAAGAGTTTCTCAGTACCAGAAGCTAAAGATGAGATAGTCAAATACAAGAAGAAATTTCAGGATCCTAATTTTATTAATTTTAAAAGGCATGTATTTTATTTTATGTGTATGAATGTTTTGTCTGCATGTATTTATGTATACCACATGCATGCCTGCTGTCCATGGAGATCAGAAGAGAATACCAGATATGCTGTAACTGGAATGGTTGTGTAACACCATGTGGGTATTGAGAATCAAATTCAGGTCCTCTGTAAGAGCCACAAGTGCTCTTAACTGCTGAGGCATCTCTTCAGTCCCCTGGGATCTTGCTTTTAAAAAGGAGCAATGAATCCATGGGAGACTAATAAAAATATATCAATGAAGTAAAGAAATTAATTCAGCCCTTGGAAAGTAAGCAACATATATGAAAAGGTTGGCAACATTGGAGAACAAGGACTGGAGGAGGGGCATGGGTGGAGAAGAGAGAAGAAGGGTGAGATTGGGAGGGGAGGTGGGAGGGAGCTACAGGTGGGATACAAAGTGAAAAAACTATAATTAATAAAAATAAAAAAGTTAAAAAAACATAGAAGAGAAAATTCAGCAAGAAAATTGAGAAATTTCCTCAATTGAGAAATTTTTAAAAGGCCCAAACAGAAATGCTAGAAATGAAAGTTAATCAAAACAAATTAACAGGCCTGATAGTGTGGATAAGGGAGAGCTGGCAGGCTGACCAGCTCAGCTATTACCAAGGCCCAGATCCAGGGATCTGACTTGGCCTACCCCAAAATCTGTATCATCTGCAAATTGTTGATGTGTGTGAAAGGGCCAGTCCTGCTGTTCCAAAGCTCTATGACACAGGGCAACAACAGGATAACTGGGAGGAAGTCCTGTGAGAATCCAATATTGATGGTGTCACAGAAGCCAGAGATCTCAAACCAGACCATCGACTCATTGTAACGAACATTTGCAAGTGAAGATGTGTGGGCTGAGAGATATACTGTGGGACACATTGTGACAATACTACAGCTTCCATAATGAGAGGACAAGGAAATGAACAGGACTGAGGTGCATGATGTGGAACTCACTAAGAATCAATAAAAAGTTAAAACAAAACAAACACTCAAACATACACATACTCACAAAACACTGTAGAAAGCTATATCAACAAACATGACCAAGCAGAGGAATATTGGAAATGGAGGGTAAAGTTAAGTTGAATAGAGCAAGGCTTAGTAATACATTTTGCCTTACAGAAAAAAAAATTAATAAAGTTTCATGTCCAAAACTTCTAAGAACTCGGGCATGTATTCTAATAATGAGTCTAAGGATATATTAGGTACAAGGAGCTTTGATAAAAATAAAAATGCATAAACAACCTATTTAATGTCAAATTTATTCAAAAATTTCCCAAATCTGGAAAAAGAAATGGTGAGCCAGACAAAAGTGACATGTAAACCTCTATATAAGCACAACTAGATAAGCACCTTCTCCATGACAAACAATAGCTTAAACCTCTAAATAAGTATAACTAGAGAAACACGTTCTCCATGACAAACAATGGCAAATCACAGGGTAAAGCAATTTATGACAATGAATCCACTACTGCAAAAAAAATAAAATAAAATGTACACAGATATAGAGAGGAAGACACCTTCAATCATGAGAGCACTGGGAAAAAATATTCTTCATGAGAGTTATGGATGAACAAAAGGAGAGATGGGAAGAAATCCATACTGTTCAACATGATAAGCCAAAAAACTTAATAGTGGAGGAAAGTTGCAAAGCAACCAGAAAAATGACCAACAAAGCAGAGAGATAAGCAAACCCCTTTTTAAAAAATAATAAAATAAAGAAAATTACATTATTTTCTTTTTATGTTTTTCTCCCTCCAACCGCTCCCATGTATACCCTTCCTCACTCACTCTCCAAATCATAGTACCCTCTTAAAAATAAAGTGAGTCTCAATTCACCAATTAAAATATGCAGCAGATTTGGTTAAAAGGTAGAACAAGGGCCAGCAAGATGTTTCAGAGTGTAAAAGTGCTTGTCATGTAAGCCTGACCTTTGGAGTTCAATCATCAGCATACACACACAAACACACACACACACACAAAGCCAGATGTAATGACATACCTCTGTAGTTCTATCACTTGTATGTCAAGAGAGGAAAATCACCCAGAAGCTCATGAACCAGCTGATCTGACGTATGTAGTATGGCAGAAAAAAAAAATGAAAAAAACTAGAAAAAGCCTGCCCTAAAAAAGATTAAAGAATACCAATTCTTGTTTTTCTATAATCATTCTTTATTATTGAGACCTGCATATGTTCATATGAAATATAATTATACACCTGAGCCTTACCAATATACCCTGACAAATCTCCCTCATAAATTGATGTCCTCTTTTTTTTTCTTTAATATTGCTTTTGAAAGCCATTAATCCTTATACCCTGCTCAGAAAGAGTCTATAGGTTGCTCAGTCTCCAAGTGGATTCCTTAGTAAGCAGAGCAGGAACTGCCTCTGACATGAACTCAGTGGCAAGCTCTTTGATCACTTCCCCCGGGGGCATGGAGACTTGCCAAACCACAGAGGAAGACAATGCCGCCAGGCCTGATGAGACCTGATAGGCTTGGGATGAGGACCTCTCCTATCAGTGGACAAAGGAAGGGGCATGGGAGATAAGAGGGAGGGAGGATGGAACTGGGAGGAGACGAGGGACGGGGGTACAGATGGGATACGAAGTGAATAAATTGTAAGAAATAAAAAAATTAAAAATTTAAAAAGAAAACCTCTGTAATTAATAAAAAATAATTAAAAGATTGAGATTTTTGAAAAAAAAAAGGAAGTCCAGTAAGTGCTGGGTATATGGGCATGTGTGTGGGGCCATCTACTGAGTCATGGGAAGCATACCAGTATCCACTTTCTAAAAATATATATATATATAGTCTCCATCTCCCAGGAACTGTCCACTGGCAATAGTTCCTCACTAAAGTGTAAAACCTAGTGAGCACCTTTACTACCTGTGCTAGGATTTTGGCTGGCTTGATCTTGGACAAATTTTGAATGGGTAGCCATAGCTGCTATGAGTATAGGCATGTGTGCTGCTTACTTTTTTGTTAACTCGGCACAAGACAGGGTTATCTGGAAAGAGTGAACCTCACCGGAGAAAATGTCTCCATCAAATTGGTCTATAGGCAAGTCTGGGGAATATTCTTGACTAATGCTCTATATGAAAATAAGTAGCCCACTGTGGGCAGTGCCATCCATGAGTAGGAAGGCTTGGATTGTATAAGTAAATAGATTGAATAAGCCATAAAGAACAAGCCACTAAGCAGCATTCTTCTATGCCTCTACTTCAGTTCCTGCCCTGACTTCTCATTATGATGGAGTGTAAAAGCATAACCTGTAAGGTGAAATAAACCTGTTCCTCTCAAAGTTGCTTTTGTTTATGGTGTTTAGCACAGGATGGAAACCTCACAAAGACACCATGTCAACTCCCAAAGACAGCGATTCACAGCACTCACTCTTCCCTATCTTCTGGCTCTTAATATTCTTTCAGTCTCTTCTTTCATGATGTACCCTGAGCCTGGGTTGTGGGAGAGTTTGATAAAGATGTCCCATTTAAGGCTTACCTTCTTGTTCTTGGCATTTGAATCAATAATGTATCTTTTTTTTCATTGATTGCTGCCCACTGCAAAGAAGCTGAGAGTACAAACTCTTGAAACTTGTTCTCTGACCTCCACAACATATACATCACGGCACACACATATTCATGTTCACTAACTCACATACTCTCTCTCTCTCTCTCTCTCTCTCTCTCTCTCTCTCTCTCTCTCTCTCTCTCTCTCTCTCTCTGTCTGTCTGTCTCTTTCTCTCATGCATATACACACATACACAAATACACACATACATACACACATACACACATGTTGTAGGTTATTAATATTTATTATTTATCTTTTAGTTAAGGTACAGTTATTACTAATCCAGCTGTGTATCCAAATTACCACACAAAAACTAGGATTTATTTAAATAACCTAGATCACAATGCTGGGCAATAGTTATTCCATCCTAAACCTCCAAGCTCACATAGTTTCCTCACATTCAGATTTCACCCATTATACTTGCTTTTAGTCATATCTTCAGTCTGATTCATCTTTCCTCCTAGTTCCAAGACCCCTCTCATGGTTCCAAGTCCTGTCCTGCTGACCGCTGCTCCTAATGTCTTGATTCCTTCTTCTGCCCACCAGTGAAAACATATTCTCTCCATTGCTCAGCACTGGGGCTGCTTTTTATCGAAAATACAGAGAAAAAAATGATGGCATGTTTACACCAACATGAGACAGGTGATGCTCAGAATAAACATCACAATGCAATATCCAGATTGAAACCAGATAGTGGGGTAGAGAAATCAGCATTTGAATGAACAAGGGTATGTTCCACAAGAATATTATAAAAACACACACACTAGCAATAAATAAAATAAGTTTTAACACCAAAATGAACTATCTTTTGTCACCAGTGAACACATGTCATTGGCCAAGATTCTCACAGACCAAGAGACAACAGAAGTAAGAGGAGCTATGAAGTTGAAAATAAGTCTGCATATCTATTCAGATATCTGCTAAAGTGGGCTTCAAACCAAAATAAGTAAAAATAGATAAAGAAGACACTTCATATTAACACATGAAGCAATCCATCAAGAAGATATAATAACTGTAACATTAAATATCCTCATATTACACAAACACTAAAAAGCATGAGGTCAGGTAGGTCCTTGTACGATTATAATGAATGACCTTAGTCAGGAAGAGTAATGCTATCAGTATCACGATATCCATTCTCAAATCAACACAGAACGAAGTGAGAAATGGGGGTGGGTAATATAGAGGAAAAGATAAGACATGGCATTGACACAAAAATGTTAATGTATAGGAACATTAACATGGTGGACCTAGAAATAAACTTTCACAGCCTCCTAATTTTTGACAAAGATGCCTATAATATTTAATGTTAATTATCAACTTGATAGAACCTACAATACTTGAAAGACCAACCTTGGAACATGCTTGTGAGAGCCATCTTGACTGCATTAATTAAAGTGGAAAACAAGTTATCACTGGAATACTGTACTGTATAAGAGAAGAAAGGGGACTGCATACCAGTGCAACATTTATCACACTCTATTCTTGATTGTGGATACAATATGACTAGCTGCTTCAAGAGCCTGCCACTATAAATTCAAGCCATGATGGGCTTTAACTATGAGCCATAACAAACTCTTTTCCCATGAAGTTTTTTTTTTTTCAGAAAATTTTATCACAGCAACAAGAAACCAAGAAAAATGTCAATATTCTATATTAACTTTTTTCTTGATTTGTTGCTTTTTAACTTCTTGAGTTCTTTATATATTCTGAATTAGCCTTCCATCAAATATAGATTTGGTGAAGATCCTTTCCCAGTCTGTAGACTGTCATTTTGTTTTGATGACACTGTCCTTTGCTTTACAGAAGATTTTCAGTTTCATATGGTCCCATTTATTGATTGTTGATCTTAGAGCCTGTGCTGTTGGTGATCTGTTCAGGAAGTTGTTTCTCTGCCAATGACTTCAGGGCTCTTCTCCACTTTTTCTTCTAACTGATTTAGTGTGTTTGTTTTTATGTTGAGGTCTTTGATTCACATGGATTTTAGTTTTGTGGAGGGTGATAAATATAGATCTATTTACATTTTTCTACATGTAGACATCCAGTTAGAACTGTAAGTATTTCACTTTAAAAAGGGGGTACAGAGCTAAACAGAGAATTCTCTGTAGAGGAACACCAAATGTCAGAGAAACACTTAAAGAAATGCTCAACATCCTTAGTCATCAGGGAAATGCAAATCAAAACAACCCTGAGATTTCACCTTACATCCATCAGAATGGCTAGGATCAAAAACCCAAGTGACAATGTATGCTGGAGAGGATGTGGAGAAAGGGGAACCCTTTTCCACTGCTGTTGGGAATATAAACTTTTACAACTACTTTGAAAATCAATCTGGCGCTTTCTCAGACAACTAATGCTTCCTCAAGATCCAGCTATACCACTCCTAGGCATATACCCAAAAGATACTCAGGTATACAACAAGGACATTTGCTTAACCATGTTCGTAGCAGCTTTATTCTTAATAGCCAGAACCTGGAAACAACCCAGATGTCCTTCAATGGAGAAATGGATACAGAAATTACGGTTCATTTACACTACTCATGGTAATGCTACTCAGCAATTAAAAACAAGGAAATCATGAAATTTGCAGGCAAATGGTAGGAACTAGAAAAGATCATCCTGAGTGAGGTATCCCAGAAGCAGAAAGACACACACAGTATGTACTCACTTATAAGTGGATATTACACATATAATACAGGATAAACATACTAAAATCTGTACACCTAAAGAAGCTAAGTAAGAAGGAGGACCCTGGGTAAAATGATCAATCCTCACTCAGAAAGGCAAACAGGATGGACATTGGAAGAAGGAGAAAACAGAAAACAGGTCAGTAGTCTACCACAGAGGGCCTCTGAAAAACTCTACCCGTCAAGGCATCAAAGCAGATGCTGAGACTCATAACCAAACTTTGGGCAGAGTGCAGGGAATCTTATGAAAAAAGGGAGGATAGAAAGACCTGCAAGGGACAGAAGCTCAACAAAGACAGCAACAGAACCAAAAAATATGGGCACAGGGTTTTTTTCTGAGACTCATATTCCAAGCAAGGACCATTCATGGAGATAAGTAGAACTCCTGCATAGATGTAGCCCACGGCTGCTCAGTATCCAAGTGGAATCCCTAGTAAGGGAAACAGGGACTGTCTCTGACTTGAACTCAGTGGCTGGCTCTTTGATCACCTCCTCCTGATGGGAGTAGCAACCTTGTCAGGCCACACAGAAGGACAATGCAGCCAGTCCTGATGAGACCTGATAGGCTAGGCTCAGATGGAAGGGGAGGAGGACCTCCCCTATCAGTGGACTTGGAGAGGGGCAGGGGAGGAAATGAGGGAGATAAGGTGGGGTAGGGAGGGAATGAGGGAGGGGCTACAGCTGGGATACAAAGTAAATAAACTGTAATTAATATAAAAAATAAAAATTAAAAAATTTCTTTTTCAAAAAATCGTGTTGGTAAAATGGACCTCCACACAAGAACCTTTCTTCATTTTGTTTTGGACAGGTCTCATGTTACCCAGCCGGCCTCAAATTCTATATGTAACAATGGATGACCTTGAACTTCTGATGCTCCTCCATTTACCTCCCAAGTACTGGGAATATATGCTTGTACCTCTATACCTGGATAGTCCCTACCATTATTTTTACTTTAATATTTAATTAGTATATATTAATTGATATATTTTTCACTAATGTACATGATGTATTTTGATCACATTCACCCCTGTGTTGCAGGATATTTGATCCCATTTTAAACTTCAAGATTGTGAGCTGTAAAACCCTGTCTTTTTGCTGTGATTCAGCCCTAATACACACCTTTAATCCAAGAACTTTATGTTTATTGTAAAGAGGTGATTATGGTGTGGCTCAGCCCTAGCACATACCTCTAATCCAAGCACTTAATATATACAGGATTTAATAAAGTCAACCCTAGGTCAAGAAGTAGAAGAAGAAACCAGCAGACAGGGATTAAGCAGAAAGGAGGAACTTTGAATTGAAGGGTATTTAAGACAGCAGGGAGAAAAAAGAAAAGCTTTTGTCTTTTTTTGCCTGGTTTGTTGGGTGAGCTAGCAGGCCTTTTCCTCCTGAGCTGTCAGTTGAGCCTGAAAGCTTTTGGATTTGAGATTTTGGTTTGTAGCTTCTGGTTTTTGGCTTTTTCCTTCAGGATGTGGCCTGAGTTAGAAAGGTCAGGTGGGTGCTTTCTCTGCCTTTCTGAGCCAACAAGTTTTCACCCCAAGTATCTGGCTCCTGGATATTAACTGGTAAAATCCAATGATTTGGGATTTTCTTTTCTTATACCAACACTCCTGTTTTGTTCCGTTGTCTCTCTCTCATTTCTATCAATTCCTTTCTTTGTCCCCACTAGCTCCACTTCTATTTTAAATTATTGTTTTTTAAGTTCTTTAAGAATTATGCTGTCAAAACTGTATATTCCATGTAGAAGAATATACATCTTTCAATGTAGAAGATCTACATCCTTTCATCTTGTACAAAAATCAGCTGATAGTAGAAAAAAGACTTTTATTTAAAATCAGAAAATTTGAAATTGACTAATAAACATAGACAATTTCAAGATGTTGGTGTAATCAAAAACTTGAGCAGAACTACAATAGCACAGGACCTAGCCCCCAAAATCAACAGATGGAATTAAATGAAATTACAGTTTCTGCAGAGCAAAACTATCATCAGAGCACACAGCCCATGGGATGAAGAAAATCATAGCCAGCTATACTTCAGACAGGAGACTAATATCCAGAATTTACAAAAACTTCAAAAATTAAACATCAAAGAAAGAAAATTGTCAGTCATCAATTTGGCTAATGAAAAAAAAAACCAGTTATCAAATGAAGAAACACTAATGAGTAGTACTTGGCTACTTTCAATTTTGCTGTAGTGAGGTTATTTATTTCCTGTGTTTACCTGAATGTAGTTAACTTTCCTGGGTTGTATTTTTCCTTCTAGTATCTTCTGTAATACTGGATTTGTGGATAGGCAGAGGACGACAAAGAAGCCAGTCCTAATGAGACCTGATAGACTAGGGTCAGATGGAAGGGGAGGAGGACCTCCCTTATCAGTGAATGGGGGGAGGGGCATGGGTGGATAAGAGGGAATGTGGGATTGTGGGGAGATGCGGGAGGGGGCTACAGCTGGGATACAAAGTAAATAAACTGTAATTGATAAAATAAAATTAAAATTAAAAAAATTGTTCGAGGAGTCTAAGATGGTGGCGACCACCACACACCTTATCTGAGGAGAACAGGATCCAAAACTCTGAAATTGGTGAGTAGAGGGGCAGCTGAAACGAGAACTTCCACATTGAGGTTTCCTGGTCAAGAGGGGACAACCCAAGAGCTGGGACAGTTTGGATTGAGGTCACCCGTGTATGTCTCCAGGGACTGAGAGTGGCAAATATTCAACATCCCTGTACTCCCCCTTGCCCCAAGCAGAGGCTCAGGAGGGAAAGGCCTACTTACTAGCTCACCCAAAAACTCAGGAGGAAAAAGACAAAAGATTTTCTTTTTCTCCATGCTGTCTTAAATACTCTTTATTGAAAGTCCCTCCTTTCTGTTTAATCCCTGCTCAGTTGACGTGTTGGTGGTTGCCCCAAACACGAGCCTCCATGCTCAATGATAGAGACAGTGGAGGGGGGCTTCTCAGGTCCACAGCTGCAGCATACAGCTGTATGGGTTTCCCAGGGCTAAGAGGTACAGCAGGTCTGCAGCTAGACCAAAGAGGAGCTTCCGTGAACCATGATTGAGACAACATGAGGCAGCTTTCCCAAGTACAGGTCTCCCTGCCCAGCAGACAAACTTTGGACACCACTGAGCTGACTGATCTCCTCAACCTTTGTTTATCCCTGCAAGTTCAAATCTGAGTAGAGGCACCCCGGGTAAGAGGGGACAACCTGTGAGCTGGGACAGTTTGGATCCAGGTCCCCCGTGGACATCTCCAGGGACTGAGAGTGGCAAATATTCAACATCCCTGCATTCCCCCTTGCACCAAGGATGGGCCTCCATGCTAGGCAGAAGTGGCAGTGGTTGCCCCAACATAAGCCTCTATGCTAGAAAACTGAGAATGCAGAGGTTGCCTCCAAGTCTGCAGCTGCGGAAGGGCTGTTGTACAGGACTCACACCTCTGCAGCTGAGGCAAGGTGGTAGCTAGCCTAAGCAGGAGCCTCTATGCTTGGTGACTGAGAGAGCAGAGGCAGCTACCCCAAGTACTGGACTACCTGCCCTGTGGCCAAACAGTAGATACCACTGAGCTGACAGATGTCCTATACTTTTGTTTGCCCCTATGGGTCCAAATCTGAGATTAGAGAACAGGGGGAACCTGTGTGCTTTCTGATTAGGCCTGCAAGCAAGTGAGTGAATCTTCAAATGAGTGTGTGCAAAACCCCAGGTCCAAGGGCCCTCTACACTTGCAGCCAAACATAGAATTCCTCCTACCCTTACCTACACTGTGGACAACATAGGGATCTTTAGGACAGTGTTCTCAACATTGAAGGCCCTGTTCTGTGGGTCTACCAAGAGAATGCAGGCCTGAGGAATTTGGGGCACCCTTGCAGGTGCATTGTGCCCAGGAATAGGGTCAGCATCCCCTTCTGTGCTTAATGTCCACCCTTCCAGGCATCAACGTGCTCAAGCACCATGTCCTTTAAGGCACACTTCTACCCACACACCTGCTCTTACACACATGGGCCTGAGACCTTCATCTCATAGCTACAGCAGAAACAATAATATCCACTCTTAAATCAGTGGACCTCTCCCATCTTCCTGAAGAATACTCCAGACAATAGAGACAGACCTAGTCTAAAGTACAGACTCCAGAAACAAACAGCATAAGTTACTCATAAACAGAAGGCTAGAGGTTGGCTTAATAGCACATCAAACAAGCTGATAGGCTAGAGTCAGATGGAAGGGGAGGAGGACCTCCCATATCAGTGGACATGGAGAGGTTCATGGGAGAAGATGAGGAAGGGAAGGTGGAATTGGGAAGGAATGAGGGAGTGAGTACAGCTGGGATCTAAAGTGAATAAACTGTAATTAATATAACAAATAAAAATTTAAAAAGAATACATAAAACAAAAAAATCAAGACATCATGACTTCACCAGCAACCCCAAATTAACACTATACATGCTATTTCATTGGAAACACAAGGAAATGTTATCAAATCTATGCTTATCCAGTAATAAGCACATAAAGAGGAAACAAACAAAGCTCTCAAAAAAAAAAAACAGGCAAATACAGCCAAACAAATGGAGGCACATATAGAAACACAAGTAGTGGCATATAGAGAGGAAAAAAAAAACATAGAGGCCATCATGGGAAGACAGGATTCCACATTCAAACAGATGAAGGAAATGGTGCAAGACATGAAAACAGAATTAGAATCAATAAAGAAAACACAAACATAGAAAACCCTGGAGCTGGAGAACTTAGAGAAAAGATCAGGAAACACAAAGGTAAGCATCACCATCAGAATATAAGAGATGGAAGAGAGAATCTCAGGCAGTGAAGATACAATTGCAGAAATTGATACATTTCTCAAAGAAAAAGTAATATCAGATAAGTTCAAGAAGCAAAACATCCCAAGAATCTAAGAATAATAGGAATAGATAAAAAAAAGAAGATTGCAGGCTCCATGGCCCAGAAAGTATTTTCAAGAAAATCATAGAAGAAAAATTTTCCCAACTTAAAGAAAGAGATGTCCACAAACATACAAGAGACCTACAGAACACCAAATAGACTAGACCAGAAAAGAAACATTAAACCTACAGAACAAAGAAAAATATTAAAAGCAGAAAGGGGAAAAGGCCAAGCAAAATAAAAAGGTATACCTATCAGAATCACACCAGACTTCTTAACAGAAAATATGGAAGACAGAAGGGTCTGGACAGATGTCATGCAGCCTCTAAGAGACCATAGATGCCAACCCAGACTACTATATCCAGCAAAGCTTTCAATCAACATAGATGGAGAAAACAAACTATTCTATGACCACACTAAACTTAAACAACATCTACACAGCAACCCAACCCTACAGAAGATACAAGAAGGAAATACACAATCCATCAAAAACAACTACAACCAAGAAAACACAGGATATAGATAACTTTACAACAAAAATTTAAAATAAAAACAAGAATAGAAACACAGTAACACCACCAACTCCACAATAAAAGGAACTAACATTCATTTGTCACTATTATCTGTCAACATCAATGGACTCAACTCTGCAATAAAAGACGCAGGCTAACAGAATCATTGCAGAAATGGGATCCAACATTCTGTTGCATCCAAGAAACATACCTCTGCAACAAACATAAACACTGCCTCAGAGTAAAGGGCAGGAAAAATGTTTTTCAAGCAAATGGACCCAGAAAACAAGCTGGGATAGCTTACTTAATATATAATAAAATAGACTTTCAACCAAAAGTAAACAGAAAAGATGAGGAGGGGCATTTCCTTCTCATCAAAGGAAAAATCCATCAGGAGGACATCACAATCCTGAAAATCTATGGCCAAATATAAGAGCACCTGCATTTGTAAATGAAACATTATTAAAGTTTAAATTATACATAGATCCCAACATCGTAATGGTGGGAAACTTCAACATTCCATTCTCATCAAGGGATGGATCATCTGAACAGAAGCTAAATAGGGAAATAATGACACTTACAGAGGTCCTAAATCAAATGGATCTAATAGATGTCTACAGAACTTTTCACCAAAACTCTAAAGAGTATACCTACTTTTCACATCTTCATGGAACTGTCTCAAAAACTGACCATATACTCAGGCACAAAGCAAACCTCAACAGATACAAGAAGATTAAAATAATCACTTGTATCCTATATAGACCACAATGGCTTAAAACTAGACCTCAATAACAACAGAAATAACAAAAATCTTACATACACATGGAAACTAAACAACTCTCTACTCAGTGACGGCTTGGTCAGGGAAAAAAAAGAAATTAGAGAATTCCTGAAATTCAATGAAAATAAAGACACAATTTACCGAAACCTATGGGACACAAGGAAAGCAGTGCTAATAGGAAAATTCATAGCACTAGGTGCCTCCAGAAAAAAAGATTAAGACATCTCATATAAGCATTTTAATGTCACATCTAAAAGCCCTAGGAAAAAAAGAAGCAGACACACCAAAGAGGAGTAGACTATTAGAAATAATGAAACTTAGAGCCAAAATCATGAACTAGAAACAAAGAAAACAATTCAAAGAACAATGAGACCAAGATATGGCTATTTGAGAAAATCAACAAGATAGACAAGCCCTTAGTCAAACTAACCAAAAGGCAGAGAGAAACTATCCAATTCAGCAAAATCAGATACAAAAATGGGGACATAAAGACAGACACTGAAGAAATCTAAACAATCATTAGGTCTATACGCCACAAAATTTGAAAATCTAAATGAAATGGACAATTTTCTGGATGTATTCCATTTACCAAAATTAAATCAAAAGCTAGTAAATAGATTTAATAGTCCTATATCCCCCAAGGAAACAGAAGCAATCATCAAAATTTCCCTTCCAAATAAATCCCAGGGCCAGATGGTCTAAACACACAATTCTACCAGACCATCAAAGAAGAGTTAACTCCAATTCTATTCAAATTATTCCACAAAATAGAAACTCATTCTATGAAGCATCAGTCGCCTTGACACCTAAAGACCTATCTCTCTTATGAATATTGATGTAAAAGGACTCAATAAAATAGTTGCAAACCAAATCCAAGAACACATGAAAGATATCATCTACCATGACCAAGTAGGCTTCATCCCAGGCTTTTAGGGGTGGTTCAATAAACAAATATCTATCAATGTAATACACCATATAAACAAACTGAAAGTGGAAAATCACATGACCACCTCCTTTAATGCTGAAAACTATTTGACAAAATCCATCACCCATTCATGTTTAAAGTCTTGGAAAGTCATGGATACAAGGAACATAAATAAAAATAGTAAAGACAATTTACAGCAAGCCAATAGCCAACATCAAACTAAATGGAGAGAAACTAAAATCAATCCTGCTGAATCCAGGGACTAGGCAGAACTGTCCACTCTTGACATATCTCTTCAACATAGTAATTGAAGTCCTAGCAGAGCAATAAGAAAACTAAAGGAAATCAATGGGACACAAATCAGAAAGGAAGAAGTCAAAGTATCACTATATACAAAGGACATGATAGTATACATGAGCAACCCCCCAAAATCAACTAGGGAACTTCTTCAGTTGATAAACACCTTCAGCAAAGTGGCTGAATACAAAATAAGCGTAAAAAGTCAGTAGCCCTCCAGTATATGAAAGACAAAAGGTCTAAGAAAGAAATCCGGGAAACAAAACCCTTCACAAAAGCCGCTAGTAACATAAAGTACTTTGGTGTGACTCTAACCAAGCAAGTGAAAGACCTGTTTAAAAAACTTCAAGTCTCTGCAGAAAGAAGTTGAAGAAGATATTAGAAGATGGGAAGATCTCACATGTTCATAGATTGGTAGGATTAACATAGTAAAAATGGTCATCCTGTCAAAAGCAATCTACATTCAATACAATTCCCATCAAGTTACCAACACAATTCTTTCCAGACTTTTAAAGAGCAATTCTCAACTTCACATGAAATATCAAAAACCCCAGAATTACCATAACAATCCTTTACTGCAACAGTTCTTCTGGAGGTATCTACATCCCTGATCTCAAGCTGTACTACATAACAATAATAGTAAAAACTGCATGGTATTGGCATAGAAACAGAACAGTGGATCAATGGAATCAAATAGAAGACCCTGAAATAAACCCACTCACCTATGGATACTTGATTTTTGACAAAGAAACCAAAACCAAAGAATTCTCAATAAAGGAATATTGAATGTCAGAAAAACACATAAAGAAATGTACAGTGTCCTTATTCATCAGCGAAATGCAAATCAAAAGGACCCTGAGATTTCACCTTACATCCATCAGAATGGCTAGGATCAAAAACTCAAGTAACAACACATACTAGAGAGGATGTTGAGAAAGCAGAACCCTCCTCCATTGCTGGTGAGAATATAAACTTGTATGACCACTTTCAAAATCAATCTGGCACTTTCTCAGACACATAGGAATAGTGCTTCCCCAAGATCCAGCTATAGCACTTCAAGGCATATATCCAAAAGATGCTCAAGTATACAGCAAGGACATTTTCTCAACCATGTTTGTAACAGCTTTATTCATAATAGCCAGAATCTGGAAGCCACCCAGATGTCTCTCAACTGAGGAATGGATACAGAAATTTTGGTGCATTTATACAATGGAATATTACTCAGCAATAAAAACAAGGAAATCATGAAATTTGCATGCAAAATGGTGGAGATTAGGAAACATCATCCTGAGTGAGTTGACCCGGAAGCAGAAAGACACAAATGGTATATACTCACTCAAAAGTGGACATTAAACATATAATATAGGATAAACATGTCATTCAAACAACTTAATTGTTCACCTAAAAGCCTTATGAAAAAAGGAAGCAGACACACCAAAGAGGAGTCAACATCTGGAAATAATCAAACTCAGGGCTGAAATCAATAAATTAGAAACAAATAAAACAATTCAAAGAATCAATGAAACCAAGAGCTGGATCTTTGAAAAAATCAAAAAGATAGGCAAACCCTTTGCCAAACTAACAAAAAGGCAGAGAGACACTATCCAAATCAACAAAATAAAAAACCAGAAATGAAAAGGGGGACATAAAGACAGACACTGAGGTAATCCAAACAATCATTAGGTCTTACTTCAAAAGACTAAGCACCACAAAATTGGAAAATTTACATAAAATAGACAATTTTCTTGATCAACTCCAAATACCAAAGCTGAATCAAAACCAGGTAAATCAATTAAATAGTCGTTTATCCCCTAAGGAAATAGAAGCAGTCATCAAAATTCTCCCATCCAAAAGTCCCAGTACCAGATGGTTTCAGCACAGAAAGACCTTCAAAGAAGAGCTAAAACCAATATTCTTCAAACTAGTCCACAAAATAGAAACAGAAGGAACACTACCAAACTCATTCTATGAAGCCACAGTCACCTTGATACCTAAACCACACAAAGAACAAACAAAGAAAAAAAAAGAGAGAGAGAACTTCAGGACAATCTCCCTTATGAACATTGATGCCAAAATAGTCAACAAAATATTTGCCAACCAAATACAAGAACACACCAAAGATATGATCCACTATGACCAAGCAGGCCTCATCCCAGATATGCAGGGTGGTTCATTATATAGAAATTCATCAATGAGATCCACAATATAAAGAAAAGAAAGAAAAAAATGTATGATCATCTCCTTAGATGCTGACAAAGCATTTGATAAAATCCAACACACATTCATGTTTGAAGCCTTGGAGAGATCAGGGATACAAGGCACATACATAACATAGTAAAGGCAATATACAGAAAGCCTATAGCCAACATCAAACTAAATGGAGATACTTAAATCATTCCCACTGAAATCAGGGACAAGGCAAGACCGCCCACTCTCTCCATATCTCTTCAACATAGTTCTTGAAGTCCTTGCTAGAGCAATAAGATAATTAAAGGAGATGAAGGGGATACAAATTGGAAAGGAAGGAGTCAAAGTATCCCTATTTGCAGATGGTATGATAGTATACATGAATGACCCCAAAATTCTACCAGGGAACTCCTAAAACTGATAAACATGTTCAGCAAAGTGGCTGGATACAAAATTAACTCAAAAAAAAAAAATCAGTAGGCCTCCTATGTACAAAAGACAAAAGGCCTGAGAAAGAAATTAGGGAAATGACACTCTTCATAACAGTCACAAAGGACATAAAGTGCCTTGGTGTGACTCTAACCAAGTAAGTCAATGACTTGTATGAAAAAAATTTCCAGTCTGTGAAGAAAAAAATAGAAAAAAGGTATCAGAAGATGGAAAGATTTCCCATGCGCATGGCTTGGCAGGATTAACATAGTAAAAATGGCCCTCTTACAAAAAGCAATCTTCAGATTCAATGCAATTCCCATCAAATTATCAACACAATTCTTTACAGAACTTAAAAGATAAATTCTCAATTTCATATGGAATGACAAGAAATCCAGATTTGCTAAAACAATCCTGCACAATAAAAAATCTGGAGTTATCTCCATCCTTGATCTCAAGCTATACTCTAGAGCAACAATAGTAAAAACTGTATGGTACTGGAATAGAAACAGAATGGTGGATCAATGGAATTGAATAGAAGACCCAGAAATAAACCCACATACTTATAGACACCTGATTTTTGACAAAGATGCCAAAACCATACAATGGAAAAAAGATAGCATGTACAACAAATGTTGTTGGTCTAACTGGATGTCTACATGTAGAAAAATGCAAATAGATCCATTCTTATCACCCTGCACAAAACTAAAGTCCAAGTGGATCAAAGACCTCAACATAAAACCAAACACACTGTAACTATGATTGTCATTGGGAGATGGTTATAAATTATTAATGGTCTTATTCAGAGAGAAAACAAAATTAGACTCAGGGATTTCTCTCTTTTCCTTTCTCTTTCCTCTATCTTTCTTTCTAATCTAATAAGGAGAAGAGAGGTTACAAAAAAAGAAAGGGGAATACGGGGATGTGTTATAGGAATAATAAGAGAAAAGGTAGATTATTGAATCTACTCAACTTGAAGTTTTGTTAATCTCAAATAAGGTTATCTTTAATTTTGGTGTAGGACCTTGTATATCGATGCAAAAATAAATCTATTTTTAATACAATGGTAAATTTTACTATATTTACACAAATTCAAGGTTATGTCCAATACTTTTAAACTGCTATTACAAACTGTTTAGGGTATTAGGTAGTAGTTAATTGTTAGTTATTCAACTCATAGTCATGTCAGGCACTACTCTAATTTATCACAGGAGTTTACATCCTAGGTTTAACAGATAGATAAGATTGTGTAGACGTAGTCTTCAAAAACTTCAGAGACCTACAGAATAGGGCATTTAAAAGTGTCTGTATTATTTTAAAGATTCTTTGACAATGAGTGGGGTCATCTCCTGGCAGCACCCCACCTACCTCAAAGAAGATAATGAGCATCAAAGAACCTCCATATAGAGATGGCTTCAAATGTGGCAAATGAGGCACCCAGGCAAAAATAAAATGGCCTTGTTTCGTGACAGATAGAATTTTGCCAAAAATGGGCAAACTTAAATGCAGGACAAGTCAGGTGCCAAACTCTGCTAAGACAGGGTAAGCAAGTCTGAAATAGTTCCTGCTTTACATTTATGTCTGTCAAAAATTCTAAACCAGAAGGCTGAAGATGATACTCCAACATTATAGAGAGTTTGGGGTGACTGTTTAGGCAGCAAACTGTCTCTGTCAATTTTTTATTTTTTGGAAGCTGCTAACATGCACTTCCTCTTAGTCCAGTAACTAATTTTATTCCTTCTCAAGTCTCTGGTGGGGTTGAAGACCAAATAGTTATAGTTCCACAATTAAGATTAAGTTGTTTAGAATTTAAGAAAATGTTTTCATATAGGTAATACCAGTAAGAATAAAAGTTAATTTAGGTATAGAACTCTAAGTTTGTCAAGATAGGATAGATAATCAAATACTTTCTCCTAAGTTTCCAAATGCATGTAAACTGGACATTGCACATGTAAATCTTAGTGAGTAGTTTTCATAACTGTTTTATAATTATTATTGTATTGAAAGAAAAGGAGGTACTAGACAGATGAGATTGCTCAGTGGTTAAGAGCACCATCTGCTCTTCCAAAGGACCCAGGTTCAATTCCCAACACCTACATGGCAGCTCACAACTGTCTGTAACTCCAGTTCCAAGGGATCTGACACCTTCACACTAATGCACATAAAATAAAATTAAATATTTTTTTAAAAGAAAGGAAAGCAAAAGAGCTTTTTATCGGAATTAAAGGGGGAAATGTTGGCATAATATTCATGTGGAATATACCCTTGTTCATTCAAATGCTGATTTCTCTACCCCACTGTCTGGTTTCAATCTGGACATTGCATTGTGATGCTTATTCTCCAGTTTTTGTAAACATGCCACCATTTGTTCCTTGTGTTGTCAATAAATCTACCAGCCAGTGCTGTGCAATGGAGAAAATAGGGTGGGACACCCTGCTCCAGAGGTGAGGACAAGGAAGTGAGTAGTGGGAGGAGAGCAGAGATTGGCAAGCCAGGACTTGGAATCATGAGGAAAGTCTTGGAACCAAGAGGAAAAATGAACCGGGCCTAAGATATGACTAAAAGCATGTATGATAAGTGAAATCTGAATGGAGGGAAACTATGCAGGCTTAGAGGTTTAGGATGGAATAACTATTGCCCACCATTGTGCTCTAGATTGTTTAAATAAATCCTAGTCTCTGTGTGGTGGTTTGGATATACAGTTGCATTAGAAATAACTGCTGCTTAACTTAAAGGTAAGTTAATAACAAATATTAATAACCCACAACAGACTAGGGTTGGGGAATCAAAGAGGGTAAGGAAGCACACATGGAAAGAAAACACAAGAGGGGGCTATTTGGAGAGTGGAAGGAATCTGCCAAGTGTAGGGACTTTAAGGATGGCACAGAACAGTGGAAGAATGTGGCCAATAAGAACAAATCATTGGAAGGAAGGATCCAAGAGGGCTGCCCCAGGAGGACACTGTGTCTGAGGAGCAGGACAGTAGTGTAGGCACAGCAACCTGGAGACTGAGATCTCGGACCTAAAACACCAGCGTTTGTGACTACCAGGTGAGCGGAATTCTTACGGTGGGGAAATCAAGTGAAAAAGTCCAAGGGACACCCAGCTATTCCCAGGGAAAACTCCAGAGGGTGACAGGCTGCACACAGCTGCACTGGGCTCCTAAGCCGCCATTTTGGTCTGGGTCACACAGTACCCTGGACAGACTTAGTTTCACCCAGATACCAAGGGCTACACTGGTCAGGCCCACACCCCTAGGCACACGCAGCCACCACGCTGGATTGGAACTCATAGTATCAAGTCCAGACTGAGGTGCCCCCAAATATCATCTCAGACTGTGGTGCACAGCCCCTGACCCAGAAGGAGGCACCAAGACTCCAGTCCAGAAGAGAGCCCTCAGCAGCAAGCCCAGGTCAGAGCACAGAGCCTCCTGACCAGAGCAGCGCCCCCAGCGAACAAATCAAATGCGGACACTCAGCCTTTGGCACAGAGTGAGGAGCCAAACCTCCAGACTAGAGGGGAGAACAGCCTGTGGTGCTCACAACTTCTAGCACAGAGCATGAAGCTGGGCACACAGATCCCACAACAGAGTTCAACTGAGGCAACAACACACACAATCAAACCACTAGAACTCCCTGATCTTCTTGAAGAATACTCATGACACAAGAGATTGACAGTTCCAGTCTGAAGTTCAGCCTTGAAGCACAAACAGCTCCTTGACTGTATATAAACAAATGCCCAGAAATCGGCACAAGAACTCACCCAACAATAATCAGGACACCATGGCCCCACCAGAAACACACAAAAGCAATGGAGATTTTAATTCAGCGGAGACACAGGAAAATTATATTAAAGCTATGATTATGCAGATATTAGAGGAACAAAAAGAGAGACAAAAAGAGGAAATGAACAAGGCCCTCAAAGAAATTAAGAAGGATTTAACTGCCCATATACAGGAACAATTAAAGATAGACAGAGAGGAAACAAACAATATAGGAGACACATTCAATCACATGAAGGAAACAATACAAAGCATGAAAACAGAATTAGAATCTATAAAAAAGACACAAAGAGAGAAGAACCTGGAACTGGAGAACTTAG
>CM053742.1:111943755-111966194 GCA_028658305.1 Pachyuromys duprasi | reverse complement strand
AGTATATATAAAGAACTCAAGAAGTTAAAAAGCAAGAAACCAAATAATCCAATTAAAAAATGGGGTATGGAGCTAAAAAGAGAACTGACTGTAGAGGATTATACAATGGCAGAAAAACACTTAAAGAAATGCTCAACGTCCTTAGCCATCAGGGAGATGCAAATCAAAACGACTCTGAGATTTCACCTTACACCCACCAGAATAGGGAAGATCAAAAACTCAAGTGACAACGCATGCTGGAGAGGTTGTGGAGAAAGAGGAACCCTCCTCCAATGTTGGTGGAAATGCAAACTTGTACAACCACTCTGGAAATCAATTTGGCGCTTTCTTAGACAATTAGGAATAGTGATTCCTCAAGACCCAGCTATACCACTCTTAGGCATATATCCAAAAGATGCTCAAGTACACAAGGACATTTGCTCAACTGTGTTCGTAGCTGCTTTATTTGTAATAGCCAGAACCTGGAAACATCCCAGATGTCCCTCAGTTGGGGAATGGATACAGAAATTATGGTACTTTTACACAATGGAATACTACTCAGCAATTAAAAAGGAGGAAATCATGAAATTCGCAGGCAAATGGTGGGACCTGGAAACGATCATCCTATGTGAGGTATCCCAAAAGCAGAAATGAACATATGGTATATACTCACTTATATAGTCCTGTAGGATAGGAAGGTCATTCTGGAATCTATACACCTAGGGAAGATATACAAGAAGGAGGAACCAAGTTTGGTATGATCAATGATCGTTTAGATGAACCAATGGGATGGACATTGAATGGAGGATAAAACAAGCAACAGGACAGGAGCATACCAAAGAGGGCTTCTGAAAGAATCAATATAGCAACGTATCAAAGCAGATATTAAGAATCACAACCATCCTTCGGCAGATGGCGGGAAGTAATAATAAAAATAGGGGAAGTTAATAAGACTTGTGGAGAACAAGAGCTCCACAAAGACCAAACTGAGCAGGGCTCAGGGGTCTTCTATGGGACAGTTTCTCCAACCAAGTACCATGTATGGATATGTCCTAGAACCCCTGCTCAGAAGTGGCCCATAGTAGCTCGGTATCCAACTGAAGACCCTAGTAAGGGGAACAGGGACTATTTCAGATATGAACTCGATGGCTGGCTCTTTGACTCTCCCCCATACACGCCAGAGAGTAACAGCCTGGCTAGATCCCAGGGGAAGACATTGTAGCCAGCCTTGAGGAGACAAGATGAACTGGGGTCGGATGGAAGGGGAGGAGATCCTCCCCTGTAGGTGGACTTGGAGTGGGCGGGGAGGAGATGAGGGAGGGATGGGGAGAGTGGGAGGGAAAGAAGAAGGGGGCTACGCCAGAGATGCAAAGTACCTAACCTCTGATTGATATAAAAATAAAAAAAGAAAGATAAAAAATTTAAAAAACAAAACAAAGCAAAAAGAACAAATCATTATGTCATATTTGTATGAAAATAATATCATAAAGTCCATTACTTTGGTAGCTTCAAAGAAAAAAATGTTTTGCCTCCAATATGCTCTTGCCTATGGAATGAAGCAGTACATAAACTAGTCCTCAGATAATGCTGATGCCACCCAGGCTTTCTTGTAATGGTGGTAATAACAGAGACATATGTTCTTGATTACATCCTAGAATGCTCTAGACTTCTCAGAGTGGCAAATTAGAACAGGTTTTAATTTGAACCCTGAAGTATTTCTGTTAAAAGCAGTGTTACATAGTCCTGAATTTTGACCCTGCCTTGGACTCTTGTTAATGTTCCAGCATATAGTTCTGTTATAAAATCATTTTATAGGTATTATTTGTTTTAGTTTCTTATCCACAATTATTCTATTAATCTTTAGTGATATATTCTTCCATGCATTTGGTCCAGAATAATGTATGCATGGTGTAGTGACCATTTTCTCAAAGCAGCCAATGAAATAAACCTTAAAGAAATAAACCAAAAAGAAAGAAACCTTAAACAAAAGCCACAAATGTTGGAGACAACAGGTGGATATAGGTTGATAACATCTGTTTGCAGTTCTGAGTGCTATTCTGGGTCAGTTGGTACTGGGGAGAGTCAGAAAATAACCTCTTCCCTTGTAAAATGCAGTTAAAGCTTTCTGTTAAAAATCTTTCAGAAATGCTTTTTATCTTTCAGTATAAGCACTAGTTGCCTCAGTGCTGGACTTACATAATGAAAATTTTGATAATTTTTGAAGTATTGGAACAATCCATGACTTTTAATAAATGTGTATTCATGTGATAGCTAATCATGCCCAATCTTTTTTTTTTTAACATAACAAAAATATCTTTTAGCCTGAATACCCAGGAGGCAAAGAATATGTGTCTGATCTTTCATCCACTTGATAAGTAATTTCTCTATACTATGACACACCTGGCCCTTTTCTTTATCACAAAGAAATTGAACTGATGCTGGCAATTTTACTGCATCCTGAATATACTCCTTTTCCTTTACTATGGATGGACTTCTTAATTGAGTATGTCCTAATTCATGAACCGTAGCCTTTACTGAATGTTCTAGTTTCTTTTCTGTTGCTGGTTGCTGTGATAAAATATTTTGAAGTTTTCTTCCTCTACTGGATGAAAGGTTTATACAGTGTGCAAATCCAGGTGAAAATCTATTAAGAGGACAAGTCAAGCCAGGAGCTAAAGGCAAGAACTTAAAGCCAGGCCTACTTTCTTTTCCACACAGCATATTCTCCAATGAAGGAACTTGCTTCACAGCCAAAAGGTAGAGAGAATGTTGTTTGCTAGCTGGTTCACAGACCAACTACCTTTCTTACACAGTTCAGAACTACCTTGGGCATAAACTACGTAAGAAAAGAAGCTGAGCAAACTAGAAAACATCATTCCTTCAATGCCTTTGCTTCATTCAGTTTCTGACTCTAGATTCCTGCCCTGATTTCCTTTTGTGGTGGACTGTACTGTGTAAGCCAAATATTTCCCTTGCAAATTCACTGATCATAGTGTTTATTACAGAAATTGAAAGCAAACATTTAGAAAGAATATTAAGTCTATGTTTATAGCATTCATAGCAAATGTTAGTAATTGCTTTGTAATTATTGCTTCTCAGCTGTTAAGAGGTTACAATCAGATTCCTAAGTTAGAAGTGCCTTTTCTTTCCTTTGTCATAATTTCCCTGTATTTCTATTCTGCCTCAATTAAGGCACTAGAGTACACTGGAAGGCGCTCTGTGATCATGCAAAACCCAGAACATTAACATTGAACACTTTTTGTTTAAGTAGGAGAATGGAGATATCCCTCTCAGAACACGATAATCAAACAAGCTAAAACAGACCAATTTCAAAATCTCAGTCTTTAAGAATTCCATGTTCTCACTAAAAATTCAATTTCTCTTATATAAAAAATCAAGTTCTTTTCATTTGAGGAATGACAAGATATTTCAACATACATAAATCAGTAAACACGATGGAGCACGTAAATGGAACCAATGACAAATATCACAAGATCATCTTAATAGTTATAGAAAGGGCCTTTAATAAAATTTAGCATCCTTTCATGATAAAAGCCCTGAGGAAACCAGGAACAGAATCATCATACTTCAATGTAGTAAATTATATGCATGACAAAACCTATAGTTTACATTATGTTGAGTAGAAAAAACTAAAACAATTTTCTCTAATGTCAGAGTATTTCACATAATATTTGAAATATTAGCCAGACCAATAAGGCAAGAGAAGGAAATACTATCTTGAAAATAAGAAGTTAAGTAAGAATACTATTTTAAAATCTTGTATAGAAAATTTACAGTTATTCATTTTAGGGTAATTTAATGGAGTTTCTCTTGATGGTATATTTTTTATCTTCTTTAACTTTGTAGTCTTGCTCTGGTAACTATACAAACACTTATTCCATTTCTTATAAATATTCATTTTTTCAGATAGAGCTTTCTCTGTAAAAATGATTACTTCCAGAATAGCAACTGGGTGATACTGGAACAACATATTTGGCTACTGCAAGGCCAAATGGAGAATCTATTAACATTTTCATGTATGCCTACAATTTCCTTTTTAAAGTCTTCTTTGAGGCTTCTTGCACAGGTCCGCTTCTCTGGGGCAAGGGCAAGCCAGATATACCACAGTACCTTGATTGAGTAAGACTGCTTAAAGATCAGAGGTGAACGGATATAGAAATAAATTACTTGGGCATTAACGGTTTCACAGCTAAAATCACATTTGGCAGGCCTATCATACTAGGCATCGATGAGTATTACTTCTTCAAGATTGCAGGGGAGACATTTCTTATGTAAAACCATTGCCAAATGACCATAGATGACTCAGGATTCAAGATATTTCCATGCTTGGATTCCCAGCCATCTGTATGAAAGCTGCCTTCTCAAACCTCCCACCCTCATTTGTTGACAACACTTTTACCTAGATCTACAGGCCATAAATAGACCTTCCCTTTTGGATAGCTACAAACTCTTAGTGTTGTTAAGAGAAAGTATTGGAAAAATTTGTTCTGCCATCCCACTGACACCACTGTTATATATGTTACATTCTATCAAGCCCTATGTCCCTTTCTTTTAGAAATTTTCTGTACCTTATTTAATATGACTTTGTTAAAGTTGTCAGTAAAAATTATGAGCACTGCTCATCACCCCATATTAATGAAAATATAACCATTAGGTTATCTTGTCAAAGCATTCAATGTGGTGTAAAGTAACACATTCACAATGCAATTAGAGTAAGCACCTTGAGAATTTCTTTAATTGTATCTCTGCCATTCTACATTCCTCTACAGAGAATTCTATGTTTAGCTCCTTGTTTCATTTCTTAATTGGATTACTTGATTTGTTGCTTTTTAACTTGTTGAGTTCTTTATATATTCTGGGTATTAGCCCTCTGTCAGATATAGGGTTGGTGAAGATCCTTTCCCAGTCTAGATGCTATAGTTTTGTTCTGATGATATTGTCCTTTGCTTTAGAGAAGCTTTTCAGTTTCATGAGGTCCTATTTATTGATTGTTGATGTTGGTATTTGGTTCAGGAAGTTGTTTTCTCTGTCAATGAGTTCAAGGCTCTTCCCATATTTTTCTTCTAAAGGATTTAGTGTGTCTGGTTTTATGTTGAAGTTTTTGATCCACTTGGAATTTAGTTTTGTGCAGTGTGATAAATATGGCTCTATTTCCATTTTTCTAAATGTAGACATTCAGTTAGACCAACACCATCTGTTGAAGATGCTGTCTTTTTTCCATTGTATTGTTTTGCCTTCTTTGGTGGTAAATATGGATCTATTTTCATTTTTCTGCATACACATATCCAGTTGGACCAGCACCATTTGTTGAAGATGCTATCTTTTTTCCATTGAATGGTTTTGGCTTCTTTGTCAAAAATCAAGTTTCCATAAGTGTGTGGGTTTATTTCTGGAACTTCTATTCGATTTAATTGATCCACCATTCTGTTTCTATGCCAGTACCATGCAGTTTTTCTTACTATTGCTCTGTAGTACAGCTTGAGATCAGAGAAGGAGACACCTCCAGATGATCTGTTGTTGTACAGGATTGTTTGAAATTCTAGGTTTTTAATTTTAATTTTTCCATTTGAAGTTGAGAAATTTTCTTCCAATGTCTGTAAAGAATTTTGTTGGTATTTTTATGGGAATTGCATTGTATCTATACATTGTTTTTGGCAGGATGTCCATTTTCAGTACTATTCCTACCGATCAATGAGCATGTGAGGTCTTTCCATCTTCTGATGATATCTTCTTCAATTTCTTTCTTCAGAGACTTGAATTTTCTTTTTCAAACAGGTCTTTCACTTACTTGGTTAGAGTCACACCAAGGTACTTTATGTTATAAGTGGCTATTGCGAAGGGTGTTGCTTCTCTAATTTCTTTCTTGGTCCTTTTGTCTTTCGTATAGGGGAGGGCTTCTGATTTTTTTGAGTTAATTTTGACTCTATCCACTTTGCTGAAAGTGTTTATCAGCTGAAAGAATTCTCTAGTTGAATTTTTGGGTTCACTCATGTATAATATCATATGTGAATAGTGAAATTTGACCTCTTCTTTTCTGGTTTGTATTCCCTTGATCTCCTTTACTTGTCTTATTGCTCTAGCTAGGACTTCAAGTACTATGTTGAAGAGATATGGAGAGAGTGGGCAGCCTTGCCTTGTCCCTGATTTCAGTTTCTCTCCATTGAGTTTGATATTGGCTATGGAATTGTTATATACTGCTTTTACTATGTTTAGGTATGTGCCTTGTATCCCTGATCTCTCCAAGACTTTAAACATGAACGGGTGTTAGGTTTTATCAAATGCTTTTTTGGCATCTAAGGAGATGATCGTATGGTTTTTCTCCTTCAGTTTGTTTATATAGTGGATTACATTGATGGATTTCCATATATTGAACCACCCTTGCATGCCTGGGATGAAGCCTACTTGCTCATGGTGGATGATATCTTTTATGTGTTCTTGGATTTGGTTTGCAAGTATTTTATATATTGAGTATTTTTGTCAATGTTCATAAGAGAATTGGATATGAAGTTCTCTTTTTTTGTTGGGTCTTTGTGTGGTTTAGGTCTCAAGGTGACTGTGGCTTCATAGAATGAGTTTGATAATGTTCTTTCTGTTTCTATTCTGTGGAATAGTTTGAAGAGAATTGGAGTTAACCCTTCTTTGAAGGTCTGGTAGAATTCTGCGCTGAAACCATCTGACCCTGGGCTGTTTTTGGCAGGCAGGCTTTTGATGACTACTTATATTTCCTTGGGGGATATAGGACTATTCAATCTATTTACCTGATCTTGATTTAATTTTGTTAAGTGGAATCTATCAAGAAAAATGTCCATTACCTTTAGATTTTCAAATTTTGAGGCATATAGGCTTTTATAGTAAGAACTAATAATTGTTTGGACTTCCACCGTGTCTGTTGTTATCCCTCCTTCTCTTTTCTGATTTTGCTGATTTGCATAGTTTCTCTCTGCCTTTTATTTAGTTTGGCTAAGGGTTTGTCTACCTTGTTGATTTTCTCAAAGAACCAATTCTTGGTCTAATTGATTCTTTGAATTGTTTTATTTGTTTCTAATTTATTGATTTCACCCCTGAGTTTGACTATTTCTACCTGTCTACTCTTCTTGGGTATATCTGCTTCTTTTTTTTTTCTAGAGCCTTCAGGTGAACCATAAAGTTAGTTGACTGATATGTTTCAAATTTCTTCTTGAAGGCACTTAGTGCTATGAATTTTTTTCTTAGCACTGCCTTTATTGTGTCCCATAAGTTTGGTTATGTTGTACCTTCATTTTTTGTTTTATTCTATGAAGTCTTTAATTTCTTTTTTTATTTCTTTCCTAGCCCAGTTGTCATTTAGTAGTGAGTTGTTCAGTTTCTATGAGTGTGTAGGATTTTTGCTATTTCTTTTTTGTTGTTGTTGAGGTCCAGCTGTGGTCCATGGTGGTCAGATAGAATACAAGGGATTATTTCAATCTTCTTGTATCTGCTGAGGCTTGCTTTGTGACCGACTATATGTTATATTTTGGAGAAGGTTTTATGAGGTGCTGAAAAGAAGGTATACTCTTTTGAATTTGTGTGAAGATTTCTGTAGACATCTATTAGGACCATTTGATTTAGGACCTCTTGTAAGTGCCTTTATTTCCCTATTTAGCCTCTGTCTAAATGTTCTGTCCTTTGGTGAGAGTGGAGTGTTGAAGTCTCCCACTATTAAGGTGTTGGGATCTATGTGTGATTTGAGCTTTAATAATGTTTCGTTTACAAATGTAGGTGCTCTTCTATTTGGCCATAGATATTCAGGATTGCGATGCCCTAATGGTGGGGTTTTCCTTTGATGAGAATGAAGTGTTCCTCCTCATCTTTTTTGATTAAATTTTGTTAAAAGTCTATTTTATTATATATCATGATGACTACCCCAGCTTGTTTTCTAAGTCCATTTGCTTGAAAAACATTTTTCTAACTCTTTACTCTCAGGTAGTATTTATCTTTGTTGCAGAGGTGTGTTTCCTGGATGCAGAAGAATTTTGGATCCTTTTTCTGCAACCAATCGGTTAGTCTGTGTCTTTTTAATGGAGAGTTGAATCCATTGATGTTAACAGATAATAGTGAGTAAGTTTGCTGGGTATAGTAGTCTGGGTTGGCATCTATGGTCTCTTAGAGTCTGCATGACATCTGTCCAGGCCCTTCTGGTTTTCGTATTTTCTGTTGAGAAGTCTGGTGTGATTCTGATAGACATGGCCTTTTTCCTTTTCTGCTTTTAATATTTTTTGTTCTATAGGTTTAGTGTTTTTACTATGATGAGACATGAAGAGTTTCTCTTATGGTCTAGTCTATTTGCTGTTCTGTACGCCTCTTGTATGTTTATGGAAATCTCTTTTTTTAAGTTGGGAAAATTTTCTTCTATAATTTTCTTGAAAATATTTTCTGGACTTTGGAGCCTGGTATCTTCCTTTTCATTTACTCCTATTATTTTTTATTTTGTCTTTTTATGACATCCTTGATTTCTTGTATGTTTTCTCTTTAGAACTTTTCCTATTTTACTTTTTCTTTGAGAGACATATCAATTTCTGTAAGTATATCTTAAGTACCTGAGATTCTCTCTTCCATCTCTTGTATTCTATTGGTCATATTTATCTTTTTGGTTCCTGATCTTTTCTCTAAGTTCTCCTTCTCCAGGGTTTTCTCTGTTTGTGTTTTCTTCATTGATTCTAATAATGTTTTCATGTCTTGCATCATTTCCTTCATCTGTTTGAATGTGGATTCCTTCTTTTCTATGCTGGCCTTTTTTGTTGTTGTTGTTAATTTCCACTCTACATGCCTCTAATTGTGCCTCTACTTGTTTGGGTGTATTTGCCTGTATTTCTTTAAGAGCTTTGTTCATTTCCTCTTTATTTACCTCCATTTGTGTGGTTATTTCTTTGAGATCTTTGTTCATTTCCTCTTTATTTGGCTCTACTTGTGAGGCTATTTCTTTGAGAGATTTGTTTGTTTCCTCTTTATGTGCCTCTATTTGTGTAGCTATTTCTCTGGGAGATTTGTTCATTTCATCTTTATGAGCCTCGAATAATTGGATAAGCATAATCATAATTTTAAAGTCATTTTCTTGTGTTTCTAATGAATTGAAATGTTCATTGATTTGGGGGGTTTCTGGTGAAGCCATGATGTCCTGATTTTTGTTGGGTGTGTTGAGTTTTGAAGTTTCCTGCTAATAAAGTGTTGGGATCAGTATGTGATTTAATGTTTCATTTAAAATTGCAGGTCTTCATAGTAATTATAACTGCCTCATAGTGGCATAGAAACAGAATGGGAGATCAATGGAATGGAATACAAGACCCAGAAATAAACCCACATACCTATAGAATCTTGATTTTGGATAAAGAAACCACAATCATAGAATGAAAAAAAGATAGCAACTTCAACAAATGGTGCTGGTGTAATTGGATATCTACATTTAGAAAACTGCAAATAGATCCATGTACAAAAGTAAATTCCACGTGGATCAAAGATTTCGACATAAAACCAGACACACTAAATCTGTTAGAAGAAAAAGTGGGGAAGAACTTTGAACTCGTTGGCACAGGAGACAACTTCCTGAACAGAACAACAACAGCACAGGGTCTAAGATCAACAATCAATAAATGGGACCTCATAAAATTGAAAATTTTCTGTAAATCAAAGGAAACTGTCATCAGAACATGACGACAGCCTAGAGATTGAAAAAAGGATTTTCACCAACCCTATATATGACAGAGGACTAGTATCCAGAATATATAAAGAACTCAAGAAGTTAAAAAGCAATAAATCAAGTAATCCAAATAAAAAATGGAGTATAGAACCAGAGAATTCACAGGAATATTAAATGGCAGACAAATACTTAAAGAAATGCTCAATGTCTTTAATCATCAGGGAAATGCAAATCAAAAGGCCCCGGAGATTTCACTTCACAGCCTTCAGAATGTCTAAGATCAAAAACTCAAGTGACAATACATTCTGTAGAGGATGTGGAGAATGGGGAACCCTCCTCCATTGCTGGTGGGAATGTAAACTTGTTCAACCACTTTGGAAATCAATCTGGCATTTTCTCAGACAATTACGAATAGTGATTCCTTCTTGAAATCTAGCTTTACCACTCCTAGGTATATATCCAAAATATTCTCAAGTACATAACAAGGACATTTGCTCAACTGTGTTCAAAGTAACTTTATTCATAATAGCCAGAACTTTGAAACATCACAGATTTCCTCAACTGTGGAATGGATACAGAAATTGTGATACATTTATACAATGGAATACTACTCAGCAATTAAAAATGAGAAAATCTTAAAATATGCAGGCAAGTGGTGTGTGTCCCATGGGCTAGTCGAGCAGGGACTACCTGACAGAGGAAGTAGCAATGACCGGGGCATAGACACAAGGAATAGAGTCAAGACAGGTTCCTGATTAAGACTCATTTATTAGGCACTCAAGCAGCTCTTTTAAAGCAAAAAACCACAAACAACTTTCTCACGATAACAGCTCATCTGCTTCACTTGGCAAAGCATCTGAGGACTCACTCAAGGTTACACAAAGATTGCTATCTGATTCCAAGGCTGCATGAAGTTTGCTATCTAGTTCCCAGGAGCAGAGCACATCACAGGAGAAGCAGCCATGGTCAGCTTCTGAGAAGCTGAACTTTAGATTAGACCAATATCTGCTAAGGCAAAAGTCCATTACCAGACTTCTTCAGTTCCCCCTTTTTTGTATTATGGAGAGCCTGTCTTAGGTTGGTGAAATGTGTGTTTTTTCTCCCCCATCATTAAGGTCTTGGATGCAATTTTCACATGCCTCTGTCTTACATTGGTAAAACCACATTTTCTTTCCTACCTGTCTTTGACTTACCTCCATATCAAACAGAGTTGTTAGAGATCATTAATTTAAATGTATGCAACTGCACTTGCATAAATTGAAGTTGTTGAAGGAGCTGTGACACACATGGAAGGCAGGCACAGTCTAATAAACCCATACCCGCCATGCCCACAAGTGTCAGTCCCCACTTAAGCAAGAGTCAAGGGATGGAATATTGTCGTCCATTAAAAAAAGGAAAGTCCAGTATATGTGTGTCGTTGACATATACAAGGACTTTTGGATCATCCCAGGACACAGGATGTAATAAAGGTGGATCAGGAATGTACGTCCAGTAAACATTTATCTTGACCAGAGGGGTCTTCATTAACATCATTATAATTGTCAGGAGAAAGCTCCTCATCCACTTGTTGCACCAGGTGTTCTGGAAGCCATGGAGCCACATCATTTTCCTGCAAAAAAACACAGACAGATCCTTGTCTCCATATGAGTACAGGGTCAGGTTCATGCCATAATTTGTTAAAGGATCCCTCCTTTTTACTTTAGCAAAAGGTTTATTGGTTTCCATATGCCAAAATCTATCTGCTGCAGATTTACCATGCTTATCCAAATTTTAAAAATTCAGAATGAAAAGAACATGATTAAGATGATTCTTAGGTGTCCAGTGGAGTAGCTCCCCCATTTTTGTTTTTTGCAACTAAATCTTAATTGTTCGGTGTGCACACTCTACCATGCCTTGTCCTTGAGGACTGTAAGGTATTTTCAGTCATATGAGAAACTTGAAATTGTTGATAAACAGTTTTAAAAGATTTATTAGTATATCCTGTCCCATTGTCAGTCCCAGTCTCAGGACTCCCAGAACATTAAAAGCTTGAAGACAATGAGCAATAACATTTTTTGTAGCCTCTCCTGGTTGAAGAATGGCAAAAATAAATCCAGAATAGGTATCTATGCAAATATGTACATATTTTAATTTTTTTAAATTTAGGAATATGAGTAATATTCATTTGCCAAATTTGATTTGGAATCCCAGTCCTTTAGAATTGACTCCAAAATGAGGAACAGGTTGAAAATGAGGACAAGTACTTCAAGCCTTGACTATACTATGGGCCTGTTCCTTAGTCAACCCATATATATGTCTCAAGATTTGACTATTGAGATGATGCATATTATGGGCATCCTGGGCTCTTTTCAACTGTGAATAATAAAATTTGGTGGCTTTATCTGCCAATGCGTTTCCTTTAGACAGGGGTCCTGACAAATCAGAATGAGCCCTCAAATGTCCTATAAAAAAGGGAAAAGTTCTTTCTTTTATCAAATTTTGAATTTGTAAAAATAAAACTCCAGCAGGAGAAGATGTCTGAATTTGACCAACTGCAGTCTCTAACTGCAAAGACTGAGCAATATATACACTGCTTGTAAAAATATTTAAAGGCTTCATATTAAAACTTTGAAACACAGCCAATACTGCAGACAACTCTGCTATTTGCTATTTTCAAGTGTTAACGTGTATTGTTTTTTTTTTCATAAGTATAGGCAACAACGCCAGATGATGAACCATCAGTAAACATCATTAAAGCATCAACAACTGGATTAACTTTTGTTTTGAGTGGGAAAACTGTAGAATTTAAGAGCTGAATTAATTTGTTTTTTGGGTAATGATTTTTAATTTTTTCAATTAAATGGCACAAGCAAGGAGCCAGTCATCTGTATGAGCATACAGCCATTCCTGCTGTTTTTTAGAATAAGGTTGATAAATAATATCAGGCCCTTTTTCAAAATACTTTTTACGTTCCAATCTTTTTAAATATATCAATTTAGCCACAGCAGAATAATATGGATAAATAACCTTAGAAGAAGAAGGCAAATGTCCCCACATATTAGTTGCCTCTTGTCAAAACAATGCTGTAGGAGTGAATTTAGTGCAACAAATTAAATATTTAAGGGGGTTTTCATAATCTAAATAAGTAACAAATTGATCATCTATGGCCTGTTGAACAATTTCTAATGCACATCAGGAGTTAAAGCTCTGGGAGATGTTGGAGAGGTGTCTCCTTTTAGAACATCAAATAAAGGTTTAAGCTCCCCAATGGTAACTTTTAAATAAGGGCTAAGCCAATTGATATCACCTAACAGTTTTTGAAAATCATTTAATGTTTTTAAATTGACTGTCTTAATCTGAAATTTTTGATGTGTAATTTGAGTTGGGTATAATTTAAATCCCAAATAAGAATATGTATTAAATCTTTGCACTTTCTCAGAAGCTAATTACAAACCATAATTTTGTAAAATTTCTTGTATATGGGTATAACAGAATAATACTTGAGATCCATCTGTACCAGCAATCAAAATATCATTCATATAATGGATAATATAAATTTGTGGCCATTTTTTGACCTTTTTTAAAGCTTGGGTGGCAAACTTTTGGCACAAGGTGGGGCTATTGGCTATCACCTGAGGTAAGACACACCAGTGATATCTTTTTATGGGTTCTTTAAATTTTACTGAACGCACACTAAAAGCAAATCTATGACAATCCTTAGGATGAAGAGGAATAGTAAAGAAACAGTCTTTAAGATCTACTAATATTTTAAATGTTCCTTTGGGAATAGCTACAGGTGAAGGCAGCCCTGGTTGCAAAGTTCCCATGAGCTCCATAGTTTCATTAACTTTTTAAAAATCTTGTAACAATCTCTATTTTCCCGATTTCTTTCTGATGACAAAAATAAGAGTATTCCAGGGAGAAGTTGACCCAATTATATGATCAGCAGTCAATTGCTCCTGCACAAGCAACTGAGCAGCTTGTATTTTTTCAGAGGTTAAAGGCCACTGATCCACCCATACAGGATTATCAGATTTCCAGTTAATTTTGTCTGCATGGGGTACAGGTTGTTTAGTGACCCGAATTAAAAATACCCCTTTAGTTCCATAATTTTCTTGCACCTCAACAGGTTGGACTCTGCCCTGACTATCTTTTCCCAATCCTTGTCCAGGGAGACGGCCTGATTTTATCATCTGAGAAGTCACAGTTTCATTAGGATTACACATCATAATTTCCATTTGTCCAAGAATATCTCTTTCCCACAAATAAATGGGTATATTATCATCAATGTATGGCTGTCAAGTACCTTTATTTCCCTCCTTATTTTGCCAAACTATCAATTTTGTGCTTTATTCAGGATTTTGTAATTATCCTATTTCCTTTAAATGAGTCAGAGTAGGTTCTTTAGGTCAACTAGGCAGTCAATGATGTCCTGCTATAATTGTAACATCTGCTCCAGTACCCATCAAACCACCCAATTGTTTTCCATTAAGCCAGAGTGTGAACTGAAGTCTATCTCTAGTAATAGGTTGTACCCAATAAACATCTGAAGAACCAAAACCTCCTGTGCCTCTGGCAGGACCAGCAGCTTTATTTTGCAGATTAGGCATATGAATTAGAACTATTTGTGCTATTCTTTGATCGTTCTGGATCACAGTGATTCCTCTAGGTGAACTTACCTTAACTTTAATTTCTCCAGTATAATAATTATCTATAATTCCAGGAAAAACTTGCAATCCTTTCATGGTACTGCTACTCCTTCCTATAATCAATCCCATCATCCCTTTAGGCAAAGGACCAAACACTACAGTAGGGAGGGTTTGAACTCCCATCTCGGGGTTAGTACTGTGTAGGTGGAGGAACTGAGGTCCAATCCTGTGCTTCGTGGGGTTGCTCTGACAAATTGTAAAATGGATTTGTGGGAGTTTGTGTGACAAACTTCATGGCCCCAATGTGGGGCTTGAACCCACAATCCTGACAATAAGACTCTCATGGTCTACCTACTGAGCTAGCTGGGCTCTTTTTGCTGCCACAGCCACCTGTGCATATACAGCTGGAGAGTAGTCAAGCTGATTACCATTTTCCTCATAGGGTCCTTCTCCAGCTAACATATTAAAATCCCATTGATCATTTTCTGCTTGCACATTTAGCAAGGCTGTGTGTTTTACTGCATCAGTATAATCTGACTTTTATAATAAATAATCACCTCCACTGAGGCACGCCCTACAGAGCATTTTTTAGTTTGCTGGAGTAAGATTTGTCTCCATAAGGGAGTCCACCATGGCTGTCGTAAATGGAGCATTAGGACCGTGCAACTTTTAATTCCTTTATTTGTTTAAATTTAATTGGAGAATATTGACGAACCCAATTTCCCTGAGCATCTATCACCTCTACCACAGGAACTCAAAATCTTCTTCAAGGGTGAATACTCTTCTTGGGCTACATTAGAATCAACATTATTATTATTTGTGTGTGTGTGTAATTTTAACTTCTCCAATTTCTTTAATAACTGAACTTGTTCCCTTTTTAATTGGACCTTTTCTCTGAGAACAGTAATATCTTCCCGCAATGATCCCGCACCACCCGCACATGTAGCAGGAAAAGAGATGGGAGCAGAGGGCAGAGGAGGCCAGTCTGAGTTATGAGACTTGGCAGCTTCTTCCTCTAGCTCCGTCTCATCCTCAGTATCTAGCTTGTCTCCTAAATCATTTTCTGCTCTCAAATTGCATAAGTTTGCTTGAGCTCCTGCATGAAAATTTGAAATAAACTTAGAGGTGCTTTTTTTTTTTTTTTTTTTTTGCCTGTTTGGCTGCTCTAATTTCCCGAGTAACTCTTTAGCTTGTGAGATTAAATTCTTCATTCTTCACTCACATGCCGGGGATCCAGAGCATCTCTAATTAAAGTCCACAAAGAAAAAGTTTTAACAGGTAGCTTCTCATGACCATTATAAGTATAATCATCCTGCAACCTCTTTCTTATCTTCTCCCAAGTTTCCAGATTGATGGTACCTTCGTCTGGAAACCAGGAGCAAACTTCATTTACAAACTCAAAATTTTTTTAAGGGATTAGGGCATTTATCCCAATTCCTTGCATTTTTAGCATTGACTTTAAAGTCCTCATAAACAACTCCCTGCTATTGCTCTGCCCCATAATTGCACTGCTTGCCTACCTTTGTCTCCGTGCTATGGGCAGTTGTCACGAAGAACTTTTACTTTGACATCCAGAGCTCCAAAAAACCAGCATTCTTCATGTTGTCCCTTGTTTTCAGGGTCCCTGTCAGGTGCCACCTGACCCATCCCTCCGGCTAGTTGAGCAGGGTCTACCTGAAAGTAGAAGTGGAAATGATAGGGGTAGAGATGCAAAGAACGGAGTCAAGACAGTTTTCTGATCAAGACTCGTTTATTAGGCACTCAAGCAGCTCTTTTAAAACAAAAAACCCACAAACAACATTCTCACGATAACATCTCATCTGCTTCACTTGGCAAAGCATCCGAGGATTCACTCAAAGTTACACAAAGTTTGCTCCCTAGTTCTCAGGAGCAGAGAATCCCACAGGAGAAGCTGCCAAGGTCAGCTTCTGAGAAGCTGAACTTTGCATTAGACCCATATCTGCCAAGCCCAGGAGGCGAAATTCCATTACCAGACTCGTTCAGTTGTGGGAACTAGAAAAGATCATTCGGAGTGCGGTATCCCAGAAGACGAAAGAGACACATGGTATATACTCACTTATATGTGGATATTAGACATATTATATAGGATAAACATACTATAATCTGTACACCTAAAGAAGCTAAGACAGAAGGAAAAGATGATCAATCCTCACTCAGAAATGCAAATATGACAGAGATCGCAAGAGGGGGACAACAGGCAATAGAACAGGCACCTACCACAAAATGTCACTGAAAGACTACCCAACAGGGTATCAAAGCACATGATGAGGCTCACAGCCAATCTTTGGGTGAGTATAGAAAATCTTATGAAAGAAGGGGGAATAGAAAGAACTGGTGGAATGCTCCACTATTAGAGCAACAACACCAAAAATTCTGGGCACAGGGGTCTTTTCTGAGACTGACACTCCAACCAAGGACCATGCATGGAGATAACCTAGAACCCCTGCACAGATGCAAACCATGGCAGCTCTATATCCAAGAGGATTCCCTAGTAAGTACAACATGGACTGTCTCTGACATGACCTCAGGGGCTGGCTCTTTGATCACCTCCCCCTGACAGAGGAGAAACCTTTTCCAGGCCACAGAGGAAGACAATGCAGCCAGTCTTGATGAGACATGATAGGCTAGGGTTAGATGGAAGGGGAGGAGGACCTCCCTTATCAGTGGACTTGGAGAGGGACATTGGAGGAGATAAGGGAGGGATGGGTTAGGAGGAAATGAGGGATAGGGGTACAGTTGAGATTCAAAGTGAATAAACTGTAATTAATATAAAAAACTTTTTAAAGTGCAGGTGCTCTTATATTTGGGGCATAGATGTTCAGGATTGTGATTTCCTCCTGGTAGATTTTTCCTTTGTTGAGAATGAAGTGCCCCTCCTCATCTTTTTTATTACTTTTGGTTGAAAGTCTATTTTATTGGCTATTAGGATAGCTTCCTCAGTTTGTTTCCTGGGTCTGTTTGCTTGAAAAACGTTTTTCCAGCCCTTTACTCTGAGATAGTATTTATCTTTGTTACAGAGGTGTGTTTCTTGGATGCAGCAGAATGTTGGATCCTGTTTCCACAACCATTCTGTTAGTCTTTTTTTTTTTATTGGAGAGTTGAGTCTGTTGATGTTGATAGATAATAATGACCAATGAATGTTAGTTCCTTTTGTTGTGGAGTTGGTAGTGTTACTGTGTTTCAATACTTGTTTTCTTTTAAATTTTTTGTGAAGTTATCTATATCCTGTGTTTTCTCATGTACAGTTGATTTCATTGGACTGAGGTATTCCTTCTAGTATCTTCTGTAGGGCTGGGTTGCTGTGTACATATTGTTTACATTTAGTTTTGTCATGGCACATTTTGTTTTCTCCATTTATATTAACTGAAAGCATTCCTCATTATAGTAGTCTGGGTTTGTAACTGTGGTCTCTTTGAGTCTGCATGACATCTGCCCAGAACCTTCTGGCTCAGAGTTTCTGTTGAGAAGTCTGGTGTGATTCTGATAGGTCTACCTTTATATGTTACTTGGCCCTTTTTCTTTCTTTATTCTGTAGATTTAGTGTTTTGACTTTTCTTTGGTATGTGGAGTATTTTTTTCTGATCTAGTCTATTTGGTGTTCTGAAGACACTTTGCATATTTATGAACATCTCTTTATTTAAGTTGGGAAAATTTTTCTTCTTTGATATTCTTGAAAATATTTTCTAGACTTTGGAGCCTGGGATCTATTTTTGTGTCTCTTCCTATTATTCTTAGATTTCATCTTTTCATGGTATCCTTGATTTCTTGAATTTTTTTGGAACTTTTCTGGTTTTACTTTTTCTTTGAGATATGTATCATTTTCTGCAATTGTATCTTCAGTGCCTGGGATTCTCTTTAATCTCTTGAATTCTGTTGGTGATGTTTACCTTTGTGGTTGCTGATCTTTTCTCTGAATGGGATTTTTTGTCTTTCTATGATAGTTCTATATTTTTGTTCATTTCTTCTCTACATACCACTAATTGTGCCTCTGCTTGTGCCTTTATATGTTTGTCTGTTTTGCCTGTATTTCTTTGATAGCTTTGTTCATTTCCTCTTTGTCTCTTTATTTGAGTGGCTATTTCTTTGAGAGATTTATTTTCCTCTTTATGTGCCTCTAATAACTGTATAAATATAGCTTTAAAATAAGTTTCCTATGTTTCCAATGAATTGAAGTATGCATTGATTTCTGGAGTTGCTGGTGAAACCATGGTGTCCTGATTTTTGTTGTGTGTGTTCTTAGGCCGATCTCTGACCATCTACTTATTTGTAACCTTCACTGTTTGTTACAGGAGTCTATACTTCAGACTGTGTCTGTCTTTCTCTGGTGTCTGGAGTATTCTTCAGGAAGATCAGAGGTCCACTGGTTTGAGAGTGTGTGTTGGTGTTTCAACTGTAGCTAAGGGAGGAAGGGATGCAGGCACAGATGCACTAGTGCAGGCAAACAAAGCATGTGCCTGTGCATGGAAATGTGCCTTGAAGGACAGGGTGCTAAAGAGTGTAGATTCTTAGAATGTGGGGCCGGAGGGTGGCACATGCAAGAGGGGGTACAGTAGCTGGCTCTGTTCATGGACGCAATGCACATGCACAGATTCCCTGACTGCCTCAGTGGCTTTGAGGTCTCTCATACTCTCCTTCTGATATTCAGATCTGTCTGGGCTCTAGGAATTGTTTGCCTGGATTCCACTGGTAGACTCACAGAATAGGGGCTTCAGTGTTGAGAAAGCTCTCCCAAGAATCCCTGTGTTGCCCACAGTGGGCGTGAGGGTGGGAGGGATCTGATGTCTGGCCGCTAGCATAGAGGGACCCTGGATCTGAGGCTCTGCATGCACTCACTTGAAGGTGCACTCACTCTCTAGTAGGTCTAATTGGAAAGCACAGTGGTTGCCCTTGTTCTCTACTCTCAGATTTTGGCCTGCCAGGCAAATGTGAGTTTAGAAGATCTCTCAGTTCAGTGGTGCTACAGCCACAGAATTTGGAGGCTGGTGTAGCAGCTGGCTGGCTGGGAGTCCAGCCACAGTGGCAGAACTGGAAGGCTGCTGGTATAGATGTATTCTGGGAGGCCCTGGGGAGCCACTGACCTGATTGGCCCTGTGGGTCTGGGTGGCCCAGAGTACCTGGATGGTCTGGCAGACCTGGGTGGCCTGGAAGATCTGGTTGGCCCATACACCTGGCAGGCCGCCACTGAGGGACTGGGAGGCCTGCCTTCTCTGTCTCAGATAGGGAGCTGGGAGAGCTGTGCTAGGAGCTATGAGTATTGCTATCCACCTCTGAGGAAGAGGAGGGAGACCCGACAAGGGGAAGTGCAGGGTGATCTAAAGTTTGCTGCTCTCAGTCCCCAGAGAAGTCCCTGGTTGACCTGGGTCCAAATGGTCTCAACTCAAGTGTTGTCCCCTCTCTCCAAAGAAGCCTCAATGTCAATGTTCTGGCTTCAGTTTCCCCTCCACTCGTCAATTTCGGAGTTTCAGATCCTTTGCCCCTCAAATATGGTGCACACTAGTCGCCGCCATCTTGGACTCTCCAGTATATTCTTTTTTAAAAGGAGAGAAACAGAGAGACAGAGAGGAAGAAAAGAGGACAGGAAGGACAGGGAAAACTGAGTGGATGTTGGGATGGTTGAGGAGAGTTAGTTCTTATATTCAAGACATATTGCATTCTCTAAAAAATAATAGAAATAGGGTTGGAGAGATGGTTCAGAGATTAAGAGCACAGACTGTTCTTCTAAAGGTCCTGAGTTCAATTACAAGCAACCAGATGTTGCCTCATAACCATCTATAATGAGATCTGATAAGTTCCAACTGTGTGCCCTCAGCTACCACCTGAGACACCTGTGCCCTGACCCATACCCGGTGCCCTTGACCCTGCCATTCAAAGCCCCCATGCCTGCAACCCTGGCCATTTAAGCCCCAGTCTGCCTTCTAAAAGAGCCACACCAATATGACTGCAACCAAAATGCCAGCACACATTCTTCTTCCCCTGACTTCTCTCCTCATCCTGAAGACTACTCCAGACACCAGAGATGGGCAGATACATTCTTAGTTGAAGGTCCAAAGAACAAACAGCCAGGACAATGGACAAACAGATGGCTAAACGCCAGTATAAGAGTACAATAAACAAAACCTAGGACATCGTGGCTACACCCAGAAATTCTACAAAACAACGAATATTCTAATGCAGGAGAATGACCTTAAATCTATGTATATGCAGTTAGTAGAGGCATATAAAAAGGAAATGATTATTTTATACTATAAATCTAATATCCCCTTATGAGTGAGTATATACCCTGTGTGTCTTTCTGCTTCTGGGTTACCTCACTCAGGACGATCTTTTCCAGTTCCCACCATTTGCCTACAAATTTCATGATTTCCTTATTTTAGATGTACCACAATTTCTGTATCTGTTCCTCAACTGAGGGGCATTTTGTCTTTTTCCAGCTTCTGGCTATTACAAATAAAGCTGCTATACACATGGTGGAGCAAATATCCTTGTTGTATACTTGAGTGTCTTTTTGATATATTCCTGGTGTCTAATATAGGATAAACATACTAAAATCTGTACTCCTAAGGAAGCTAATTAAGAAGGAGGTCTCTCCAAGTTCAAGGCCATTCTGGTTTACAAAGCAAGTCAAGGACAGCCAAGGCTACATAGAGAAGACCTGCCTTGAAAAAAACAAAAAAACAAAAAAAGGTATTCTGGTCCTCATTCTGTCACAGGCTTTTTCAGCAATCCTGAACTTAAATGTTTTTTGTAAGTTTCCATGGGTGACTCTGAATTAATATTTCTATATATATAAAACTAGGGATTTGAGGCCAAAGAAAAAAGATCTAATTTTCATTGTTCAGTATATTTGCTGATAACTGCTCTGTATGTTTGTATTTTTTAATAAAAATTTGACATGTTTCTGCATAAAAAAATTAAATCACACATTGATCCCAACACATTAATAGAAGGAGACTTCAACACCCGAGGACAGATCACAAAAACAGAACTTATATAGAGAAATAATGAGGCTAACAGAAGTAATGAATCAAATGGACCTAATAGATATCTATAGAAAAATTTCCCAAACAATAAAAGAATATACTTTTTTCTCAACACCACACAGATCCTTCTCCAAAACTGATTGCAAAGCAAACCTTAACTGATACAAAAATTGAATTAGTCCATTGCTCTTTATCAGATCATCTTGAATTAAAGCTAGACCTCAACAACAACAACAAGCCTATAAACTTATGGAAACTGAATAACTCTCTGCTCAATGATCTCTGGGTGAGGGACGAAATAAAGAAGAAAATTAAAGACTTCATAGAATTCAATGGAAATGAAAGCAAAACTTACTCAAACTTGTGGGAAACCATGAAAACCTTGCTAAGAGGAAAGTTCATAGCATTAAGTGCCTTCATAAAGAAACTGGAGAAATCTTCTTTTAGCAACTTAACAGATCACCTGGAACCTAATAGAAGACCCAGAAATAAACGCACACACCTATGGAAACTTGATTTTTTAAAAAGAAGCCAAATCCATCCAATGGAAAAAAGACAGCATCTTCAACAAATGGTGCTGGACCAACTGGATGTCTATATGCAGAAAAATGAAAATAGATCCATATTTATCACCCTGCACAAAACTAAAGTCCAAGTAGATCAAAGACCTCAACATTAAATCAGTTAGAAGAAAAAGTGGGAAAGACCCTAGATCTCATTGGCACGGGAGACTACTTCCTGAACAGAACACAAACAGCACAAGGCTCTAAGATCAACAATCAATAAATGGGATCTCATGAAACTAAAAAGCTTCTGTAAAGCAAAAGAGACTGTCATCAAAACCAAACGACAGCTTACAGACTGGGAAAGGATCATCACCAACCCTATATCTGAAAGAGAGCTAATATCCAGTATACATAAAGAACTCAAGAAGTTAAAAAGCAACAAATCAAGTAATCCAATTAAAAAAATGGGGTATGGAGCTAAACAGAGAACTCTCTGTAGAGGATTGTAGAATGGCAGAAAAACACTTAAAGAAATGCTCAAGGCCCTTAGCCATCAGGGAGATGCAAATCAAAACGACCCTGAGATTTCACCTTACACCCACCAGAATGGCTAAGATCAAAAACTCAAGTGACAACACATGCTGGAGAGGAT
>CM053742.1:111887072-111943255 GCA_028658305.1 Pachyuromys duprasi | reverse complement strand
GATCCTCCTGGTTTGGGTTCCTAGTATTTTGGGGGAACAACGATGGGCCATACTATCTGCCTATCCAAAACCTATGCCAGTCAGACACAGTTCACATGTTTTTCCAAGATTCTTCACCTCTAATAAGACCTTAGGCTTGCCTTACCTGCCTTATGGTGGGTCTAAAGTTTCACTGGGGGAAAGCCGCGCCTTCCCCGAGTCAGGATCCCTTTGCTTTGAATACTCAAAGCAAAGAGAAAGGAAGGATAGCGAAGGGAAAGGAAGGAAAGGGAAATTGTATTCGTTTGATCAATAGACCCCTGGCTTCATTTGAACACTCGCGTACAAACTATGCTAATATAACCGCAAAGTCAAGAAATGATTTTGACAATATTACTGATGTCTATTATACTACCTGGCAGAAGGTCACCTGGATAAATTGTACGTTCCTGGCACCCGATTACAGGGTACACTCTCAAGAAGAAACCGGTTGGAGATTAGGTGATGAGAACCATCCCCCTCAGCCTAGAATGGCCCCCTCATGTCATCCTGGGGGCGAGGGGGTCCTCCCACGATGGTCTGATTGTCAATCACGGGTCACTAATTGGGCCGACAAAGCTAAAAGCTTCTCCTTTTCTCCTAACATGATAGTGGATCCAAGAGAAGATACAATTATGAAAAGGGGACTGTTTATACAGGACAAGAGAATGGACCCATTTCACAAATGGGTGCTTTGTGGGATAAATGGTAGTTGCACGGACATTTCCCCTATAGGATTTCTCCAAGGCAGTACAGTAGGAAAGTCAACGGTCACAGGTACCTGGGTTGGCACCGAGTTGGGAGCACCCGGTGAGAGTAAAAAATTGGTTAATTCAACTATGGAAATTGTTGGATGGAATCAAACCATAGTAAAGCAAACAGATTATCCGCCTAGCCCCGTCTGTGTATATCCCCCCTTTCTGTTCATAGTCTCTAATGCTTCTTTTGCAAATTGCAGTAGTGAAACATGTTGGATGTCACAATGCTGGGACACAAGGCAGTTCTCGCATGCTTTGGTTGCCAGGGTCCCTCAGTGGATTCCTGTTCTGGTGGAAACCCCATCCACCTTTTCTCTGTTCAGACAAAAAAGAGATTTTGGAATAACCGCAGCTGTCATAACAGCAATTTCCCTTAGCGCCGTGACAACTACGGCCGCTGGAAGTGCCATGTCAAATAGTGTCCAAACAGGTCCAGTGTTAAATCAATTATCTTTGGCAGTGACAGAGGCCGTAAGTGTTCATTCGTCCACCACCGCTCAATTAAAAGGCGGCCTAATGATTTTAAATCAACGTTTGGACCTAGTAGAGGAAAGACTGGACATCCTTTTTCAATTAGCTCAAATAGGATGTGAAAGAAAAATGGAAGCGCTTTGCATTACTAGCATACAATATGAAAATTTTACACGAGCTGCTAATCTGTCCAGAGAATTGTCTTTATACCTTGCAGGAAATTGGTCAGAAGGATTTGATGAAATGCTTGAGGCGCTGAGAGCAGCAATTGTGACAATTAACTCGACACGAGTGGACCTGTCGTTGACTGAAGGACTCTCCTCCTGGATTTCTTCAGCCTTTTCTTTCTTTAAAGAGTGGGTGGGGGTAGGCCTGTTTGGTGCAGCCCTATGTTGCTGATTAGTGCTTATGCTATGGTTGGTCTGCAAACTCAGAGCCCAACAAAAACGTGACAAGGTCGTTATTACCCAAGCACTCGTGGCCTTGGAACAAGGATCATCCCCTGAAATTTGGCTATGTTAAGAAAGTAACTGATGACTGAGACCCTCAGTCGATGCACCCCAGGGACTCAGCCCATTTCCCTGGGTCGATGAGAGGTCTAAGTCTGACTAGCCCTTGCCTAATTGGCGGAGGTACCTGATTACTAGGTTGACAGCCCCTGCACTCCTGGGATTTATACTCCATTGCACAGGAACGGGTGTCAACTCTCTTCCCTTAGCCCTTGCACGCAGAGGACTTGTTTCCATTGTACCTGGTAGGGTAAGGAAGTATCTTCGGGCTGTAAGCTCTTGATCGCTTATTCCCCAAGATTGGAGTTTGCTTGATCGGGCTTGAGTTCGAATCTTGTCTGGTACCACGCTAGATAGGCCAAAGGCAGTTCCATCTTTATAAAACAAAAAGGGGGAGATGTAGAGAGCCAGGAGTGGGAGGGTGGGAGGGAATGAAGGAGGGGGCTATGCCTGGGATGCAAAGTACCTAACCTGTGATTGATATAAAAATAAATTTAAAAAAAGAGTAAAAAAAAAAAAGAGTAACAAAAAAAAAAGCAGCAAGGGAAAAAGTGTAAGTAAAATATAAAGGAAGACCTATCAGAATCACACCAAATTTCTCAACAGAAACTATGAAATCCAGAAGGGCCTGGGCAGAGGTCATGCAGAATTTAAGGGACCACAGATTCCAGCCCAGACTACTATACCTATCAAAGCTTTGAATCAACATACATGGAGAAAACAAAATATTCCACAATAAAACTAAATTTAAGCAATCTCTACATAGCAATCCAGCCTACAAAAGATATTATAAGGAAAACTACAATCCAATGAAAACAGTCACTAACATTTGGGCTTCCTAGAAGAAAGATAAAAATGTAAGACTTTTATATATTCCACGTGGTTTTCATGAACCACTTTCGGTATCCAAGCACATAGACTGCCAAAGAACTCTGACATATAGATTAGGCTACTTTTGGAATCCCTTCCATTTGAAGACATCCTGCTGAACATCATTAGTGCCAGTAAATTCTGTGTGTGAATATTAAGGCTCCCGGGCCTGAATTGACCACATATCCGTGTAACTCACTGATGTTGTAAGTGGGAATTAGTGACTCTGTGGTATAAAACGGGGCTAATAAATGTGTTGGTGACATTGAAAGGTCATGGATCTCCTGGACTGCTTAAAGTAGGTTCAAAGCAAAGCATGAGATGAATTCAAAGGTTTGTGAGAACCCAACAGTCAGCAAGGCTTCATGCTGAGCAGGAACATGAGACTAACAGAACTTCTTTCATTCAGGGCATTCGGCTCTTCTTGTGATGAAGCTCTCTTTGATACATATTTCCAGTGACTTAGAAGAAGAGTGGTGATATCATCATCCTCCATATGGATCCCATCAATGATGACACTAAAAGGTGAAAACAAAATGTGACATATGAAAGCTTTCTACTTGATTCTTTACAGAACTGTTGTATCTATCCTTCAGACAAGACAAGCACCACATTCTGCCAAGAGAGCACATTTATCTGAAACAAAATCATTCTCCATCCTGATTTCATTTCTGATTCAAAGCATACTGCTCCTGCAGTTCACTGCCTCAGACCTGCCTTGGCAAGGCAGATGTCATAGTAGTACTGAAACCACCATCAATTGCAAACCAATCTTGTTGATGGAATTTCCCAAGTACTACATCTACTGCCTTCACCCCTTTAGGAAGCACAATCCACAGAAGATTTTGGAACATTGGATAGTTGGTAGGTAATGCGTCCTGGCAAGGAAATCCCATTTGTAGGCTCCTCAATTTTCTTCCTGTAAAATGGTAACATCATTATGCACAAGTTAGAATCACTGAAGAACGTTGCATCCTTCCTTTGTGCTAAATGACTTATCAGGATATCTAGCACAATTTTCTCATATTCCTTATTGCTATAGTCAAAGATTTGAATTGATGGAAGAGCCAAATAAGTTGTTTCACACTATTTATGTGAAGTGTATGTATTGTGTCAAAGATGACACTGGTTCACCCAAAGTAACTCAACATACATTATGTTGCATCAAAATGAAGTCAGTTTTAACAAGATGCAATATTGAATAGATAGCAAATACAAAATACACATATCCATGATTCCTCATATTTTACAATATATTGTTCTGTGGTCCTGGGTTGTGAATGCGGCACCTCACACATAGTAAGCAATCATCACTCCATCCAGTTATAAATAGAAAGTTAATTTTGTGTTCATGCTGCTTTTAATTGTGAAATATTACACATAACTTTCTGTAGAAATGAACACTATTTAGGAAATATGAAAGTAATTATGATGGTGTTTTCTCCATTATTTGATCAACTTATCATTCATTTTTTTGCCCATGTTTGCATTGATACATATTAAGATATTTAAAGAAGTCACATATGGCCTACTACAGAGGGCCACTGAAAGACACTACCCAGTATTGTATCAAAGTAGATGCTGAGGATCATAGCTAAACTTTGGGTAGAGTGCAGGGAATCTTATGAAAGAAGGGGGAAATATAAAGACCTGGAGGGGACAGGAGCTCCACAAGGAGAGCAACAGAACCAAGAAATCTGGACCCAGGGGTCTTTTCTCAGACTAATACTCCAACCAAGGACCATGCACGGATAAAACATAGAACCTCTGCACAGATATAGCCCATGGCAGTTCAGTCTCCAAGTGGATTTCCTAGTAAGGGGGACAGGGACTATCTCTGACTTGAACTCAGTGGCTGGCTCTTTGATCAACTCCACCTTATGAGGGGGCAGCCTTATGAGGCCACAGAGGAAGACAATGCAGCCAGTCCTGATGAGACCTGATAAGTTAGGGTCAGATGGAATGGTAGGTGAACCTCCCCTATTAGTGAACCTGGAGAGGGGAATGGGAACAGATGAGGGAGGGAGGCTGTGATTTGGAGGGAGGCGGAGGAGGGAGCTACATCTGGGATGCAAAGTGAATAAATTATAATTAATATAAAAATATAAATTAAAAAAGAATTCACTTATGTTTTGTGTTACAGAAATGGGCATACTGTGTACATTATGTTTCTTTTTGCTTCTTTCTTCTAAAGGGTTATACAGACATTAAGGTGTTCTAGTAAGAATCATGTAATAATCTACTACAATAATTTGAGCATTTCTCTTTTTGGCATACTCACTAAAGTTATATATAATAGTTCCGTTTTGCAAAGAAGGATGCAGTAACCATCACCTTCAATGATACTACAAACTTTTTTTACATCATTAGCTCCAAGTTGAAATTCCTAGTCAACAAATAGAAACATAACAGCATTTGAAGGATACTGTCAAATAGTGTCTAAAATGTATTACAGTCTGGACTCCTGCCACAGTCATAGATCTCAAGGCTACTTATACATATTTAACTAGTGTGTGGAACCATAATAGTGTATATAGACTACTTAAATAAACTGTTGAATCAGCAGCAACAACTTTGAGTAATTAGTAAACCATGACTTATAAGTTTCCTAACCCTTCCATTATGTTCCTGGCTTGTTCCTATTACATGTTCTACCTCATCTTCAGATTTGCTGGGGTAAAGGAGTCAATCTTCAAACTGACTGGCTTCCTTTGGAGCCTCCTATCTTTGGAGTTTGGAATAATCCTTGCAAGCAGCAGATACTGATGCCTAGGTAATTCAATGATAAGGTTATTCACCTTGTGTACATTGGACTCTGGGAAACTTATTACCATTGGGAGCTTAACATCTCTGGTTCTGTGACTGGAATTCTGGTAGAGCTCTGTCAACTCGAACTGGACCATTGCACCTGATTTTTGATGTGCACAGACTCTGATATTACTGGCAATGCTGATGAAACCCTTTGCTGTGATTTGTAGCTCATCAGCTATTGGGGTCAGAAATTGTTAAAGCAATTGTCCATGAGATTCAATTACTGTGCTCTAAATGCTCTGTCTTAATTCTGATTGTCAGCACCCTATGTACCATCATTTCTGTGACCTGGAACCATGTAGTACATTTTTACGGCAAAACCACACTTGAATTTCCACCCACCTTTCCAGTTAGGAAAGCAGCCCTAATAAATAGGCACAACACTCATGTTTTCCCAGTAGGTATCCTGACAACCACCCTGTCACTCTTTGGTGCAATTATGTTCCTCTTTGAGGTCAAATCATTGAAAGTACAGAGGAATCTGAATGGCCAGCATGCCTCCAAACAGGCTGATCAAAAGGTCTGAAATGAGAGTGTTGGTATTTGCAAAATATGCCAGGAGACTCCATGGCCCAATATCTTACACCCACATGACACTCTTATAGTTATCTAGTCATTTAAAATAAAATATCTTTGATTTGGGGGTTGTGTTTGAATTTTATCTTCTGTACCTGTTCATTATATTTTTTCATTAAAGATATTCACATCCTAAACTCTGCATGCCAAGATGATGTGCTCTGATCATGCCAACTCCCTATAACAAGCAAAAAATACTGGTAGAATGAAAGTGACATAAATCAAAAAACCAACCCTAAGGTGTGAAGTTTATTGTTAAAGTGAAAAACAACATACATTATTGTAAGCATGTATCAGATTGGAGACATTTACCCCTCAATACTGTGTACTGGGGGCAGTGCAGAGCTTGCAACCTTGTCAATGCTGAAAGGTCTGCTTTCTGGAGGGCAGGAAGGGTAACTATGTACTGAGGATGCTTAGAACCTGTGAAGACTTATTAATATGAAGACATATTACCTGGTGGGAATATCTGAAATGTCCAGGCATTTTCCTTGTGCTCTGGTATACAACAGTGATCATTGTGGGAACCACTAAGATTCAGTCATGATTCTGGTGTATGGAAGTTCACTTATAGTTAGAGGAGTATACTGTGTATGGCTGAGCTCCAGATAGTGCTCTGGATCCACTGAGTCCCAGATAGAAAACAGGTGCTTCCACTGAAGCATTGAAGTACCTTCTCTAAACTGGAGAGATGATGAAGCTGATGTCTGGAATTCAGTGTCTGTGTTTCTGAGGGGAGATTCTGAATCTGGATGTACCTGAGAAACTGTTTCCTCAATAGACTGCTCAACTCCTGGGGGAAGTGACTACATCCGATGTTCCCTTCAAAGACATATGTTCATTTTGGTCCTCTTCCCTTAACCACAGCATTCACAATAACGTGTGGGATGAGATCTTAGTGGGAAAAAAGATAAAACATCAGCTGAGCATTCTAAGGAGAAAGGTCAGGTAGACATCATTGTAAACTGACTGAGGAAGCCATGAAGGCCATTGCAGCACTGGTGAAAGTTGTTGCTGAATGCTAGTATTTTAAATGGAGTTTAATGTCAAATCCCCAGCTGTGGTGCATGTACAGCCAGGCCTGACCTCCCTTCCAAACACATCAAGAAAGAGATGAATCATGACTGAAAAAACGAATCAAATAAACATGTTGGGAACAGGAACAGATTAAGTAGTCTGGTGATTCCAAATCCAAGTGTTGAGTAGATACACAGCTTTAGTTTTGAAAAGATGATTGAGGAAAGAGAGCTGAGTGTTTGAATATTTAAGGAATCCTTTTAAAGGTAAGGTCCTGCCCATATTTTTGCATATATCTGGTGCTGTTCACCAGACCACCATGGTCAGACCTTACCAGCTAGATTTCAATGACAACAGAAACAAGAGAAATCCCATAAAGTCATGAAAACTGAACAACGCTCTACTCAATGACCAATGAGTTGGGAAAGAAATTAAAATTTTCTAGAATTCAATGAAAACAAAGGCACAACATACACAAACTTATGAGACACAATGAAAGCAGTGGTAAGGGGAAAGTTCATAGCTTTAAGTGCCTTCATAAAGAAATCCGAGAGTTCTCAACCTAGCAATTTAAAAGCACACCTAAAAGCTTTAGAACAAAAAGAAGCAAACACACCCAAGAGGAATAGACAGCAGGAAATAATCAAACCTAGGACTAAAATCAACAACATAGAAACAAAGCGATCAATACAAAGTCTCAATGAAACCAAGAGCTGGTTCTTTGAGAGACTCTACAAGATAGACAAACCCCTAGCCAAACTAGCTAACAGGCATAGACAGTATCCAAGTTAACAAAATCAGGAACAGAAGTGGGGACACAACAAAAGACCCAGAAGAAACACAAAGAATCATTAGGATTTACTTCAAAGGCCTGTATTCCACAAAATTGGAAATCCTAAAGGAAATGGATGGTTTCTCAATGGATTTCACTCACCAAAGCTAAATCAAGATCAGATAAATAGATTAGACAGTCTTATGACCTCTAACAAAAAAAGGAGGGGGAGGCTTACAATCACATGATTTTAGCCCAGAATTCAATCAAACTTACAAAGAAGAGCTAATACAATAATCTTCAAACTATTACACAAAATAGAAGCATAAGGAATATTGCCAAACTTCTATGAAGTCACAGTCATGTGATACCTAAACCACATAAAGACTCAACAAAGAAAGGAGATTTCAGGTCAATTTCACTCATGAACATCAATGCAAATTAAATACTCAATTAAATACTCACAAACCAAATCCCAAAACACATCTAGTATATCATCCACCATGATCAAGTAGGCTTCATCCCAGGGATTCAGGGATGGTTCAACATATGGAAATCCATCAATGTAATCCACCATAACAAACTCAAAGAAAAAAATCACACGATTATCTCAAAAAAGGCTTTGACAAAATATAACACCCCTTCATGATGAAAGTCTTGGAAAGATCAGGGATACAAGGCACATAGCTAAATATAATAAAGGGTATATTCAGCAAGCCAATAGCCAACATCAAATTTAATGGAAATAAACTCAAAGCAATTCCACTAGGCAGAGACAACGCTGCCTATTCTCTTCCTACCTCTTCAATATAGCACTTGTAGTTCTAACTAGAGCAATAAGACAACTAAAGGAAATCAAGGTGATACAAATTGGGAAGGAAGAAGTTGAAGTATTGCTTTTTGCAAATGATATGATAACATAAGTAAGCAGCTCCAAAAATTCCACCAGAGAACTGTTCCAGCTGATAAAGAGCTTAAGCAAAGTGGCTAGATACAAGATTAATTATAAAAAGTAGTAGCCCTCCTGTACACAAAGAACAAACAGTCCAAGAAAGAAATTAGGGTCTTTGATCCACTTGGACTTTAGCTTTCTGCAAGGTGATAAATATGGATCTACTTTCATTTTTCTGCATACAGATATCCAGTTGGACCAGCACTATTTGTTGAAGATGCTGTCTTTTTTCCATTGAATGGTTTTGGTTTCTTTGTCAAAAATTAAGTTTTCATAGGTGTGTGGGTTCATTTCTGGTTCTTTTTGGTTCCATTGATCCACTATTCTGTTTCCATGCCAAAACCATGCAGTTTTTATTACTATTGCTCTGTAGTACAGCTTGAGGTCAGGCATGGAGATACCTCCAGATGATCAGCTGGCCAAAGACATGACTTTTGCACATGAGAGCTGACAGCAAATTATCATACGCCCTCTCACAAGCCAACCTAGAACAAAACATCACGTGCACAGTTTGCAGCAAAACATTATATGATAAAACTGAGTCTTTAGGGAAACCAAAAACTTCCATTTCAGATGTATCCATTTCTTCTATGTACCTTCAATACTAGTAATTATCTCTTCCATCTCTTGCATTCTGTTAGTGAAGATTGCCTCTGTAATTCCTGTTTGAATTACTAAATTTTTCATTTTCAAAATTCCCACAGTTTGGGTTTTCTTTATTAATTCTACTTCTATTTTCAACCCTTCAATAGTTTTATCCATTTCTTTCAATTGTTTGTGTTTTCCTGGATTTCTTTGAGGGATTTATTCATTTTTCTCTTTAAGGACCATTTCTATCTTCTTTTTGCTTTTTTTGTTTTTTTTTTAATTTTTATTTTATTTTTATTAATTACATTTTATTCAGTTTATATCCCAGCTGTAGCCCCCTCCCTATCCCCTCCCAATCCCTCCCTCCCTCCCTCTACTTCTACTATGCCCTCCCAGTCCAATGATAGGGGAGGTCCTCCTCTCCTTCCATCTGACCCTAGTCTATCAGATCTCATCAAGACTGACTTCTTTGTCTTCCTCTGTGGACTGGTAAGGCTGCTCCCCCTACAGGTGGAGGTAATCAAAGAGCCAGCCCATGAGTTCATGTCAGAGACTGTCCCTGTTCCTATTAATAGAGAACCCTCTTGGACACTGAGCTGCCATGGGCTACTTTTGTGAAGGGGTTCTAAGTTAGCTACAAGAATGGTCCTTGGTTAGAGTATCAGTCTCAGAAAATACCCCTGTGCCCAGATTTTTTTGGTTCTGTTGCTCTCCTTATGGACCTCCTGTTCCCTCCAGGGCTTTCTATCACCCTGTTCTTTAATAAGATTCTCTGCACTCTGTCCAAAGTTTGGCTATGAATCTCAGCATATGTTTTAATATCCTACTGGGTAGAGTCTTTCAGAGGCCCTCTGTGATAGGTTCCCGTTCTCTTCCCTGTTTTCTTCCTCTTCTAATGTCCATCTTGTTTGCCTTTCTGAATGAAAATTAAGCATCTTACCCAGCTTCCTCCTTTTGCTTAGCTTCCTTAGGTGTACAGATTATATTATGATTATCCAATATTATATGTCTAATATCCACTTATGAATGAGTATATACCATGTGTGTCTTTCTGCTTCTGGGATACCTTACTCAGTATGATCTCTTCTAGATCCCAACATTTGCCTGCAAATTTCATGATATCCTTGATTTTAATTTCTGAGAAGTATTCCATTGTGTAAATGTAACACAATTTCTGTATCCATTCCTCAACTGAGGGACATTTGGATTGTTACCAGGTCTGGCAATTATGAATAAAGCTGCTATGAACATGTTTTAGCAAATGTCCTTGTATACTCGAGCATCTTTTGGATATATGTCTAGGAGTGGTATAGCTGGATCGTGAGGTAGCACTATTCCTAATTGTCTGAGAAAGCACCAGATTGGTTTTCAAAGTAGTTGTACATGTTTACATTTCCAACAGCAAAGGAGTAGGGTTCCTCTTTCTCCACAACCACTCAGCATGTGTTTTCACTTAAGTTTTTGATTTGAGCCATTCTGATGGGTGTAAGGTGAAATCTCAGGGTTGTTTTGAGTTACATTTCCCTGATGACTAAGGATGTTGAGCATTTCTTTAAGTGTTTCTCTGCCATTCCATGTTCCTTTATTAAGAATTCTCTGTTTAGCTCTGTACCCTATTTTTTAATTGGGTTACTTGATTTGTTGCTGTTTAACTTCTGAAGTTCTTTATATATTCTGGATAGTAGCCCTCTGTCAGATATAGGGCTGGTGAAGATCCATTCCCAATCTGTAGGCTGTCATTTTGTTCTGATGACAGTGTCCCTTGCTTTACAGAAATGTTTCAGCTTCATGAGGTCCCATTTATTGATTGTTGATCTTAGAGCCTATGCTGTTGGTGTTCTGTTCAGGAAGTTTTCTCCTGTGCCAATGTGTTCAAGACTCTTCCCCACTTTTTCTTCTAACAGGTTTAGTATATCCGATTTTATATTGAGGTCTTTGATCCACTTGGATTTTAGATTTGTGTATACATGTACTACATTTTTCTACATTTAAACATCCATTTAGACCAGCACCATTTGTTGAAGATGCTATCTTTTGTCCATTGTATGGTTTTTGCATCTTTGTCAAAAATCAGGTGTCCATAAGTATGTGAGGTTTTTTTTTTTCCCTGGGTCTTCTATTTGATTCCATTGATCCACTATTCTGTTTCTATGCCAGTACCATGCAGTTTTTAGTACTGTTGCTCTATAGTACAGCTTGAGATCAGGGAAGGAGATACCTCCAAATGATCTTTTATTGTAGAGGATTGTTTTAGAGATTCTGGGTTTCCTGTTATTCCATATGAAGTTGAGAATTATTCTTTCAAGGTCTACAAATAATTGTGTTGGTAATTTGACACGAATTGCATTGAATCTGTAGATTGCTTATGATAAAATGGATATTTTTTACTATGTTAATCCTGCCAAGCCGTGAGCATGAGACATCTTTCCATCTTCTGATATCTTCTTCTGTTTCTTTCTTTAGAGACTGAAAGTTTTTTTCATACAAGTATTTGACTTGTTTGGTTAGAGTTAGACCAAGGTACTTAATGTCCTTTGTGACTATTGTGAAGAGTGTTGTTTCCCTAATTCCTTTCTCAGACTTTTTGTCTTTTGTATTTGTCTTTTGTACACAGGGCTACCGATTTTTTTTGAATTGATTTTGTATCCAGGAACTTGGCTGAAGGTGTTTATCAGCTGTAGGAGTTCCCTGGTAAAATTTTGTAAGTCACTTATGTATACTATCATATTATCTGCAATCAGTGATAGATTGACTTTTTCCTTTCCAATTTCCATCCCCTTGATCTCCTTTCATTGTCTTATTGCTCTAGCAAGGACTTCAAGTACTACATTAAAGAGGTATGGAGAGAGTGGGCAGCCTTGCTTTGTCCCTGATTTCAGTGGGATTGATTTAAGTTTCTCTCCATTTAGTCTGATGTTGGCTATAGGCTTTCCTTATATTGCCTTTACTATGTTTAAGTGAATGCCTTGTGTCCTTGATCTTTCCAGGACTTTAACTGAAGTGTTTAAATCAGCCTGGGTATAACTCCATTTTGAAATAAAGAGCCATCTTGACTGGGAGCTGAACTCAGGTACCAGGAAATATCATAAAATGTACACTTTGAAGAAAACAAAGTTAACTCTCCTAGCAACAGCCTCCAGAAAATACCACAGAATAAATGCTTCATAGAAAATAGAGACAATCTCCCTGGCAATAATCAGTGAAAATCAGTTGGGAATCAGGTGGCAAAATTCTCCCCAATATTTCAGATATAGTTTAGAAAAATAGCAATTGTGATCATATGCCTTAGGCAATTGTGATTATGTGCCTCAGAGAAGGTCATCTTGCCCCTCTAAATTTTACCTAATCCTGTAACATCAAGACATGTGAACCCTGCTTGCTGTCATGGAAACATGTGCCCCCTCCCCCGCTTGCTGTTGTGGAAACCCCCTGCTCACAGACATTTCCTTTAAAAACCCTGTTCACTCAGAGCTCGAGGTCCCACTTCTTTACTACTGCATCAGTGAGACTTGGGTCCCGAGTTCAATCACTCTCGTTATAAATCTTCATGCTATTGCTTCAATTCGTCTCCTGGTGATCTCAGAGGGTCCCATGATCCTGGCATTACATAACCATAAATGAATGTTGGATCTTATCAAATGCTTTTTCTCCATCCAAGGAGATTATCATGTGGTAGTTTTCTTTCAATTTGTTTATATGGTGGATTACATTGATGGATTTCCATATATTAAACCACCCCTGCATTCCTGGGATGAAGTCTACTTGGTCATAGTGGATGATATCTTTGATGTGTTCTTGGATTCTCTTTGGATTGAGTATTTTTGCATCAATGTTCATAAGAGAGATTGGCCTGAAATTATTCTCTTTCTTTATGGATCTTTGTGAGGTTTAGGTACCAAGGTGACAGTGGCTTCATAGAATCAGTTTGGTAATGATCCTTCTGTTTCTATTTTGTGGAATAGTTTGAAGAGTATTGGTGTTAGCTCATCTTTGAAGGTCTGGTAATATTCTGCACTGAAACGATCTGGCTATGGGATTTTTTTGTGGATGGGAGACTTTTGATGACAGTTTCAATTTCCTTAGGGTAAATAGGACTATTTAATTTATTTACCTGTTCTTGATTCAGCTTGGGCAAGTGGACTTGAACTAGAAAATTGTCCATTTCATTTCGATTTCCAAATTTCTTGGCTTATGGGTTTTTTTTAAGTAAGACCTAATGATTGTTAAGTTTTCCTCAGTGTCTGTTGTTATGTCCCCCTTTTCATTTCTGATTTTGTTGATTTGGATGGTGTCTCTCTGCCTTTTGTTTAGTTTGGATAAGGGTTTGTCTAGTTTGTTGATTTTTTTCAAAGAACCAGCTATTGGTTTCATTGATTCTTTGAACTGTTTTATTTGTTTCTAATTTATTGAGTTCAGTCCTGAGTTTGATTATTTCCAGCTGTCTACTCCTCTTGAGCATGTCTGCTTCTTTTTTTTCCCCTGGGGCTTTCAGGTGAGCCTTTAAGTTGCTTGTATGAGATGTTTCAAATTTCTTCTTGAAGGCACTTAGTGCTGTGAAATTTCCTTTTAGCACTGCTTTCTTTGTGTCCCATAAGTTTAAGTATGTTGTGCCTTCATTTTCATTGAATTCTAGGAAGTCTTTGATTTATTTCTTTATTTCTTCCCTGATCCAACTGAGTGAGTATTGAGTTGTTCAGTTTCCATCTGTGTGTAGGATTTTTGCTATTTCTGTTGTTGTTGGGGTCCATCTTTAGTCCATGGTAGTCAGATAGGATACAAGAGAATATTTCAATCTTCTTGTATGTGTCGAGGCCTGCTTTGTGATGAACTATATGGTCTATTTTGGAGAAGGTTCCATGAAGTGCTGAGAAATAGGTAAATTCTTTTGTGTTTTGGTGACAGCTTCTGTATATGTATGTTAGGCCCATTTGATCCACGACCTCTGTCAGAGTCATTGTTTCTTTGTTTAATTTGTGTTTTGTTGATCTGTCCTTTGTTTTGAGAACAGGGTGTTGAAGTTTCACACTCTTAATGAGTGGGGATCTTTGTGTGGTTTAAGTTTTATTATGTTTGCTTTACAAATGTGGGTGCCCTTGTATTTGAGGCATGGATGCTCAGAATTATGATGTCTTCTTGGTGGAATTTTTTTGATGAGTATGAAGTGACCTACTCCATCTCTTTTGATTAATTTTAGTTGAAAATCTATTTTATTAGATACTAAAATGGCTACTCTTTCTTGCTTCTTGTGTCCATTTGCTTGAAAAACTGTCTTCCAGCCCTTTACTCTCAGGTTATGTCTATCTTTGTGACTTAGGTGTGTTTCTTGTATGCAACAGATTGTTGGCTCTTGTTTACATATCCGTTCTGTTAGTCTGTGTCTTTTTATTGGAGAATTGAGTCCATTGATGTTGAGGGAGATTAATAACCAGGGGCTGTTAGATGCTTGAATTTTGCTGTTCGTTGTGGTAGTGCATTTGTGTGCTTGCCTACTTTTGGTTTTGCCGTGGTGAGGTTGTTTATTGCCTGTGTTTTCCTGGATGTAGTTAGCTTTCCTGGGTTATATTTTTCCTTCTAGTATCTTCTGTAATGCTGGATTTATGGGTAAGTTTTGTTTAAATTGTTTTTGTCATTGAATATCTTCTTTTTTCCATCTATGATGACTGAGAGTTTTGCTGGGAGTAGTAGCCTAGGCTGACATCTGTGTTCTCTTAGTGTCTGCATGTTATCTGTCCAGGCCCTTCTGGCTTTCATAGTCTATGTTGAGAAGTCAGGTGTGATTCTGATGGGTTTGCCACTATATGTTACTTGGCCTTTTTCCTTTGCAGCTTTTAGTATTTTTTTTTTTGTTCTGTATACTTACTGTTTTGATTATTATGTGGTGGGAGGACTTTCTTTTCTGTCTAATTCATTAGGTGTTCTGTAGTCCTCTTGTATTCTTACAGGCCTCTCCTTTAAGTTGGGGAAATTTTCTTCTCTGACTTTGTTGAAAATATTTTCTGGAAGGCAAACAGGACGAACTTTGGAAGAAGGAGAAAACAGGAAACAGGACAGGAACCTTCCATGGAGGGCCTCTGAAAGACTCTAACCAGCACTGTATAAAAGCAGATAATGATACTCATAAACAAACTTTGAGCAGACTGCAGGGAATCTTAGGAAAGAAGGGGGTGATAGCAAGAGCTGGAAAGAACAGGAGTTCCACAAGGATAGCAGCAGAACCAAAATATCTGAGCACAGGGGTATTTTCTGAGACTGATACTCCAACCAAAGATCATTCATGGACATTCCCTAGAACCACTGCTCAGATGTATCCAAAGGCAGCTCAGTATCCCAGTGGGTACTCTTGTAAGGGGAACAGGGACTGTCTCTGACATGAACTCAGTGGCTAGCTCTTTGACCACCTCCCCTAGATGGTAGAACAGCCTTGCCAGGTTACAGAGGAGGACAATGTAGACAGTTTGGCCAGTTGGATGAGATCAGATAAGCAAGGGTCAGATGAAAGGGGAGGAGGACCTCCCCTACCCATGGACTTGGAGAGGGGTATAGGAGGAGATGAGGGAGGGGTGTGGGAATTGGGAGGGGAGGAAGCAGGGGGGTACAGCTGGGGTACAAAGTAAATAAATTCTAATTAATATAAAAAATAAAAATTAATTAAAAGAAAATATTTTCTGGACCTTGGAGGAGCAAATCTTCTTTTTCCTCTATTCCTATTACTCTTAGGTTTTGTCTTTTCATGTTGTCTTGGAATTCTTTGACTGTCTGGGTCAGGAATTTTTTAGATTTAACATTTTCTTTAATGGATACACTGATTTCTTCCATTGTATCTTTCACACTTGAGATTTTTACTTCCATCACTTGTAGTCTATTGGTTATTCTTACCTCTGTACTTTCTGTTTTCTTCCCTAAGTTCTTCCTCTCCATGATTTCCTCCGTTTGTGTTTTCTTCATTTTTTCCAATTTTATCTTCCGATCTTGAGCCGTTTTGTTTATTTCCTTCACCCATCTGACTGTATTTTGCTGTTTTTCCTTCAATTCCTTCAGCTGTTTATTTGAACATTCCTCTGTTTCTTTTATTTCTTTCTGTGATTTAATTATTTCCTCTCTAATGGCCACAAACTGTTTGGCTGTATTTTCCTGTATTTCTTTACAGATGGCCATAATCTGTTTGTCTTTATTTTCCACCATTTCTTTACGGATGGCCATAAGCTGTTTTACTTTATTTTCCTCTAATTTTTTACACATTTTTTGTTTCTTCTATTACCCTGTTCATAAAGTATAGATGTAAGGTCATCTTCTTGAATTTCATTTATTCTGGGGTATCCAGGGCTGCCTGCCCCTGGATAAATGGTTTCTGGAGATGACATATTGCTCTGTCTTTTGTTGGTTGAGCTATTATGCTGGGCTCTACCCATTGGGCTATCTTAGGTGTTGATTGTTAGTTTCTGGTGCTTCCTTGAATCCTGGGATGGGGAGAATCACCTTGGCAGGAAGATGCTTTTTCCTGAAGGAGGCCTCTTCTACTTTTTGGGTATGCTCACTGAATGGCCGGTATTTCTCCGGAATTGCCACAGCTCGCCTCAGGCATATAGCCCTGAGTGGTAACTGTGATCTTTGTTAGTCAGGGGGGGGCTCTCCTCTCATCCGGAGAAGTCCTGGAGACAGTTGCCCTGCTGCTGGTTTTTGTTTTTGTTTTTGTTTTTGTATTTTGCTCTGAATTTAGTGAACTGAGGCTGTTGTTCCTACACTGTTTTCTAGACACAGCCCTCTTTAAGAACCTAGGAGCCCCACAGTTTGTTCAGTTTATAACTGGTTGTCCTTTGGAATAGTATTTGAGGTCTGATCTCTGGGATCCCAGGCTTCTGTAGCTTGGAGGTTGAAGCTCTGTGCCTCAGTACCCAAGCGGTAATCAGTGGCGGGTGAGCACCACTCTCATGCATGCAGCAGAAGGCTAGAGCCTGGAGCTTGTGGGGATCCAGAAACTTTTCCAGAGCTGGGTGTCCTGAGGTCGGACCAAATGTTTCCCCCCACAGTGGGGTTTCCTCGCAACAGGGAGACCCAGTCTGCGGTATTTTGGGGCCCACAGATCCATTTGTGTTTGTTCATGGAGCCACAGGCACAGGTGAGTGGTGGCTCCAAACTGGTGTCTGGATGCTTGCAGGGACCTGGGAACTTTTCCAGAGAACTTTTCAGTGTGTTTTGGCTTGAGTGCTCTAAGTTCTGACCTGCTGTTTCCCTCACTGTGGAGTTTTCTCCTGACTGGAAAAACCAACCTCTGGTGCCCTGTGGCTCACAGTTCTGTCTGGGACAGTGAGTTGGGAGTACAGCAAGTCTCTGGGCTGGTGGCTGTGTGCCTACTGGTCCCAGGACCTTTTCCAGGGATTAACTGGGTGACCTGAGGTTGGTCCCATTTGTTTCCTTCATTGTGGGGTGTTCTCAAGACTGGAAATCTCAGTCTTTGGTGTTTTGGTACCCACAGTTCAGCCCTGGAAATTAATCAGGACATGCAAGCATGTGGCTCTGGGCTGGCAACTGAGTGCCTGACAGGACCCAGGAAATTTTCTGGGTTTTAGTTAGATGACCTGAGAATGGACCCAATTGATTACCACACCGTGGGGTTTCCTCTCGTGGGAAACACAGTCACTGGTGTTTTGGGGCCCAGAGTTCATTCTCTTGGTCTATGTGCTGACACTGCTGTCCTGCTTCTCAGACGCAGTGTCCTCCCAGCGCTGCCATCTTGGATCTCCTCTTCTATCTTCTTATAGTTGGTTTTCGGATCTTTTTCTTGTGCTTTAGTTATGTTGGAACTTTCAAGGCCTGCTATGGTAGATAACTGAGCTGGAGACATGCTGTCCTGGATGATACTGATCTTTTTTAATGCTGGCTTCTTGGCATCTGGGATTGTAATGATTATAGATCTAGTTGCCGGTATGTCTTTTTCTCTTTGTTGTGTGTTTTGCTCCCTGGCTTATGTTTCCTCTCTGGACTTTAGGAGATTGTGGTGGCTGTGTGTTGCCTTGTAGGAAATTAGGTCTGTGAACCTGATAGGTGTCTAACTGGAGATTTCAGGTAAAATGTGTTTCTGGGTATCACGAGTTGACACTTAGGAAGAAGGATATGATAGAGACGGAGGAAGTTCACAGGGGAGAGAAGAGGAGAGTGCTATACCAGAATCTGACTATCCTTGGAACGGAGGTAGACAGTGAAGAAAGGTCACCCCCAGAAGCTCTGGGGATGAGACTAGGGGTATTGGATCTGCAGTCAGCCTACCTGCTTGTCTGGCAGGTGTGATGTGGTGAGAGAGCTGGGGTAAGATAAGATAGATGGATTAGGTCTGGAGGAACAAAGGGAGAGGTGAAGATCTGCAGTCACCCTACCTAGTTCCCTGGTAGAAGTGGCTTGGGGTTGTCAGGGTATGTCTTCTGGTGTTGGGAGCTGGGATAAAGCAAAGAGTAGAGATAAAGAAGAAATGAGCCTAAGAGGTGAAGGTTTGTGGGATCCCCAAGATATGTGAGCAATGGGTAGAAAGAATGCTGCAGCAAGTGTTCTGCTACAGAGCTAGGAATGAGACTTCGGGGTTGCATTTGAAGGAGAGGAGTGGTGAAGGTCTTACGTTAGCTCACTAGTTTCCCTGGCTGTTGCATTCACAAAGAATGCCTACTGCTGGTATTGGAGGCTGGGATAATGGAATAATAGTTAGAGGAAGGAAGATTGGAGAAGAAGGAAGATCTTCATAATCATTTGGGGATGGGGTCTGATGGAAAGAGAGGCAGGTGTTCTGCTGCAGAGCTGAGATGAGGATGTGGTATTGGGACTGAAGGAGCAGAAGGAGAGGTGAAGATCTGCAGTCAGACTACCTGTTTGCCTGGCAGGAGTGGCCTGTGGGCTTTTAAAAACTATTTTACATCGTAGTGTTTAATATTTAGAAGACTAAATATTAAGGAACAAATGAACCTACTCTTCTTGGGAAGGGATTACTGTATTTATATTTTCATATGTTTTATGTTACCAGTTAGCAACTTATATTACAACTTAAAGTACTCTAACACTTATTTTAAAATACCTTTCTTAATTCTTGAGATAATTACATCATTTTCTCCTTCCATATTCTCACTCCAAAACTTCCCATGTATCCCTACCTTGCTCTCTTTCAAACTCATGGTCTCGTTTTCTTCAATTGTTATTAGGTGTTTGAATGAGTGAGTGTGTGTGTGTGTGTGTGTGTGTGTGTGTGTGTGTGTGTGTGCAGGCAATGGTGCATGTGTGCACATTCGTGCATACATGGGAATATACATTTCTAAATATACAAATACAACCTGCTCAGTCCATATAACTTTTGTGTATATGTTTATGTTTTATGTTTACAGAATTGACCATTTGCTATTGGATACCCAATGGCTGTGCTCTTCTGTGTGAACTATGTCTCCCTCTCTGTTATTCCTAAATTTTTATTTTGCTACTATGAATGACAGTGTGTCCACTAAGTCTTCTTTTGTAGATTTGTTGTTCGTGTATAGAATAGCTGATATTGTATCCTGACACCGTGATGAATTTGTTTATTGTTTCTTGAAGTTTTCCAGTATAATTTTTGGGAAATCTACTATGTAGTATCATATCATCACATATAGAGATAGCTTGAATTTATCTTGTACTATTTGTATCCCTTTAATTTCTTCCTCTTGTCTAATGCTCTAGAGAATGTTTTGAGCACTATAAACTAAGAGGAACACTTCACTGTAATCAAGGGAACCGTTTGCCAAGAAGACATTACATTCTTAAACATATATGTGCCAACTATGGTGCATTGCATTTCATAAAGTATGTACTACTGTATTTAAAAAACACAGATCAACATCAATTCATCAATAGTTGGTGATTTCAATACTCCATTTTCTCTAACAGACCACATCTCCAAATAGTGCCACTGACTTGGAACTGACTTCAACACATATGTTTCTAGATGACATTTCACATTCAAACACTGAGTTCAATATTCTTGCTTCATAGAATTTTTCACTTTAGTAATTTGACTGCATCATATCTCCATGTTTTCCTCCTCCTTTATTCTACTCCTTTTTTTTTTATTACTGTAGGTATTTTCCCACCCCCTCTTCCACAACATACTTAAATCTTGGGAGAAAGTAGTGTGATACAAATGTCCCGTTAAGATACAAGAACTCACATTAATTTGTTTCTTCTTCTGAGCAATCTGATACTGGGTTAGTTGGGTCCCCTTTCCATGCTACTCATTTCTTTTTCTTGTTGCTCCCAGTATGCCTTGTCCTCATTTTTTTGACCATTTGATTTTGTATCTGAATGCAGTTTGGGAGTTGAATCTAAAAACTTTATTTTCCGTTATCTAGATTTGAAAATTTTCCTGAGATTATTTCTCTTTTTTTCTTTCACACATGAATACAATTTTTTAAAGTCATATCTACCCTATCACTATCCCACTCCAATTCCTTCCAGATCTCTCCCTTTATCCCCTCCCACACCATTGTGTCTTTTTTAAAGTACATATTATCTATTTATGAAATCTACTGAGTCCAAACAGTGTTCCTTGTGCCCCAGCTCTGGTGAAAATAGAACTTAATTCCCTTGGTGGATATTGACTATGTATAGTTTCTCAGCTAAGGATGGAGCCTTGTTAGCCCTCCTCTATCCATGGTGGAATATTGACTAGATTGATTTTCTGCACACCTTGTGCCGCAATCACACCTGATAGTTCATAAGTGCACCCTCCTTTTATGCCCCCAAATCACTCTTTTGCAGTTTTCCTCCCTGACTTCTGGCTCTTACTTTCTTGAGCCTTGTGGAGAATGGGTATGATAAATTTGCTTCTTTTAAGGATAAGCACCCAAATTTACTTATTCTCTTTGTGTTGGTGATTTGTGGTTCCCCATATTAACTTCTGTCCACTGCAAAAAAAAAAAAAGATCTGTAATGTGTACTATGAGCTAGACTAAGGATAAGTATATAGATGGCAGTGAGATACTGTATCAGTCTAGTAAAGGATACTAGTACCTTCTCTTCTAGGATGTATTATGATCTTACTAGCCACAAATTCTTGGCCAAGTTTATAGAAAAAGATATGAATTCCCTCCTACTGAGCATGGCTTAAATCCAGTCAGACAGCTGTTGACTACCCCTCAACATTTAATGCCACTATTGCAAGAATGGTCCAATTTTGCCAGTTGAGTCATTATTGTAGTTCAAGATGTTTGGAGCTTTCTCCTTCCTTGCAGCCTGCCTACAACCTTACAACCTTGCAGTACTATGAAAGCTGGTCATCAGAGAAGAAGCTTCTGAGTCAGATCTAGCTCAATTTCTTCAAGTCCTATGTCTGTCCAACGTATGTGCTGTCTGAAACAATAGTGTCTTACCCAGAAGTTCCAGTGGGCACCCAAGGTAAACAATAATAGCCTTATTGTTTGGGAAGGAGCCCAGTTCAAAGAGAACAATTCAAAGGGAAGTATGCCACACCCAGAACTGGGCTTTTTGTTTGAATGCCTATAATTTCTGAGAGAGCTTTCTATCATTTTGCCCTTTTGTTTCCTTAAAACCTACCATGCAAACACATGAACTTTGGATGTTTGCCTCATACATCTTGTAGATTTAATTCATTCCTTTGCATTATTTTTTCTGTTCCCAAGACTCAATGAATGTGTCTTTAAATTGAGCATAGCACCATACACCTATAATCCCAGCACTTGGGAGGTGAAGGCAGGAGAACAAGAATTTAAGGACAGCCTCTCCTACACAGCAAATATGAAGCCACCATGGAATACACAAGACCTTGTCTCAAGAAAGCCAAAAATTAAGTAGCCCATTCTCTAGCTCATAGATTCTTTTTACATTTAATCAGGTCTCTCTGATACAATTAACACTTTTCCGTTTAGATTTTTTTTTATAATTCAATGACTAGTATTGGTCATCCACTGCCTTACTGATTTCATTGGATTATTTCTCTGTTTTCCTAAAGTTCACTGAGCTTCCTTGAGGTGCCCATTTTGAACTCCTCAAAAGGCATTTTTAAAATTAAATCTTTTTTTCTTTGAGTTTGACTAATAGGTTATTGTTCTGTTTTGGTGGTTGTGAACTTTTTGGAGGAGTAATAATAGTGAGTTGGTTTTGCTTTCAAGATTTGTATTTATTTTATGTGTATGGATGTTTTTGTCTGTATGGCTGTCTGTGCACACACTCCTGCAGTACCTGCACAGGCCAGAAGAAGGCATGAGATGCTCTGCAATTGGAGTTACAGGTAGTTGTTATTTGTCATAAATTCTGGGAACTAAATTCTAGACTTCTGCAAGAGCAGTAAATGCTCTTAACCTCTGATCCATCTCTCCGACCCTGTAACTTGCTGTTTATATTTGTTGTGTTCCCCTGGTGCAATGCGTGTTTCCATTAAGATGGATATTTCTTTTTTAACATTTTTATTTATTTATTATGTGTGCACTGTTCCTCCAGAATGTCAGAAAAGGATACCAGATCACATTACAGATGGTTGTGAGCCACCATGTGGTTGCTGGGAATTGAACCCAGGACCTCTGGAATAGCAACTAGTGTTCTTAACCTCTGAGACATCTCTCCAGACCCCAATATGGATATTTGTTAAGGTTTTATGCAAGGACCATCTTTTTTATTGATTTAAATTTATTTTTTAATTTATTCACTTTACATCCTGATCGTAGCCCCCTCCTTTGTCTCATCTTCATCTCACCCTCTCCCCACCTCTTCTCTTCTATCCCCCTCCTCTAGTCCACTGATAGGGAAGTCCTCCTCCCCTGCCATCTGACCCTAGCCTATCAGGTCTCATCAGAACTGGCAGCATCTTCTTCCTCTGCGACCTGCACCTGGCAAAGTTTTATTGCCAGAAAGAGGTCATCAAAAAGGCAACCCCTGCTCCCATTATTAGGGAAAACCACATGGAAACTGAGCTAGACAGCTACATATGTGCTACATATGAGCTACATATGAGCAGGGAGCCTAGGTCCTCTGAAAGGACCATCTTAATAAGATTCTAGTAAGAATAGAAAAAAAAAGTAGGGTAAACCAGAATGTTAAACTGTAATAAGAACAAAAATATTAATGAGATTGCTTGTGCCTGATTCTGGTATTTTTGTTAGTCTATGGTTCATTGAGGGAACATTGTCAGTATAATTTTAGGTGAATAAATATTGATGATTCCTTATGTATTTATGAAACAACTTTGGTGTTGTTCATGCCTCATCCCTCGTTTTCTTTCTGTATAGACTTCTCACTCTCCTGACCCCTTCCCCATTATTCCATTTCCCACTTTCTCTCACCTGTATTTTGCTATTCTTACCTCAAGAAAACCCTTCCTTCTCTATGGTACTTTATGGTTTCCTGGTTTCTGTGGTTACTCCATTTTGTGTACTCACATCTGAGGATTCAGAGCATAAACCAGACCAGAACAATGGCAATACCAATGGACATGTTAATGTGAAAGAAGTAAAGTTTCGTGGGGTCTTATCTCTAGACAAAGAACTAGAGGCAACTAATGACTGCTGGGAGAAGAATAATAAGCATCTCCCAGGGACAAGCCCCGTATTGGTTTCTGATACAAAGTGGTCAGCCCTGAAACCATTTACAAAGAGCAAAACAGACTCAACCGGTTGTATTTTTATATATTTGTATACAAGCGTGTGTGTGTGTGTGTATGTGTGTATAAAACATCAATAGATAAAAGAGACTATCAACTTAAATGACATAGGAGGAGTTTGAGGGAGGATAGCTGGGAAAGGCTGGTTAGAGGAAGGTTGTGGGGGGGAAGTGATAAAATTCTTTTCTATTTTGAAAACATGAAAATATTTTAAAGTCTTAATAAAAAGTGGAAACGCAGGAAGTAAAAGAGAAAAAAACAAAGACAAGAGGGGAATGTATGGGATGATGAAGGTATGAAATTATGAGGAAAAATTAATAACAATTACAACATATGTGTGTATATGTAATATATATATAATTTAAACCAGTCACTAGTCAGTCTTCGCTGAGACATAGGAAGGGAATCCTTCACTTTTCCTTTTAAAATTACTAGCAGTAGGTGTAAGGCAGAGAGTCACTTTGTTTCTCAGATGCAAACAGTTGAAACCAGAGGGCTTCATTTACACTGAGCCCCATTTTACCTTGCTGGTAGGTCTGTGATCTAAGAATAAGTGCTGCTAGAATTAATTCGTATCCACAGTTTCTCTAACAGTGAGTACTAGAGCCACTTGTGCAGGCTGAGCCCAGGTCCTCTCTTAGGTGTTCTCTTGTACAGAATAACTGTCAGTGTGCTCCAAGTATTGCAAATTCCCAAGTAGTGGGTGTTTCCACAAAAGTCTGAAGATCTGAGATGAGAGAAGCCAATAAACCAAATCAATCTGTACTCAGACAGGGGGCATAGGATACGAGGCAAAGGCACAGCACATGAGGCCAGCACACCTAGTGATCTCTGCCACACCGTGCTTGTCTGCATCCCAGCCCCAGCCCCATATCTACATGATGGCTCTCATTCCTTTTCCAAGTGGTTCTCAGATGTTCCAAACTGGAAGCAATGTCTGCTTTGCCCTTGTGTATGTGAACCTGCATCCAAGTCACAAGTTTCCTGTGGCCTTCAGTTTAGTCTGTCAGTGAAGAGTGGTTGGGACTTAGAGGCTCACAACTGAAAGTACCTTTTTTTTTTCATTTTTTTATTTTTTTTGTTATCAATCACAGGTTAGGTACTTTGCATCCCATGCACAGCCCCCCCTCACTCCCTCCCACCCTCCCCAACCCTCCCTCATCTCCTCCCCGCCCCCTCCAAGTCCACCAACAGGGGAGGACCTCCTCCCCTTCCATCCAACCCCAGCTCATCCTGTCTCCTCAGGGCTGGCTGCAATGTCCTCCCCTGGGATCCAGCCAGTCTGTCACTCCCTGGCTTATATGGGGGAGGATCAAAGAGTCAGCCATCAAGTTTGTGTCCTGGAACCCCTGTGCAGATGGGACCCAGGATAGCTCGGTGTAGGACTGGAGGGCCTAGTGAGGGAAGCAGGGACTGAAAGTACCTTTGACCCCTTGGTTTGACGGTGAGACTCCTCTTTGTGACTCTGTGCCACTGTGCCAGTGGCAAGCTGAAAGCCCAGCAAACTCCTTCTCCAGTGTTCTCTGTGTTGGTCACAGGTGTCCCATTTTTAAGCTCTATTTTTGCAGAATGCCAGAACTGTGGAGTTTACTGAGCCTCTTTTGCTTCCAGCCCCACTGAAAGGCATTTTGCCTTCTTGCCTAGGGTGTTGTCAAATACCAATGCAAAGTTGTTTCTTTTCTCCTGCACCTTTGTTTGAGTAAAGTTCTCAAAAATGTAGTCTCCCAGCTATCCTGGAACTCGAAGAAATCCACCCCTCTGCCTAAGTGCCAGGATTAAAGCATGCAACACCACACCTAGCCATTAGGATTGTTTTTTTCACAGATCTAATGTCCAACAGTTCTGGATTTCACATGGCCTGTATTGTTGCACTCCAGTACATTTCCATGCTTCCGCCTCTCCCTAAAGACATATTCCTGCTTATTTTAATATAGAAAAGATGTAAAAAATGCTGTAAATCTCCAAGCCACCACTTTTATCCCTTGATACTGTTCTTTGAAACAGTACTTTAATCTTTTGAATAAAATAACAAATATTTATACTCTAAAAAACTGCCCACATTTTTCACTGTCATTTGTTTTTTGCCTAACATCTAAAATAACTCACTCAAACTCACAAATACGCCCATTTCTTTTCAAGAATTTTATGTCTAACCATTAGATTGATGTCTTTGATATATTTTACATTAGGTTTTGGATGTTATGTCAAGTGGGGATGTAGCTACATTCTTTTGCATGTGGATGCTCACTAGTCACAGCACCATTTGCTCAAAACACCATTCTTCTTAGTCTTGCTTGGCACCTTTTCAGAAATTGTCTATAAATATGACAACTTACTTCTAGGCTAATCTTATTTCATTAATCAATACATGTATCCCACACCTTTTTTTGCTCATTGAACTTCTGTAGCACATTTTCAAATCTGGAAAAATAATCTACTCTAAAATTGTTTTGGCTTTTCAAGTTCCATTTCTTTTCTCTGATTTTCAGATCATCTTGGAATGTCTTCAGAAGGCAGCTTGCACTCAGATACAGGTTACACTGGATATATCAGAGACTGGTATCATTTGTAGAATACTGAGTATTTGGACCCATAACTTGCTTATCACCAACCAATTATCATTTGGTTCAAGAAGCCTGTGACTTCTGTTTGTAATGCTTGTGTTGCTTCAATAGTTTTAAAGCTCTAAAGTGCAATGAGAGATAGTGTCTTTAATGTACTTGCTCAGAATGTATTAATTATGCATGGTGTAACTCTGGAATAAAAATGATTATTACTGAATCATTGTGATTTTGTTTGTTTCTGGGGCCAGAGACTAATTTTAGTGTTCTGAATACAATACTCACATTTCACACTTTTTCAAACACATTTGTCAGCTTTAACTGCTTATTTGAACACATTATATGACCATTTTATATACAAACCAATAGGTGTGTTTATATGTTGCTTTCAGATACACTATATACCCATAACAATGTATTTTCCCTTTATTAGAGTTCAGAAGATAGGAGTCTCCTTTTCTGTCTTTCTTTCTTTCTTTCTTTCTTTTTGAAACAGACTTTCTCTGTGTAGCCCTAGCTGTCCTGAACTTACTTTGTAGACCAGGCTGGTGTTGAACTCACTAGCTTCTTCCCCCAGAGCGCTGAGATTACAGGCATGTGTCACCATGCCTGGCTCAGGATTCTCAGTTGTTACAGTGCATACACAACTTTCCTTTGAATCTCTAATCCTGCTTCCCAAACACTATTTCTGCTTTAGGTCCTGGAAGTTTGGAAAATTAAGTCCAGGAACTTGCACTTGTTAGGCAATTGTTTTACCAGTCAGCCACATACCTAGCCCTTAAATCCTGAATTCATGAATAATTAATGAACAAGTGTAAGAATGTTCTTAATGTAAAGTTTTCCCATACTATGTATGTGTTGTGCACATAATACTTATAAATGTTTACAATTAAGACACTGATTGTGTTTAATTCTGGTCATTCTAGAAGTAGCAAAGTATAAAAACAAGCACATAAACCATCTTGACCAAGAAAATAGTTAAGATGTGGAATACAGAATGAGGATTAATATGATAGTCTATACATGGCATAAACAAATTGATGGTAAGGGCTTGCTTGCTGGCAACCCAACTATTTTTACCCATGCCCTTCTTGGCATAGTCACACTACAGTGATAATTAGATGCCCATCTGTAGGAAGAAAGTCAGATTTGAGAACTAATTTTAGTAGTACTTTATACTTAGATTTTTATGGAATATTTACTTCAAACTCAAAATTTAGTACATAATAGAAATATAGCTCTAACACAGCAATAAGACAAAACTTATTTGGACATTAACAAATTTATGCAATTTTAATGTAATACAACAAACACTGGGTATCAACAAAAGGGAGCAATGATTGGCTTCTGCAGGACAATCTCAAGGGCATTACTTGCTTTGGTGAGTTTACCATGATACACATACACCATGGCCTTCAGTCCTAGAAGTATACAACCTGATCTTGCCCATGTCCTAGATTCATCCAAATTCTGGAGGTGAAATCAGTCATTACATCATAATACTGAAAGATATAAAAAGAAGGATATTCATTTACAATGAGAAATGCAATTATACAGGTCAAATACATGTGTTCAGAAGACAAGACTTCAAATTCCCTTCTAAACAGATTATGGGAATAACAAATAATAGGATACTGATAATTTGTGAATATTTAATGCATTTGAATGCAAAAAAGGCTTTTGTGTCAATTAGATCAGATGTTTCTGCTACCCTAAGCACAATTTTCTCCCAGGAAATGGCTGGAAAGCATACTCCAGTGGCTCTTGCTTTTCTATGTATCAATCATGGATCACCTGGGCCCAGTTCATTGCCTTGGCTAACTCTTACATTGTTTAGAAAATTCATATTTAAACAACACAGATAAAAATTCTCTTGCCATCATTCTTTTACCATTCTTCAGTTTTTCCCCTTCTCTAGAGAAAAACATCAGTATCAATCACTTCTTTACCATTGTCTAACTCTTATATTTATATATATATATATATACACACACACACACAGTGGTCACAATAAAATATTTTATATTTGAGGATTAAAGTAGAGATTAGATCATCCATTCACATACTTCTCCACCAATTTTTTTACCCACTTAAGTTCTAGATATTTTTTCTTTCTTTCTGTGATGATATCTCACTATCACTGTACAACTCAGGCTAGTTTCAAACTCGTAATTTCTCTTCTGCCTCTGTCTCCCAAGTGCAGGAATTATGGTGTATACCACCATGCCGTTTCCTTTAATGATATTTCTTTATAAAAACTAGCTCATCTCACTATTTCAGTTGTCTCATAATGTATTATATGACAATATTTTCTATTAAATTATTCCTCTACGAAATGGCATTGAGTATGATTGCAACTTTTACTTATGAAAAACAATTTAGTCAATTTATACATATGTAGGAGCACTTTCATAAACTCTACAAAGAAAAACAGGTCCAAATACATACATGTAAAAATGTTGATACTTTTACAATACTTCAAATGTTTATATTTTCATTGTATATAATTCACATATTATATATTTAGCACTACCGTTTATAAAACTGAGGACTATGGAGAGTTAATCTTTTCATGTGTATATAAGGTATGTGTGTGTGCACATGTGTGAGGGTACATGCCCACAACATACATGTGGGCATCAGAAGATAATCTCTGTGAATGCTGGTTCTCACCCTCCACCCTGTCTGACACAGGGTCTCTTTGTTGTTTACAGCTGCAGTGGCCAGGCTAGCTAGCCCCAAAGCTTCCAAGGATTCTCCAGTTTCACCTCCAATCTTGCTGTAGGAGTTCCGGGATTACAGATGTGTGGTTCCATACCCAATGTTACCTGGTTTATGGGGATCCAAACTCAGGGCGTGCATCACACTCATGCAGCAAGCACATTTCGCACTAAGCCATTTCTCAAGAGTCTTGACTACGACAAATAGAATGAACTAATAGTGAATTTGTAAAATTGAGGTTTACGTTCCCATCTCTGCTTACCAAGTTCTGGGATCATGGCTGTATACTACCATGCCCAGCTCACTTAATGAGCATTACTCATAAAAATGAACTAATATTGAACAATTTTTCATAGGTCTCTTAAATATTACTTTATATGGCAATGTTAATTTGTTTAACCATTTCATTGGATGGCACTGAGTATGAAAAAGTTAGTACAGATTAGGAAATGGCAGAATGTGGTGGCTCCTGTTTGTTATGTTCAGTCATTCATCATGGCTGACATTCTGTCGTTGATGATCTCCTATTCTTTGACCACTTTTGAAAATCATGTTTTTGTACTAAAAGGCAAGAGTGTTTGCTATTGATTAGAAATAACTAATGAAATATCCATTATACATGATAATATCCAGAGTATAAATCAACTGTCTCCATGTTTGTTTATGATTTCTTTAATACAAGTCTGAAAGTTTTATAAAAATTATTTTAAGATGGTTATAGTAATAAGGGATAAAATATAAAATATATAAAGGCAATATTAGAAGCTGGGTATGGTGGTGCATCCATGACTATAATCTCATTATTTGCGAACTAGAGAGGATTATTAGGAGTTAAAGAAAAAGTTTAGTGATTTTTTCCCAGTCTCTACAGGTTGACAGATGTAATCTAGAGCTCCACATTTTTAAAAATTTTAAAAATTTATTCACTTTATATCTGAGTTGTAGCCCCCTCCCTCATCCCCTCCCAACCCTGCCTTCCCTCCCTCTTCTCTTCCCATGCCCCTTCCCCAGTCCACTTATAGGGGAGGCCCTCCTCCCCTTCCATCTGATCCAAGCCAATCACATCTCATCAGGCCCTGGTTACATGATCTTCCTCTGTGACCTGGCAAGGCTCCCCCCACCCCAGGGGGAGGTGAGAGCCAGTCACTAAGCTCGTGTCAGAGACAACCCCTGTTCCCATTACTAGGGACTCCACTTGGGGACTGAGCTGCCATGGACTACATCTGTACAGAGGTTCTAGGTTATTGCCATGAATGGTCCTTGGTTGGACTATCAGTCTCAGAAAAGACCCTGTGCCCAGATTCTTTGGTTCTGTTGCTCTCCTTGTAGAGCTCCAACCCTCTCCAGGTGATTCTATCTCCCCTTGCTTTCATAAGATTCCCTGCACTCTGCCCAAAGTTCGGTTATGAGTCTCAGCATCAGTTTTAATAGCCTGCTGGGTAGACTTTCAGAGGCCCTCTGGGGGTAAGCTCCTGTCTTGTTCCTTGTTTTCACCCTCTACTGATGTCTATCCTATTTGCCTTTTTGAATGAGGATTTAGCATCTTACCCAGAGTCCTCTTTCTTGCTTAGCTTCTTTAGGTATACAGATTATATTATGATTATCCTATATTACACGTCTAATATCCTCTTAGAAGTGAGTATATGCCATGTGTGTCTTTCTGTTTCTGGGATACCTAACTCAGGAAGATCTTTTCTAGTTCCCACCATTTGCCTGTAAATTTCATTATTTCCTTGTTTTTGATTGCTGAGTAGTAGTCCATTGTGTAACTGTACCACAATTTTTTATTCCATTCCTCAGTTGAGGGACATCTGGGTTGTTTCCAGATTCTGGCTACTATGAATAAAGCTGCTATGAACGTAGTTGAGCAAATGTCCTTCTTGAATACTTAATCATCTTTTGGATATATGCTTAGGAGTGGTATAGCTTGATCTTCAAGATCCAGAGCAACAGTAATAAACTGCATGGTACTGGCATAGAAAAAGGCTGGTGGATCAATGGAATCCAATAGAAGACCCAGAAAAAAAAAACCCACACACTTATGGACACCTGATTTTTTGACAAAGAAGCCAAAACCATTCAATGGAAAAAAGATAACATCTTCAACAAAAGGTGCTGGTAGAAACTGAATATCTACATGTAGAAAATATAAATTAATCCATACTTATCACCCTGTACAAAACTAAAGTCCAAGTGGATCAAAGACCTCAACATAAAACTAGACACACTAAACCTCTTAGAAGAAAAAGTGGGAAAGAGCCTTGAACTCATTGGCACAGTAGACAACTTATTGAACGAACACCAACAGCACAGGCTCTAAGATCAACAATTAATAAATGGGACCTCAAGAAACTGAAAAGCTTCTGTAAAGTAAAGGACACTGTCATCAGAACAAAACAACAGCCTATAGATTTGGAAAGGATCTTCACCAACCCTATGACTGACAGAGGGCTAATATCCAGAATATATAAAGAATTCAAGAAGTTAAGAAGCAATAAATGAAGTAATCCAATTTAAAAACTGGGGTACAGAGCTAAACAGAGAATTCACTGTAGAAGGAATATCAAATGGCAAAGAAACACTTAAAGATATGCTCAATTTCTTTATTCATCAAAGAAATGCTAATCAAAATGACTCTGAGATTTCACCTTACACCTATCAGAATGGCTGATCAAAAGATCAAAAACTCAAGTGACAACACATGCTGGAGAGGATGTGGAGAAAGGGGAACCCTCCTCTATTGCTAGTGGGAATGTAAACTTGTACAACCACTTTGGAAATCAATCTGGTGCTTTCTCAGAAAATTAGGAATAGTGCTCCACACTTTTATAGCCATCAAAAACACATGTTGACAAATACATATGATTCTTCATTTGTTATTAAAAATGAATTTATATATTATACAATGTTTTCATTAGTATCTCATATTTAGTAATCATTGCAGTCAATATGATCTTTTGAATATGTGTACAATAGTATACCACAATATTTTTTACAATATAACCAATAATTCTGTAAATAAAGGATATTGAATGTCTTTCCAATTATTTTCATAAATATCCAAATGTATTCCCAGCCTCTTGGATTTCAAGGCAAACTAAATTTCAAGATTCCCAAAGTATTTGCCAGAAAATGGATCCCAAACTCTGTTGATGCTCCCCTCCCTTATATAAAATGGCATTGTATTTCCATACAAATGGCATCCATGCTTATACTCTCACATACAAATATCATAGATTACATATAATGCCTAAAACGATATGCATGATATGTAAATAGTGGTTATATTGTTTAAACGGTCATATAAATAGACTCCAAGCAAACCAATCAGATTCACTACAATCTCAGCGACCAAGGAACCCTGTGGATCTAGGTTGGGGCTAGTTGAATCCACAGACACAGAACCATTAATGGAGGGCCAACTGTGGTCTCTTAAAATGGTGTAATAATCCATTCTCTACATGTTTTAGACAGATCTCCGATAGAGCTAGTAACTCATACCTTCAATTCATCAAATATAAAATAAACATGATATTGATAGCTATGTGTCAGCACAATTATGAGGTTATATAAACAATTTTTAAATTTACCTTTAGCTCTTTTAAAATGTAGTATTTAATGTTCAAAAATACACTATAAGCAGGGTGTGGTGACACATAACTGGAATCCTAGCACTTGGGAGTTAAATGTAAGAGGATCACGAGTTTGAAATCAACCTGAATACCATAGTGAGTTCTAAGTAAGCCTGGGCTCCAGAGCAAGATGCTATCTAAAACAAATTATACTTAAAATCCCATAGGAGTAAAAGTTACACTAATCTACTAAATAGATTTACATTTTCTTTCCAAATACAATATTTCAAAATATGATACACTGGGTCTTGTGTTTATGTTTTAGGAGACTGTGGCACTATGAAGCAAACCCAGGGATTCAGACAAGCCAGGCATGGTTTTTATCAATAAATTATATGCTTAATCTATGATGCACTATTTTATGCAGTAATATTTTAATATTTTATTTTGTTTTTCAAAAGTTGCAAACCAATAATGCCCAAAGAAACAACACAGAAAACAAGCAAAGAGAAAAAAGAATATTAAGAAACACATTGTAGAGACAATTAACCCAGACCCATGGGGGTTTTCAGAGAGGAGACATCAACTAAGGAGCATGCATGGTCTGGGCCTAGGCCCCATGCACACATGTAGTAAATGGGCAGCTTTGTCTTCATATGGGTTGCCTGGCAAGTGAAGTGGGAAGGGTTGTTTCTAACATGACTCTATTGCCTGCTTTTGGATCACTTTCCCCTGACAGTACTGCCTTGCCTGGCCTCAGGGGTTGGGGATATGTTCAGTCTACATGTGGCTTGATGTGCTAGGGAGGGTTGATGGGGATCTCCCCTTTTCTGAGAAGAAAGAGAGGAAAGGGGAAGGAGGTGAAGGAAGGTACTGGGAAGAGAAGAGGGTGAATGAACCCTTGGGATGTAAACTAAATAAACTGAAATTTTAAAAAAGAAGAAAAAAAAAAAACACATTGTGGTCAATGTACTAGTGAGAAACTCTCATTCTTACTAAGTAAATGTCAACTTACACAGGCAACATGGACAATCAGAAAAAGTAATTTATTCTACAAGCAGAAAAAGTATCAATGTGCACAAAATAAATGGGATGAAACAAAAAAAGAATAAGAGGCACACTAGAGTATGCTTTAAACAAAAGCAGGATAAAACCATAAAAACATGCAGAGATCACAATTATTTTTTTAAATAATGTGTGACACTGAAATTAGGAATTCCACTACTTGTTTGTCTACATCCCTGTACTTCTGTCCCACCTCTTATCTCCCACAGCTGAAGTGGTGGCCTTGGAACTAGAACAGATTAGGAAAAGTTCCTCCGTAGTTGAAGAATGACAGATAAGAATGGCTCCTGTTTGTGTGTTTGGTTTTAATCTCATCTGATTTAACTGCCATTCTGCTTCTAGTAAAGAATGCACAGTGCCCTTATTTCTCAATTTAAACAGTCCACAAACCGCTGCCATTATATGCTGGGAGGATGGGAGAACTTTCAAATTTGCCACGAAGTTCAGTGCACTCCTGACCTACATTTCTAAGGGGGTACAAGTGAAGAGAAAGTGTTGGGCCTACTGAAGAAGACACCAGCACTTAGTGTTATACGGACAGCCATCAACACCCTGTAGTTCTCACTTCAGCCTCCACCCATTCCAGAGGCTAAAACATAGGAAGACCCAGATAACTGCAGATAAAAGAAGTGCATGTCCTTCGTGTGCATGAAGAAAGAGGGAACTGTCATTTCTCATCCAGTAGACATGGTGTCCTAAAGGCACAGACAGCAATATTTGCCTTCTGCCAAATGCCAGACATTAGGCATGAGAGTGAAGGACAGCCAGAACAGACTACAGCTAAGCCTGAGATTTCCTGAGTCAGCGCCACCATCTATAAAGAATCCTGCAGAGCCATAGGCACTGTAGAACCCCTCAGGCAACACAGGCAGCAGCATGAAAGCCAAGCAACAGGTTTAGGCCAGTGACTTAGACATTGAGGCCATTGACACTGGTATCCTTTGTGAGGATCTGCAGTGGACCCATTCCTGAGAACTACAGCCATGCTGGTCCAGGTGGCTCCTTTCTTCACAGGAACACAGGAGAGATAGTGGTGAGGCATTTGTGCTTGGCACTTCCAGGCCTCTGCCAGTGGGAGCCTACCACCAGGTCTGCCTGCGATTTCTCACAGTGCTCCCAAGCAGTGGAAACAAGGAGCCTTCCTTTTTTGTGATAAGCACAGGTAACTGTGCCAGCCAGGGAGATGCATGCTGGTGCTTACTCTTTGCTTTCCATTGGTGGGTTTATACCAGCTCTTGTGCTAGATTGTCTCCACTTACACTTTCCTCTGGATAGAGATAGATCGCAGATCATAGCTAAAAATCTTTCCCCGTCCATCTAGTGCTGTGGCTGTGGAACCTTTTCAATCTCAAGAAAAGGCCAAGAAAGTCCTGAGCAAGGAACTAAGAAACTAAGGACTAGGAGGCTAGAGGCTATATAAGGAATCTTGTTCAGGCAGCAGACTCCTTCTGGCCCTCTCTATTTCCCTTTGCTCTTGCTCTTACAAGAAAAAAAATTAAGTTAACACACACAAACACCGAGAGAGAGAGATCACTGTTACCCCGTAGGAAATCTTAAGTCATAGTACTGGCTTGATCATAATTTTGCTTCAGGATTTCTTTATACTAGGCCTTTAAATTCCACTGGAAGCCACACCATCTTGTGCTGAGCCAGCCAAACAGCCAGAAAAAGCACCCAAAGGATAAAAGAAGGGAGTGTGTCCTATATGAACGAGCACCAGGCTCAGAGTCTTGTCTGACTCTGAGTAGGGTAAACTGACCATCACCAGAGAAAGTCACCAGATACCTCAAAGGCCCATAACCTCTCCTTAGAGCATTTCCTCTGCTCTGCTCTGTCCTCTGACTAGTTAAGAGTCCCAATTCATAGGAAAATCAGAGGATGCTAAGTATGAGCCAGAAGGGAAAGAATGAAACAAAGAAGCTTCTGGGGGGTTAGTAAATTCATACTATCTGGGTGTTTCCTGAATCCAGTTCTTTTTAAAGGGTGTTAACTCATATATGTACTGAAAACACAATACAAATAAGTGTCATAATATCAAATTGTTGATATGTTGCCCCTTTAGTAAGCACAAGGGCATTGATCCAGCTGTAGGCCTGAAAGAACTAAAAATGGCAAAAGACGAGATTGAATTTTGCACATTATGTCATCAACACACTTTAATGGCATGAAGATTGCTATGTCCTTACACCCAACATTGAACTTCAGTGTAACTAAACAAACAAAACCAGTAGTATTTGCTTTTACCCTAGATCTCTGGGTTATCTAGTCTGAGGTGCTTGGTCACCCAAGCAGTATGGGGAATGGGTTCCATCTCATTGAATGGGTCTTCAGTCAAATCAGGTAAAGGGTTACTCTCACAGGTTTTGTGCCACAATTGTACAAGCATATCTAAAGCCAGAACAGATTGTATATCCTTCCATCTGTGGTTCAGCTACTGTTTACATTTCTCCTTTGGTAGCCTGCAGAATACCTTCCCATACAAAAGACACTAGAACATAGAGTTCTATGTAGGCAACAGCTAGACCTCACCATGTTTAACGAGTAGGGTGTTTTCTTCAGTGATAGGACCTTGCTGTTGACTTGTGGAGAACAACTTATCATCTCGTAAACAACTTGGGTTCTTTACGAATTTCCTAGGGATTCCTTTTACTGGTCTTTAAAAAAATTAGCAATAACATAACTCCTAATGATAATCTATGATACTCATAGATCAATCAGTAGCCTGCTCAGACATCATCAGAAAAGCTTCCTCCTGCAGCAGATGAGACCAAATACAGAAACCCACAGACAGACATTATGCAGAGAGTGAGAAACCTTGGAATACTCAGCCCTAAATTGGACGCCTTCATAAAATCTCTCCCTCAGAACTGAGGAAACCTGTTGAAAGAGGAGGTGTTAAGAATGTAAGAAACAGCTGTTCTGTGGTGACACACACCTTTAATCCCAGCATTCAGGAGGCAGAGGCAGGTAGGTGGATCTCTACGAGTTTGAGGCCAGCCTGGTTTGCAGTGTAAGTTCCAGGACAGCCAAGACTACACAGTGAAACCCTGTCTCAAAAAAAGAAAAAGAGCACTCGCAAACATCAACATTTGAGACTGTTTTAAACAATGTAAGAGCCAGAGGGGATAGAGGATACCAGGAGCACCAGTCCCTCTGAAGTTCATACAAACTCAAGAGGCTAAGGCAGCAAACACTGGGTGTGCATGTGCATGGGTCTGCACCAAGTCCTCTGCATTTATATGTCTTCCAGTTTAGTGTTTTTATGAGACTCCTGAGTGTGTGAACAAATGGGTCTTTGGCTCTTGTACCTTCTCTTGGACTCTCCTCCTTCTGATGTTTATCTTGTCCAACTTTGATATGATAGTTTATCTTATTGTATTTGGTTTGTTTTGTTCTTATCTCATTAAAGCAGGTTCTTTTCTAAAGAGAGAGAGAAAGGGAGGAGATATGGAGGAGAGAGTAGAAGGGACATAGGTAGAAACTGGGAGGAGAAAGGCAGAGTGTAATCAGGATACATTGTATCAGAATCTATTTTCAATAAAAGGGGTGAGGGGAGCAAAACCAGCAAAGTTCTGTTGTTTATGTGACTAGTTTTTCAAAAGCAACCAGGTGGAATTGGTGATATTGAGATTTCAGAGTGTGTCTATCATTTTGATTTCTGATAGAAATACAAATACTGGGATCAGAAGTAAAATAATAACAAAGATATAACAAATAATGGCTTCTTGAAGAATAGGTCAGGGAATTACACATATCCTGAGGACATTACAGATAATCAAGTAAAGTCAAAAGAACCATAGTTGGATAAGAAATGCAACAAAAGGCTTATGTACAACTGGAATAAGTTGGAGAGCTTAATAGTAATATATAAGGTTTAAGAGACATGTTATATGTAATCTTGCAAGCCATTTAAGATTTTATTGTAGAAATAAAGAAATCATTAAAGGATTTAAATAGAGAAACAATATGGTTACACGTATAAGTAAAAAGGCAACATTGAAAATTTTTTCAATATTAAACCTTTGCCATATAGGACACTTGCTTTCTAACTTTTCTTTAAAATCAGGACATCAAACTCTCCCAGAACCTCTCCTCTACTTTCCTTTTGCTCATCCTTCTCTAGGTACTCTTGAAATGTTGGTGATCCAAGAGTTTTACTCATATACTTTTCTATAAGAATTTCTGTTTTATTTACTTCCTTGGCTTTACCTATCATTTTTAATATTGGCTTTTAACTTAGTTATCAAACCTTCTCTTGCCATCTCAGATCTTTACCAGGCTTGCCAGGAATCTCCACTTAGACAGCTTAATTAAAATAGTGAAAATTAGGGGCTCAAGAGATGGCCCAGCAGTTAAGAGCACTGACTGTTCTTCCAAAGGTCCTGAGTTTAATTCCCAGCAAACACATAGTTCATAACGATCTATAATGAGATCTGGTGCCCTCTTCTGGCCTTCTGACATATGTGTATGCAGAATACTGTATAAATAATAAGTAAATAAATCTTTAAAAATAGTGAAAATTATTCCATGTACTACATCTTATATCTTAGATTTAGAAATCACTTAGACCTCCCACGTGATTTCACTTAATATTAAATCCATATACTTGAGAATTGGCTTCTTTTATGTAGAAGTCTTATCTATTATGAATATTTGTCAAGTTAATTTTGGCTAGGTTAGAATCCACAGTTACTCAAACAATGACCCTAGCTTTGAAGGTATATATATATATTTTTTGGTACTTGTGATTGACATGTATAATCAGCGGGCTTTAAATAAGGAGATAAGAGATAATCTACATAGATCTGACTTAGTCTTTTGATAGGCTTGAAGAATAGAGACAAAGTTTTCCTGAAAATGTGCATATCAGTGTTAGCCTGTGGCTGAGAATTCCAACCCGTCCTTCCTCTGAGCCCACTAAACAGATTTCAGACTTGCCTAATCAACCCACAATCAATACACCACAATTGTATAAAATTTCTTATTATGTATCACCTACTGATTATGTTTCACAGGTTAAATCCCAATTAATATATCATCTTATCAATTTCAAAAATATTTCTAAAACCCATTTCTCTGTGTTTCGTCCCAACTATCAGTGGCTGAGCTTGGAGTTTTATTAATTGAAAAAATGTTCACATTATTAACCATTTTTCAATCCAGTCTCTTCTTATTCTATATTCTGCATGAAGACTGGTATGATGTATACAAAATATACATGTGAACACAACACTCTCCTTAAAAGGTTTTTGGTCTTTTTGAGGCAGGGTCTGACATCTTCCTATGTAGCTCTGGCTAGCCTGGACTTTGCTATGTAGAACAGTTTGGTCTTGAACTCACAGAGATCCAGCTGCCTCTGCCTCCCAAGTGCTAAGATTAAAGGAGTGGGCCAAACTTGTCTTTCCTTAAAAGTTTTTAATGACTTTCTATTTCTTATTGATTTATCAGAAAACTGTTTAATAAATAACGTAAAGTCTTCATATTCATGTTCCATATTACTCAGTAGGTTCATCCCTACATCCCAGGAAGTTATATAACTTGCAGATCTAGCTACTATTATCTGTACCCTCTAAAAGAACAGCTGTCTTGAGCTCTGTACTTTTGATTACTATAGTCTCACTACTTAAAGTATTCTCCATTTTACCTTGTGATGGTTTAAATGAGAAATAAGCCCTGTATTTGAATACTTGGACCCCAGTAGATTGGTGCTGTTAGGAAATGTTATGGGCTTGGTGGTACATGTCTATAATTTTATCAACTTAGGAGACTGGGGCAGGATTAGTGCTTGAGAGTTCAGGGTCTGCCTCCTAGGTTTCATGGAATACTAATGGAGCCTTTTTGAGGTAGGGCCTTTCTGGGGGAAACAAGTAAGCAGGGGTGGGCAGTGAAGGGTAATAGCCTTGCCCACTTCCTGCTATCTCTTTCTGCTTCCTCTGTGTCTGTATAAAATGTGATCAGACCGCCTCCTGTTACTGCTGCCTGCTGCCGTTCATTCCTTACCATTATGGCCTCTATCCCTCTGCAACCTCAAACCAAAATAAACCCTTTCTTCTTTAAGTTGTTTTTGGTCATGGCATTTCATCGCAGAAACAGAAAATTAATATATCCTTTCACCCATTCCCACACTTAATACTGAAGACTATTTTTAAAGACGTGGCACAGTCATTGGTCCACACAAAAAACTCCATCTTGGTACTTCTAATCTAGGCAGAATAGCTTCTTGCATTATCTTACAGCATTATTTGCCAATCTCTAAAGAACTTACCCAACCAGTTTATGGCTTTAGTGTGTAAGTTAGACATCTTTTTTTGTTTTTTGAAGTATCGGCACCTGATACAATGTCTGTAATATAATACATGTTCACTTTAATATATGTGTTTAAAACTATTTATGTTGGTTGAATGAAAGAATGGATGATCAAACACTAAGTATTTAGCTGCTATAATGGAATATGAGGAAAGCAGAATCATAGCTACATAAAGGAGTTCACATCGTAATTCCCAGACCTGGCAACTGTATTGATTTACAAGGTAAAAGAACTCTGCTGATGTAATGTGGTTATGGATTTCAAGACAGTATTGCCGCGGGATTTATTGACTGGTGTACTCTGACTGAACGCATACTTAAACGCAGAAGTCTTTTCCCTATTTGAATCAGAGAAAGGCTGGATGAGAACAGGAAATGGAGAAATTTTATGTGTGAGAAGGACTCAACTTGTACTTGGCTTTGAAGACAATGAAAAAGGATCACAAATGAAGGGATTCTAAATGCTAGGAAAGCCCATCACCAGATATCCACCACAAAAGGGGGTATCTCACTCTTACCTTCGTAAGGAACTCAATTCTGCCAACAACTTAAGGAACAGAAAACAACTCCTCTTCTAGAGCCTCTGGAAAAGAATGCAGCTTGCCAGCACTTTAATTAATCAGATGAAACTTACACCAGGCTTCTGATCTACAGCAGTATAATATAATAAAGTTGCGGTTTCAAACCCTAAATTCATGATATACTAAAGAATGCAAGAAAATATAATATATGGCAAAAAAAAGGGATGGGGCAGGGCATAGTGGTGCATACCTTTGCTCCCAGCACTCAGGAGGCAGAGACAGGAGGATCTCTGAGTTTCAGACCAGCCTTGTGTACACAGGGAGTTCCAATCCAGCCAAGGCTATGTCAGTGAGACTGTCTCAAAAAACAAAAAAAACCAAAAAGAACCCCCAAAGTTTCTAGATGTTATGATGAAAGGTCAGAAAGTATGATTGCTAGGAAGAGCCTGATCACTGTAAAGATATTCAGCTTAAAGTTGCATAACGAAGTGAAAATAAATGGGCTGATGAGATGGCTCAGCAATTAAGAACATTTGCTGTTCTTCCAAAGGACCAAGGTTCAATTCTCGGCACTCACATGACAACTCACAACTGTCTGTAACTCCAGTCCTAGGAAATCTGATGTCCTCTGCTGGCTTCTGCAGGTACCATGTACACAATTGGTGCATTGACACACAGGCAGGTCATATACTCATACACACAAAATAAAATAAAAAAGAAATATTTACAAAAAATAAAAAGTGTGTTAAAGAGACTGTGCATGAGTCTGCTTTAAAAAAAGAAGCAAAAACAAACAACCAAAAAATATCTAAAGCAAGCAGTTTAAATAAGTACTCTGAAGCAGGAAAACATGAAGGTAGAATATGAGAACTCTCTTTAACATTGACTGTGTCTGCAAAGAGGCAACCAAGAGGAACGATATGGTATTAAATATGAATTCTATTTCTATGTGTATCCCAAAGGATAAAACTACATATAAAAGAATAAGATAAAAGTGCCTGCCTAGCTATGCATGAGATTACCAAAAGCATCAAGATCCTTGTGATAAACTACCATTTGGCAACCTTTTGTGCAATGTGATAGTAAAGACAGAACATCAATCATGTAGTCTTCTTGCTAAAAATGCCTAAGTTATTCATGGTAAATTGAAACAATCAGATAAGCCCAGACTGTGGGTATAAACAGGACAACTACCTAGATACAAGAATGCCCATATCATGAAGAATTAAAAACAGGAAACTGTTATTCTAGATTTTAGACTAAAGATTTATGATAAGTAAATACAATGTATGATGATGTAAACAAATGAAGGCTACACAGAGCATTGTTAGAAAAACATAATATGGAAAATATCTTACATAGCAGTACTGTAGAAAAGTTACATTCCTTTAAGTGCAATAATGCCAATGCCCTTGTTCTTCAGAATCTGGAGAAGCATTTAAAGCTAAAATATGGTAATGTCTAAAAGTTACTCCTAAATGGTTTGGCAAAAGTGTATATGTATATATGAATGTATGAATATATGTATATAAGTTATGTATGTGCCTATAGTGTATATTCAGAAAAAAGAAAGACTTTATATAGTAAACTGTAGGAAACTGAATATATGTGAAAAATTTTAAACATATAAAAAACTATTTTAAACATATAAAAAAGTTTATCCTTACAGCTAAATATAATTTTTAATGGTAAATTAAAAGACAAATCACTGCATTCACATTTATAGCAGAAGGTTTTCTGAAAAATACAATAAACAAAATAGGGTGTAAGTAGGGTGAGCAAGATGGCTCAGCAGGTAATGGCTCCTACCACCAAACCTGAGAGAGATGTGAATTTGATTATGTGGACCTATGAGGTGAAAGGAGAAAACATGTTTCTTAACATTGTCCACTAATCACCACAAATGAGCCATGGCACACATGCCCTTTCACACATATGCACCTACCCCTACCACACACATATGCATAAAAATTATCAAATAAATGTAATCTAAAATACTGAATGGGACCAGGCATGGCAGTTTACACCTTTACTCTCAGCACTTGGGAGGTAGAGGCAGGTGTATCTCTGTGAGATGGAAGCCAGCCTGGTCAGCATAGTGAGTTTTCGGCTACCCAGGGCTACATAGAGAGACCATGTCTCAATGAAAAGGTGACTAAAAGAACTGAAAAAGATATGCCATCTCCACAACAAAAACCTGCCGTAACTGTATCAATAGCAAACAAAATAGATTTTAAGAAAAGATTTAAGAAAAGAATCACAAGAAATGATTAAAAAAAAAGATGTATCCTATACTTTACTAGGGATATAGGTTTATACAACAAGGTAATACATTTAACAGATATTTAAAGATTCTTATATATAACAGCTGGAATACACAAACCCTTTACAAATATACAAGAAACAACAATGATTATGTTCTCTAAGACGTAAAGCAAATTCAACAAATATGAAACAATGTTTGTACTCTGAAATTAAATGTGAAATAAGAAAAGATAAAAAGATCCATAGATCCACACCTCACTTTGTAAATATGATCTCCCAGTAGTACAGTCAAATACAGAAATGGTCAATGGGGTAGAAAATATAAGATGAGCCTGAAAGTAAGGAAGAAAAGAAATGTTAAAATAAATCGAAATATCTGTCAAAGAATGGTGAACCTGCTAGAGGATAGAGAAGTCAAATTGAATAAAATAATGATGATAGCAACAGGCTACTTATGAAATAACACAAAAAATTTAGGTGTCTAAATATAAGTAGATAAATGAAGAAAAAGCTTTCTTTTCAAGTAGAATATAAACTAGTGAATTCAGCAAAAATGATGAAACCTGAAACATAGTTCTGTAGTCATAGTAAAAACATTTAGTCAAGAATAATCAACAGATGCAAGAACCACTAGAAGGCAATTTGATGAGAAACAGAGAAGCTACACAATCTCCAAGTAATCACAGCAAAATAATTGACTGTAAAGAGAAAACAGGTTAATCTAACAAAAACCCCTAAAACTTGACCAAGAAACCAATGTTGATAGATAGATGCATCATGAGCACGCTATGAATATGATGCCAAGAGAAAAACTTAAAGTGACTTCCGTGGTCTTCTTGCCAACATACATCATCAAAATATAAAAATAAAGATATGATTCACATACCTAAACTGAGGAGCCCTCTGCAAAATAATTGTCTTATGTTTTGAAAAACTGTCAATGTCAACAAAGATAAAGACTACAGAAAATGAAGAAATTTCCTGATCAAGGAATGGAAAGACACACACAAAAGAACTAAGTGTAATACATCATCCCTGGATTGCAATTTCAGCCAAGAAAAGAAAACAGGTAATATATGTGAAAATATTTATTCCAAGTAAACACAGTGAAGCATTAAGAAATAAAGCAGAATTGCGGATGCAAATTTCTTTTAGACGGCAGAATGAAAGAACAACTGTGGCAAAATATTAGTTGAGAAATGTAGACAAAGGGCATGGAAAATTTTCTGTAATACCCTCATAGTTTAACCAAGGACTTCAATTAATCAATAAACATTCTAACCGTGATTTTTGTATTTAATGAAAGGAAAAAGCTTTCAGTTTTTGTTTTGTTTGTAAACAATGTGTCACTACATAGCCCAGGCTGGCCTCACTCACTATGTAAACTAGACTGTCTGAAACTCAGAGATCCACCTGCTTCTGGATACTGGAATTAAAGGTATGCACCATCGTAACTAGCAAGAAAGTTTTAATATTATCAAACTATATTGAGATGTACAGCAAACATATAAATTTCTTTTTTGCTGCAAGAAGGATTAAAAATACTTTAAATTAGCGAAACTGAAATTTAATTATAGTTTGGTTAATGATTTCATAATAATTGTTTAAAAGAATGCATAAATAACTAGATATTTAAAAAACAATAATAAGGTGTCATAGGCTGGGGCTGAAGAGATGATCCAGTGGTTAAGAGCACTTGTTGCTCTTGCAGAGGATGGGGTACAGTTCCCAGCACCCACATGTCAGCTCACAGCCATCTCTAACTCTATTTCCAGGGGATCTGATACTCTCTTCTGACATACATAGGGACCAGGAATACACATGGTACATACATATGTGCAGATGAAGCACCCATACATATGAAATGCCCAAATTAAAAAAAAATCATTAGCGACATTAGAAAGTGCTAATTGTTGAAGTATAACAAAATAATATATACAAACCTCAAGATTCTTACAAACTTCAGAGAATTGTTTGTAGTTTTAACTTTTTATTTTACAAAAGAATTATTAATGAGCTAGAGTCCAATTCATTTAATTAGAAAATGAACAAACAAAAGGAAACTAGAAGGAAAAGAAATATGGATAAAATAATGAAAAGAGAAAGCAAGTCTAGAGAGAGAGCTCCATAAGTAAACTGCTTGTTATGCAAACACAAAGACCTAAATTTTGTCTCCAGCATTGAAATAAAAGCTGGGCATGGTGGCCACGCTTGTCAGCACAGTGGTGGGGAGAAGACAGACTGATCACTTGGGCTCACTGGCCAGGCAGCCCATCCCCTGATCAGGTCTCAGTAATAGCTCTATTCTCAAAACAAAACAACAACAAAAAAACTCAATCAAACAAAAGACAAAAAGTAGATCTGCCCAAGAGGTGAGGGGGGTGTGGGGGTGGGAATGGTGGAAGGGGCTGGAAGTGCCTTTATCCCCAGGAGCCAGAGGAAGGTGGATCTCTGTGAGTTCAAGGTCAGCCTCCTCTACAAAGTGAGTCTAGGACAGCCAAGGCTACACAGAGAAACCCTGTCTCAAAAAATAAGCAAACAAACAAAAAGTGGATGATTCCTCAAGATTAATACAGGAGGCTAATCTCTGCCCTGGCCCCACCCCCAAAGAATGTGAAAGCCTTGTCAAAATTAAAATAAGGAAATTCATTAAAATTATTGTAATTTATCATATGTCATATGAATGAGGAAAATATGTTTATGCAAGTAGATTACGGACAAAATATTTGGTAGGAAAAAAACCCCTCCATATCCATTCACAATAAAGCCTCTCCACATATCATGAACACAAACTAATATTCTGCCAGACTGTGGTGGTCCGTGCCTTTAATCCCAGCACTCAGGAGGCAGAAGCAGGTGGATCTCTGTGTCGAGGCCAGCCTGGTCTACAGAGTAAGTTCAAGGACAGCCAGGGATATACACAGAAATCCTGTCTTGAAAAACCAAATAATAAAATAAAAAATAAACCTAACTAATTTTCTTGGACAAACTACAAACTTAAAAAAATACATATTAGAAAACAAGGCAGTGCCATTAAGATATAATTTTAAAATAGCCCAAGATAATTCATAAATTACTAGAAAAAGTAATTCAGAAAGGATGTATATTATAAAATTGATACAAAAGTACCGATTATTTCCCCTTTACTAGCAACAATTAGAAAATGGGGTTTTAAAAGACTCACTTTCCAGTAGCTACTGAAACTATAAAGTAATCTGCAGTACATTTACCTTGCAGATCTACGTGGTTATTTTTTGGTGCATATGATTTCATATACCACAGAAAACATTTCAATTTTAGCATTAATGCTAGCTTTTTGTGTTTTGTCTGGTTACTTTGAAAGTGCCATTATAGACTCCTTTCTTCCTCCTTTACCTGTATTTTCAGTCAAAAAAAAAAAAAGATTACCTTTAGCATCACAACTTCCAGGTGGTGCAGTGCACCAGCAAAAGCAGGGTAGCATTGGAAAGAATCTTCATGGTCTTCAATGAATGAACTATTTTAGAAATGCACCAAGAAAATGGAGTCATACTGCAATCCCTCAAAGACTGAAAAATAGCAAAACAAGGCGAAGTCATTTCTTCTGTCACATGTAGTCTGTGTCATTTTCCCCTGACTTTTTCAGTTCCTTACCTTCCTTTCAGCTCCCAATTCAGTGGCATGTTTCTATTAAAAAATTGGGTACACAGTATTAAGGATTATGTTCTGCACACATCTTACAGCATCAATTCTGGAAGCAAGCATTTTCTTTTTTAATCAAATCTCAACAATGGCCAGTTAGTGTCTCACAACTTGTGGCAACTCATAGGCCTACACAAACATCCTTTGGTAGATTTGTGATTAAACTCAAACATGCAAAGTCCTTTAGAAAAATATGGCACACACAAACACAAATATCCAGCAAGTACTCGCCAGTTCAATTTCCTATTATGTAAACCACTGGGGAGAAATTGTGTCTTTCCTACAGACTTCTTGCCCTGAATAGCCTCCTTTGTTTTCTAGGTGAGCATTTGTTTCCCTATAGTCTGCTCAATACCACATTTTCCTTTTGAATAGAGGTAAAACATGAGGGAAGGAAGGGCCTATGGAATGACAATCAACTGCTTTTAGGTGAAATGGGACTCCTCTTTTTTTCTATGCATTAGCAACAAATCTGATACCCAGGACATTCCCCATTGCCAATGTTATTCACTGACTTGCTCAACCATCTATTGCATTTCTGCTATGTAACAGCCACTGTGCCTTGGCCATCTGTCCTCCACATCACCCTATGCAAGGCTTAACCACAGCAAGGACTCCATAATGGCTTATGGTATCAGATGAAGAAGGGATTATGAGACTTGAATCGAATTTGTTGGGTTGGTGTTTTTGTTTTTTGTTTTTAACATTCTAAAAGGCTCGTTTGAACTGGTTATTGGTTTCCTGAAGGGAAGAATTAGTCTTAAAATGAAAATACTACTTATTTGGAAATCTCCTACGCCATTCATTCTTCAAGAATAAATTCCTAAGCAAAACAGTCACAGCCTACAACCCTAATCTCACTTCTTTCACAGATTCATAATTCCAGACGTGCTGCCCCAGAACAACCCTGCCTTCTGACTTTCATCTTGGAAAACATTAGGCTTAAAAAGCATTACATCCCAGCTGTCACTCACCCTTTAAGGCCCACCCAAAGTTCCCCCTTCCTCTTTGATGGCTCTTGATCACTAACAGGCATTGACTTGGTGCATCCTCCATGGATCCTGAATATCTTGAACAAACACATTTTTATGGTACATGGGTTTGACCATCATATTATAACTTTTATTTTCACTTATTAAATCCCATCTTACAGAGAAAAGAAAAAAAAGCTAGTTCTCAAAGCTCACCTGTCAATCTCCTCTGGGCACAAGCATTAGGCCTTGAGTACATCCTTGCTCTTGGTCTTGAATTAAGCATTTTTTAATGGAAAATTTTTTCCAATATAAACAAAAATAAAGAGTATAGTAAATCCCCACCCAGTTTTAACTTATCAGCCAGTGAACATTTTCTTATTATCTCCCTACACCTTGTCTCCTCCACGAAAATCAAAATACTGCAGTTTATTTTTAAAATTACAATTCTGTCTTGGAAAATATCTTAATTACTCAATGCAATCAAACACCCATTTCATCCAAGCATACTTTGTAAAAGGGCTTTTCAACGCCTGCTCGTTGCTGTTTCTTTCTTTTTTTTTTCTTTTTTCTTTTTCTTTTTTTCTTTTTTAATTTGTGGAAAGAACAGGAAACAGGGGGAAAGCTAGGGGAAAGCAGAATTAAGTTTCAGAGAGCCTGGATGTCCCAGATGAGAAAGAAAGAATCTGACCTGAATTAGGCTGGGAAAAAAAAATCTATTTCACTACTTCTCCGGAGGAGGAGGGTGAGACTTCAGTCCAGCAGATGCAGGAGGAGGCGCCGAGGGGAGAGTGGTACTACCTCCACTGGGAGTCCCTTCTGGATAATCCCACCGCGGAGCCAGGAGACAGCGCTTTTTGGGAGGCTTGGGTTCCCGCGTATTTCCTGGAGGGAGCGTGGATCTCCCGGAGGCATAAGGTTGGTCCCCCATAGGTATGTCAGGACCAGAGCGTCAGTTCTCTCTGGTGGGCCCTGGCAAGGCCGAGAGATCTGAGATGGCGGATCCCCTCTAGGCACGGGGCTGGCTTCCTCCTGGTTTCGCTGTTACCGTATTTCCTGTATCCTGAGACGTATATCCCTTCTCCGCCTCCACAGCGCTCCGTTCCCCAGCCCATTTTAACCTTTCTACGAGAATGGTCTGCAGAAAAAAAGAAGTGCACGTTTAGTAAAACGCTTTTTCATAGTACGTCTCTCTTGCAGGTTAATTAGTTGTATGGAGAGTTTTATACAGTTTAATTTTGAAAATACCAATTTGCCTGGGTAACTTGCCAACTGGGCATGTCTTAATGAATGGGTGTGTGGGATGGTCAAGGGGGTGCTGTAACCAAAGAATTAAGCGTTTTACAGTGGAAGTTACAGAAGCACACCACAGAGCCACAAAAGCTGTATACAAACATGTTAACTGTTGAATTGCAAGTTGTGGAAATGGATGCACAGAAAAGTCATCATGTGCCATACAAACCAAGAATGCTGTGTTTACTTCATAGTTTTAAATTTTTGTCATCTTTGAACACTCACTGCATTTTTTTTCTCATTCCAACATCCAAGATCTCTCTGAAAACAGATGTTGTGCCCAGTTTGCGAGACACCAAAAGACCACCCACCATATCAGGAGTCAGAAATCTTCTGCAAAAGCAAAGAGCCTTTATTCCGGGGTTAACCTCGGACTCCCAGCATGAAGTGACACAGAAGCCAGAAGCCAGGAGCCCCTAGCCGAGAAAGAAGCAGATTTTCATAGGGTTTTCAGCAAGGGGAAGGGGCTTCCAGACTTGGCGGTTACATGATTGGGTGAGATTTAGCAAGAGCAGGGTTTTTACACAGTGATTGGCTAAAGGCAAGTTGGAGTAACTATTTAGGCAACCACAAGGAAAACATATAATTGTTTTAGCAACCACAAGGAAAACTGTCATTTTGACCTGTTTCCTGATTGACTGGTGTCAGGGTAGACACACTGTGTCTTCTGGAAAGTTATGGTTCCCTGCAAGTATAAACACATTTTTCAGGTTCTGGGGGTGAGAGCTAGGTCAATTACAAGATGGAGGCTATTACCAAAATGGAGTCTGTTGTGCTCAGATTCTTCACAGACAACTGCTGTCACTCCATGTTTATTTGGCAAGATTTTCTTTCTTTCTTGGGGCTATGGAAAACAATGACTCATCTTACTGTTGTGATATGTTATATTCTATGTTATATAATGGCGTACCAGAAACAGTAAACAGACTGTGCTAAAAAACTGAGAAAAGGCTTCTGATCTTCTTTGATAGGCAACACTAAATAACCTTAATATCTATGCTACTTTGCCTGTTCACAAACTGAAGCATGGTTTTCCACTGTCCTCATTGTTTTCTAATGGAGAAATGTCAATCCATACTGTCACCAGAACTCTCTTTTCACAATCTGTACCATTTCCAAGCTCTGTAGTATTTAATTCATTAAATTAATGGAATTTTGTTTTCCAGCTATGATGATTTATGTGCAAAATTATACCATATTAACGATAATCCATTTAAATTTTAAAAATTAAAATCTAATCACATCATTTCCTGCCTCCAATATGCCCCCAATTAAGCCCTATAACTATAGATAGTCATATCAATTAATACTAATAAAACCAGAAATCTTAATGAAAAAAGTGAGGGGATGTTAAAAGAAAGAATGCTTTAGAACCAGAAGAACATGTAAACCTAAACATAATAATAGAGGAGTCAACATAATAGAAGTTGAAGTTATGGGTGTGAGTGATATACCAAGAAAAAAATATATAGGGAAAATAGAATTGGCTGAAAATTGAATTTTGGTAGATAATGGCAGATGGAAGGAAAGCTGCTGCAGAGATTGAGGAGAAGTGAGCAAAATCAGAAGTCTCTTGCCTTGGATATCTGGAACTTGATGCTATTGACCTTTAAGAGTAGATCATTTTTTATGATGATGACCTGGCAGTACACTCTAGGATGTTTAGTAATATTCTAATCCATGACTCTACCAATAGCACTTCCTACACCTCAGTGATGATAACCAAAAATACACATGACATTGCCAAAGGTCTTCTGGGTAGCTGATACGACCCAGTGAGAACAATCAATCTATGCCTTAACTTCTACATTTGCATTTCAGTATTAGTCCTCAGCTGTACATTGCAGCTGTTATATTATTCAAATTAAAGTTCATGTTATTTCTCAATATAATTAACATTTTCATAACCCTTTTACACATGTCTCTATTACAAATATGCAAGATCAAATATGTCAGAGTTAAGCTGTTTTGTAACTATAGTTTTAGCAAGTTTAGAGAAATGGGTAATAGTTTTGGTAAAATGACAAGAATGAAAACTTATTGCAAATTCAGGAGGGTTTGATTTATCATAAATTTGACTTGAGGTGACAAACTCACTTTAGACTGCTATCATAACTTTGGACTATTTATACTACAACTAAATTTGTTTTGAGTTTTGCCTTTCTTTTTGAGACAAGGTCTCAGTAAAGCTTGGAAGATGACCTTGAAGTCTTGGTCTCTTGCCTGCACCTCCCAAGTACTGGTATTGCAGGTATTTGCCACCATTCCTGCTTTATGCATTGCCTAAGATGGAACCCTGGGCCTGTTGTACTACACTCTCAGCCCATGTCTTGTTTCTGATTGTGGCAAAAAGCATACTGTATAATTTTTATTATCTTAGCCATTTCTCTTTTCCCATTAATGAATTTATTTATTTACTTTATATCTTGATCACAGCCCCCCATTCCTTTCTTCCTAGTCCCACACTCATGTCCTCCTCCCCCATTACTCCTTCTCCTTATCTCAGAAGAGGAGGCCCACATGGGTACCAACTAACCCTGGCATGTCAAGTCACAGCAGGACTAAGCTAAATGCACCTTCTCCCACTGAGGCCGTAGAAGGCATCTAAGCTATGGGAATGGGATCCAGAGGCAGGAAGAGTCAGAAACAGCCCCTACTCCCATTATCAGGGGACCTACATGGTGACAAAACATTTGCTACATATCTGTAGGGGTCTAGATCCAGTCCATGAATGTTCTTTGGTTGGTGGCTCAGTCTCTCTGAGCTTCCATGGGCCCAGGTTAGTTTACTCTGTAGGTCTTCTTGTTTCCTTGACCCTTGCAGCTGGCTCCCTCAATCCTTCCTCCCACTCTTCCACAAAACTCCCTGAGCTCCACCTATTAATTGGCTGTGGATCTCTGCATCTCTTTCCTTTAGCTGCTGGATGAAGCCTCTCAGAAGACATTTCAGCTAAGCTCCTGTCTGCAAGCATAGCAGACTGTCTTTAATAGTGTAAGGGGTTGACTCTCTCCCACGGGGTGGGTCTCAATTTGGGCCAGTCATTGCTTTACAGTCCCTCATTCTCTTTATCCCTGAATACACTGTAGGCAAGATACTTTTTGAATAGAAGGTTTTATGGGCAGTTTGGTGTCCTCTTTCCTCCACTGGGAGCTTTGCCTGGTTATAGAAGGTAGCAACTTCTGGCTTTATATCTTCTGCTTCTAGGAGTCTCAGCTAAGCCATGCCAATAGACTCCAGGAAGTTTCCTCTGATCCAGGTCTCCAGTTTGTCTCAGAGATGCCCCTCAATATTTCCTTTCTCTACCAGCCTCCTCCCTCCTCCTCTCCCCATACCTGATCCCCACTCAGATCCCTCGATACATGCACTTCCCATGTCTCCTTTATTTCTCCTTCTGAATGAGATTCAAGCATATTCCCTTGGGCCCTCCTTATTTCTTAGCTTCTTTGGGTCTGTGGATTGTAGCATGGTTATCCTGTACTTCATGGCTAATATACACTTAGAAATTAATACATACCATGTATGTCTTTCTGGATCTAGGTTATGTCACTCAGGATGATCTTTTCTAGTTCTACCCATTTGCCTGCAAATTTCATGATGCCCTTGTTTTCAATAGCTGAATAGTATTCCATTGTGTAAATGTACCACAGTTTCTTTATCCATTCTTTGGTTGAGGGACATCTGGGTTCTTTCCAGTTTTTGGCTATTGCAAATAAAGTTGCTATGAACATAGTTGAGCAAGTGTCCTTGTGGTATGGTGGAGCATGTTTTGAGTATATCCCAAGAAGTGATAAAGTTGGATCTTAAGGTAGAACTATTCCCAATTTTCTGAGAAACCTACAGATTGATTTCCAGAGTGGTCGTACAAGTTCACACCCACACCAGCAACGGCAAAGTGTTCCTCTTGCTCCACATCTTGCCAACATGTGCTGTCACCTGAGTTTTTAATTGTAGTCATTGTGATGGATGTAAGATAAAATCTGAGTCAACTTGATTGACAATTCCCTGATGACTAAGGATGCTGAACATTTCTTTAATTGCTTCTCAGCAGTTAGAGAATCCTCTGTTGAGAATTCTGTTTAGATCTGTACCCCATTTTTCTTATTTGTTTGTTTATTTATTTATTTGTTTGTTTGTTTAATGACTTCACTGCCTGATCACAGCCCTTTTCCTCCTTTACTCTCAGTCTGATCCTCAGGCCCTTTCTTCCCATTTTCCCTTCTCTTTCATCTCAGAGAAGAGGAGATCTCCTCTAGGCACCAACCTAGTTTCAGCAGGAATAAGTGTACCCTCTCCCACTGAGGCCAAACAAGGCAGTCCAGCTAGGGGAAAGCGATCCAAAGGCAGGAACAGAGTCAGACACTGTCCCTACTCCCATATAGGGGCCCCACATGATGACCAAGCTGCATATTTGCTACATATGTGTAGGGGGCTAGGGCCAGTCCATGCATGTACTTTGGTTGGTAGCTCAGTCTCTCTGAGCCCCCATGGGCCCTGATTAGTTTACTCTGTATGTTTTCTTGTTGTGTCCTTGACACCCCCCTCCAGCTCCCTCTATCCTTCCTCCTACTCCTCCACAGAATTTCCTCAGTTCCACCTATTCTTTGGCTGTGGGTCTCTGCATCTATTTCTATCAGCTGCTGGATGAAGCTTCTCAGAAAATAGGTCTGCTAGGCTCCTATCTGCAAACATAGCAGACTGTCATTGATAGTGTAAGGGGTTGGCTCTCTCCCATAGGGCAGGTCTCAATTTGGGCCAGTCATTGCTTTGCTGCTCCCTTATTCTCCGCTTCATCTTTATCCCTGAACATCTTGTAGGCAAGACAAATTTTGGGTAGAAGGATTTATTACTGGTGTCTTCTTTCTTCCACTGGGAGTCCTACCTGGCTACAGGACGTGACCACTTCTGACCCCTGCTGCTAAGGGTCTCCGCTAGATTTCAGAAAGCCTCCTCTCTCCCAAAGATGTCCCCCAGGCCTATTTACTTTCTCTCTCCTGGTCTTCCCCTCACCGCTGATGCCCACCTCAGTCCTCCTCCACCTCCTCTCCTACCCATTCACCTCCCTCCCTCTACTTCAGATGTTTATTTTATTACTCCTTCTGAGTGAGATTCAAGCATGCTCCTTTGAGCCATCCTTGGCTTCTTGGAGTCTGTGAATTATAGCATGGTTATCCTGGTACTTTATGGTTAATGTCTACTTATAAGTAAATACACACCATGCATGTCTTTCTGGGTCTGGGTTACCTCACTCAGTATGGTCTTTTCTAGGTCAGTCCATTTGCCTACAAATTGCATGTTTTTAATAGCTGAGTGGTATTCCATTATGTAAATGTACCACAATTTATGTATCCACTCTTAGGTTGAGGGATATTTAGGTTGTTTCCAGTTTCTAGCTATTACAAATAAAGCTGCTATGAACATAGTTGAGCAAATGTCCTTGTTGTATGGTGGGTGTCGAGGTAGAGCTTATTCTCAGTGTTCTGAGAAGGCACCAGATTGATTTCCAAAGTGGTTTGTACAAGTTTGCACTCCCACCAGCAATGGAGGAGGGTTTCCCTTGCTCCATCATGCCAGCATGCACTGTCACTTGGGCTTTTTATCTTAGCCATTCTGATGTTTATAAGATGGAATCTCAGAGTTGTTTTGATTTGCATGTCGCTGATGACTATGCAAATGTGCAGGTTGGTCATAATGTGTGTCCCCTAAAGTTGAACATTGTTTTAAGTGTTTCTCTGAAGTTAGTGATTCCGTGGTTGAGAATTCACTGTTTAGCTCTTTACCCCATTTTTAATTGAGTTATTTGGTTTGTTACTGTTAATTTCTTGAGTTCTTTACATATTTTGAATATTAGCCTACTGTCAAATGTAAGGTTGGTAAAGATCTTTTCCCAATCTGTAGGCTGACATTTTGTACTATTTACAATATCCTTTGCCTTAAAGAAGCTTTTCAGTTTCATGCTGTCCCATTTATTAATTGTTAATCTTAGTGCCTTGAGCTATTGGTGATCTGTTCAGAAAATTGTCTTCTGTGCCACTGAATTCAAGGCTATTCCTCACTTTCTTTTTTTGATTAGACTTAACATATCCAGTTTTATGTTGAGATCTTGATTCACTTGGACTTGACTTTCGTGCATGGTGATAAATGTGGATCTATTTCTATTTTTATACATGTAGACATCCAGTTAGAGCAGCACCATTTGTTGAAGATGATTTCTTTTTCCATTGTATGGTTTTGGCTTTTTGTCAAAAATCTAGTATCTATAGGTGTGTGGGTTTATTTCTGGATCTTCCATTGGATTCCACTGATCAACTTGTCTGTTTTAATGGCAATACCATGCAGTTTTTATTACTATTGCTCTGTAGTACAGCTTGCAATCAGGGATGGAGACACCTGCAGAAGTTCTTTTATTGTACAGGACTGTTTTAGCTATCCCAGAGGTTTCAAAATGATTTTTCCACTTATTCTTCAAGATAATATTTTTCCATATCATAAAACCAATGCAGTATGAACAACAGAACCAGTACCCAGTGATGTTGAATGGGTGGCCTGTTAAGCCATTTGTAAAAACAGCAGCATGGACCCAATTTGCTTTCATACTTAACTGTGCTCAGAGAATGAAAATAGAGAAAAAGTGAGCTTACTTTTGGATGATATCTGCTTGTTTATATAAAAAATGTCTGTCTTTGTTCATTGTTTTTTAGTAGAAATCTAAGGACAAAACCCATAAAATTCAAGTAACATTCTCATGAAATGAAAGAAAAATTTATTCAGCGGGGAACTACACAGTTGTGTTTCCTTTGTTCCATTTTATTGAACAAATAAAGTTTAAATATATATATATATATATATATATATATATAATGAGGCTAGGAAAACTTTGTTTTATTTTATTTTATGTGTATGCATATGGGTATTTTGCCTGAATGTATTTCTGCGCACTATGTCCATGCATTGCCTACAGAGGCCAGACGAGGGCACTGTTTCCCCTGGAACTGGAGTTCTGAGCATTGTTAGCCACCACAATGGAATTGAGCCTAACTCACTGCAAAAGCAGTAAGTACTGTTTAAAACATAAGATAAGATGTCAACAATTTATAAAAGGAAAAGTCTAAGGCTATCCATTATGATGACTTTTTTTTTTTAATTTTTTTATTTTTTGTTATCAATCACAGGTTAGGTACTTTGCATCCTATGCCCAGCCCGCCCACTCCCTCCCACCCTCCCCAACCCTCCCTCATCTCTTCCCCGCCCACTCCAAGTCCACCAGC
>CM053742.1:111871474-111886572 GCA_028658305.1 Pachyuromys duprasi | reverse complement strand
CTCCTGTCCTTTTGCTTGTTTTCTCCTCCACTCAATGTCCATCCCATTTGTTCATCCAAACCAGCATTGATAATATCCACCTGGATCCTCCTTCCTGTATATCCTCCCTCGGAGTATAGATTTCAGCATGACCTGCCTATCCTATAGCATTATGATGACTTTTGAAAGTTTTTTTTTCCCTTTTGGAGAGTGAAAATACATTCATGTGTGCCTGTATACATATATGAACACATACCTGTGTGTGAGATTCTTCTACCAGGATATGTATTACTCTTTATTCTCCAATCATAGTGAGTGTTTTTAACAATGAAATTTAGCACTTTTTCATATGGCATATTCTGTCTCCTCACTATTTGATAGTTCTTTAGTGGCTGCATATAATTCCATTATGTAGACCTACCATAAAGGTCACTTACTTGAATCTTTTTTGGTTGCTGTGGGTCCCTGGTAGAGAATTGCCCTGTGGGCCAGCAGGAGCCATAAAAGAATGGACACAATCTACAAGAAAATAGTGAAAGGGCTAGTGGGAAAGAACTGTGGGGAAATTAGGTCTGTACCATGAGGCTGAGTACCTAGGGGATGGAGATGGGCTAGGAAGAAGGGCTCCTGTGGACGGGCTGCAGCAGGACTAAGAGTAAGTCTGAAGAGACCAGAATGAAGGACAAGATGGATGATAAAGATCACCTATATCATCTTAATATTTTTATTGCTAAACTTTATTACATTGATTTATTTGTGTATGTGTGTATATGCACGTGTATATGAATAAGCACATGCTCATGTATGGAGCTCAGAGAACAACTTATAGGACTTAATTTGGCTCTTTGTTTCTACTCTGGTTCTGGGGCTCCAACTCAGGTTTTCAGACTTGGCAGCAAGTACTTTTGCCACTGAGCCACCTTGCTTGTCTTCATCTTAGTGAAATTTTAGTGCACACCTACAGTATTATGTATTGTATTGAAATGATAACACTCCTCACTATCCTTTCCACTCATACTCTCTTGTAGGGCCTAAGATCTCAGTAGACCTTTAAGACCTTAGCACAACAGACTCCATATGTAAGTACCATTTAGGCCATAAAACTCAGCATGTACAGAACAGCACTTGCCAGAACTAAAACAAAGGCCTAATCCATCAAAGCCCATAGTTCTGGGAAAGTCTCTAAATGTCCTAACATTGCTTTTTGACTTCTGTAGTTCTGCTTCTAGATAACTGTTCTTGTTAACTGAAGTATGTCAACCCAGAAAATAGTATTTGTGTTTAAAATCTCATCTGGAGAAAGGCCTAGGTCTACACTGGGATCCTGAACATCTGGTATAGTCTCTGGCCAACCAATAAATACTTTCTATTGGTTTAAACCCATGTCCAAGAAGTCTTCTCTTGTGAATAGCTCACAATATTTCTGGAGGTTCCACCAATATCCCAGAGACCAGACCTTGAGATACTCTTTGCTCCAAGGGGCTTTCTTTGACCCCTTGGAACAAGGAAGAGTGTGATGGTCAGGGGAGTATGCAACCTGAGAAGTTCCAGTTCCCCAGAGCTCCCTTTGATCAATCACTTCAGAAGGATCTGTCTGACACCTCCATCCTAACAGGAAATAAATTAGGAAGTCATTTTGTATGTCACCTCTGGAGGTAAGTCTGGTTAAGGCGCCCTCTGTTTGGATACATTGGAGAGGGTGGGTGCTGCTGCTGATCCAGTGTTTTGGATTCATGTGAGGCAGTATTGGATCACTCGGTCTGTATGAATGTGTGGTGATGGTGGTTACCTTGGTTGTTTCCAGTGTGTGTGTGTATGTTCATATGTTTCTGTCAATTCTACTTCCCTGTATTGACCAGTGGCTTTCTATGTTCTGAGAACGTACTGGAGTAAGATCTGTGTCCCCTCCTGTTGAGGATCCTAATCCTTTCAGCACTGCCAGATCACAGAAAGGGGATAAAAATCCTTCCACCTGTTCCACTTCAAGAACCTGATCACTTGCTTGGTTCCTGCTCACTGTCAGGGTGGATATGAATATGGGGAAGAACCAGGCCTCTCATCCATGGCCCCTGCCATCTATGTGGACTGCACACAGTAAGGGTCAAATAGTTCCTTGAAATAGTTCATTGAAGTGAGCATTTCCTCTTTTCCCTGCTTAGTCCAAGCAGCCCCAGGGAAGGGAAAATGTTCCCCTGGACTGAGCCCAAAGGAAAAGAGACAGTTCTACTTCTTTTTCATTCATGATTTGCATCTGATTACTAATCAACAATCTATGTAATTGAAAAACCAATTGAAAAACCCAAATCCACCACTCTCTGGGAGAGAGAGAAAGAGAGAGAGATCACCCCTGGGCTGGGCAGGGAGATTGCTGCCAGACAATATAGCCTAGACCAAATGGATTTTCCCTTCTGTCTGCCACTGCCTAAAGAGACTTTAAACAGCATTTCCTAGGTCCTTTTAAAGGATTGAAGACAGCTACTAAAAAGATTTTCTTTGTGACCCAGTTGCCCCTAAGTGTTAGAAAAAGTTATGAAAGTTAAAGGTATAAATAAGTAGGTCCCAGTTGCTGGAGGTAAGTCAAAGGGTGTTTAGTAACAGAGGGATGCCTGGTAAAAGCTATTTTTTATCTTCCCTTTTCTCTGTAAGACCAGACACTTAAAGTGTACATCAGTAAGTTAAAGGGCAATATGAAATATGGATTGCTTGTTTGTAGTCACACTAGAAAACAACTTTCCTATATCTCTGACAGTTGCACTATGGTTATGAATATATGGTGATGGCCCAACCCCCACTGTCTTCCACAGGCCTGGACTGGACACTGAGGAAGACAAATATAGGGAAAGTATTAGCAACCCATATTCCATATTGACCTTTACTTACTGACACCCACTATAAATGTCTGGTTGTACTGAGAAAAGGAAAGATGTGGGAGTTTTGTCTTTTGAGATAAGAATGCAGAATTTACAATTCTATTTACGCCCAGTGTCTGGATCCCCTAGTTTCTAGAAACAAAGGAGTTTCCATTACAAAAATTGGGGTTGTAAAACTGAGGCTTCCTGAATTTTTCCTTTACAAGATTCTGGCCTTTGGAAAACAGGAAAAATCTGGGGAATCAGACTCTATGCCACAGGAAGGGACCCTAAACCACACAAAGACCCAACAAAAAGGGAGAATTTCAGACCTATCTCTCTTATGAACATTGATGCAAAAATACTCAATAAAATATGCAAACTGAATCCAAGAACACATAAAAGATATCATACACCATGACCAAGTAGGCTTCATTCCGACATGCAAGAGTGGTTCAATATATGGAAATGCATCAACGTAATCCACCACATAAACAAACTAAAAGGAAAAAAAAAACACACATGACTATCTCCTTAGATACTGAAAAACCATTTGACCAAATCCAACACTCATTCGTGTTTAAAGTTTTGGAGAGATCAGGTATACAAAGCACATACCTAAACCTACTAACAGCAATATACAGCAAGCCTATAGCCAACATAAAACTAAATGGAGAGAAACTTAAATCAATCCCATTGAAATCAGGGACAAGGCAAGGCTGCCCACTCACTCCTTATGTAGTCAACATAGTACTTGAAGTCTGAGCAGTAAGACAACTAAGGGAGAGAAAGGGAATACACATTGGAAAGGAAGAAGTCAAAGTATCACTACTTGTTGGTGATATGATAGTATACATGAGTGACCCCAAAAATTCAACCAGAGAACTCCTTTAGCTGATAAACACCTTCAGAAAAATGGCTGGATACAAAATTAACTCAAAAAAGTCAGTAGCCCTCCTTTATACCAAAGACAAAAGAGCTGAGAAAGAAATTAGAGAAACAACACCCTTTACAACAGGCACAAATAATGTAAAGTACCTTGGTGTGACTCTAACCAGGCATGTGAAAGAGCTGTATGAAAAAAAGATTCGTCTCTGAAGAAAGAAATTGAAGAAGATATCAGAAGATGAAAGATCTCCCATGCTCATGGATCGGTAGGATTAACATAGTGAAAATGGTCATCCTGCCAAAAGCAATCTACAGATTCAATGCAATTCCCATCAAAATACTAATACAATTCTTTACAGAACTTTAAAGAACAATTCTCAATTTCATACGGAAAAACAAAAAAACCTCAAAATTGCTAAAATAATCCTGTATAATAACAGATCTACTGAAGGTATCTCCATCCCTGATCTCAATTTGTACTACAGAGCAATAATAATAAAAACTGCATGGTAGTGTAATAGAAACAGAATGGTGGATCAATGGAATCCAATAGAAGACCCAGAAGTTAACACACACACCTACAGATACTTGATTTTTTACAAAATAAAGCCAAAACCATACATATTCAACAAATGGTGCTGGTCCTACTGGATGTCTACATGTAGAAAATGTAAATAGATCCATATTTATCACCATGCACAAAATAAAGTCTAAGTGAATCAAAGCCCTCAACAGAAAAAATAGACACACTAAATCTGTTAGAAGAAAGAGTGGGGAAGAGCCTTGAATTAATTGGCTTAGGACACTTGCTAGCTTTTTGATCACTTTCCCCTGGGAGTGCCTTGTCAAGCCAGAGAGGAACAGGACATTCTCAGTCCAGATGCAACTTAATGAGCTGGGCTGGATGGAAAAGGGAGCTCGGTTTTTTGTTTTTTTGTTTTTGTTTTTTTTTTTTTTCAGAGAAAAAAGGGAGGAGAACTGGGAAGGTGAGGGAGAAAGAGGTTGGGGAGAGAGGGATGGGGCTACAACAAGGACGTAAAGTGAGCTTTAAAAATTTAAAGAAAAAAACAAAAAATAAAAAAGGAAAAAATGTTTCTTAGCCACACTTCCAGATCTAACTTGAGAGCTAACAAAACTGGATATAAGGCTTCAGCCAAGTGAGTTAAATGTGATTTTTCCTTTAAAAAGCCTCACTCATACTTGGATGTATCTTTTTATTTTTTCTATGAATCTGCTACCTCAGTTTCTGTTACTAAATCTTCTTAATAATCCCCACCTCTTCCTCATACTGACTCATCCTGAAATAGTTTCCTGTGGCAACAAAGTGGAACAAAAAAAATTTAAAGGAAAAAAAAGAAAGAAACTGACAAGAGAAAAGAAAATTCCTGCCATGAAAAATAGATTGGACATTGGAAAAAAAAACAAAAAACAAAACAAACAAACAAAACTCCAGGTTTTGCCCAAGAAGAGGTTTCTTCAGGCTGCTGCAGGTGGCAGTATCTCAGCCTTCTGACCCAATGCCACTGCTAGGAAGAATTCTTTAGTTCTTATGTTACGCCCATCAAACTTAGGACTTTCTTACATAATTTTGTACTCCATAGCTTGCCTTTTCACTGTTAACTGTGCCCTGTGACGCGCTTAAGATTTTAATTTAATGTAACCCAATTCACCTCTTCAGTATTCTTGTTAACTGTCATTTTGATGTTGTGTCCATGAAATTATTCCAGCTTCTCCCTTCCTCCTTGACCTCCATATTTTCCTCTGAATATTCTGTAAGTTTTAGCCTGTATATTTTGTTCTTTGATCCACTGTGTCTTAAATTTTCTATGTGATTTAAGGTAAGGGACTAAATTCTATTTCTCCTTTCTTTCTTTTGTTATTTCTTTCTTTTTTTTCCATGTAGATAGCTAGTTTCCCCCACACAGTTGACGGGAAATACTGTACTTTTCCTGTTAAATGCTGATAACACACTTTGTCAGAATAAGTATGTTACAAGAGTTATTAAGGGTCACAGAGCCTTGGGCCTGGAAAGCCCAATAAACCAGGTTCAGCCATTCATCTTTTAAAAGCCAATTAAACAAACAAGTAATCGCAAAATAAATGAGAGTTATCCAATGTGGCTACATTGAGGAAAGGAACAACAATCCAGTGACATGCCCCCACCCCCAGGCCTATATACAGTAAAAGAACAAAGACAGTCAAGACAGTTCTGAAATCCTTTGGTTGAAATGCTTTGTAGGTTGATTATAGTAGAGTAGGAAAATCTGATATAGGCCTCAGATATCATCTGATGACTTTCTTCACCTTTATGATGGTGAAAGTAAGGAGTCTTCTTGTCCATTCCAAAAAGGATTTCACCTGATAGTCATCAAACAGACAAAGGTGGGCAATAATGATTATTTCCAAGACTAAAGACAGTCTCAAATAATTTGGCTCCTTACTTGAAACATTGTAGCCTTTTATAATCATAGAACTTTTAATCAGTCCATTGGCCTTGTATAAAGTTTAACAGAGGTATGAGTTTTTTACTGCCCTAGGAACTTCATTTACGTTCATAGTATGAGATGAAGAAAAGTCTGGCCTTTTATTAAGGATTATTTTTTTCATATAAGCTTAATCCTGGGAGTTAAGAAAGGCTCTTAGAAAGACTCAACAGAAAGCATGGATATGGCCTTCTCCAAAACTGTCATAGAAACTAAAATATACTCAAGTGTGGGTACAGGTTTCCCAAGGGAGGGACACAGTTAATTGTCTTAGAACAAGCCATTTTTGTGGGTCTTGAGTTAAATCACACAAAGTGGCTATAAAACATTCATTTTCTTTCTTTTCATAAGTGATATAAGGGAGGTGGCTCCCTTATATGGAATTATAATCTGATAAAAGGAAAGCAGGAGCCACAAGGATTGACAAAGGAGTTTAGTTTGCGTTCTTTAATCTGTCAATAGAGTTTCTAGGGGAGATTCCTAGAAAATTGTAGCTTTACAGCAAAAAAAAAAGACTTCAATTATTTATTAATTGTGTTGGAATTCTTGTTATTCTTGCTTCTCTACTGCCAGAAGGCCAGGTTGACTCCAAGGCGAAGGCTCCCTAAAATTTTTCCTGCCTTTAAATTTCACCTTAATAAGATCATCAGAACAAGAGGTATTTTTTTATCCTTTTAGTTGACTATTCCACAGTCTTCACTGGAACTCATATCTCCTAGCCTTACACATGCTGTCTCCAATGTCATACCAATCATAGGGCAAATCTTATTTTTGTAAGAATAAGAAAAAGAAAAAGCCAGACAGTTCCTGGGAAGGGAACTAGAAAATGAGCAAATCTGATTCTTCCCATTGACAACCAGTTCTGTCTTAGATGCAAAGCTGGAAACATCTTTGGTTCTACAGAGGCCAGAAGTACTTAGAGGCACTGAATCCCCTTCTGCTTTCTTACTTGTATCTTTCTTCTTCTTTTACATATAATAGCTACCTGATGCCATGAGTGACTGGATACTTTTATTGTCCCTTTAAGGTGTGACAAAAACTCTAGTCCAGCCACCAGGATGGAAAAGGACATGAGCACCTCAGAGGTAAGAAAATTGGACTTTCTAGTCACCCTCCATTTTTCTTTACTTTTCTTTTTGTTTTTGGTTTTGATTTTGGTTTTTTGAGACAGGGTTTCTCTGTGTAATCTTCACTGTCCTGGACTCACTTGTAGATCAGGCTGGCCTCAAACTCACAACAATCAGCCTGCCACTGCCTCCTGGAGTGCTGGGATTACAGGAGTGCACCACCAAGCCTGGCACACCCTTCATTTTTCAGTTCATTAAAGGCTTGTTGACTGTAGTTGGACATTCAGTGGCAATCCATTCTTGGAACCCACTTTTGTAATACAGGATCTCTGCTTACTTCCTTTCTGTCAGTCTCTCAGCTATAATAAAACTTCATTCTGCTAGTCATATTTCCATTGTCTGTGAAATATTCTTTGAGGTCCAGAGACAGATGATCTGGATGTCAGTGGCCCAGGTAGTCTAGTGGCCTGTTGGTTGTCTGACACCCTAGCTCCCTGAGTTATGCTCACTCAAGTTGAGAAAGCCTCTGTTACACTTAGGAATCCCCAGCTTTTCTCCCATATTGCATAAGAAATAGTGTGAGAAATAATGAGAAATCACTCCACACACAGCTCTTTACTGAAAAATGTGTACTGTCTAAGTTGTCTCAAATAGAATAATTCACCATCTAAGACACACCTTAGGCTGTTATTCAAATGCACTGTTATCCTTAAATCTCTTTCAGGTCCTGGCTCCTGGTTACACTTTGAACATTTTAAGCAGAGACAGTTTAAACAGAGGGCAGACGGGAGGTTTACACAGCAAAGATATTGCCAGAATTTACGACACCTGTGTTGTCCTTTTCTGATAATTGTTACCCAGGTTCATCTGCTCACCTGACAGAGTTATGATTTTCCTGATCAGGGCATAGGCAGACCAGGACTTAATGGTGCTTGTGACCCTACACTGCACCCTTGAACCACCTTTGGCTTTTTTTTTTTTTTTGAGGATAGTCCTAATGGTTGGTCAATCCTGGTAAACAAGCATTTACATCCCAGCACCGTAAATTTCACTTATCTCTAACAGTCCTGGTTAGCATACTACTGATCTTTGAGCCATTTTGGAGGCAGTGTTCATTTAGATAAATTCTGCAATGTGTGATTTAATGTCTATTAAGTTAATCTATTAGTAAATGCTTTATAACATCAATTCTATTACATAGTTTCTCTTATATCATTATCACATTTTCTCAATTCCCACAAAAACTCCATTTTCACCAGACAGTGTTTGATTCATGTTTTTTAATCAAATATTTCAAAGAACAAAATGAATAGGTCAGTTAGCCCTGTTTGCTGTCTTTCAGCTTCTTTTTCTCTTGCCTCTTCACCTTCCCTTTTCTCTTTGCCTCTCAACTTCCTCCTCCCACCATCTATCCATGGTGCAGTATTCCTCTACCTTCATTATATAAATTAATAAACATGCCACACTTTGTAGGAAGACTAGATATTACATATAGACACTGAGATGATTCCCCCCACCCAAAAAAAATCTTTCTCCCCAAAAAGGCATTCTCTTTCTAGTTGTTAATAAAATAGTTTTAGGCATGTAAGAGTCTCTAGTGAGTTGCAATGGAATAAATTATAAATCCTAATTTCAGTGTGTCACATTTAATGCATTAGAGAAATTCTGGGAAGTTTTGTGTTCCCTATGATCTGGCTGTTTGATATTTCATAATAACAAAAATCTCAGAATTACAAAACATTCAAAAGTGAACATACTTCAACATAAAAGAACTGATCACACACATCTTACTTTTCTTCAGAATCCAAATTAATTTTACTTTAACAGCCAATGCAATATAAAAACAGGGATGATCAGTCCAAGTATAACATTTAGAAAATTCAGAGCACATGACTTTCACACATAGAATACACACAAGTCTCAACTTTCTCCAAGTTATTAGTGACGGAACTTGCAGAACAACAAATGATTTCAATATCATCTGGGAAACTAGATATTTTCACACATCAAATGTAAAATGTTAAAGAAAGTATGCAATTCTGGATACAATACTGTTTAATATCATAGATACCATACATAATTGTTGGGGTCATCAGAAAGAAATTATTTGTATCTATATAAGACAAAAATATGCAACTTTAAAGTCAGGGCTCTAATTAACAACAAAAATCAAAAACAAGTAGAACCACATTTTCCGAAAGAATTGGATACTTATTTGATGGGCTTGTTCAATGCAGTTATCCACTGAAATATGAAGCTCCTTGAGGAAGCTGCAGTTGTGTTGAAGTTCCTGCAGACCAGTGGACTAACTAGAACTATGGGCTTGTGAAGAGACAGGATAATGCACATAGAGACTGAAACTCATCTCAGCCTGCCTGTGCTCCTCTTAACTTGATGATAAATGTTACAGGGCTTCTTGGCTCTTGTTTCCTTGAAGGAAGGAATTCAGCCAAGAAACACAGATATTTTGTCTCTTTTTCTTCTGTTTTCTTCTTTCAGATGCTACCCTAAGTACGGTTTTTCTGGCCAGGCATTGTCATTCTTTCTCCTCCCCTGATATGTGCTGCTTGTCGGCCGCATGGCTGACCTCCAAGCCTAAATCAAAAGGCATGGCTCTCTCTTTTCCTATGAAATATTTGTCTCTTTCCATATGAAAATTTTCTCTAAAACTCATATTCCAAATTCATGAAAAAAGAACCCAAAAGTCATGAGCCCAGAGCAGCTTTGGCGTCTGTGGAGTTTTTACAGACGTCAATAAAGGCTCCATCATTTTCAAAGATAGCCTAATATTTCCACATAATCTTAGGCAGACATTTATATAGCAAAGCAATAGAAACAAAGTTAAACAAAGAAAAACTGGGAAGCATCCTAAAAAGCCAGTGCTTGGAAGAGGGGGGTGGAGTAAACTTCTTCAACATCAGGAACAGGACTGTAAATTTTACACCATGGATGGTAAAGACATTTTTATGAATATTTGTGAAGTAATTGGCATATTCATGAGGTGAGGCAGCTCCTTTTCTATCCCAAATGACTGACCAGATCCTCCTCTGTTATTTTCTTCCATGATCTCCACAAAAGGAGAAGGTGTCAAAACCACAATTCAAATGGTACTATAATGACATTGGGTCATATTATTGTTAGAAGATGTGTTTGGTTGCGTGGCCTGGCTCCTTAGTTTCTGACATAGTGGAAACTATTTAATAACAGCATTAGCAGTGCTTAAAAGCAAGGTGGCAGTCTGATCATCAGGAAGCTACCAACGTTAAACTGGTTTGCTTTGATTATTTCCTATCTAACTTGTCTGTGTTGTGGTATACACCATGGAATAGGTAGAGAGTTTTATTTAGAAGCCATCTTTACCCACAGCTTACTCAATTATGATTAGATGCATTAGAAGAATATGTAAAATGGCAGCATGACCTTCTGTGTGTTCTTTGGGGTGGATGGGGGTATGTCTGTGAGTGCCACTCAGAGCCTGCCAAAAAAGAAATGAGCTAACTTTCTTGTTTTTTCCTAGAGTCCAGTTCTCCCTCTTATTTGTTCAGCTTGGCAAACTCTCTTATTTACCTTCCTCGGGGTTCATGACCTTGCCATTTTAGCCCTAACACTTTAACACTGACATTTTTCTACCATAACAATACCATTCATTGCCAATCTCTCTATATTTGACATAACATCCTTAAGATTATTGGGTATAGCTTGTGGAATGTATTACTTAGCAGACCACTAGCTTCCACCAACTCTAAAGCTAAAAATATTGTAAAAAAGCATCAGAAACATATAGAAGAAAAATTCCAGTCTACTGTGATCCCTGACCTGATGTGCCAACCAATGCCTTTTATAACTGCATTGATTTATGACTTTCTTTTGTTAAGGGACTATAAAAGTTCATGTTATCTCATTCACGTCATTTAGAGGAAACCGAATATGTGTTCTTTTTTCTTTTTTTTTAACTTTTACAACTAAGGGATTTATTTATTTATTTTGAGCAAGATACATAGAAGTTTCTTAAGGGAGAATAATTCTCATAAAACTAAAGAACTAACTGGAGTCAGATTGCCCAAGATTGTGTCAATGTTTTAACCCATTCAAGGATATTCACCACAACTAAGGTACAACTAGTCCTCCAATTGTCTAGGGACTAAATATTGTTTTTTTATTTAAATTTAAAATTGTATAGATATTAATTACAAAGTGAGTTCATTCACTTTGTATCCCATCATAAACACCTCCCTCCTCCCCTGCCAGTCCCATCCTCCCTCCCACTTCTCCGCGCATGCTCCTTCCCAAGCCCACCAAAAGGGAGGTCTTCCTCTCCTTCCTTCAGGTCCTAGTTTATCAGGTCTCATAGGGAGTGGCTGCATTGTCTTCCTCTGTGGCCTGGTAAGTCTGCTGCCTCACTGGGGGAGGTGATCAAAGAGCTAGCCACTGATTTCATGTCAGAGACAGTCCCTGTTTTCATTACTAAGGAACCCACTTGGAGACTGAGCTGACATGGGCTACATCTGTGCAGGGGTCCCAGATTATCTCCATGCATGGTCCTTCGTTAGAGTATCAGTCTCAGAAAAGACCCCTGGGCCCAGATTTCTTGGTTGTCTTGCTCTCCTTGAATATGTGTTCTTGAACCACAGGTATTCATACTTGATTGGCTCGGGATAAATTATTTTATACTGCCTTAAAATATGAACTGGCTTCTGTCTGAACAGAGAGGCATGTTCCTTTTACCCTATACATATATACATACATGCATACATACATACACATGTATTCTATCAGTCCTGTTTCTCTAAAGAATTCTGACTAATACACTAGTTTTTTTTTTTTTAATCTCATGCACAAACAATATCTTTCCACAGTCACTGCTACAATCTCTTTTACCGCCTTCCTTTATGTACTCACTACTTCAACATTGGAATTAACAAAATTTCATTCTTGAGTCTATGTTCTCTAAGCATGCCATGTATTCTATATCTCCATGTTTCATACATGATGCATGACTCAAAAATTTCTGGAGCATTATACTAAAATCTTTTAATATGAAATTAGAAAGCACTGCAGTTTTTCTATTCAAAGAAGTTCTAAGACCGGTTTCAGAGATATATATGTACAAAATAAATGTCACTATATTATGTCAAGAGTAGTGGTAGAGATATTCACAGAAAGATGGAGGACATTTCGGAAGAAGAAAATTTAACATAACCAGAGGTAACAGGGACACTCTCTGGAGGAGGTAAGACAAGAGGTAAATTTGAAAGAATGAATAGGATTTTAGCCAGGCACACACAAGAAAGCATGGCAACGATAGGTAATTACAATAATATAACATTTCTAGAACATCAAGTATCAGTTATAATGGAGATCATTGTAGTCAATATGGTGCAAAGAATCTTAAGGACCACACTACTTTATCTTATATTGTGCCATAGCTGCTTTTCTATAGGTGTGGTAAAATGCCATGACCAAGGCAATGTTTAAAAGAAAGAGTTTGTTGTGGGCTTACAGTTTTAGATTGTTAGAGTCAGTGATGCTGTAGTGAAGGAAAAACTTGAGCCCATATCTTGATCCACAACCATGAGATAGATTGAGAGAGGGTACTGAGGATATCATGAGTCTTTTGAAACTTCAAAGTTCATCCCACCCTACCCAGCAACACACCACTGCAACAAGGCCAGACGTCCAAATCCTTCCCAAACAGTTTCTCCAACTGAGGACCAAGTATTCAAATGTATAAGCCTATGTGGGCTATTCTTTCTGTTGTTGTTGTTTTATTTGTTTTGTTTTTTAAGATAGGGTTTTTCTGTGTAGCCTTGGCTGTTCTAGGTTGGCCTCAAACTCAGAGAGATCTGCCGGCCTCGGCCTCCTCTAGTGCAGTGTGCCACCATGCCCTGCTTATGTGTCATTCTTATTCAAGCCAAATATGCTATAGAAAGGCATAAAAAGTCTTAAGGGAATGGTATTTTAAACATCAGAAACAAGCCAGACATAGTGACACATGCCTGTAATCCCAGCACTCAGGAAGGCAGAGGCATATGGATCTCTGTGAGTGTGAAGACAGCCTGGTCTACAAAGCAAGTCCAGGAGAGTCAAGGCCACACAGAGAAATCCTGTCTTGAATAAACAAACAAACAAAAAAAAAGAAAAATATATAAGGAACAGGTAATTCTGACAGGGAATGAAAGATGAATATTAGGATTAATTAAAGGCAAGATGATACCTAGAACTAAGTGTTATAAAGGACACATGGATTACAGTGAACCCTCAAACAATAAGAAAAATAGCTGATGAGGAAAGGAAAACATGAGAAATGGCATGGTGTCGTAGCCATCAAAGGAAGAGAGTATTTCAACAAGAAAAATTGTTAAGTAAGTACTGAAATTTTTGTCCCTTAGGTATATATATTTAATGATTGATGTAAATGGGGGAGCAGTGCTACTCCTGAGCAATGAACTGTTATCTAGAAGGGTAAAATGAAATAAATTTTGTTCCACAAGTTGCATTTGATCATGATGTCTTATTACAGCAGTGGAATCCCTAACTAAAACAGAAATTGAATTGCTTCTCCATAGTAGATTTAAGGAAGATAATTTCTAGAGTGCAGAAGAGCATTTAGGGCATCTCTTGCTATTACTAGGCGATTAAAGTCAATAGGAAACTGCAACAACCTACTCCAGGCAGGATGACAAAGGGCACAGACCCATCAACAGTGAATGAATGGGTCACTCGTCCAGGAGAAGAACCATGAGGCACTAAAGTGTTTGCTGGGGTCGGAGGGCATACACAATGGGCAGTAGACGAAGGTGTAAACCGCAGCCAAAGTCACGAGACCAGCTGAAGAAAGAATTGTAATTGACATGAATATTTGTCTTGTTTTGTTACAAATGTGTTTGTGCATATATGTACACATGTTTAATAGATTTTGTGTTTTCTTTGCTCTATTTTTTATCATGTAATATAATATAGATTGAAACAATGTCTTTGGGTTTTCAAGTAACATTTAAATTATGAGATCTAAAAAACTAAGTACTCCTCCAGGGATATTGCCATCTATTCTAAAATATATAAGGCATTTGCAGTAGTACATGGGATAGTTACTTTATGTTAGGTGAAATTATGAGCTGGTTCTTATTTTCATTTGGAAATTAAACATGGCACAAGGAGATGTGCTTCCATGTCAGGTTGACAAGGGGTGTACTTGTGATGGTTAATCTTTGTTGTCAACTTGATTGCATCTGACATCAGCTGGCAGCTAGCTTAGCTTATGAGGGATTTTCTTTCTTTTTTTTTATATTCTTTTTTTATATCAATCACAGGTTAGGTATTTTGCATCCCAGGCATAGCCCCCTCCCTCATTCCCTCCCACCCTCCCACTCCCTCCCTCATCTCCCTCCTCCCCGCCCCCTCCAAGTCCACCAACAGGGGAGGACCTCCTCCCCTTCCATCCAACCCCAGCTCATCCTGTCTCCTCAGGGCTGGCTGCAATGTCCTCCCCTGGGATCTAGCCAGTCTGTCATTCCCCAGCTTGTATGGGGGAGGGTCAAAGAGTCAGCCATCAAGATCATGACTGAAACAGTCCCTGTTTCCCTCACTCGCATCTTCAGTCTGACACCGAGCTATCATGGGCCCCATCTGCTCCAGGGTTCCAGGCCACATCCACACATGGTCCTTGATTGTAGAAACCATCTCATACAAGACCCCTGTGCCCTGCTCAGTTTGGTCTTTGTGGAGCTCTTGTTCTCCCCAAGTTTCACCAACCTCCCCCAGATCTATCATTACTTCTCGCCCTCTGCCAGAGGCTTGATCGCGAGTCTTAATATCTGCTCTGATACATCGCT
>CM053742.1:111850953-111870974 GCA_028658305.1 Pachyuromys duprasi | reverse complement strand
ATCAAACTCAATGGAGAGAAACTCAAATCAATCCCACTGAAATCAGGGACTAGGCAAGGCTGCCCATTGTCTCCATATCTCTTCAACATAGTACTTGAAGTTCTAGCTAGAGCAATAAGGCAACTAAAGGAGATCAAGGGGATACAAATTGGACAGGAAGAAGTCAAAGTATCACTATTTGCAGACGATATGATAATATACATGAGTGACCTCAAAACTGCACCCAGAGAACTCCTTCAACTGATAAACACCTTCAGTAAAGTGGCTGGATACAAAATCAACTCAAAAAAATCAGAAGCCCTCCTGTACACAAAAGATAAAAGGGCCGAGAAGGAAATTTGGGAAACAACACCCTTCACAATAGCCACTAATAACATAAAGTACCTCGGGGTGACTCTAACCAAGTAAGTGAGGGATTTTCTTGACTGGATGACATTGAAGTGGGAAGACTAAATCTAAGCCTCACCTTCTGGTGGTACCTCACAAAAAAAGGACCTGGAAGAAGAAAGCTTCTGTTTTTTTTTTTCCCTGCTTGCCCCCACTCTTTATATATATATATCTCACAGGTAGTCTTTTTTAATGTAATTTATTTATTTTTATATCAATCACAGGTTAGGTACTTTGCATCCCAGGCATACCCCCCTCCCTCATTCCCTCCCACTCTCCCCATCCCTCCCTCATCTCCTCCCTGCCCCCTCCAAGTCCACCCATGGGGAAGGATCTCCTCCCCTTCCCTCTGACCCCAGTTCATCTTGTCTCCTCAAGGCTGGCTGCAATGTCCTCCCCTGGGATCTAGCTAGGCTCTTACTCCCTGGTGTGTATGGGGAAGGGTCAAAGAGCCAGCCATTGTTGCCCTCACTCTTGCTGACAAGTTCATCTATCCTGTCCCTGAAGTGATTCTTCACTGGATTAGAAGTGGGTTAGAATGTACTCCTTCGGGATTCCAATGTAGACCAACAGTTCTTTAAGAATCTTCTAGGACTCTAGCACCACATCGATACATGCTATTTTGTTGTTTTTATGGTGGTGGTTCTCTCTCTCTCTCTCTCTCTCTCTCTCTCTCTCTCTCTCTCTCTCTCTCTCTCTCTCTCTCTCTCTCTCTCTCTGTGTGTGTGTGTGTGTGTGTGCTTGTATGCTTCCCTCTATTTTCCTGGGTGTAGTTAAACTCTTTCAGTTAGAGTTTTCCTTCTAGATCCTTCTTTAGTAGTAGATTTGGAGGAGAGAAGGGAGTAGTGAAGATCTACAGTCAGCCTACCGACTTCACAGCTTCTTGAACTAGTTGACAAAATCCTAGTTGTCTGTGAACTTTCCCTTTACTAATTTACCCACAGAAATTATTTTGTTAATACTCATTCTTTTGAAAACTAATTGTATCAGTTTGACGCTCTGGATATATTTGTGATATAGCTTAGATTGAAGTTTTACTTTCTTTAAGTTTTACTTTCTTGAAGTTTTTACTTTTCTTTAAGGCAATGGAGTCTTGGAATAACATGTCCATAAACAGAGTAGGCCACCGCCAGCACAACTCTTTTGTGTCAGATTAAGCTGCAGAGTCTTACTAATTCGGTATATGCAATATTTAATTGGGTTATCAGTGATGACTGAAATAGAGTATATAGTTACTGCCATCTTCGGTCCCAGGTTAATGGCATCTTCTGCCTATGCCTGACTCATTTGGTTTTCCTCTTGTCTAGTTTTAAAACTGGGTTATTTGCGGCTTTGTTTGTTTGCTGGTTTGCTGTTGAGTTGAATGAGTTACTTGTGCACTTTCTGCATTTACTTTTATTGGGTATATGCTTTACAAATGGTTCCTTCCATTAAGTAGGTTGCCTTCCATGACTGTTCCCTTTTCTATGCAAAAATGTTTTTTTTACACTGTCACTGCTTTATTTCAGCTTCACTGTGTCTTGGGTGTGGAATCTGAAAAATCATTACTAAGACAAACCCCCAGGAACTTTTATTCTGTTTTCTAGTTTGTGGCCTTATATTTAACTCTATTCCATTTTGAACTGATTTTTCTGTATGGTATATAGTAAAGATCTAATTTCTTTACATATGAATATCTTGTTATCCCTAAATTATTGTGCTAGGTATTGTTGCCAACTTGATATATGCTAAAGGAACCTGAAAGATAAACCACAGTTGAAAAATGTTTCTATTGGCCTATGGGCTAACCTGTTCAGTATTTTCTTGACTATTAATAGATGTGGAAAGGCTCTTCTCACTGGGGTTAGTACCAATCCCTGGGCTGGTGGCCCTACTATAAGACAGAAGGCTGAGCAATCTAGGGAGAGCAAGCTAGTAAGCAGCACTCCTCCATCTCTTCTACTTCAGCTTCTGCCTCCTCTGACTTCTTTCAATGATGGACTATGATGTAGACCCATAAGGTAAAATAACCTTTTCCTCACCAACTTGCTTTTGATCACGGTGTTTTATTACAAGCCACAGAAAACCTAACTGAGACAGTTACTTATCATAGAAAATATACATACATACACACATACATACATACATGCACACATACATACGTGTGTATATACATACAGATATACATACATGTGTATATACATATACACACAGAGAAATAATTAATCATATACACTGGGGTTTGTACCTTGCCTCTCAATTCTGTTCCATTGGCTTATAAATCAGATTTTATGCCAGTACCACACTGTCATGATTATCACTGATATTTTTTTGGCTCTTTAAGACAGTGTTCCTCTGTGTAGCCCTGGCTGTCCTGGGCTCCCATTGAATTCCTGGCTGGCCTTGAACTCACAGAGATCCACCTACATCTGCCTCTCTGAGTGCTGGAATTAGAGGCATGTGTTACCACGACCAGCTAGTGATTTCTAACATAAGTTAAAATTAGAAAATGTGATGCATACTGTGTTGTTCTAGGTCAAGATTACTTCAACTATTTAGAATTAGATATAAGACAAAGAGTTAAAGCCAATATGGTGAAGCAACATTGAACTATGCAGTAAGTGCTGCTGGAAAAATTTGACACAAACATATCAAAGCCTGAAACTTGAAACAGACCATTATACCATTTATAACATTTAACTTTTTTACAAATGTAGGTGCCCTTGTTTTGGGGGCATAGACTTTCAGAATTGTGATGTCTTCTTGGGGGAATTTTCCCTTGATGAATATGAAGTGACCTTCTCCATCTCTTTTGATTAATTTTGGTTGACAGTCTATTTTATTAGATACTAGAATGGCTACTCCTGCTTGCTTCTTGGGTCTATTTGTTTGGAAAACCATCTTCCAGCCCTTTACTCTCAGGTAATGTCTATCTCTGTGACCAGTAGCTGTTAGATCCTTTGATTCTGATGTTAGTTGTGGTAGTGTGTTTGTGTGCTTGGCTACTTTTAGTTTTGCTGTGGTGAGGTTAGTTATTTCCTGTGTTTTCCCGTAGTTATCTTTCTTGGGTTGTATTTTTCTTTCTAGTATCTTCTGTAACACTGGATTTGTGGGTAGGTATTGTTTAAATTTGTTTTTGTTGTTGAATATCTTGTTTTCTCCATCTATGATGACCAAGAATTTTATTGGGTATAGTAGCCTGGGCTGACATCTGCATTCTCTTAGGGTCTGCATGATATCCATCTAGGCCCTTCTGACTTTCATAGTCTCTGTGAAGAAGTTCAGAATGAAGCCTACCCAGAGCTGTGGTCCCTGGCTAGAATGCTTGACTATGTGAAGACCTAGTTGAAGCAAAGTATAGTGAGAAGGACAACTTTTTTTTGAGAGTTTCATGATCTAGCTCTGTTTCACTAAGAGTCCAGGATGTCGTGCCAAGGTGTGAAAATTCCCTCTACAAAGAATGGCACAGCTTTGATTGCCACACATTATCTATTATGAACAAAAAATCATTTTGTCAAATGATTTAGAAGTTAATGGTTGTACTCCATTAATTTTAAATTCAGATGAGCAGTGTGGGAATTTTGCAAATCTGTTTTCCCCGATAATTTTTAATACAAAACTCTTCTCAGAACACCCACTCCTCCAAAAGTAACAGCAATTCTAAGAGATATTCTCCATATTCTGTCAGAACACAAGTCATATCTGGCTGATTTGGAAGCAGTTAAAGCAGTGCCAGCCAGGAAAGGATTTCTGAAAGCATCTAAGATTCTGGTGTTGTGTGGGAGATTTTTCCTGGCAGGAGGGATGTACACACACACACACACACACACACACACACACACAGAGAGAGAGAGAGAGAGAGAGAGAGAGAGAGAGAGAGAGTGTGTATTCACAGCAGACCATGACTTGCAGGCAGTTTAATAAGTCTAAAAGACCTCCTTTCAGCAGCTTAGCAGGTCTCTGTCCTCCCCTAGCTGTTGCTTACTGCTTCTATAATGTTGGAGAAAAGACCTTGTGAATCTTGAAACTTTCATCTTTCCCAGATATGTGAAGTTCATTTACCACCTCCCCCTATCCCCAAGTCTTGAAGCTCAGTGACATATTCTTTCCCAAGGGAACAAGGCGGAGTAACAGACTAGGACACCTGACATCTACACAGACATACCTGCACATATATGTACACTATTATCTACTTAGCTGTCACATGGAAAAATTTGGTCTCAGATTATATTTTCAGATTTCATCCATCATACACATCAGAGAAAACTGTATCTTTCCCTAGCCCAGAGAATTCATTCAAATAGAGCAAGCTAACGATATTATGTTTTCCTTGCATATAACATAGTCAAGGCGAATATGATCTGTAGAAATGTCTGAGAATACAGGTAAATATTTAGGGAACGATTTTACTACTTTATGTTGGTATAATGTTCTTTTGGAATGTGTACAATTTACCCTTGTTCATTCAAATGCTGATTTCTCTACCCCACTATCTGGTTTCAATCTGGACATTGCATTGTGATGTTTATTCTAAATATCACCTGTCTCAAGTTTATATAAACATGCTCCTATATGTTCTCTGTATTGTCAACAAAACAACCAGCCAGAATGATGAGCAATGGAGAGAATAGGGTGGGACATCCTGGTTCAGAGGGGAGGAAAAAGAAGTGAGTGGGAGGATAGGAGAGCACAGATCAGAAGGACAGGACTTGGAACCAGGAGGAAAGATGAACTGGTCCTTAAGATATCACTAAAAGCAAATATAATGTTGTTAATTCTGAATGGTAGGAAGCTATGCCGGCTCGGAGGTTTAGGATGGAGTAACTATTGCCCAGAATTTTGCTCTAGGTTAAGAAAATAAATCCCAGTCTCTGTGTGGTGATTTGGGTATACAGCTGGTTTAGGAATAACCGCTGATTAACTAAAAGATAAATCAATAATAAAAAATAATAATCGACAACAACTTCAAAAAGAAATGTCTTTCTAAAAATAGGTCATTTAATCTCAGAAATAAAGACCAAGCTGCCTTAGACTGTAAATACAGTTTTTTTTAATTTCTTCTGTGTCTTTAGAATTTGTTGCATACATATGCAATTTGTGAAGCTGCTAAAGCCATGTGAGCATGAAGGGAGTTGTTTACATATTAAAAACAGTGTCTTAGTTAGTTTTTTTTTTTTTACTGCTGTGATAAAGACCATAACTAAATGAAACTGGGCAGTGCTTGTTTATTTCATCTTCCACTTCCAGGTAACCATCCATCACTGAAGAAAGTCAGGTCAGGAACCTGGAGGGAAGAACTGAAGCAGAGGCCATGGAAGAACACTTCTTGCTAGCTTGTTTCTCATGGCTTCCTCAACCTTCTTTCTTATACATTCCAGGACCAACCTGTGTAAGGGTGATATCACCCACAGTGGGTGGGGCCCTACCACACCAGTTATTAATCAAGAAAATGCCCCTGCAGACTTGAGTACAGGGCAATCTTTGTAGACAAATCCTGAATTAAGATTTTCTCTTCCCGTATATATCTGGGTTTGTGCCAGTTTGACAAAAACAAGCAGGACATACAGCTAAACACATTAATGAGATAATATTAAATTAATTATTTCAGTTATTAGAGTTATCAGAGATAAAACTGACATGAATATATATATCACTCAATTACTCAGTCTGGTTTTCTGCTTTCTACATACAAATATAGCCTCACTCTAAACCAAAGCATTTTAAACCCACCTTTCAGAAATCTAATTTACTATTTGGTTGAGAAAGAATGAAAGAACTTTAATATTTAGAGAAACATGACCCATTTTTAAGAAAATAATCCACATTTAAATTCAGTGATTTCACTAGTTCATAGAAAGAGAAAAATGCATATACAACAAAAGAGCTTAGATGGACAGGGATTCACTTTTTAGTTGAGTCTATACCACATCTGGAGAATATTGCTTGGATTTGGGGAATGAGGGAGCCTACTTTCTTGACTCCAGCATTTTCTCTAAAAAAGTTGAATATAGTGCTTAATAGATGGTGTGTGTTTTCACATTTCTTTGTCCTTCTTGACACTGTCCTTTCTGCCTGCATAACTAATCCTATCTTTTTTCTTGTGGCTAATTCTTATTCATCTGGTAAAACCCAGTTTGATTAATTCCCCAGGAAACCTGCAGATTTCCCTAGATAGACCTGGAATGCTTCTGTTTTTTGTTTTGTTTTGTTTTGTTTTTTGTTTTTTGGTTTTTTTTTCCTACAACACTAAGCTTTTCTCATCCATGCCAGTTAAACACTTACAGTAAATGTATTTGTTCTCAATAAAGAAAAATGTATCTAGAATTTACTTATTCTAAGATCTTAGCGTACTAGCTGACATACAGGATTATGGGTGTTATAGTAAACATAGTTAATACTAGGTTCAAAATCTAACCAGTTCTTCATTGAAAAATTCATTCAGAGTGGATGTGGTTGCACATATATGTGATCCCAGCACTCCAGAGGCTGACACAGAAGGATGTAAATTTTAAGGCTAGCCTGGGGTATGTAAGAAGGCTCTATTTCATCAACGGTTACCCAGCCAAACACTTACAAACCATTCATGTAATTGTGACTGCAAAATGTTTACTTGCTGAGCTGTACCCAAGATGAGCAAAATTTCTCCTCTCACTGCCACCATCACCTTTGTTTCTCACCCCTCCCCCTTCTTTGGCTTCTCCCTCCTTTGCTTTGCTTCTTTTTCGGGCTGCAGAATAGAGAAGGAGGCCGGCCCAGGCTGGAGAGGAAATCAAGTATGTCATAGCAGGGGAGGAGGGTCTACGGGACTGCTAGTTTTAAAGAGGAAAACTCAAATCAAGCACCAAAGCACACGCCAAGAGAGAGAGGAAGAACAGAAATACGTTCCTCGGTGGAGCTGAGCCTTCAGACCAGTGAGGCGGGCAGGCACTGAAGCTTGCCTTGGCCCTACCTCAGTGGCTGTAAACTCAAGGTAAGTAACTATTCTATTAACATTCTTGCTTTTTCTTTCCAGTCCTTCCGGAATTCCGGAGCTACTGCATTTGAGCTGCAAGCAGGCTCTTCTGTTTCTCTGTTGAGAGAAGATCTACCTTGAAACCTGTGACTAGAAAACACTTTAGAGTTCCAAAAGCAGCCGAAGTGGGATTTTCTGAAGTGGGATTCAGAAAACTCAGATTGCTTTTCAGCATCTGGTTATTTTTTAAAAGCATTTTGATTGGATTTAATGCATCTGGGTGCTAACATTTTCTTTTCTGAGCAGATACAAAGTCACAGATACAAGCTAGTTGGAAGCGAAAGGGAATATTGCTAAGACAAACAATCGTTTTTTTTTTTTTAATTCTTACTTGAAGTTGTTTTCTCCCTTTGCTTACACTTTCAGTTTAGCTGTTAACTACTTTGATTTCTTGGATCTCTGAGTTGGAGCTGCATAAAAGGTGAGAATCACTTTTCTAATTTAAATGTGTGGATATGTTCTTAGAAATAAGTGAATATTTAAAACACACTGGTGTAAAAGAGGAGAGAGACAGAAGCCAAGGGAAACAGAGAAAAAAAAAAAGAAAAGTAAAATATTCCAGAAGAAAATGGAGGGCGGTAGGAAAAAGAGATTAGGACATAGGGATTCCAAGCTTAATACAATTGGAAACTGGTTGTTTATGAAGTGTCTGGTTTTCTCAGAAATGTCTTCCTGCACATTTTCAGGCAGTCGCATATCTAAATTTAATGAGCTTAACAGTATGGGGTACTTTGCTATAGCTGACTTTTTTTGTCTTTGGAAAACATGGATCTTCGTTACAGGTAGAATTATTCAGAGCCGGAACAGATTAGTTTCCTCACTGCCTCTGAAACGCTAGAATATACAACTCAATTCTTCTTCCTGGCTTGGTATACATCTGCTTTTATCTGATTTCTCTTCAGCCTGGTTTAAATGTCACCTCAGTTTCTTCCCTCTTGCAGGGACTCTTATTTGATTAACCGAGGGCACTAAACTAACCCTTATCAGCCTTGTGTTTATTCATGAAAGAGAATAGATGAGACATTTCGGGGTCTTTTTTTTTCTTTTTAAAAACTACCCAACTACCCTCTGCCTGCCACCCACCCCAGATCTCCACGATGCAGAAAAATAAAGCATTTCAAAAACTGGCTCCTGTTTACATTAAGAGAACTAGTTTTTGTTTGTTTGTTTGTTTCCTCATGAGCAAAAACAGCTCAACAGAGAAAGCTGAGCTGAAGAAAGGGAGAAAGAAGTTATACAGGAAGCTTTGTATGTACAAAAGAATTTTTTACAATGCAAATATAACCAAACAGATAAACAACTTCCTGTTTGGGAAGTACATTCTTCTTGACACATTTTATAATGCACAAGGGGCTGTTTTGCACTAGATTCATTCATTATTAAAGAAACTACTTCCATTTTCTTAAACAAACAAGCAAGCAAAAAAAAAAAAAACAAGCAAAGCAAAACAAAAACCAAACAAACAAAAAAACAATCACACACTGAGATTCCTAGCTATGAGGAATAGTGTCACAAGCAGCATTTCACAGTAAAATTTCTATTTATGTTTAAAATCAGCAGTTGAAGTCTCAGTGTAGCACTTTCTTGACTTTTGTTCTAATTTCTTCTCCAAGAATAAAGGCTCTGTCCTTTTGAAAGTAGCTAACATTGCTTTGTTAACATGAGTGGCAAAATAGGCTACCCATCTTGACCCTCTAGAGCAGTGGTTCTCAATCCTCTTAATGCTCCTACCTTTTAATACAGTGCCTCATGTCGTGATGACCAACAACCATAAAATTACTTTTATTGCTACTTCATAACTGTAATTTCGCTACTGTTATGAATCATAATATGAACAGCTGATATGAAAGATATCTGATATATTACCCTCAGTGGGATTATGACCCACAGGTTGAGAAACACTACCTTAGACTGACTAACTGATTCATCTAACTAAAGTTTTCAGGTCGGAAGTCTGGCTTCAGGCAGCTTCTCTCCACCCCACCCCTTTTAAGCTATAACATCACCATTATGACAGAGGGACAAGTAATTATAAAAACAGATTTATTCAGTACCTCCACACAGAGAAGAGAGGGGATTGGTATAAACGTCAAGAAGCATGTATAATTAAGCAGTCCTAGTCAAGATGTGGTCCACTTGACCATTTCAGCTCTGGTCCAGTAAGATGACCTGAAGAAACCTTTTTTGTGTGGAGGGACCAGTGTTGTGGTTCTTTATTTATGCTCCAGTATATATTGTTATGAATTATTCCCCTTTCCTGGAGGATGGTCTATTATGCCATTCCTGGAATTCAAGGTGATTCATGAGAAAAGGTTAAAGAAAATGATTTATCTGAGTACCTTCAGCTAAAGTAAAAGAGGCAAACAGACACAGAATGAAGGCAGAGACACTGAACTTTCACCTTGGTTTCAGTTAATGTGTGGGCCCAATGAGCCAATCCTTCTTGAGCAAGAGTGGTTTTTAAGTGCCTATTTCAAGTTGACTTGTACAGAGCTATATCTAAAGCAATAAGGAGAAAATTATACTGCTTTTTAAAAATTGTGCTACAGAATTATCTGTTTGTAAAATGGGGAAAGACATCTTCAGCTTTTGAAAGTGTTTTTTGGAAGAATAACACCTTTTGTATTCAGAAATCTGAAAAATTGGTTACATTTATTTTTCATATACATGCATTGAAAATGGGCTCTTATAAATGGATTTCTACTCATCTGCTCTGGGATTATGAAATTAATGGATTTATTATAATATGTGTTTGTTGGTGATTAACTCACCATTCAGTAGTTGTTCTACCCTTGATTTTTACAAGCCTCACAGTGGTACTGATCCAAAGAAGTATAATCAAGATTACATTGTATCTGAGAATATATTAGCCACAGACAGCTGCATAAATAAGGAATTCCAGAATGCTGTTAAGTGTCTCAATGTAACAATTTCTAAACTGCAGCAGTAAAGTGGAATATAAAGGGATGGGATTGAAAATTAGACAGGATAGTCATTTAAGCAGCATGTTTCATTGGAATGCTGTGACACATTGAGTATCATAAATAACTCAGTGGAAAGCAATATTTAGCCACTTTTTCAAAAACAGTGTTTCTCAACTTGTGGGTCATGACCCCTTGGGATTGAACCTTTCACAAGATTCACCTAAAAGCATCTGCATATCAGATATTGCCATTACAATTCATAACAGTAGCAAAATTATAGTTTTGAAATAGCCACAAAATAATTTTGCTCTTGGTGTCACCACAACATGAGGAACTGTATTAAACGGTTGCAGCATTAGGAAGGTTGAGAACCACTGCTCTAAGACAAGCTCTGGAAGCTAATGCAACTAACATCTGGTTAGTATTGCTTATCATCAGGTAAGCACTTACTAGGTAGCAAATAGTGTGTTAAGTGCTTATATAAGTCATATGCAATTTTCTTCTCATGTCATTAATCCGATTTTTTTTCTATACCCATTTTCTGGATAAAAAAATTGAGGCTCAGAGTAGAAAACACGCAGTTTGCTCACAGTTACCCCAGTAATAACTGGCAGAGTCAAGATTCTAACTCAAACCTACCACTTTCGTGTATTATTTTAGAAGAAGGAGCAGATAGTTACTGAATTAGTAGAACAAATCAAAAGGACAAGTCTACAGAATAATAAGTCTTAGGCACATAGATATAAAAAAATAGATGAGCTTGAGGAACTGGATATAAGTTCAGTGTGGCTAATATCTCCATTCCTTCAAAGGAAAAGAGAACTAGAATTAACAAAGGGCAGCTAGCTTATAGAATTTTGGAGCTGATATTCCTGCCTTCATTTTATTTTCTCATAGATTTCAGATTCATTTTTTAGTATTTTCTTTGTTGTTTGGTTTTATATTTTGAGACAGGGTTTCTCTGTGTAGCTTTGGCTGTCCTGGAACTCACTCTGTAAACCAGACTGTCCTCGCACTCACAAAGATCCTCCTGTCTTTGCTTTCCAAGTACTTAACTTAAAGACTTACGCCACCACCACCAGTACATTTTTTAAATTTAATTTAATTTATATTATTAACATGTGTTCATTGTAAAAACTGGTGAATTTCATTGTGGGAATTTTCATATGCCTTATTTAATCTGAATGCATTTTCTTATCTTGACTTTGAGGAAGATTTGGTAGAAATAGCCACAGTCAGTTTGGCATCTTAGTAGGGTAGTTCTAATTCTAATATAAACAGAGACTTGAAAACAATAGTCCCTGTAAAGAAGTTAATAGACTATGCAGCTGCTTCTCTCCAGGAAATGGGGATTTTAACAATATATAACTCACTAGATTGTTATACATAATTAACTGAGTTGTCACTGGAAAAAAAAAGATTAGAAGACTGGCACACAGTATTTCCTAAATGTTAAGTGCATATATATTCCACATTATCATTATATTAGATGAAAGTGTAGAAACCCTATGAGTGAAAAAGTAAGTGAATGTTTGAACATTTCTGTTCTTTATCTGGAAACTAAATTGTTCTTAGGGATATGATGGATATCAGAAGGATGAAATAAGGCTTGGGGGGGTGAAGAAAAAGTCTGAGCAAAGGTATATAAACAAATAATAAATAAAACAAAAATGAGCACAGCCAACAGTGATATGCACATTTTTTCATATATGTATTAGCAGATATAATCAAAAGGATGAAGTAATTAATAGACAGCTCTGTGGTCTTGTGTTTTTGTTTAGATACCAGCATAACTACTTTTCAGTTTATGTTGGGCAAAGTCTTTTGAATCTGTTAACAGTTGTGGGTCATAAAATAATCACTTCATCAACTAGGAACAATGCCCAGCTCATAAGTCCCATATAGTGTTAAATATTCTTATCATTAAAGAGGAGATTCAGCTAGCTTATAGTTTTGAGTTTCCAAGTAAGGAATTTAGATTTAATATATTGGTAAATTGGAACATTTAATAACAGTAAGCAGAGAAGATGACATAGCAACTGGTCTGGTTGCAAAATTTAGAACAGCTTGTATTGGGCAGTAAGAGAGATAAACATGAATGTGTAATAACCAGAGACAGACAAAAGAGTTGGGAGGGGATTACATAAGTGCACAATATAGACTAAGTGTCAGCAGGAACAATGTGTGTCTAAGAAACCTCACAAAGGAATGGTTTCTAGGTTAGTGACAAATATGGATAATAAAGACGGATGTCAATAAGATGACTTGGGATTTAGAATTTCAATGAGGATGACAAAATGTGGTTCTTCTAACAATAGGACAAATCATAAAATGTGGGTTGGAAATATGAAGACAAATAATAATGAATCCTATTAAAAAAACACTTTCATGTGTATAAAGGCTATGTTCAGCCTGCTAAAATAAAGTTGTTACCAAAGCAGTCAGTAAGGAGCTGCTAATATGGAGCTGAAGGTTAGAAGACAGGAAGGGGCCTGTCTTGGAAATCATAGCCAACATGTACAGGGATGTGTAGCAGAGCAGGCAGGTAAAACAATTTAGGCTGCAGCCACTGGGAATGGTTGGTAAAACATAGTGGATGAACATACCAGGGTGTTATCAAGAAAAGGTACCTGAATAATTTAGTATTGAAAGCAAAGACATTAGAGAGGAAATATGTAATATAATGTGATATAATAACATACATATTTAAAATCATAAAATTCATTTTGTAAAAACGCATACAAATGAAAAGATGCACACTAAATGAACTGACATAGTTGTCTGTGCTAGGGTCAGGAACAGGAATGTGAATGAGCTGAGAAGATAAAGTAGAAAATCAGAAACATTGCAGAAAGGGCGTCTTTCATAAACTACAGTATCCTGCCATGAAATGAGAAATATCTGACATATCTGCTTTGGGGGCTAGGGATTTGCTCAGTGGTAGTGCTCTTGTCAAGGGTGGCAGAAGCCCTCAAAACTGGAGAAAAGACTGCAAAGACAAACCATGAAGTAGTTTTCTATGCTGCCATTCTCAAGTTAACATAGCTTATTGATATACATTTGCACAAGTTTATTTGTTTCAGTCAGTTAATATATGTGGGGTATGTATGTGCGTGTATATATACACCATAGTCAACATATGGATGTCAGAGGGCAAATTCAGGAGTCACTTTCCTCCTTTCACATTGAGATGGAATCTATCTTGTTTCTTCTGGGCTATGCACTCTACGCAAGATGGCACATGAATTTCTGGGAAAAATTCCTGTCCCCACCTCTTTTGGCATCTGAGATTACAGGTACATGACACTGAATTCATATTCTGACATAGGTTTGGGATCAGATGAATCATCAGGCTTATAAGGCTAGTGGTTTTACATGTTGAACAATCACCCCAGCTTTGAGTTTCTTGAAATACAGAATGTAAGTATGCAGAAAACAAATGTTTATGAACAGGCTCCCCACACTATACAGTCTTGCTCAAAAATAATGTTTTTGTTTTTGCAGGTCAACATGGCCATGACAGAAAAGTCATGTTGTATCAAACCAACTGAGGATTGCAGCAATTTTCCCGAGATTATTGAACTCAATGTAGGTGGCCAGGTATATATAACTCGCTATCCTACTTTGATTAGCATTCCTGGTTCCCTGCTCTGGGAGATGTTCAGTGTAAAGAACCCTTGCTCCCTGATCCAAGACAACAAAGGGAGATTCTTCATAGACCGAGATGGTTTTCTCTTTCGTTATGTCCTAGACTACATGAGAGACCTGCAAGTAGTGCTTCCGGATCACTTTCCAGAGTGGGGCCGCCTCCATAGAGAAGCAGAATACTTTAAGTTGCCAGAACTGGCCAAGATGTTGGCTGTTAAAATGAACAAGCTCAACTCAGTTGTCAATGACTCATGTCAGTTTGATCTAGAAGAGCTCTCACCCAGTATTGACACCACATTTAATTTCTCTTCAACAAATAGCATCCATGTTAGTGGCCCTGATAATCCCATGATTCTGACAGCTAACCCTGGTTCTGAGCTCAAGAAGGCTGGCTTCATCACTATTGGCTATCGAGGTTCCTATACTCTGGGCAGGGACAGCCAAACAGATGCCAAATTCCGCCGTGTGGCCAGAATCATGGTGTGTGGTAAGATCTCATTAGCCAAAGAGGTGTTTGGAGACACTCTGAATGAGAGCAGAGATCCTGACCGCCCTCCTGAGCGATATACTTCTCGATACTACCTCAAATTCAATTTTCTGGAGCAAGCCTTCGACAAACTAGCTGATGCTGGCTTCCACATGGTAGCGTGCAACTCTACTGGCACCTGCACTGTCACACATGACCAAACAGATGACAGGATCTGGACATCTTATACTGAATATGTTTTCTATCGTGACACTTAAAAATCACCCAAGAAATACAAACCCCCAAACAGTATCCCTCCTTTGTTCCCATGTCACCTGTCTCCTTTAGAAATAGACACATTAATCCCTCTAGGCTCTTGAGTGTTATCTATAATTTTGAACGATGCCACTACTCTCATCATAACCACTTGAACTTTTGTTGGCTTTGTTCTTATATATCATTCCTGTCTATCTCTCTACCGACCTTTGGACTGTGGAGTGGATGCTATATGATTAAAGGTGTGCATCAGTATAGATAGTAGAGGTATATTTCTGAAGTGAATGCAATTAAATATAACCACGAAATTAAATGTGTTGAGAAATATCAAGCCACAGCTTCCATGTTGTTTCTCGGTAGCACACATTGAACTTCATTCTGTCCCTTGCTATTTGTATCCACCTACATACAACTCTGTATTGCTGAACTAGAGATTACAGTAGGAAGTGTGAATATGCTTTGCAAATGTTTTACCATGCCAGATAGCAGAACTTGACAGCAGTCCTCTAGAAGATTCATAGAAAGGTCAACAGATTCCAAAATTTTTAAAGACCTTTGATAGAAGCTAGGCAATCAATTGTATGACTATTATTTCTAAGAATAAAAAGCTTAGCTCTCAATTTGCTTTTGCATGAAAAAGATAGTAAGGACATGTATCATAGCTATTACTTCAGTCATAAACAGTTGTGCCACTTAAAAACTGTCATTAATATCTTTTATTAGAATTAAATGCAAGCATATGTAGAGAAGAGAATGATGAGTCAATTTGCTTTGTGTAAGTATATGTGTATTAATTTAGTTTGACTAGTCAAATAATTGACTGTGCCGATTAATTGTTCAGATATTTATGTTTTTTGGTAGAGTTTGAGTGCGTTTTGTTTTTCTGGAAGGAAAGCAAGAAAAGAATTTTAAACAACTGAAATACTCCTTGCTAATGACCTTTTAATCAAGCAGGTTGAAAGGCGAGTATTCATTCTCATATGAAAACATTGAGGATCTAAAATACGTGACTGATTTATAGAAGACTGTCACCCAAGTCAAGAAAAAGAGTTTGTTAGTGCTCATTTTAGAGGATCTTTATCACCTCTACAAAAAGTATTATTATAACAATTAAATAGCCTGATAACTTTGTCTTTCCTTTCTTCTGTCCTTATTTTATACCACAAACCTTTATTGTTCTCATTGTCTTTTAATCCATTTTCTAGTTAGGTCTTTTGTTTTTAGGTTTCAAAGAACTAAAACCCACATAAAGTGGCTTGAGAAAAAATGTGCATGTGTGAGCATTGTAAGCTCACATTTTTTTTTCAACTGGGTCTAAAAGGAAATGTAGACAAAGTTTCAGAGGGTCTAGAGAGCTTTCAATAATTGGTATTCTCTCTTGTCTCTCAAGTGCCATACGATTTTTCTCTGATCACCTCCAGAACCCATTAATTCCATATTTCTCCATGCAGTTCACGTTCTTTCCCACAATTTATAGATAGCCTAAACAGTATGTCAGCAAATTTGCAGCCATCTTTTCCATACTTCACTTATTTTGTAGTTAAACCCATTTTCCAACTCCAAATCAACTATGGTCTAGGACAGAAAGGCTGAGTGGCTTGGACAATTATTCACACTACTACATGTATGATCACATTATACATGATCACATTATACATGATGTGTTACAGTAGAAACACAATCTTACACACTAATATTTCTAGTATTACTTAGGTCTATTGTACCATCTGCCCGGTAGGGAAGAGGTCACCATTTGTTTAGTGTAGTGAATATATTGCATAGTTTCAAAAGTTAAGAAGAGTGCTTTGATGACTTGTTATGTGATGCAACTGTCTACAGTTTGATCAAATATATCTAACTTTTTAAACAGAGGTTTGTAATACCACTTACAGCTACTTTTATTCTGTCATCAATTTACATATTCTTGGTTTAAAATAATTTCTGAAACACTATCATTTGCTCTTCAAATTACTTTCCTTTCACTCAGATACAATTTAATAGAAAAAATAATGGGAAGAAGGCTAAAATCTCTCAGATTTGTTTGTGATAAGAACTAAAAAATCATTAAGACAGAACAATTCATCAGCCAAATAAGATATAGCTATCAACTACATGGCTCAGTAGCCTTGAGTTTTTAGTGAAAGAGATGTTTATAAATAATTGTACTTATAGTTGTAAGTTTCTTGTGGCAAAAGAAGAGACTGATTCTGATTGATTTTTGTAGAAAATAAACATAATTGTTTAAAAAATTCTGAAAGAATAGAGAAGCACATCTGATATTAAACAGACATGAACAATATCCAGAATTATGATTACACTGTAATGATAATCTGCTATGATTCTTGGGTATTTGCATGCCATAGCTAGTACTATCTACATTAATGCAAGAGTATACAAGTGTGGCAGTCTCTACAACTGTTGTCTCTATTTTTTTTTCTACCAACATCCACTCTCCATCATCAGAATGAAGTTCAGGCAAGCTACTTCATCCTGTCAACAGTTTGTCATCAAGTAGTGTGAGCCTGACTGCCAGAATCTAGAACACTTACAACTGCAAAAAACAAACAAACAAACAAATAAACAAAAAACTTCACAAGAGAAGTTGTCACAAATAGCTGGCTAGCAGTTCTTCTACCACAAAGAGATAGAAATCATGGCAAAGCAAATAACAGCTCCCTTAAAATTACCTGACCTGAGTTCTCTCAGTATGATCTTCTAAATCTCAGTATTGGCTCTAAGCCTTGAATAACACAAGCTTTGGACTTCAAGTTTTCAAAAGTCATAAATTCCTGCCCTAAAGGTGATCAACACAAAGGTTAATTGTAGTAGGTTCAGTGTGCCAACACTCTGTATCTAAACTGATAGCTCCTGAATTTTAAGTGTTAGAACCATCTGAATTCAGCTCCTTAATTCTATGTTACTCTGTCAGCCTCTTTTAGTGACCATGCTCTTCAGCCCTGAGAGTCTCAGCTCCCATCTTCAACTCTGCAGAGTCTCTTGCTGCCTCAATACTTCTGCCATTCTTCATAGGCATAGCTTGTTACACTGTCTACCTTCAGTTTCTCTATGGAACTCTTGGTTGCCTCTTGGCATTACAGTTCCAATTTTTGAGAATCAGGGTTCTTAGTTAAGAGTGACTCTCTGGAACTTTTCTATCACCTCTTCATCATCACTGCCACGATTAGAATTTTGTTGGCTCCTCACACAACTTGTTCAGCCTGGTCTCTGGTTACAAAATACCACAAGTTAGCATATAGAGTGTAGTTAGCATATTCAGTGTAGCAAGGAAGCTACCTACATTCATGAAATTTCAACATCATGGTCACCTAAACAAGTTCGACACTGACAATACCAGTTGACATGCCAGAGTTGACTACGGAAATATCAACAAGTTCACCACTAGATGAAGAACTACAGGCAATTAATGGCTGCTAAGAAAGGCAGAATCAGTCCTAGTTATGGTCAAGCCCCTGAGAGGTTATCTAATCCTAAGTAGACAACACACATACATATGACCTATACTAAATGGACAGCAGGTTGTATTTCTTTATACACATGTGTATGTAAATAATTATATGTAACAATCATAATTAAAGAAAACATTATGAATTTGAGAGGGAGTTGGGAAGATGCACTAGAAGTTGGGAGGAAAGGAAGGGCTGGAAATGATGTAAATACAGTACACATGTATGAAACTTCAAAAAATCTGAATAATAAAAATATATATATAAACCCAGTCTATTTAGAAGTCATTACTGAACCTGATGTTGTAATACCAAGAGTGTGGAGTAGGGATGGGTAGTATACAATATAAAACCTGTCAGACTAATCTAAAAACAATATGTAGTGAACATCTTGATTTCATAGCAAAAACAAAAACAGGATATTGGTGTTGTTTACTTTCTTTTTAATTTTTATTGGTTTCTTCTACCTCTCCCTTCTAACACTTATTCATCCTAATCCCTTCTAACCCCCTAACACTATGTTGGAAAGAAAGAAGGTTAGAAGAGAAAGGAGAACTAGACTTCTATAGACTAGTTCCTGCTATTTAGGGACCTCAAGATTCTTAAGGCAAGTCTGATTTTCATTGTCAGACTATCCAGCAGTCCAGCAAACAAAAAATCCAGCATCAGTAAATGCAGTAGCAAGGTGAACCAGTGGCAGCAGGAGGTGGGGTCGGGGCAGCAGCTGATGCAAGCCCTCTGAGGCTCTCCCATTTATACCCTCTTGGGAGTCCCCAGAATTAAGCTATCTGAAGCTGGCAAAGATCATGCCCCTGCTAATGCAAGAGGCAAATCATAATCACCTGCTGTGAAACAGTCAATTATCCTACACTTGGGATTAAAACAAAAACATATCACATAACATAACTAGGGTTTTAAAGAAATCAAAATACTACAAGGCATGTTTGTATATAGATTGTAATTTCATTATTTCCAGTGTTGCATGTGCATAGCTAATTGCAAATCTGACCAATGGACCAATCACAAGCCTGGCCTTAGCACCAGTCATAAGCTTTTTGCTGAGTCATTGTGGAAATGCTCCCCCTCTTTTCCCAAATGAGGAAAAGCATGGTAATATAGAGCATTTCAAGGCTTGCTTGTCCAGAATGGAGAGTTCTAAAAGCAATATAAGTTGCCTAGAAAAAGTTTTGACTAAAACAAGACCTCCTAATTAGGAATTATGACCTGAGCATCAGTTGTGGTTAGATTCACTGTAGTGTACTTTCCTCAAAGTTCCATGAGCTAATTAAAGCAGCCAAGTTGCTATGATGACATCCAGCCTATTTCCAAAAGACTGACTGCTCTACTGTCAGCTTCCTAATCAAGGTAACCAGAGACAATGGAAGAGTCTGACTGCTGTCAATCAAAAAAAATCAAATCCCACTCCTCAACTTATTGAAAGAAAATCAACTGTTAAAAGATGCATACAATAGTTTGGCATGGTGGTACACACTTTTAATCCATGCACTTCAGGTAATAGAGGCAAGAGGAGCTCTGTAAATCCAGCCTAGTCTAAGACAACCAGACCTGAAGTCAGAGCCTGTCTCAAACAAACGAGCATGCTTACAATAAAGACCCAACACAAAATTAAATTCTTCACTCTACATAACAGTTTTATCTAGCTTCCATCCAAGTGTCCTTATAGAGGGTTTTGATTCCTCTGATCTGTCTCATTTTCTTTTTTTTTATTTTTATTTAATTTATTTATTTTTATCTCAATCACAGGTTAGGTACTTTGAATCCCAGGCGTAGCCCCCTCCCTCATTCCCTCCCACCTTCCCACTCCCTCCCTCATCTCCCTCCTCCCTGCCCCCTCCAAGTCCACC
>CM053742.1:111834710-111850453 GCA_028658305.1 Pachyuromys duprasi | reverse complement strand
CTCTCAAACCTGCGTTGTCACTAGAGTTTTTGATCTTAGCTATTCTGGAGGGTGTAAGGTGAAATCTCAGAGTCGTGTTGATTTGCATCTCCCTGATGGCTAAGGACGTTGAGCATTTCTTTAAGTGTTTTTCTGCCATTCTATAATCCTCTACAGTCAGTTCTCTTTTTAGCTCCATACCCCATTTTTTAAATTGGATTACTTGGTTTCTTGCTTTTTAACTTCTTGAGTTCTTTATATATACTGGATATTAGCCCTCTGTCAGAAGTGGGATTGGCAATGATTCTTTCCCAATCTGTTGGCTGTCGATTCGTTAGGATGACAGTGTCCTTTGCTTTCATCCTTTTAAAAAGTGCTGACACTTTGAATCCCAGGTGTAGCCCCCTCCCCTATTCCCTCCTACCCTCCCACTCCCTCCCTCATCTCCTTCTTCCCCGCCCCCTCCAAGTCCACCAACAGGGGAGGACCTCCTTCCCTTCCATCCAACCCCAACTTATCATGTCTCCTCAGGGCTGGCTGCAAAGTACCCAACCTGTGATTGAGATAAAAATAAATAAATTAAAAAAAAATAGACAATTCTAAAAAAAAAAAGAAAAGAAAAGAAAAATGCATGAAATTTTTGGTAAAGGTACAGACAATTTGTTCAAAGATAAAAACAAAAGTTAACTGCAAAACTGTAATTATTACACTATTAAAAATAGTCTTTCCTGAGGAGAGAGGATGAGCTGGGGTTGGATGGAAGGGGAGGAGGTCCTACCCTGTTGGTGGACTTGGAGGGGGCGAGGAGGAGGGAGATGAGGGAGGGAGTGGGAGGGTGGGAGGGAATGAGGGAGGGAGTGGGAGGGTGGGAGGGAATGAGGGAGGGGGCTATGCCTGGGATGCAAAATACCTAACTTGTGATTGATATAAAAATAAATAAATAAATTAAAAAAAAGAAAATCAACTAAAAATCATAAAAAAAAATTATAATGATGTGTAACCCAGAGTCCTATCTTTATGTAAGAATGCTTACCATGGAAAGCACCTATTCTTTTTTTCTTATTGACTGTAATTTTTTCCAAAATACTTTATAAATTTTATTAAACATTTGACTTATAAAAAAAAAAGTGCTGACACAGCTGCGATCTCAGTGATGGGGAGCGAGGCAATGAATCCCTGGGGCCCACAAGCCAATTTAACTGCTTGGGCTTCCTGGCCATCATCCTAGTTCCAAGTTCAACAACAGAGTCTGTCTCAAAGGAAGAAAGCACAGAGTGGTAGACAAGGACACCCAATGTCTTTTGGCCTACACACACAGGCACACAGGTACACCCACATGCTCATACAACACCACACACACAGACACACAGACACACACACACACACACACACACACACACAAAGTACACACTAGAAAAGCAACCTTACCCTGCCAAGAATTTCTTTTTTTTTTTTAATGACACTAACAGAAATATTGGAAAATGCAACTTGGAGGATTCTTTACTTTGGAGTTGCTGGCCAGAAGTGTAGTCATCCACACGGAGTCTACGAGCTTGAGGAACTGAGTGCACTGGAAGCTACTCTTGGGTCTCAGGAGCGACAAGGTGAAACGTGCTGCCACCACAAATTTCAAGCTCCTCCAAGATGGCAGAGATCCTTCTTGGTCTTGCACTGTGACCCAGAAAGTATATTTACACTCCAGGATATTCACTGAGATCGATAAATAAGCTTATTATCATGAAAGGAGCCTGTGCTCAACACAAGAGACACAGCCAGGAGGCACAACACAAGAAAAGAGTGGGTTAGTGCACAGCTGTAATATGACAACTGTTGCAATGCCTTCCAGGGAGGAAGGTATCCCGGGCTGGGAGAGCATGGGATAGGCAGACCTGATCTACACGGGGGCTGCGATTTGAAGAATTAAGAAGGAAGAGAAATGTGGAAAAGGAAAAGATGTGGGAAATAGTAAGATCTGGAGAGGACAGGAGCTCCACAAGGAGAGCAACAGAACCAAAAATTCTGAGCACAGGGGTCTTTCCTGAGACTGATACTCCAACCAAGCACCATGCATGGAGAAAATCTAGAACCCCTGCACAGATGTAGCCCATGGCAGTTCAGTGTCCAAGTGGGTTCTATAGTAATGGGAACAGGGACTGCCTCTGACATGAACTGATTGGCCTGCTCTTTGATCACCTCCCCCTGATGGGGGAGCAGCCTTATCAGGCCACAGAAGAAGACAATGCAGCCACTCCTGATGAGACCTGATAGACTAGGATCAGAAGGAAGGAGAGGAAGACCTCCCCTATCAGTGGACTTGGGGAGGGGCATGTGTGGAGAAGGGGGAGGGAAGGTGAGGTTGGGAGGGGAGAAGGGAGGGGTTTATGGAGGTATACAAAGTGAATAAAGTGTAATTAATAAAAATTAAAATTAAAAAAAATTAAGAAAATGAAATATGATTTTGTAGTTAAGAAAAAGTATTTCCAGATTAAGATCACTAAGACTGGACAGTTTACAGTGACAATTAGAAATTATCCAGGTGAGATACTGGTGTGAGGTCTTTAATGCAAGAGTGTAGCCATATATAAAATTGAATTATTGAACCAATAGGAAGAAAACTGTAGTATGTTTCATCTGAGTGTTATAGACTCTAAGATAATACTGGAGTCCATTACTAATATATTCCTGGAAAATTGTCAAAGGTTTTCAAATCATTTCCTGGTCTCCCTGTATAACAGCCATGTGGCCTTTGGGTGATTCACTTAGCTTTTACCAAGAAAAATGCCTTAAAGAGAGGTAAAATTCAAATTATTTTTATTGAATTCAAGTAATCTTTTCCAGGCATTGTTAATTTTATCTGTAAATGGGTGTAATGATGTTCTGCCCTCCACATGTTAGAGGATAAGAAACAGATCTTAATTCCTCCCAGCTTTTGGGTCTGAGTTTCTAGGATTCTGTTTCATTGGCTTCCTTCTCTATTTTTAGTTTCAGTGTTTTTCTACTCCAGGAAGTGCCACTATAACATATAATAAGGTTTGACCTTTATCCTTCCTTCAGTCTCTGGAGCCAAACTAATCTATTGTGAGCATATAAAGAAAGGGAAGATTACAGTAAAAATACTTTGTTTTGTTTTTAAAAGAGACTGCAATACCATAAGCCCAAGTAACAGGAAACACACACACACAGACACACACACACACACATACACACACACAATTAGACTTCATTAAAATTAGGAACTTTTGTGCATCAAAAGATGCTTTAAGAAAACAACAACAACAAAAACACTATAAGGGAGAGAATATTTTGTAAGTATAAATCTGATAAGGAATTAAAATCTAGAATATATGAGAATTCTAGAAATAGACATTTCCCTTAAAAGGAGAATGGAGGAGGAATGTGAGGAGATGGAGGAGGAGGAGAGGGGGCTGTAATCAGGACGTAAAACGAATGAATAAACAAACAAACAAACAAATAAATAAATAAATAAAATGTAAAAAGACATTTAAGAAGACACCCTTGCTTAAGTACAGACTATATACATCTACACACTTATAGGAAGCACGAATTGGACTCAATGGGGTGGGGGAGAAGACATGAAAGTGGGAATGGGACATAGCAGGATGTCTGGGGGTATTTGGGACAGATATGATGAAAGTAGGTTGTATACATGTATAAATACTTCAAATAATAAATAAATATGCATTTTAAAAAGAACAATAAGATACACAGATGTATTAGAAGCACATGGAGACATGGTTAGCGTCACCAATCATTTAGGAATTGCAGATAAGAACCATAATGAGTTACCTCTTCACATCTATTAGAATGTTAATAATAATGATAATTATACATTGAAAAATAAACAGAAAGTGAGGAATGTGAGGAAAACATTTCTGTACAGATGTTTGAGTCTGCACCTCAATTATTTTGGATATAAGCATAGGCTTGGTATGTTCTGGGTTTTTTTCAGTTTATTTACTTTACATCCCAAGGGTGCCCCCTCCCTCCTCATCTTCCAGCCCCCCCTCGACCTCCTCCCCCTTTTTCTCCCCTACCCCTGGTATCAGCCCTTCCCAGCATATCAAGTCACATCAGGACTGAATATATATCCTCACCCACTGAGGCAAGGCAACCCTGCCAGAGGGAAGTGATCCAAAATCAGGCAATATAGTCCATGTTGGAAACAGCCCCCACCTCCTCCACTCACCAGGACACCCACATGATCATCAAACTGCCCACTGGCCACACATGTGCATGGGGACTAGGTCCAGACCATGCATGCTCCTTAGTTGATGTCCCAGTCTCTGTAAGTCCCCAATGGGTCTGGGTTAGTTGTCTCTGTTTGTCTTCTTATGAGGTTCCTGTTCCTTCAGGTTCTTCCATCTTTCCCCTAATACTTCCACATGATCCCTGGAGCTCCACTCCATGCTTGGCTGCAAGTCCCAACATCTGTCTCTATCCACTGCTGGCTGGAGCCTTCCAGATGATATCCAGGTTAGGCTTCTGTCTTGCAAACATAGCAGAGCATCATTAATAGTATGAGGGGATGGCTCTCTACACTGGGATGTGTCTCAAGTTGGGCTAATTATTGGTTGGACATTGCCTCAATCTTTGTTTTCTCTTTATCAGTGTACTTCTTGTAGCTAGGGTAATTTTTGGACCAAAGGGTTGTTTTTTGCCTCTTTCCACTAGTCCTGCCTGTCTAGGAGGTGGTCAGTTCAGGTTTCATGTCCCCCTGTTCGGAGTCTCAGCTAGAGTCGCACCCATATCCTCCCAGGAGCCTACCCTGTCAAAGGCCTTCAGCTTGAGAGAGAAATGTCCCCCTCAGTTTCCCTTTTTGTTCCCTGCCCTTTCACCTTCTACATATCACTCCTGTTCTCCCCCACATCTGTTTCCAACTTTGTTTCCCTCCCAATTCCAAGTCCTGCCCGGTTTCCTCTCTTTATCCACTTCTGCTGTCTATTCTATTTCCCCTTCTAAGTGACATTTCAGCACCCTGCCTTGGTCCCTCCTTGTTACTTAGCTTCTTTGGGTCTGTGAATTGTAGTATGGTTATCCTGTACTATATAGGTCTAATATCCACTTATAAGTGAGTACATGCCATGTGTGTCTTTCTCAGTCTGAGTTACCTCACTCAGGATGACTTTTCTAGTTCTATTCATCTGCCTGTAAATGTTGTTTTAGTTTTTTGTAAACTGCTGAAATGTTTTAAAGATATGTATCAGCAATTGCTTATTTTTGTAATCCAGGAAATTTTAATGATATGATTCTACTTATGGGAGCCATGTAAAACAGGCAAATTCACAGAGACAGTGTGTAAGTTTGAGCAGAGAAGATGGAGGAGGAAAGGGAGATACTGTTCAATGGGGCATGGGGTTTTTGTAGAATCTACTGAAAATGCTTTGTTACAGGTAATAATGGTGTTTTCACAGCAACGTAAATACAGTTAATACCACTGAACTGTACATTTATAAATGGTGAAAATAATATTTTCATGGTTATTTGACTATGCCAAATGTAAGTAAACTTAACTGAATGGTGACGAGTTCTTCTTTCCCTGACTGTTTCCTTGATCTGCTATATAAGAGATCACTAATTTTGTGGCCTGCTTTGTGCTAGGCACAAGAGTGTAGAGATTTGAATGCTTCTTAAGATCTTGATTATTTATTATAAGAATATAATTACTAAAGTAAATGGGGGGAGCAGCCAGAGTAGAAATAGCAATATAATGGAGGCCATATGTCATAAGAATATGAATAGATCAAATGTGCCTGTATCCAATGGGACAATATAAAATAGGTTCTATACTGAAAAAAGTTTTGGGCAGGAAGATGACACAGAATGAGATTTCAGGAACAGTATTCTTGAACAGCTGAAAGATGAGTTAAAATGTGAAAGATTGGAGAAACAAACAGGAAATAGGAAAACCAGTAGCTGTGCTGTTATAACTATGCACACCAAGTGTGGATTCAAATATTTGCAGTGATGATGGGAAGAAACAAAGAGAGGCATTCCATAGACATGAACAACAAACACTGATCACTTAAAAGCTGCAGTTGACAAGGGTAGAAGAAAAGCTAAGGAAAACTTGGGAAGAACTAGCTCGATAACAGAAACTGGAAGTTCAAAGTAAACATCCTTGGCTAGGGAGAAAAGCGACCTTTAGTGGTGCAAAGCTTAGAACTGAAAAAGTTGAATTTGAAATATTTGTACACAAATAAGATATTCTTCAAACAATTTGAGAGGTAAGGCTTAAACTCTAATAGAGGGTGGGTATGAAATTTTCTACTGCCTGGTTCATATAATTATTGAGTATTCTCATCAAAGCATAGAAAGTGACACAAAGAAAAGAACTGCCAGGCTGTGAGAAGATGCAGAGGAACTGTCAATGCATAGTGCTAGAAGAAAGAAGCCAACCTGAAAAGGCTTTTTTTTCTGTGATTCCAATTATTTGACAGGCTGTAAAAAAAAAAAAAGGAAACATCATGGTGGTATTTCTCTTTAATGCTGGTTTCCAAGGTGTTGGAGGTGGGGGGAGGAATGAATACCTGGAGCATAAGGTAGATTTTTATGGCAGTAAATCTATTCTGGGTGATAATATTGTTGCAGGTTATACATCTGTCAAAGCCCATAGAAAACACCTTACATCCAGTGTGGTCTATGTACTTTTGAGTGATACTGATAAATCAAAGCGGCTTACTGATTATAACAAGTACAGTGATGATAGGCAAAGATGTGAATGGACCCAACTCTGCAGCAGCCTATGAAAGAACAGGATAAATGTAATTTTTAAAGAATAATAGCTTTAAAGTAATTAAATTATTCTGGACTACAGATAGCATGCTTTCTGATAATGACATATAATGTTTGCAATGTGGTAGATAGGGTGCATAGAACTATATTCTAGTACTAACTTTACCCAAAGCTTTCTCAAATTTTGCCTTTCTCGAAACCATATTTTTCTCAGTAAAGCAAGAGAGTTGAGTTAGATCATGTCTAATTTTACTGCTAACTTGAATTTTACCATTCTGTAAAAACACTGACAGTTCATAATGAGTTGTTTTGTTTCCCAAGATAATACCCTTCTATCTTTCCTACGAGAAAGTAACTGAGAAATAGAGATAGTTTTGCATTTGGCAATGAAATTTAAATTCATTGCAATATTTTGAGGTTCCTCTACACCAAGAGTTGGCTGTGAAAAGGCACAGGTTGTTCTATCTGAATTCTAATTCCCTTCTAAATCATAGAATTTGAAGTTATTCATACATCCCTAGATAACCTGGTACTGAGATCAAGACTTACCCAGAGGGAGAATGAGTTAAGCCCTGTCATCATTTTCAGCTTCAGCCACAGGCTGAAACTATCTTTGAGTTTATATTCAGATTCCTGTTTTGTTTTTCGAGACATGGTTTTTCTGTGTAGTCCTGGCTGTCTAGGAACTCACTCTGTAAACCAGTCTGGCCTCGAATTTAAAGGTCTGCCTGTCTCTGCCTTCTCAGTACTGGGATGAAAAGCATGTGCCCCTACTGCCCTTCTTTTCAATGTCAACCACATCTGTATGCTATGAGGAATGTGCATTCTTTGCTCAGAAGAGTTTAGGATTCTAGAGTTTGAGTGCTTATATTTTATGACCCTATAAGACTCTCCATTTCCTCATTTGTTAAAAGAAATGTGTACCCCCTAAAGATATTTTGGGAGAGTAAATAGAGTGATGTATTAAAATTATTTAACAAGGCTTAAAATATGTAGATTCCCTCCCTTTCTCCCTTTTTGTCTCCTTTCTCCTCATTCTTTCCATTCATCTCTACCTTTGTCATTTTATTTCTTCATGTCTCAGCCTGTACGTTAGAATAAAAGAATCTAATCATCTTGGTAAGGACTTTTTACCCACTTGGGCCAGTCTTGCTTTCTCAGTCAAATTTAACATCATGTCTTATAAACTCAAATCAAACAGATATTTGAGAATACTCTGAACCAGCCTTGACATTTTTCTCATGCTCACATATGTTATTTTGATATTCACTTCATATTTTATAATCCAATTTGCAGAAATATTCTTGCCCTGGCCATAGTATCCATACCACTCTAACAAATGCAGGCTTATATAGACAGAATGGTATTTTGAAAGTGAAGAACAGGACATTGATTATGCCAAAAGTAATATGTTGCCAAGTAAAAACTCCAGGGCCAGGAGTGATATAGTTTCTCTTGAGTTGTTGGTCATAGGTGTTCCAGAGTTCCCCAAAACAATGTAGACTATTGTCATTGTTCATTTTGTTCACCCATGCTTGGCGATAAGATGCTATTGCTGAAAGTTCCATATATGTTGATCACTGCACATGAAGAAAACTAGGTGGTTCTGGCCAGGAAGCATCTTCCTTTCCAGCTAACTTTCATAATATTGTAAGGTGCTATGCAGGCTGCTAGGGTGTCAAAGAAGTAGTCATCAACACTCTTTTTTTAAGCACTTTGCTTTTTATTATTCATTCAGTGATATATTTCAGTTTCTACAGTCTCTTGATTTAATGTGTAACTACCTATACAGCTACTTATACCTATTTATGCTAGCCTTTAGGTTATTTCTGGCTACTTTGGTTTGCTTGTTGGTGAAGAGGTCCAAAACCAATTCGTAGTGGCAGAAGCAGGAAGCAGCATTAGACTTATTTTCTTGTTCCTCTGTTAGCCTAAAAATGACTGATTTTGATTAGAAATATGAAAATGACAATGAGGATTTCTGAGCATATCTGAAATGAAAAAAATAAAAATAAAACATTGACAAAGACAAAGGCTTGCATTCCATTTACTAGTGTTAACACTGCAGACCCTTCATATTTCCACACAGGGTAACTACAGGTGAGGTGTTCAGTCAATTACCTTATCTAGAAACACAATGTTCTAAGGAATATGCTGAGTGTTACTTCCACCACAAAAGGGGAGATGCTTTTAGAGTTGTCTCAGGTGCTGTAATACATCTACTGATACTCCCAGCTGTTTCACTAAATTGGAGGTCTGTTCCAGAATCCAAGTGATTTGGATTCTCCAAATGTGTGTGATTATGTACTCTGCAACATTCTGGATGTGAACAATATATCCCCCTAGGACTCTTGTCAGAATTTGTGTCAAACTTGGCACTATTTTCACAGTCTTTAATATTTTTCATCATAAGTCTTTTTCTCTGCTGGAACTACCTGGGAAAGGTCCATATCTTCAATGGAGTCCAATACATCTGTAATGTGAAGCTGGCAAGCGACTGATTTCAGACGTCTGAGCACATACTCTTCACACTGGTCAACCGCATCCAGATTATTTATTTTACTGATCAAAGTTGAACTATTACCATGAAGATGACACCAGGAGAGCAAATCACTCAGTGTTCCTCTGAGTAGTCCATAGTTTATAATGACCTCTACAACCTGTTTATAACCTTGATTGAAACCCTGTTGAAAAGTAACCGCCTTACCAGCATCAATTCCATCTCCGTAACCTTCTCTCAGAAATAGACTCTTGTGTTTCCTCGTCAAACACATCCTGATCCCCAGGGCTCAGGATCTCGGAAACTACTTGAACCCAAGACATCATGTAGGAAACCACTCATCAACACTCATATTATCAAACTGTCCTTTAATTTTTGTCTCTCTCCGTGTAATTTAGTGCAGCTCTAAGGCTTCATCAAAGAAGTTCCTTTGTGCAGTAGGTGGTGATTAATGACAGAAACTCAGAATTTGTCAAAACACAAATGAGACATCAGTGTTACACACAACCCCAAGGCTCAGAGACTATTCCTGAAGATGAGGTAGAGCCAGAGATCTGGGAGTACCATGTTGAAAGGACAATTGCACCTATAAACTCATAACAACTGTGACTGTCTGGACATGATCAAACCAGGCAACATTCCAGCATGGACTGGGAAGGGGGTCATGAATCTGAGTTGCTAAGAACAACTGATAGTTTCTAGGGTAGGAGAGTTCGTTTTATTTAAGGATGTTATTCCTGGTAGGTCCACCATTCTCTAGTGGATGTCCCCACAGAAGTATGTTGACAGCACAAATTAATAGTTAATGTGTGTGATAGCCAGTTTTATGTTAATTTACCACAAGCTATAGTCATCTGAGAGGAGATACCTTCAATTTAAAAAAAAATGCCTCCACAAGATCTGGCTGCAGGCCAGTCTATAGAGAATTTTCTTAATTAGTTGTTGATGTGAGAGGGCCCAGCTCACTGTGGACAGTGCCACCTCTAGGCAGGTGGTCCTGGGTGCTATAAGAAAATGGGCTAAGAAAGCCATGGGGACCAAGCTAGTATGTATCTCCTCTCCACGGCCTCTGCATCACCTCCTGCCTCTACATTCCTACATGATTTGAGCTCTTGCCCTGGCTTCCTTCAGTGACGGACTTCAGTGTGGAAGTGAAAGCCAAGTAAACCTTTTCCTCCCCAACTTGATTTTGGTTATGGTGTTTCATCACAGCAATAGAAACTCTAACTAAGATAGTTGGTTATTGAAATTTTAAAAAGAGGTCATTAAATTGAGGGAATAAATTGGTGGGGCATATCTGGGAGGAGTTAATGGGACAAGTTGAAATGAATATGATCAAAATACAGGATATGATATACTCAAAGAATTCATTAAAAATTCAAAGCAATTTTAAATGAATTAGACTCTAAGATTCAGACCATGAAGAAGTAGGGGATCAGGGGTAGAAATAACAGGGATCATACTACAAGCTAAAACAAACAACAAAAATAATAAGAAATAAGAGGGTTCTTTGAAAAGCACTGTAATATTTACTCATAATAGTCAGTGTAAGAATACAGAAATTTTTAGCTACAGTAAACTTTGAGCCAAAATTCTGTAGCCATATAATCTTGTATTATAATCTTGTTTTCTATTTAGATCTTAATAAAATGATACAATGCATAGTCTTATCTAAATAATTATCTCATTATAAATTAATGTCCAAAGGTTTCCACGTTTATGTGGATAGGTATAACCAAACTCTGTGGGCTTATCTTCTGGGCACCATCATATTTAAAGCTTAAACACAGATTTTACACTATAATGGGTTAAGCAACATAAATGTCACTTGCAATGTTTTTAATAGCTAATAGGTTCCTTCTGGTAACATCTTAAAATGACATATGTCTTCTTTTAAACTTTCAACCACCATGAAATAATTTGAATCACAATTTATCTTTTTGAAAACACAGACATATGAAGTCATATTAAGATCAGATTTAAAATTGTCCACAGAATGCTACTTACATTTTGATATTTGGTTCTTTTCTATCCCTAATGGTTCTTCTAGTTTTTAGTCTGTTAATCTGTGGGCACTTTTAAAAACATTGCTAGTAGAGCAACTCCATGCTGTATGTTTGATTGGTGCATGGTTTGTCTGCTTCCTATCTAAGAAGAGTAAATGTTTAATTTGTTTTCAGCCCAGAAAAAAAAAAACGTATTGTTATCAGCATATTAACTCCTACAGAACCTTAGTTCTAATGTCAGGTGTTGCTAAGCATAGAAGTGTGTAGCATGTAATTAATATTTTGTATTTTTTATCATATGGTCCCAGGCCTGAGGCATGATACTTATGAATTTAGGTAGGGAATTTATTATCTCTTTCTGTAATGAATGGTCTCTACTCTCATGGAGCTTACAATGGTCTAGTGAGAGAAATAGACCTCAATCAAATTCAAAATTGTTATTACTGGCTAGAGTTAATAATAAAAGATCCTAAAAGTTATAAGAGGTGATTAGAAGATCATGACCTCTTCTAGATGATGGGCTGTTAGGTATTCTGCAGGAATTTTTGAAAGAATAAACAAAGGATTAATTACTTGACTAATTACAATTTTGTTGAATTCATGCTCTGTCAAACTGTCTCTAAGGCTTCTATTCTTCTCTTACTAACTAGCCTGTCCTTATATGAAGACAGACATTTTAACTAAATGCATGGTTAACTCAGAAGCAAAGATATTACTTCCAAGATTCTCTTGAAGACAAGGTTCTTGACAATATTATATGAAAAAACAATGATGTATGGAAATTCAAAGTAGTGTATTCTTGTGAGTTTCTCTTTCTCTTTTGTGATAGCCTCTGGCTACATAGTTCAACCTAGCCTTGAGTCTCGATTTTGTCTTTCTAGTTGTGGGGATCACAGACATGTACCACCTATTTGAATTCAAAACATTGTTCTTAAAGAGCAAGAGAATGAGCCCTCTTCCTTCTCCCTGTCATTGTAAAGATGTAGTTTATTCTGGAGTCAAATACGAATGAGTATGGCTTGGAGACAGATTCAGGTGACTTCACATTTAACTTGGTAACAGTTTCATGTAGTTTTTAAAATAAGTAAACAAAGAAAAATATAAATCAAGGTATTTTTCAGATGCATTTCTAAATATATCAGGTAGGTAGGCCATCAGAAAAGCAGGATAAGGTCAACTAAAGGCCTCAGATGTTAGATGACAGCCTTTCACATAGTGGAAACTAGTGCTATTTGTACATCCCAAAATATTTACCTAATAGTCACAAAGGTGTTAGGTGAACTATAGAAAAGGCAATAACTAGCTATTGAGGGAGGCTAAAGATGGCTCAAGATAGTTTTACTCTGAACTTGTAACATTCCAAACTACCCACAATCATTGAACTGACTACTCAGTCACAACTCCATTCCAGGAATTATTGTTCACATTCCTGTGGACTTTAGTTCTGGTGTGGTGATCATGGATCAGGAAGGGTGAAGAAAATGCCGCAATGGTAGTTGAGCCCCAAAAGAAGTCATTGCTTTTGACCTCTTTGTAGAACTGAATAACACTGCAGGTTGGAGTTGACTTTAAATTTTTACAGGTTAGAGATACTTCTATGTTGTTTAAACCATTGTTTTGGGTTTTCTTTCATGTGCAGACGAACTTATTAATCTTGTGACTCCTATACATGCTTGTTCAAACTCATTTAAATTTCCTCATGGTACAGTGTAAAATAATGTGGCTTTGGAACAAGTAAGCTTGTCATCTTACTTCTTTTCCATAAATTCTATGACCTTCAAAAAGTACCTTGAGTATCCTTAGCCTCAATTTCCTCATTGGAGAAATAGAAATTTAAATATATGATTCATAGTTATAGTTATAAGAGACAACCAATCCCTCTTTCTACTAGAATTCCTACCAGTATGTTCAAAATAGTTTTTAAAATCCTCTCTTAGAAGGGATTCTGTTCCAACCCCTCACTCATTCCTTTCCATAAGGAAAGACAGGTTTGTATACTAGAGAAAAGATGATCACTATATGGGTTACTTATCTTCCTTCTCAAAATAGTCTCTCCATGTAGTGCCATAAGCAATTTGCCCACACCAAAGGAGGACCACAGAACTAGTTGTTCCACCTAAATTTAAGCACAAGCATTGAATTTTGGAAGGAAGAATTAAAAATATGTACTGTGGCCAGATGTGCAAGATGCATTCTTCGAGGCCGTTTTAACAATAATAAAATTGATGTTGCCATAGTCTCTCTGCCTAAATCTTATGTTTCTCTTCCAACTATCTGAATTCACAGTAGGATCCTAAGGTGTGAAGACATCTCAGAATTCAACAACAAGGTATTTTGTGAACACTGAAATTAAATGATAGATAGAAGCATAGAGTCCTCCATTCGGAGTTCAATAAAGGGTAATATATCACAAGTGGTACTTCAGTCTAAGTGGCATGGGGGCACCAGCTTCTTATGGTTATTTCTGAGGTTGAATGAAATAGCACAATTAAAGAACTCAAGGCTGCGCCTAATATTTAAGAATTGACATTAAATTATATGTACAAATTTAAGTCAAATTATTGTCTGTAAAACTGATTCTTTTCTCCTCGAGATTCTAATACATCAGCTGCTTCGACCACCAAGTTCTCTCCCATTGAAGGAAGTAAATTTCTATTTCCTTACATCTTTCTCATTAAGGTGAACACATACCTTCTCTCAAATTCAGTACTTTTGTTTTTTTAGAATATTTATCATTAGACTTCAAAGCAATTCCAAATCATGTTCCAGAGAATCATATGATTCTCAAGGTTTCTCAGGGGTTCTACAAGCATAAATATTACACTGTATATAAATGGAATAGCCCATCCATTTCTATTATGTGTTTTATTGAACATATAAAATGTATTTCTTTTCTATTTCCATTAATGAAAGTTTGGAACACACTTACTTAAAACAATACAGTGATTCCTACAGAATTTCTGTTCAAATATAATTGCTATTTTGGTAAAGTAGAATAATTACAGCTCAGTTTTTTTTCTTTTCTTCTTTTTCTCTTTCTTGAAACTATAGTAAAATATGAAACAAATTTGAAGGTCAAAACCTGGGTTCAATCCACAGTAACACACAAACACACACAGGCACACAGGCGTGCATGCATGAACACACTTGTATACATGTACATGCACACTCACAAGAAAAAAAACAAAGAAGGGAAAGAGGGAGAGAAAGAGAGAAGTAGAAAACAGTTTCATCCACTAACAGTGATATTAGATGTTTTCACTCTAGGTATGAGATACCTAATGGGTTGCTTTGGACTTTCCTAATGCAGCTAACCTTCTTGTAAGACTTTTTAAGGCTAAGACATTCTTCAGTGGCTATTTAGCCACCGAACATTCTTACTTCTTTTGCAGATTTTCATACTTTAGGAGGAAATAAGTAGAGCAATAGAACATATATGACATGGAAGAAGAAAAGACGTTATTGAGGGTGAAAAGGATACAACGAAGAACAGGAGGATGGGAGAAAGGGAGGAGAATCAATAAAAACCAAATGTTTGACAGTAAAAACAAAATATGTTTGAAAATGCCGTAATGAACCTTAAAACATTCTACACCAATTAAAATTAATAATGTAGCCAAGTGTGGTGGAACACATCTCTAGTCCCTGCACTGGGGAGGCAGAGGCAAATGAGATCTCTGTGAATTTGAAGCTAACCTGTTCTAAAGTGTAAGTTCCAGACCAGCCAGAATTACATTTACATAGTGATGTCTGTCAAAAGAAAGAAAGAACTAGAAAAAAGAAAATAAATATTTTTTAACAATGAAAATGAGAAGGCCTCTGGCACCATTTCAGACAGCCCTAGGATGCACACCAACCCAAACCCACTGTGTGTGCCCCAAATATCATCTCAGACCGTGGTGCACAGCCCCTGGCACAGAAGGAGGCGCCAAATCTCCATTCCAGGGGAGAGCCCTTAGCAGCAAGCCCAGGGCAGAGTGCACAGTCCCCAGCTGACATGTCAAACCTGGACACTCAGACTCTAGCACAGAGTAAGGAGTAAAGACTCTAAACCAGAGGGGTGACCAGCCTGCAGTGCTCACAGCTTCTACCACAGAGCACGAAGCTGGGCACACAGAGCCCACAACAGAGTTCAACTGAGACAAAACACACACCACAAACCACCGGAAATCCCTGATCTTCTTGAAGAATACTCCTGACACAAGAGATTGACAGATTCAGACTGAAGTACAGCCTTAAAGCACAAACAGATCCCTGATTATATATAAACAAATGCCCAGAAATCGGCAAAAGAACTCACCCAACAAAAATCAGGACACCATGGCCCAACGGGAAACACCCAAAAGCAGTGGAGTTTTTAATTCAGTGGAGACACAGGAAAATTATATTAAAGCCTTGATTATGCAGATATTGGAGGAACAAGAGGAGATACAAAAAGAGGAAATGAACAAGGCCCTCAAAGAAATGGAGAAGAAATTAACTGCCCACATACAGGAACAATCAAA
>CM053742.1:111816132-111833771 GCA_028658305.1 Pachyuromys duprasi | reverse complement strand
GTGGGATTGGGAGGGGAGAAGGGAGGGGTTTATGGGGAGGATACAAAGTGAATAAAGTATAATTAATAAAAAAATAGAAATACTTTCCACACACAGTTAAAAGTCTGAATGTACAGGAGAGTTAGAGGCTTCAGAATCTTGATGCTTGTTGATGGTAATCTGTGTCTTCTCCTTTCCTCTCCCTCCATTCCTGGTCCTGACTTTAGAAAACATTGCTGATATTTCTTGCTTGATCATTTCTGAAACTGTTAATCCTAAATATAAAAAAATTAAATGAACCAAATCTTATTAAAAAACATATAGGAGAGATAAGTATGCCTATAGCAATAAAAAATTCTCTAAACAAGTTTCAGGGAGAAACCAGTAACTAATGGTAAGATTTTTAAATTTTCTTTCATGAACAAGAATCCACAACTTATCATTCTTTCACAACACCTGATTTGATTATCTCTCCACTCAGTATCATCAGCTTTTTCATCCCTTAGTGATAAACCACATACACAATTTAAAATTCATCTGTTGTGTATTCATTAATTCAGACTATCTTTGAAATGCAACAGTTACAGCTGATTAGAGTCCAATAGGCACTTTCTTCTGTAATTGGAACCATTCTTACACTGAGAGTAAAGTTGAGATTTAGGACACTTGAACAGCTTCAGACAAACAGAATTTTCTCCTGTCAGCCCTCAATTTCTCATTCTTAGGGTCTTTGTGACATGCAACAGGAAACTGATTGAAGAGCCCCTTTTCTATTCTTTCAAAGTGTTGTGCTTGTAACACCATGCTGCAAATATTATATGAAAACTTCAGAGAATCTGTCATTTATTGGAAAGCAAAGACACACAAAAGGCTGAAAATAACAGGGGAATCTGCAGAAAAGGACCAGACCAGTAGGTACTTGGGGAAGACAAATGACAGATAGAGGAGATAAAAGAGGATGGTAATTGCAAGCAGAAAAAGTTAAAGTGCTCCTTGCTGGTGAAATCAGTGTTCATTTGCATGCAAATCCTAATTTTCAGAGTGAATGAAGGCAGAATGTAGCTGTTATTACCAAAGACACCTGGTATGGAGTATGAGTCAGAAACTAATGACTAAATAATTTCAAATGGATTTTTAAATGAACAGCTTTTATTCTCTTAGCTAAAGTACACTATGTTCACTGACAGACACATTTTCAGGATGAAAAAATCTCTTAGCATGGGGAAAATTGCCAAGAGGCGTTGACAGCTTCATACACACACTACTGAATTAATGTCGACATGCATTCATTACTCTTATTGTTGAAGCTTTCTGTTAAGTATGCAGTCCTGTGTATTTCATGATTATTGGGAAAGAAGTCTATGCCAAACAAGCAGCATTCCCTAAAACAAATTAATAGAAGGAATTGCCCATGTGAGAAAGCAGTGGTATGATGCACAATGAGTGCACACCACTAACTGCAAAAACTGTGAGAGAAATTAAGAAGTCTCCTTGGCTTAGCTGAGAATAAAGTGATTAATGAACTTATCTCTTATATATTTTAAGAATATTGGTGATGATTAATTACGAAAGAAAAGGCACTTTCTTCTTATTTGGACCTCTTAGAAAATTATTATACAGTTGTATCTTATCTAAACTTTCATTCTGTTTGGCCTCTGTTCCTAGAACAAAGACATCATACTGAAGCTTTTGAATCCAAGGCAACTCAGATAGAAACAAAAGCATGTTTTCTTTCACATTCAGAATTTAGATGTAACACACACATGTATATAGACCATGAAAGTAAAAAGATAGTATGAGAGGAGAGAAGAAGTCTAAATGGGGTAATGAAATATATATGTGTATATGTATACATGTGTATATACATATATATGTATATATATGTATACATACTATATGACAGTGAAACTTACTTTGTTGAAGGCTGAAAAAACTTAAGGAACGTAAAGAATGGTATTATAATATTAAATTATACAACATTCTCTTTAAAAGTAAGCACATCTTACAAAACAGGTGCCGTTTATTATTTTACTGTTGAGACAAGGTTTCTCTGTGTAGCCTTGACTGTCCTGCACTTCCTTTGTAGACCAGACTGGCTTCAAACTCACAGAGATCCTCCTGCCTCTGCCTCCCTGAATGCTGGGATTATAGGCATGCACCACTATGCCTGGCTGTGTCATTCTTTTTTTAAAATTATTCTTATTATTAGTTACATTTTATTAACTTTGTATCCCAGCTATATCCCGCTCCCTCACTCCCTCCCAATCCCACCCTTCCTCCCTCATCTCCTTCCTGTCCCTATCCAAGTCCACTGATAGGGAGGACCTCCTCCCCTTTCATCTGACCTTGTTTTATCAGGTATCTTCAGGACTGGCTGCAAAATCCTTTTCTGTGGCCTAGCAGGGCTTCTCCTCCCTTGGAGGATAGGGAGGACAAAGATCCCGCCATTGAGTTCATGCCAGAAATAGTCCCTGTTTACCTTACTAGGGTAACCACTGGATACTGAGCTATCATGTACATCAGAGCAGAGGTTCTAGGTTAGATCCATACCTGGACCTTGGTTGGAGGAACAGTCTCATATTAGACCCCTGTGCCCAGATATATTTGGTCCTTGTGGAGATCCTATCCTCTCCAGAACATATTAACGCCCCCTTCTGCACTCTGCCCAATGTTTGATTATGAGTCTCAGTTTCTGCTTTGGTACACTGCTAGGTAGAGTCTTTCAGAGGCCCTCTGTGGTAGGACCCTGCCCCGTTACTTCTTTTCTCCTACATCCAATGACCATCTAAGACAATTAGGAATAGCGCTTCCTCAAAACCCAGCTATACCACTCCTAGGCATATATCCAAAATTTGCTCAAGTACACAACAAGGACATTTGCTCAACCATGTTTGTAGCAGCTTTATTTGTAATAGCCAGAAGCTGGAAACAACCCAGATGCCCCTCAACTAAGGAATGGATACAGAAATTGTGGTACATCTACACAATGGAATATTACTCAGCAATAAAAAAAAATACAAGGATATCATGAAATTTTAGGTAAATGGTGGGAACTGGAAAGGATCATCCTGAGTGAGCTATCCCAGAAGCAGAAAGACACACATGGTATATATTCACTCATATAGACATATAACATAGGATGAACCTACTAAAATCTGTACACCTAAGAAACTAATCAAGAGGGAGGACTCTGGCTAAAATGCTCAGTCTCCAACCAGAAAGGCAAAGCATATGGACATCAGAAGAAGAAAACAGGAAAAAAGTTAGGAGCCTGTCACAGAGGGCCTCTGAAAGGCTCTGCCCTGCAGAATTTCAAAGCAGATGCTGAGACTTATGGCCAACTGTTGGGCAGAGTGCATGAATCTCACGAAACACGTGGGAAATAGATAGGGAGAGGCCAGGAGCTCCACAAGGAGAGCAACAGAACCAAAATATTTCTATTTTTAATGATCATACTATTCTTAAAGTTGGATGAAGATTAGACAGCAGTCTTTTGAATTAGAATCATGCTTTCCAAAATAAATTTAAACCTAGAACTGTTATACAGAAAGCACCTATCATCTATTCACAGATAGATGAATACCACATTTGCTACAGATAATCATGTTCAGCTTCATTTTCCAGTATTGTCAAAACCTAAAAAGAATTAGAAGTAAATTGAAACTTATCTTTGACCATTAGCCAAATATGCCTAGGTGGAGAGAATGTCAGGTTACATGAAGGGCTGTGGTGGCCTGGAGATATATCTCAGTGGTTAAGAGCACTGATTGTTCTTCTACAGGTCCTGAGTTCAATTCCCAGCAACCACATGGTGGTTCACAATCATCAGTAATGGGATGTAATGCACTCTTCTGTATGATGCTCTCTTCTGGCATCCAGACTTATATGCAAATAGAGTGCTCATGTATGTAAATAAATCTTTTTATAAAAAAGAAGGCTTGTAAAATGCAATCTTCCAAGTAAGACATACCACTATAATCATGAACTTGCAATAGCTGAGAATAGCTTCAGTAGATCTTCAGAAGATTGCACCTATCTGCAGTCATAAATGCATGGAGGAGGATCTTACAGGATTTTCTGCCTCACTGCAGAAATATTTGCTACTGATATATTTGGAAATGGACAGATAGAAATGAGGTAGACTGATAGGAATGAGAGGGCAATAAGGAGGGTAGATGGGCACAACGTTATCAGAATACATTATATGCATGTATGAAATTGTCAGGTAACAAAATGAATCAATACAAATTCAAATTAACTGGAACCTATAGCTATAGTTTATCTCTGTAAATACTGTTTTTGAATTATGGTAGCGTATTTTGATTTAGTGTGTGATCTTGAAATCTGTTTTGTTTTTTGTGACTGGTTTGGAGGATGATCTTGAACTCTTCATCGTCTTGCCTCCACCTTCCAAATATTGAGATCATAGGTCTGCACCACCAAACCTGCCTTTTTACTACTCATAGCTAGTTGATTTTTTTTCCTGGATAGTTATTTCAAATTGTGCCATTACTAAATCAAATCTTATCTTCTTGTTGGAGCAAAATAGGGTCATCTCTTATAAATCTGTCTCATTTCATAAAAGTACCTGGGTTAATCTTATAAATTATAACACAAAAGATACAGTCTAATGTATATGTGTGAGAGAGGTGGACTGAAGAAGCATCTTGAAATACAAATATAAAGACACTTAAAGTGGAATCATTTTCTTTTCTCAGTAAATTACCAACATAGTAGCAGACAGAGGCATTGCTTCAAGAACATTCCAGCTTAAAAAAATAGTATTCCAGCTGAGTTCAGAGCTAGGGCCATCCTTTTCAACAAAAAAATTGCCTATTTGGTATGCATGAATGCCTTTGAAAGTTTCTAATAGCAAATGCAAGGGTTGTTGCCATGGTGAATTTTTAATAATCTCTTGCTCATTCATCCTTTTTTGTTGTTGTTGTTTTGTTTTTGTTTTTTTGGGTTTTTTTGGACAGGGATATTTCTTACTTAGTACTGTCAACTGACTGGAAAACTTAACAAAGTACTGATTTTGGTCTGTAGACAACTATAAATATGAGGTATAGGCATCAATAAAGAAATCATACTAAAATATTTAAATATCTTTAAAATGCTGATCTGCCACATGGAACAGAAATGTAAAGAGAAATAAACAAATGTAGTGTGGGGTCCTGGAATAGACAAATGTCAAGAGACAAATGACAAAACTAAAAAAAAAAAATGATGCCCCACTTTGTAATAGACCCTAACTGCTTTCTGTGGTTCTCAGTCTTCCTAATGCTGTGATCCATTAAGGCTCTTCCACAAAATTATTTTTCTTGTTCCTTGAAAACTGTAATATTCTTACTTTTATAAGTCATAATGTAAGTATCTGATATTTAGGATATCTGATATGCAACCCTCAAATAGGTCATGACCCACAGGTTGAGAACCACTAGTATAACCTAACACACTTACGGTGTGTTATGACTTATGACTTATGGTGACTTCTACAATGATTAATGGTTCCCTCTACAAAAAAAATGGAGCTTAATTCTTAAATATCCTTGCTACTTTACTCAAATTGTACTCTCAGGAAGTACAAATGGTGCTATCAAATGTTCTGATCAATGAGATAGTGTGCTGCCTTCCTCTTAGCTATTAAAACATAATTTTCAACAGATGCTCTGTGAGGCAAGGCTAGGTAACTTATTTTAACTCCATTTCCTCTCAAGTGCTCTTGCACACTTGCTAGCTCACTCCCTCTTGCTCTCACTGTCTTGCTCTCTTGTTTTCTCCCCCTCAAAAATTTCCCACACCATTTCCGACCACAGTATATATTCTTCATTAAAATGTTTGTATCATGAGCAGGGAAGATATGCACCTACCACTCACATGCAATGGTGTGGGCAACAGAGATATACTCTCCTGCTCCCTTAACCCTCACCACCTGTGGCAGGCAGAAGACATGCCCGTGGGGTCATGAGAGAAGGAGAGCTGCCCCTCTGCCCCTCATCAGCTGTAGCACTCAGCAGAGCAGGCCTTGTTGCTCATCTGGGCAGCATAGTAAAGCTGACCCTGGGGGAAAGGAGCACACGCTAGAGAGTCCTGAGGACATGAGCATGAGAGAGCTGGCCCTGCCTTTTGTTGACTGTGCAGTGACATGGGCGAGAGAGATGTCCCCTTCCACTCACCCCTTGCTACCTGACCCTGAGGTAATCGGAGTGCAAGAGTTGGTTCTGCCCTTTACCTTCTGCATTACTCCAGAAAACAGGCCATGCACCTTGCCTGGGCAGCACAGTATAGCTAGCTTTGGATGTGGGGATTGTGAATGAGCTGGCTGGAGAGGGAGTGAGCATGGAAGAGCTAGCCCTCTGAGGTGGCATTGATAAGGGAGTAATCCCCTCTCCTCCTTTTTGCCCTCAACACCAGCATCAGGCAGGAAAGTTGAACCCAACAGGGTCATGAAAGCCAGAGAGCTGTCCCTTCCCCTCACCTGCTGCAGTACTTGGGTCAGTGGGCCCTGTACCTCACCTGTGTAGCACAATAGAACTGACCATGATGGTGGGGGTGTGAGTGAGCTGGTCCCAAGGGTGTGAACATTAGTGAGCTGGTCTCCCAACTTGTCTGCCATGTGGCAGCATTGTCAAGGGAAAGATGCACTCCTCCCCAACCATCATCCTTTTCTACCTATGGAAGGCAGGAGAGATGGCCTTTGGGCCATGAGAGTGGGATAACTGGCTATGTCTTTCACTAGTGGCAACACTCTGGAGAGTGGGCCTTGAACCTTGCCTGGGCAGCAGTACAGAGTTAGCTCTAGATATGCGGGGTTGCTGGTGAGCCAGTCCTGAGGGCATCTTATGAAAGAAGGGCGAGATGAAACACCTAGAAGGGACAGGAGCTCCACAAGGAGAGCAACAGAACGAAAAAAATATTAGCACAGGGGTCTTTTCTGAGACTGATACTCCAAAGAAGGACCATGCATGGATCAGCTCAGATACCTCTCAGACCCAAATTCCAGGACTTTGGATTGGCTCACTCCAACATCTAGTCTATTGAGGAATTGCTGGAGTTCATAAAAAGGGCTTGCCATACAAAATAAAAACTACAGCATCTCCATGACATAGGGCAACAACAGAGCCCAGTGAGGTTTCCAGTATTGCTAGAGTAGCAGAAGCCAGAGGCTTCACACTAGACCAATGAGTCATTGCAATAAACATTTTGAAACAGAGAAGGATGGACAAAAGATTGTACTGTGGGATAAACTGTGACACATTACAGCTGCCACAGTGAGGTTTTTTTTTTCTCTGTTGGAGGCCAGTGGGGGTTGCAAAGGTGGAAGGTGAGTATGAGGGGAAGGGGAAGGAAATGGGATTGGGAGCATGATGTGAAATTCACAAAGAACACATAAAAAGTCTTAAAAAGTTAAATAAAAAAGTTCACATCAATTCTAGTGTGGAAAATATTTTTATTCTTACACCTCGGGCTCATTGTTTCCAATAACCCTCAAAAAGACATTATATAAAAACAAAGAAATCTAGATAAAAATTATGGAGAAGGGAAAAGTATTCTATGCTGCTGATGCAGCCATCTTCCATACTCCATGTGTATTTACTACTTTCAAGGACTCTGATGAAATTTTAAGAGTCTTACACCCATTTTCAGGGCATCTCCATACACACATGTCAAGCCTCAGCCACCAAGGCACTCCACACCACATAGAATACAGCTATCATGGGAATATATCCCATAGATGCTTCATTTTCAAGTAGCTAAGCACTTGGCTCATATCCTACCTACAATTACAATTTTCATCAAGATTCTAATAATATTCTTCACAGGACAAGAAAAATACTTTCCAGAAATTCATATGGAAATGCAGAAGATATTAATAGCCAAAATATCTTAACCAGAGTGAATAAAGGTGAGAAAGTATTATACTATCTATCTAATTTCAAAGTATGGCACATATCTATAGTGATGACGACAGCATAGTACTGTCTTAGCAGACATGTCGACTGAATATGAACTGAATATGAATAGAACTGAATATGTGGTCAAGAAATAAATATACGCAGCTGTAGCAACCTAATTTTTGACAAAGGCATACATTGAAAAAAGATAACCTCTTCTCCAAATGACACTCAAAAAACTGAACATTTACCTACAGAATACTTAAATTATATTTATAACTCTTAATATTCATAAACATCAATTCAAAGAGAAAAGTTTTTAATATAAGACCTGAAATTCTAAAAATATTGGAAGAAAACATAGGTAAACTCCTTCAAGATATAAGCATATTCAAGAACTTTCCAAAAAGAAATGTAATAGCATAAGAAATATTAAATGATATTACATAGAGTTTGAAAGCTTCTACATAGCAAAGGAAACTCATCAGAATAAAAAGACAATATATAGAACAGGAGAACATCTTTGATAGCTACACCTCTGGGAAAAGACTAGTATCCATTTTAAAAACACATTTTAAGAACACATTTTAAAAACCTCTAAAATAACACCACTCTAAAACCTGCTATTGATAAATGTACTAATGAACTGAATACACTCTTCTATAAAAGGAGAAAAGTAAAAGAAAGAAGAAACACAGATGGCCAATCAACATTTTATAAAAGCATTCAACATCTTTAGCCCCCAGGAAAATACAAATCAAAACTATTTTGAGATTCTGTTTTACTTGAGTGGCTAACGTCACAAAAACAACAACCCATGTTAGCAATGATGTGAGGAAATAGGAGACTTCAATCATCTCTTGTGGTGATGTACATTAGTTTTCTCACCAAGAAAATCAGTATGGAGTTTTCTCAAAAATCTAAAAAATCTAAAAAGTCAACTATGATGTAACTAAGCTATATCACTCTTAGATTTCTACCCTAGAGAAATTGCACATTTATGTCTATTGCTGAACTAGTCATAATGACTAGCTAATGTAAGAAGGTCAGGGATTCTGTGGGTGATACTAACCCTAGAAAGGTGGGCATGGGCTTTGTAAGACAAATAGCTGGACATGCTAGGTGGAACAGGTCAGTAAACAGGATTTTTTTTTCATAAATTTTGCTTTAGTCCCTGCCTACCGGTTCCTCCCTAAATTCCTGCTTTGGTGTTCCTCAGTGATGGACTACAATCTGTACGTTAAAAAAATAGCCTTTTCCTTCTGCTAGCTTCATTAGCTTTTAGTCAGTGTTTTATGACAACAGAAAAAAGGTTGAACAAGTAGCAACTAGTGACAGACTTCTCATGTTATTTTCATAATAGCCCTGTGAAGTAGGATTCATATCTTTATTTTGTACATGAGGAAAAAATACCATAAATGGCTTACAAAGGTTACACAGCTAGTATAGGGCAGAACTAGCATTAAAACTCTTCTTGTCTGCTTGAATTGTATCAAAATTCTTTGTACGATCAACCTTAGTGAAGATACTAAAACTTTTTGTATGCTTAACTGTATAATTCCTAGTAAAATTGAGTTTAAGCAAGAATCCTCCACTAAACACAAGACACTAAATATGAAACTTTGAGTCACCCATCTTTACTTCTGGATGAATCCACTACTGAGTCATTACTCCAGAAGACAGTGCATTAAGGCTTATAAGGATCAATTTGCTCCTTAAGATTGTGATAATGAATAGAGCCCACGCTTCTTTCTAAAGTTGCTTCCTGGAATGGAAGTTCTTCCTGGCTCCTTTTTCTGACTACAGATTATTCTCTAAGTTCCATGACTTGATTTTCTTTTCTTGCTGGCTGTAATATCTCTCTTCTCTATTGCATCCTATCTTTCTTTATAAAAACATTATCTTTTAAACTTGTGGTGACTATACATTTTATCTGTTCTGTCAGCCTATTGGAATTTAATGCACAGCTCATAATTGCTTCGGTATAAACTAAAGTTATATCTTAAAAATTGTAATGAGGATAAAAATTGTTAGAAATTATCAAGCAAAACGACCCTATATGCAAAGTATATAGAGAACGATAAGATGTACATTTGAGGGGCCACCCGGGAATAAGAGAAACAACTGAGACTGTTCCCAACCTTGAACTGAGGCCAGACCATATGGTCCTCTCTGGAGGGCAGAGTGAACTTATCTTGAGAATTCAGGGCAGGGTGGACTGCTCTCAGAAAAACCATAAACTGCCAGCTTCTGAGCTGTCTTCATGCTACTTCTGCTGACCAATGAATGTAAAGGACAGCTATGGTCTGATTTATAGGTATAAAAACTATGCTGTGCATGTTCGGGATCATCTCCTGCCTTTCGAGGGGCTACCCCATCGTGATCAGAATAAAACAGCCTCTTGCTCTTTGCATCTGTGAGTTTTCCTGGGAAGGGCGCTGTCCGGAGTTCCTGAACTGCGAGATTTTAGGTCTTACACATTAACAAAGTAAATTTCCAGTTTATGTTTTGTTCAAGAAAAATGTAAGTAGTTTTTTAAAAGAGAATTATTGACTAATTGGTGATAAAATACAGGGTAAGAATAAAATGAAAAGAAAGTAAAATAAATGCTCTAACTGTGGAAAAATAAAAACCAAGGTAGTACAAAAATTTTCAAGAGAAAAAAGTTTTCTTTTATGTTTAATGTCAGTGAAGAGCAAGTGAGTTCATTAATAAGATTTTTGTAAAATTAACCTTCGTTGCAAGATTGCACAGGCATGTAATCTTAACCCTTTAGAGGCTGTAGTATAGGAGGATTATAATTTCACAGTCACCCTAGTCTGAACACTAAGACTTTATATAAAAACAAACAAACAAACAAATAAAAAGTCTTAGTATCAATGATACACATACTGATCTAGAATTTGATCTTTTCTTAACATTTAAATTTATATATATATATATATATATATATATAAGTTACAATTTATTCACTTTGTATCCCAGCTGCAGCCCTCTCCCTCATTCCCTCCCAATCCCACCCTCCATCCCTAATCCCCTCCTTGCCCCTTTACAAGTTTGCTGATAGGGGAGGTCCTCTTCCCCTTCCATCTGACCCTAGTTTATCAGGTCTCAAAAGAACCGGCTGCATTGTCCTCCTCTGTGGCCTGGCAAGGCTGTTCCCCACTCAGGAGGATGTAGTCAAAGAGCAAGCTACTGATTTCATGTCAAAGACATGTTACCTTTACTAGGGAAAGACTTGTTACCTTTACTAGGGAAAACACATGGAGACTTGAGCTGCCATAGGCTACATCTGTACAGGGGTTCTAGGTTATCTCCATGAATGGTCCTTGATTGGAGTAACAGTCTCAGGAAAGACCCCTGTGCCCAGATATTTTGGTTTTGTTGCTCTCTTTGTGAAGCTCCTGTCCTGTTCAGATCTTATTATCTCCTCTTTCTTTCATAAGATTCCCTGCACTCTGCCCAAAGTTTTGCTTTAAATCTCAGCATCTGCTTTGATACACTGCTGGGTAGAGCCATTCAGAGGCCCTCTGTGGTAGGCTCCTGTCCTGTATCCTGTTTTCTCCTTCTTCCAATGTCCATCCAGTTTGTCTTTCTGAATGAGGATTGATCATCTTACACAGGGTCCTCCTTCTTGCTTAGCTTCTTCAGGTGTACATATTTTAGTAGGTTTATCCTATATTATAGGTCAGGTATGCACTTAAAAGTGAGTATATGCCATGTGTGTCTTTCTGCTTCTGGGATACCTCACTCAGGATGATCTTTTCTAGATCCCACCATTTGCCTGCAAATTTCATAATTTCCTTGTTTTTAATTGCTGAATAGTATTCCAATGTGTAAACGCACCACAATTTCTGAATCCTTTGAGGAATATCTGGGTTATTTCCAGATGCTGGCTATTATAAATAAAGCTGCCACAAACATGGTTGAGCAGATGTCATTGTTGTATACTTGAGAATATTTTCGATATATAACTAGGAGTGGTATAGCGAGATCTTGAGAAAGCACTATTTGTAATTGTCTGAGAAAACACCAGAGTGTTTTCCAGCATGGTTGTACAAGTTTACATTCCCACCAGCAATGGAGGAGGGTTCCCCTTTCTCCACATCCTCTCCAGCATGTGCTGTCACTTCAGTTTTTTATCTTAGCCATTCTGAGCCAATAGAGTCAAGATCAGATTATCAACACCTAGAATTACAACCTTCAGAAACCCAGATGCCAAGACACCAGTATAAAAACGCAATAACAGCTATGGCAATATGTCTCCACTACAAACTAGCAACCTTACCACAGCAGGTCTTGAGTAGTCCATATAGCTGGAGCACAAGTAAAAGGCCTTATAACAGCTTTTATAAACATGAGAAAGGTTTTTAAAGAGGAAACAGGTAAATCTTTTAAAGAAATATACGAAAATACAAACAGTGGAAAGAAATGAAAAAAATAACTAAGACATGAAAGGAGAAATAGAATCAAGACATGAAAGTAGAAATAGAATCAATAAAGAAAACCCAAACTGAGAAGAATATGAAAATACAAAATTTAGGAATTTGAACAGTAACCTTAGAGGCAAGCTTCACCAACAGAATCGAAAAGATGGAAGAGAGAATCTTAGGCACTGAAGAAACAATAGAAGAAATGGATAATTCAGCCAAATAAAATATTAAATCTAAAAAACAAAACAAAAAATGACTTCTGGCACAAAACATCCAGGAAATCTGAACAATTACGAGAAAACAAAAATTAAAAAAAAACATAGGTAGGGAAGAAGAAAAAGAAACCTAGGTCAAAAGCTTAGAAAATATTTTCAACAAAATCATAGAGCAATTTTCCCTAAAGAAGGAGATGCCTATCAAAGTACAAGAAGTTACAGAACACCAAATAGACTGGACCAGAAAAGAAAGTCACGTTGGTACATAATAATTAAAAAATTAAATGTACAGAACAATGACAGAATATTAAAAGCTGCAAGGAAAAATGATGAAGTAACATAAAAGCAGACTTATTAGAATTACTCCTGACTTCTGAATGGAGACACCAAAAGCCAGAAGGGCCTGGAAAGATGGTTTACAGACCCTAAGAGATCACAGATTAACATATAATTATATAACAGACTATTATAACCAACCAAACTTTCAATAACCACAGATGGAGAAAATAAGGGCATTTCATGAAAAATATTAAAGAATACCTAGCTACAAATCCAGCCCTACATAACGCTATAGAATGAACACTATAACCTAAGGAAGTTAAGAACAACCAAGAAAGTACAAGAAATAAATAATCCCAGACCAGCAAATCAAGAGAGGAGAAATACACACACACACACACACACACACACACACACACACACACACACACACACTTGCATGTACGTGCACAAGTGTGCACACATATACACACAGAAAGAGAAACACAAAGGGGGATACAGGAGAGAGAGGGAAACCTACCACAACTACAAAATGACAGAAATTAACAACCATTGATAATTGATACTTCTCAATATCAATAGTCGCAATTCCCCAATAAAAAGAAACAGAGTAGCAAAATGAATGTGAAAATAGGATCCACCTTTATGGTTGCATCCTATTTTTAGCTCAGAATTTTACCAGACTTTCAAAGAAGAGGTAATACCAAAATTCCTCAATCTATTCCTTAAAATAGTAACAAAAGGAACATTGCCAAAGCCATTCCATAAGGGCACAGTTACTCTTATACCTAAACCACACAAAGACCCAACAAAGAAGGAGAATTTCAGACCAATTTCCTTTATGAGCACTGTTGCAAAATTACTCAACAAAACACTTGCAGACCAAATCTAAGAATGCATCAAAAAGATCATCCACTATGATCAAGTAAGCTTTATCCCAGAGATGCAGGGATGGTTCAACATACGAAAATCCATCACCGCAACCCACTACATAAACAAACTGAGGAAAGAAAAAAAACCTATATAATCATCTATCTCATTAGATGCTAAAAAGGCCTTTGACAAAATCCAACATGCCCTTCATGTGGAGAGATTAAAGATACAAGGCATATACTTAAACACAATAAAGGCAATATACAGCAAGCCAATAGCCAACATCAAATTAAATGGACAGAAATTTAAAGCAGTTCCATGAAAATTAGGGACAAGGCTGCCGTATCTCTTCAATATAGTTCTAGAAGTTCTAACTAGAGTAATAAGACAACTAAAGAAGATCAAGAGCATAAAAACTGGAAAGGAAGAAGTTAAAGTGTGTCTATTTGCAGATGATATGATAGTGTACATAAGCAACCATGAGAATTCTACCTACGTTAGTTCCAACTCTGCATATATTCTATGCCCTTCCCCTTATCTCTGTGAGATGAAGGGGTAAACCACAAAGTTTGGGAAAAGGAAAGATCACTTACTTCTCAAACAAACAAACAAAAAAAGAGCTGAGTAACTGTACAAAGTGCACGTGAAATGAACATTCCTCCTTTGGCAGTGCCCAAATGTCTCTGGCTTCTTGGGCTCAATCATAGTCTAAAGTTAAGAAGCAAGGGGTAGTGTGAAATCACAGGTATCATTAAACATGTAGAGGGGCTCCAGCACTTGGAAATGCTCAGGTACAGTCAGGATCCTGACTCTGTCTCCCTCTCAATAGGACTCGGGCTGCTTTGGCCTCATCTAGCTCATCAAGAAAATGCTCCTAGGCATAGAAAGTTTAACCATAAATAACTAATACCAGAGGGCCAATGCCCGGGAAGGTAACGATGTTCCAGGTCCACTGCCATAGCAGTGTTTTCTGCCACTGTAAAAGTTGCACCTCCCTCATAACCTGTATTTGAGCAGGGGTCAGTTTCTCTCATGACAGGTTGATGCCCTAAACAAACTGGGCATTTCTACTCTTAGCATTCAGAGAGTCACCAGCTCCAGTGGCCTCCATGTTGCTGCTCCTTTGTATTTTATTTTACACACACACACACACACGCACTCACATGCACAGTCATATGTGGTGTTTAAAGGGAGTGATATTGGCACAAGACAATCCAAGATCAAGTTCTCAGCAAAAAGGAGATTTATTTGCCTCAGAGGGACAGAGGGCAGGAAATAAGAGACAAATACAGGAGATAGAGGACAAAGGAGAAGAAGGAAACAAAGGGGAGGGGAGGGGAAAGGTGTATTTATCTCAGAGGGAGATAAAGGACTGCCTCTGGATAGAGGAGACAGATGTGATCAATAGGCAAATGGCAGTTTATAAAGGCACAAGAGGAAACCCTGTGTTAAGATGAGGTATTTAATTTTAATTGGGCATGTTACGTAAGTGAGCCAAAGGGGGCTTTTGATTGCTGGACTTCAATACTTTGAAAGCTGGACCTTGATAATGAGCCTCAGGAGGAATAGCCAAATAAGGAAACAGACATTGGTGGCTAGCTTTAAGAATATAATCTAACAGTTTTTAGCAAGGCAGAGAAAATGGAGGAGAAGGGCAAGGCTTGGCAGAGCTGTGTTCATCATGCTCAGCTGGCTAGAGTCACTTCAGCATTAATTTGTTTCTTTTTGCACTTTTGTTCCTTTAGAGAACCCTGACACCTTGTTTTGTACCCGAAGTACCACAAACAAAATGAAATACGTAAGTCTAATACCTTTCTATGTCTTAATAGATTTTTAAAATTCAATCAGTTGGTAATGTATGTAAAACACAATACCCGGAACATGGAACACGTCATGTGAACATTATTGTTATGTGTGAATTCCATTTTAACAGGCTTAAAATATTTTTATTGTTCTTTTCTCTGACATTAAAATTATAACACGCATAATATGACTTAAGTGAAATGCAAACGAATATAAAAGAAAGCAAAAATAATGCCTTCCCCATGATTCGTTGTTCTTACATGTAATTTTAAAGTGATTTGACAATTTTAATGGGCAGAGTGACAGAGCTTCGTCGAACAGTTCTATTTTCATCTAATTTAAGACTATCTCATCTTTGCATGCTTTTTGAATAAGGTCCAAGATATGCAGTTGTTCCAGTTGTAATTCACTCTTGTCATACTGGAGTCTTGTTGATGTAATGGCTATATAGACATATATAGGAGAGGCAGTGGGAGTGCTACTATTAGGTTTGTGGATGTAAAGCACAACTGTTACTATGAAGCAATTATGAGATAGTTTATTTGGGACCATATATATAAATGAACATGACATTGGAATATAGATTTATGCTACCCTGAAATGGCATCTTCTACTGTAGAGGTTACATGAACTTCTATAGGCACAGAACAAATTAAATTGAATGTATTTAGCAAAATGATAACATTGATTATATGGATTATAGCAGTGAAAATACCTCTTCTATGAGTTTAAGATTTTATTTTAAACCATCTTTAGCTTTAGATTTAGTAAAAGCTAGTTGTCTTCTAAACAGAACAATGTTTCCCAAAACTTTTACCTAATATATGCAGAGCTATTAGAACAAATATGGATACTGGTAGTAAAGGTTTATTAACGGTAGTAAATATATCTGGCTCTTTATCCATACCATTTCACAATCCCAAAGTTTAACTCAGTCAGTCAGTCTGCAGGATGCATAACACCCATGTGGGTTCTTCATTTCATTTCTCAATCTTTTAGTGATCTGGTAGAGGCTGTCACCTTTCCACCCCCACCCTCACCCTCACCCCCTCACACACATTGGCACGAGACAGGAAATTGTGTGTTTCTTCCTCCAGTTTGCTAGGGTTTGTGTAAGCTTTTCTTGGGGCCTTGTTCAGGTGAAAATAATACTGTTGACACTTGTCAAATCACTATTGATTTCTTCCCCTGGTAGAAATCAAATCTTGTTCTTTCCTGGAGAACCTGGTCAGACTCCTGAAGTTAAAACTGTGCATCTCATGCAAGTATAGTATTTCCTGCAGTCATTCTCAAACTGTTCACAATTCAGCATTCCCCACCCAGGTATGATTCCACACAGAGATTTTCATTATAGTAGCTGTTATTTAAATTTGCCTATTCTCCAAATCTAGGGAAAACACTGTGATCTCAATTGTCTGATGGATAGAAAAATAATTATTTTCTGTTTGATCACCTGTTAAAATATTATGAGAATGGATACCAGTTGGTGGTGGTGTGCACCTTTAATCCTAGCAATTGGAAGGCAGAGAGAGAGAGAGAGAGAGAGAGAGAGAGAGAGAGAGAGAGAGAGAGAGAGAGAGAGAACTGAAATGACACTCAGAAACTACTTGCAGGACAAGTTGGAAACCACAGTTCCAAAAGTGACTGTGAAATCGTGGTATTTAATTTGGCCAGGAATACTTAGAAACGAAGAAACAAATGGCAGCAAATAAAGTAGAGAGGTTATTAAGCACCGGTTTAGGTAAATTCAGGCTTAAAACATATAGCCTTTGTTTGTCATTTCGTGACTTTGATCATAACACTTTTTTATCTTGAAATACTAATATCCATCAACCGTTCATGAATTTTTCAGCATTAAATATATTATATTTTAAAAAACTAATGTGTAACAGGCACATGCGCAATCAATGATAATTATAAAAACTGAACGCAGAAGTACTTGTTGATGAAATGAAAGTGTTGGATCAGATTGTATGAAGAAACAATTGAAATATGATTTTGTCCATTCAATGTAAAAAAGCATCTTCAACAAATGGTGCTGGTCCAACTGGATACCTGTATGCAGAAAAATGAAAATAGATCCATATTTATCACCTTGCACAAAGCTAAAGTCCAAGTGGATCAAAGACCTCAACATAAAACCAGACACACTAAACCATTTA
>CM053742.1:111741030-111815632 GCA_028658305.1 Pachyuromys duprasi | reverse complement strand
TGTTCATTTCCTCTTTTTGTGCCTCCTTTTGTTCCTCTAATATCTGCATAATTATAGCTTTAATATAATTTTCCTGTGTCTCCGCTGCATTAAAATCTCTATTGCTTTTGGGTGTTTCTGGTGGGGCCATGGTGTCCTGATTTTTGTTGGGTGAGTTCTTACGCCGATTTCTGGGCATTTGTTTATATATAATCAAGGAACTGTTTGTGCTTCAAGGCTGAACTTCAGACTGGAACTGTCAATCTCTTGTGTCATGAGTATTCTTCAAGAAGATCAGGGAGTTCTAGTGGTTTGATAGTGTGTGTTGTTGCCTCAGTTGAACTCTGTTGTGGGATCTGCATGCCTGGCTTCATGCTCTGTGCTAGAGGCTGTGAGCACCACAGGCTGGTCTCCCCTCTGGTCTGGAGGTTTGGCTCTTTGCTCTGTGCCAGAGGCTGAGTGTCCCCCTTTGATATGACCCCTGGGGGCGCTGCTCTGGTCAGGAGGCTCCGAGCTCTGCCTTGAGCTTGCTGCTAAAGGCTCTCTTCTGGACTGGAGCCTTGTCGCCTCCTTCTGGGTCAGGGGCTGTGCACCATGGTCTGAGATGGTATTTAGGGCACCTCGGTTTGGACCTGATACTATGAGTCCCAATCCGGGGTGGTGGCTGGGTGTGCCTAGGGTTGTGGGTCTGACTGGTGTAGCCTGCAGTATCTGGGTGAAACTCAGACCGTCCGGGGTACCGTGTGCCCCAGCCCAAATTGGCGGCCGCTGGCACAGAGGGTTATGTGCCCGTGCAGTGCAGCCCGCGATATCTGGGTGAAACTCAGTCCGTCCGGGGTACCGTGTGCCCCAGCCCAAATTGGGGGCCACTGGCACAGAGGGTTGTGCACCCGCGCAGTGCAGCCCTCGGTATCTGGGTGAAACTCAGTTCGTCCGGGGTGCCGTGTGCTGGCACAGTGGATTGTGGGCCTGCGCAGTGCAGCCCTCGGTATCTGGGTGAAACTCAGTTCGTCTGGGGTACTGTGTGCCCCAGCCCAAAGTGGCGGTGCTGGCACAGAGGATTGTGGGCCCACGCACTGCAGACCTCGGTATCTGGGTGAAACTCAGTTCATCCGGGGTACCGTGTGCCCCAGCCCAAGATGGTGGCTTAGGCGCCCAGCCTGGCTGTGCACAGCCTGTCTCCCTCCGGAGTTTTTCCTGGGAATAGCTGGGTGTCCCTTGGACTTTTCCACTTGGTTTCCCCACCGTAGGAATTCCGCTCACCTGGCAGTCACAAACGCTGGTGTTTTAGGTCCGAGATCTCAGTCTCCAGGTTGCTGTGCCTACACTACTGTCCTGCTCCTCAGACACAGTGTCCTTCTGGGGCAGCCATCTTGGATCCCTTACAATCTTTTCAAGCCTTCTACCTAAATGTTACCAAGGCCTTAGGTGTGGTAGTGGTTTGAAGATATATCTATTAAAATTTGGCACCAAAACTCTGGATTTTGATTGTCGTGGGTTTTTGTAATGCTCTCTTTCTGTTACATAAAAAAGTTTTCTAGGTAAGGGGTGAAGTCTTCAATTATCTGTAGGTACAAGGACAAATGTTTATGGGTTGTGGTTGTTAGGGGTTATACTGGTTTAATAATGTGGTTATAGATTCTCTTCCAATAACCATGACTTCACTAGCACTGAGTATTTATCTAGATTTCTAGTACTAGGCAAGTTTTCCCTCTGTTGACCAGGTCTTATGGTTAGAGACTATGTATACTATTACTGCACTTTTAGCGTTATCATGCTTTGTTGATCATTGATGTAGTTCATAGGTGTCATTGCTGAGTAAAACTATTGGGAAGTTTGAATGGCCCCTTCTAGTTTCATGAAAGCTAGTCCTCTTGAAGGGAGAATTCCAGTCATTTTCAGGCCAAGGGTTCATTGGCTCTATTTCTAAAGTTCATGGTTTCTTTAGCAATAGAGACTTACCTTCTACCTCTGGGGACAACCAAGGTAAACAGAAATAGGCTGTGTGATTTGAAAGTCTTTTGGATAACCCTGACCAACAAACTCAAAATAGAGCTTGTCGTGTGCAGTATTGGGAATTTTGTTTGGCTCTTTGAGGGACCACCATCAGCCCAGATGAAAAAGTTCATTAATGGTGGTACTGGGAGGATACTTTCTGACCAGCCGCACAGCAGGATCTGCACAGTGACCAGCAGACAGAAACTCTGGGCCCTAAACACCAGCGATTGTGTTTCCCAGGGGAGAGAAAACTCCATAGTGTGGGTTTCAATCGACTTCAGGTCACTCAGATAAACCACAGAGGAGTTCCTGGGTCGGGCCAAGTGCTCTCTTACTAGCCTAGAGCCACATGTAGGCATGCTCTGACCACCGTCCCAGAAGGAACTGTGGGCTCACAACACCAGAGACTGGGATTTCCAGTCAAGAGAAAACCCGCAGTTCAGGAAGCGAACGAACTGACCTCAGGTCTCCTAGACCATCCCTAGAAAATGACCCAGGGTCCAGCAGACTCTCAGCTGCCACCCCAGAGTGGGGTACTAAGCTGCCAGTGGAGAAAGACAGACTCACCATCCAATACAGAACTGAGGGCCTCAGGGCACCAGAGACTGAGTTTCTGTATCAGGTGGAAACCCCAGCGTGTGGGGAACAGGAGGTCTGACCTCAGAGCATTCAGCCGACACCCTCACCCCCGCCCCAGCAAAAGATCTCTGGAAAAGTTCCCAGATTCCTGCAGGCACCCAGGCGCCCAGTTGCCAAAAAGGCAGAGTCATGAGCCTGCATGTTCTACTAACCATCCCAGATGGAACTACGAACGCCAAAACACCACAGACTTGGTGTCCCTGTCTGGAGGAAACCCCACAGTGGGGAAAACCTCAGAACACCCAGCTCCAGAAAAGTCTCTGGGTGCAAGGAGGCTCTAGGCTCTGGACTCCTACTGCATGCATGAGTGCTGTACTCACCTGCCATTGATTACTGCTAAGGTACCGGGACACACAGCTCCAAACTCAGACCTAAAGAAACCTGAGAGCCACTGGAGCAGCCCCCAGATACTGCTCCAAGGTGCAACCAGTTATCCCCAGCTAAACTTATTCTACCGCAGAGCCCTGGTTCTTAAAAAGGGCTGAGCCCAGCAAACACAGGATAAAAACAGTAGCAGCAGCTCACTAAATACAGAGCAGGAAACCCAGCAGCAGGGAAGCCATCTCCAGGACTTCTCTAGATAAGAGGAGAGCCTTCCTGAACACCACAATTAACACAGTTCCATACACCTGAAGTGAACTGTGACAATTCCTGAGAAGCAATGCCATTCAGTTGACCATACCCAAAAAGCTGAGGAGGCCTCCTTCAGAACCCTTCCAAGGGGATTCTCCCCACCCCAGGATTCCAGCAGGCACCAGAAATTAACAGCCAACACCTGAGAAAGCCAGATGTGCATAGGCCAGCATAAAAGCACAACCAAAGGGGAAGAGGGAGGTACAGGAGGGATACAACGTGAATAAACTATAATTAATGAAAATAAAAAAAAATACAGCAAAAAAAAGCACAACTAACAAAAGGAAAGGAAATATGGCATCTCCAGAACCCAGTTATCCAGGCACAAGTAGCCCTGGACACCATAACATAAGTGAAATTAAAGAAGATGACCTTATATCTATGCTTAAGAATAGTGGAGGAAACAAATAAAATGCATAAAGAACTAGAGGAAGATAAAGTCAAACAGATTATGGCCATCCTTAAAAAAATACAGGAAGATGCAACCAAACAGTTTGTGGCCTTCAGAGAGGAAATAATTAAGTCACTGAAAGAAATAAAAGAAACAGAGAAATGTTCAAACAAACAGCTGAAGGAATTGAAGGAAAATACAGTCAAACAGATGAAGGAAATCAATAAAGAAGCTCAAGGTCAAAAGAAAAAATTGGTAAAATTAAAGAAAACACAAATTGAGAAAATCATGGATAGAAAGAATTTAGGAAAGCAAGCAGGAACTACAGAGGTAAGCATAACCAACAGACTACAAGAGATGAAGAAAGAATCTCAGGTGTGGAGGATACAATGAATGGAATTGATGTAGCCATCAAAGAAAATAATATATCTAAAAAATTCCTGACACAAACCAACAAAAAAATCCAAGACAACATGAAAAGACAAAAACTAAGAATCATAAGAATAGAGGAAAAAGAAGATTCCCATTTCAAAGGCAAAGAAAATATTTTCAACAAAATCATAGAAGAAAATTTCCCCAATTTAAAGGAGAGGCCTATAAGCATACAAGAGGCCTACAGAACACCTAATAAATAAGACCAGAAAAGAAAATCCTCCCACCACATAATAATCAAAACAGTAACTATGCAGAACAAAGAAAAAATATTAAAAGCTACAAAGGAAAAAGGCCAAGTAACATATAATGGCAAACCCATCAGAATCACACCTGACTTCTCAACAAAGACTATGAAAGCCAGAAGGACCTGGACAGATATCATGCAGACCCTAAGGGAACACAGATGTCAGCCCAGGCTACTACACCTAGCAAAACTATCGCCATTATAGATGGAGAAAAGAAGATATTCAATGACATAAACAAATTCCAAAAATACCTATATATAAATCCAGCATTTCAGAAGACACTAGAAGGAAAAATACTATCCAAGAAAACTAACTTCTCTCAGGAAAACACAGGAAATAACTAACCTCACTACAGCAAAACTAAAAGTAACGGAAGCACATAAACACGCTACCACAGCCAAGATCAATATGAAAGGATCTAACAGCCACTGGTCATTAATCTCTCTCAACATCAACGGACTCAATTCTCCAATAAAAAGACACAGATTAACAGAATGGATTCGTAAACAAGACCCAAAATTCTGTTATGTACAAGAAACACACATAAGTCACAAAGATAGATATAACCTGAGAGTAAAGGTCTGGAAGACAGTTTTCCATGAAAATGGACCCAAGAAGCAAGCAGGAGTAGCTATTCTAATATCTAATAAAATAGACTTTCAACCAAAATTAATCAAAAGAGATAGGGAAATGCACTTCTTACTCATTAAAGGAAAATTCCACCAGGAAGACATCACAATCCTGAACATCTATGCCCCAAATAAAAGAGCACTCACATTTGTAAAAGAATCATTAATAGTAATTAAAACACACATAGATCCCCACGTATTAATAGTGGGAGACTTCAACACCCCACTCTCAACAAAGGACAGGTCAACAAAACAGAAATTAAGCAAAGAAACAATGCCTCTTATAGAGGTCATGAATCAAATGGACTTAACTACAGAACCTTTCACCAAAACACAAAAGAATTTTACTTCAGCTCAGCACCTCATGGAATCTTCTCCAAAATAGACCATATCGTTGATCACAAAGCAAGCCTCAACAGATACAAGAAGATTTAAATAATCCCATGTATCCTATCTGACCACCATGGGCTAAAGCTGGATTTCAACAACAGAAATAGCAAAAAACCTACACACACATGGAAACTGAACATCTCACTACTCAATGACAGCTGTGTCAGAGAAGAAACAAAGAAAGAAATTAAAGTCTTCCTAGAATTCAAGGAAAATGAAGGCACAACATACACAAACTTATGGGACATAATGAAAGCAGAGCTAAGAGGAAAGTTCATAGCACTAAGTGCCTTCAAGAAGAAATTTGAAACATCTCATTCAACTTAATATCTCACCTAAAATCCCTAGGGGGAAAAAAAAAGAAGCAGTCACACCAAAGAGGAGCAGACTGCTGGCAATAATCAAACTCAGGGCAGAAATCAATCAATTAGAAACAAATAAAACAATTCAAAGAATCAATGAAACCAAATGTTGGTTTTTGAGAAAATCAACAAGATAGACAAACCCATAGCAAAATTAAGTAAAAGGCAGAGAGAAACTATCCAAATCAACAAAATCAGAAATGAAAAGGGGGACATAACTACAGACACTGAGGAAATCCCAACAATGATTAAGTCTTACTTCAAAAGCCTATATTCCACAAAATTTGAAACTCTAAATGAAATGGACAATTTTCTTGATCAATACCCTTTACCAAAGCTGAATCAAGACCAGGTAAATCAAATAAATAGTCTTATGTCCCTTAAGGAAGTAGAAGCTGTCATCAAAACAATCTAAAAAAACCCCAGGACCAGATGGTTTCAGCACAGAATTATGCCACACTGTGAAAGAAGAGCTAACAACAATAGTCTTCAAACTTTTCCACAAAGTAGAAACAGAAGGAGCACTACCACACTCATTCTATGAAGCCACAGTCAACTTGGTACCGAAACCTCACAAAGACACAACAATGAAAGGGAATTTCAGGCCAATCTCCCTTTTGAACACTGATGCAAAACTACTCAACACAATACTTGCAAACTGAATACAAAAACACATCAAAGATATCATCCACTATGACCAAGTAGGCTTCATCCCAGGCATGCAGGGGTGGCTCAATATACAGAAATCCATCAATGTGATCCACCATATAAGCAAAATGAAGGAGAAAATCCACGTGATCAACTCCTTAGATGCTGAAAAAGCATTTGACAAAAGCCAACACCCATTCTAGTTTAAAGTCTTGGAAAGATCAGGGATTCAAGGCACATACCTAAACATAGGAAAGGCAATGTAACAAGCAAGACTATAGCCAAAATCAAACTAAACATAGAGAACCTTAAATCAATCCAATTGAAATCAGGGACAAGGCAAGGCTGCCCACTTTCTCTCTATCTCTTCAACATAGTTCTTGAAGTCATTTCTAGAGCAATAAGACAATTAAATGAGCTCAAGAGGATACGAATTGGAAAGGAAGAAGTCAAAATATTACTATTTGCAGATAATAAGATAGTACACATGAAAGACCCCAAACCTTCTACCAGGGAACTCCTACAGCTGACCAATACCTTCAGCAATGTGGCAAGATGCAAAATTAACTGAAAAAAGCTGTCCTCCTGTATATAAAAAACAAAAGGGCTGAGAAAGAAATTAGGGAAACAAACCCTTCACAATACCCACAAAGGACATAAAGTACCTTGGTGTAACTCTAACCAAGCACGTCAAAAACTTGTATGAAAAAAATTTCCAGTCTCTGAAAGAAATAGAAGAAGATATCAGAAAATAGAAAGATCTCCCATGCTCATGGCTTGGCAGGTTAAACAATAAAAATGGCCATCTTACCAAAAGCAGTCTACAAATTTGATGCAATCCCCATCAAATTACCAACACAATTCTTTACAGAACTTGAAAGAAAAATTCTCAACTTCATATGGAATAACGAGAAACCCAGAACTGCTAAAACAATCCTCTACAATAAAAGATCTTCTGGAGGTATCTCCATCCCTGATCTCAAGCTATGCTATAGAGCAACAATAGTAAAAATTGCATGGTTCTGACACGGAAACAGACTGATCATCAATGGAATCAAATACAAGACCCTGAAATAAACCCACACACTTATGGACCCCTGATTTTTTGACAAAAATGTCAAAACCATAAAATGGAAAAACGATAGCATCTTTAACAAATGGTGCTGGTCTAACTGGATGTCTACATGTAGAAAAATGCAAATAGATCCACACTATTCACCCTGCACCAAACTAAAGTCCAAGTGGATCAAAGATATCAATATAAAACTACACACACTAAACCTCTTAGAAGAAAAAGTAGGGAAGAGCCTTGAAGTCATTGGCATAGGAGACAATTTCCTGAACAGAGCAGCAACAGCACAGGCTCTAAGCTCAACAATCAATAAATGGGACCTCATGAAACTGAAAAGCTTTTGTAAAGCAAAGGACACTGTTTTCAGAACAAAACAAAAGCCTACAGACTAGGAAAGGTTCTTCACCAACCCTATATCTGACATGGTCAAACATCCAGAATATGTAAACAACTCAAGAAGTTAAATAGCAACAAATCAAGTAATCCAATTTTAAAATGTGGTACAGAGCTAAACAGAGAATTTTCAATAGAGGAACATTGAATGACAGAGAAACACTTAATGAAATGTTCAACATATTTAGTCATCAGGGAAGTGCAAATCAAAAACGACCCTGAGATTTCACCTTACACCCATCAGAATGGCTAAGATCAAAAACTCAAGTGACAGCACATGCTGGAGAGGATGTGGAAAAAGGGGAACCCTCCTCCACTGTTGTTGGGAATGTAAACCTGTAATCACCTTAGAAATCAATCTGGCGCTTTCTCAGAGAGTTAGTAATAGCGCTTCCTCGAGACCCAGGCATACCACACCTAGGCATATACCCAAAAGATGCTCAAGTATACAACAAGGACATCTGCTCAACCATGTTTGTAGCAGCTCTATTTGCAATAGGCAGAAGCTGGAAATAGCCCAGACGCCCCTCAGTTGAGGAATGGATACAGAAATTGTGGTACATCTATACAATGGAATATTACTCAATGATAAAAAAAAAACAAGGTAATCATGAAATTTGCAGGTAAATGGTGGGAACTTGAAAAGATCATCCTGAGTGATGTATCCCAGAAGCAGAAAGACACACACAGTATATACTCACTTATAAGTGGATACTAGACCTATAAGACAGGATAAACATACTAAGATTTATACACCTAAAGAAACTAATCAAGAAGGAGGACTCTTGGTAAGTCACTCAATCCTCATTCGGAAAGGCAAAGAGGTTGGACATCAGAAGAGGGAGAAAACAGGGGACAGGACAGGAGCCCCAAGAGACTGAGTCCCAGATGAATAGAGGTGGACTGGAAGGAGAAGCTGAGGCTGGTAGCAGAGGCAGATCTCTACTTTTAAATTTTTAACTGATTCCCCAAACGCAAGAATAGTACTTATTAGTGGGGTATATATTGTTCTATATATTATATGTAATGTTCTATATATTATATGTAAAATATAAATTATTGTATGTTAACAATATTTTATACACTATAATTACATGTATGTGTATATTATGTGCATAATATATTTATACATATAATACATTACACATGTTAAACATTTTAAATATTCATTAATACTTTATGTTTAAAACTTTTAAAATTCTTCCTTCTGGAGTTTTTGAAATGCATGAAGCACATTGATTATCTTTAATTACTATGGTAACCTCAAAACCATTTTGTTACCTGTCTAACTATGATTCATATCCATTAGTCAGACATTTACCAACCTTTTCTTCAAACAAGGTTTCTCTGTGTAGCCATGGCTGCCCTGGACTCTCTTTGTAGACCAGGCTGGCTTTGACCTCACAGAGATCTGCCTATCTCTGACTCCCTGAGTGCTGGAATTAAAGGTGTGCACCATCATGCTCTGCTCATTTCCTAACTCTTGAGCTCCACTTTCTTTCCCTGAGATTTAGTAGTCACTGTTTTATCTCCAACTTGTCTAAGTTCCATCTGTTTAGATTCCACATTGGAGCAAGAGTGTGTAGTACTTGTATTTCTGTGCCTGGTTTCTTTCATTTAGCATAATGATTTCTCTTTCCATTCATGTTAGCCAAAATAAGAGGATTTCATTCATCTTCCAAGGTTGAATAATATTCCATTGTTTATCTGTACTATATTTTGTATTCATTATTTGAGGGAAATTTAAGTTGTTTCCATTTCCTGGACTTTGGTAAGGGAAACATACTTTACTCTGTCGGCTGATTTAGATGTGAATCTCATCCCAAAGCACCCTCATGTAAACATCCAGAATACTTTTTGAATAATATTGGGCTCACCATGACCTAGTCAAAGTTATGCATATAATTGCTTATCACAAATCTACCCTTTGCAAATGTGGCACCCATAAGATCTCCTTAACTCACATTTAATCTTCAAGTATAGAAAACCCATGGTCATAATTCCCTTCAATGTGACATAATTATCTGGTACAAAACTGAAAATATGCTGATGAAAAGGTCAAGTTTTCAAGGGATGTTCATTTTTTTTTCTTTTTAAAAAAAGATTCATGTATCTAGTATGTATATAATGTTCTGTATGTATGTACACATGCATGCCAGAAGAACGTACCAGATCTCATTATAGATGGTTTTAAATCACCATGTGGTTGATGGGAATTGAACTCAGGACCTCTGGAAGAACAGCCAGTGCTCCTAACCTCTGAGCCATCTCCCCAGCCCCATTTTTTTCTTGATATCTTCTAGCTTAAATTATATGACATAAGCTTACTTAAAGTACTTGAATACCATGCTGTAAAGTCAACTGTATTATGGTACCTGATAAGGGAATGAGATGGAAGAAAAAATCTATACATGCACAAAATATTCATACCAAGTGTAGGAGAAAATATGATGACACTTTTACTCTTTATTTCTGTATCTGGTCATATGAGATTATAAACACCTTCTTTTATTACCCATTCCAAATTTCCTTCACCTTCAGTGCATGTATCAGCTGGCCATGGTTCTTTGCCCATTGATATGAACCAATTCATCATTCTTGAAATTCAAGCCCATTATTTTGCCTTGATTGTGTTACTGAAAGTGTAAATTGAATTCAATCACAGTACAGATCAATAAGGGATCTTAAATTCCAGATGTACTCAACCTACACCATGGAATAGTAATCCAATTTCTCATAACCCAATTGTCCAAGTTAGTGAAATGTCTCAAAGGTGTGACAAAAAGTTTTAAAGTGGCCAAACAGCTGTTTTAACTTCCATTTCATTCGAAAAGTTGTAGTGTTTGTAAGTGGAAGGATTCCATTTGTGGCAAATAAATAAAAGGATTCCATTTGTTTCATTTGTAAACAAAAAGAGTATACAGTTTATGGATCAGGAGTAAAAATTATGTTGCAAGTGTGTCATTGTGGTAATAGTGAATACTTTCAGAGAAATAGCATCCTATATTGGAGGCTGATTCAGAGCATAGCAAAACTTCTGGAGAACTTTGTCAGGGTTTGTAAACTACTACCACCTGGTGGGCACTACAAAACAGTCTCCAAAAGTTTATTGCAGAGTAAACACCAGCTGAATCAGGATGATGGAGAGAATGGTAAGGCTGATGAATATACCATTTCTGGTCCCATTGTCTTATATCATTTCCTGGGAAATGAGTTCACAGAAACAATGGTATTTTGAGTATTGTGACAATGGGTAGACCCGTCAGAATGAGCCAAAAGCAAAATTTAACAAGTTTGTTTTTAGCAGTTAATCTTTTCTAAAATTATTCATACGATAATTTTGAATTCTGTGCAAACCACTATACCACATGATGTAAACATGAATACAACTCTAAAATGGTTTTAACCCTCAAGCAATATTTCCATAACCTGAGTGGCCACTGCAATTTTAAGGAATAACGAAGAAAGAAGACAAATACAAACTTACAATATCAGTAGGAAAGAACAAACATGAATTAATCGACTCTTATACAATGAGTAGAACCCCTCTTTCTAAGTCTGACACTGAAACTGAGAGATGGAAAAGGCTCAACTAAAGCCTTAGTTAAGACTTAACAGGTACTTGAAAGAAAGTTTCTCCATTTACTCATTACAATAAGTTGGGTGCTGTACAGGTAATTATAGATAAAGAAGAGCACCGGGAATATTTGGTTCTTCTTTTAAGATGTCAAAGTTCAATTTTGAACAACTATAATAAGAAATAAATGTTGAACAGTACGTGGTTTTGTACCCTCCTCTTAGAGAGTAAGAAAGGCTGAAATCTCTTCAGCTTTCAAAAAATCTCCAAAAGAATGAACGTGTTTCAGCAGAATGAGGACATATGACTTGAGAATTTTACTATTTTATTCAACTTTCAACTTCAATGTACCTTGATTCCAATCCTAGTTGAAAGATAAATTTTTATTGGTGGTTTATGAATGGATAACTCTTAGGTGTTATGCCAAATGTCTCCTGCCTAGTGAAAGGAAAAGAACAACAAGTTCTATTCTATATTTTGCTCACAGATTCTTATTGGCTGTACAAAAGATTGCTTTCTTAAATAGAAAGCTTTGTACAAACAGGATTTCTGTCCTTGACTCATCTGCTGAGCTGCTTCCTCTTCATTTCCACCCCCATACCACATGCATTGTCTTGTGCTTCATGTTTTTGGCAGACATCCTTTGAAAAAGAACAAAAACCAATTAGTAGAAATTCAAAGTTGTGGCTCAAAATAACAAAAGAAACAACACTGATTAAAAACAACAACATGTTTGTAATTGTCAGTACACATCATTTAACAGATGTAAGGTAGTTAACTTTAAACAAAATAGACATAGAATGAATCTATACTTTGATTCCCCTCAAAACGCTGCAACAATCCTTATCTTCCATTACTTTTACTTTTTTCTCTTTTTAGTGGTAAGATTATAACTTGAATATTTTTAACTTATTATTAAATATATCACATAATATATTTTGACCATATTCTTTTCTCTCCACAAACTTCTCATAGATCCTTCCTACCCATCCAACTTCATGTTCTCTCATATCTCTATCACTGTTCCACCTCAACACTCTCTCAGCACATGAAAACAGGGATCCATTTTATTGGCCAGCTATACCTAGGCATGGGTCATTCCTTGGAGTGTGATTGATATATCCAATATCACTTTATCAGAAAATAATTGATTTTCCTCCCCCCAGTTGCAAATGGCTTTCTGGCTAGGGGTGAGGTTTTGTTTTACTTCCTCTTCTCAGTGCTGAGATTGTGCCTAGTTTGAACCTGTGCAGGTCCTGTGCACACTGTCACAGTCTCTGTGAATTCATATGTATATCAGCCCTGTTCTGTCTCAAAGATGTTGTTTCCTTGGAGTTGTCCACTATCCTGACTTTTACAAGCTTTTTGTATCCTCTTTCACATAGATCCCTAAGTATTGATAAAGGTATCCCATTTAAAGCTGAGTGCTCCAAAGTCTCTCACTCTTTGTACATTGTTCAACTGTGGATCTCTGTGTTAATTATCATCAACTGAAAGACGAAGCAATTTTATGGGTGTGACAGTTTTTTATTAATTGTTATAGCTATGTTCCTGTAACACAGTAATAGTATAAGCTTTTCCCCTAAGGCCTAGTCTACAAAACCAGTCCAAGAAAGACAAGACTACACAGAGAATCCCTGTCTTGAAAAATAAAAACAAAAACAAGAACAAATGAATGAAAAAAATAGCTTGGAATAACTCTAACCAAGGAAGTGAAAGACTTCCACAATTGAAAGCTTCAAATTTCTGAAGAATGAGTACAGAAAGACACTAGAAAATGGAAAGGCATCCATGTTCACAATAGAGTTAGTGTTGTGAAAATAGCCATCCTACAAAAAATCATTTTACTGAGTCAGTACAATTCTAACCAAACTGCCTACAATATTATTCACATACATAGAAAAATCCTAAAATTCATATAGAACCAGGGAAAACTCTAGATATCTAAAGCAATCCTGAGTAAAAAGACATCAAGTTATATTATAGCGCTACAGTAATAAAAACAATATGGTACTGGCCCCAAAACAGACTTGTAGACCAATAAAAGACCCAAACATTAGAACTCATAACTCTAGCCATCTTTTATTTGACAAAGAGGCAAAAAATAAGTGGAGAAAATACAGTATCTTCAATAAATGGTGCTGGGAAAACTGGATGTCCACAAGAAGAAGAATGAAATTAAACCCACATCTATCTCACTGCACAAAAATTTACTCCAAGTGGATAAAAGCCCTAATTTTGAAAACTGAAACACCAAAATGCTAGAAGAAAATATTGGCAGCACTCTATATTATGTAGGTGCAGAAAGGACTTTCAGAATAGGACCTTACTTCCCAGGGATCAAGTCTAACAATTAATAACTGGAACCTCATAAAACTAAAAAGCTTCTGTACAGCTAAGCAAATTACCAATGAAATAAAGAAGAAGCCCACAGAATGAGAGAGAATCTTTGCCAGCTACACATCTGACAGGGAACTTAATGCAACCAGTCCTGATGAGACCTCATAGGCTAGGGTCAAATAGAAGGAGAGGAGAACATCTGCTATCAGTAGAGTAGGGGAGGGGCATTGGAGGAGAAGAGGAAGGGAGGGAGGGTTAGCAAGAAGATGAGGGAGGGGGCAACAGCTGGGATACAAACTGAATACATTGTAATAACTTATAATAATAATAATAAAAGAAAAAAGAATATTTAAAAAAATCAAAAAACAAACAATGAAGAAATTACCCCAATAAAAATGGCCTAGTGATATAAAAAGAGGGTTCTTTTTTTTAAAAAACAAGGAAACTGTTTTCAAAAGCTTTATTTATGTATTATGTATACAAAGTTCTGTACACATGTACACATGCACACCAGAAGAGGGCACCGGATCTCATTATAGATGTTTATGAGCCACCATGTAGTTGCTGGGAATTGAACTCATGACCTCTGAAAGAACAACCAGTGCTTTTAACTTCTGAGCCATCTCTCCATCCACACAAGGAAACTTTTATTTTCAATTCTCATCAAGAAATTTGCTGTGGTTTTTTTTTTTTAATGCTTTTTTTTCAACTTTATTTTAGCTGCTCAGTGACTGGAGCCACTTGATTCCTGGTATTAAAAAGATGCCAACAGAGGTAGCTATGTGTTACCCAGGGGCCAAGCCCACTCTGAATACTCCCCAAAAGGAGAAACACAAAGTAAACCAACAAAATAATTCCAAAAAGAGAAAAAAATTCAGAACATTTTCTTCAAGCCTGGCAGAACCCACAAAAGTTTGTAACAGGAGCACTGTGGGGAAAAGCATCTTAATGAAAGAAATAAAGATGGCTAAGAAACATCTCACAGGCTTATTATCCTTAGCAATTAGGGGAATGGAAATTAAAGCGACTTTGTGATTTCACCTTAACCCAGGCAGAGTAGCATGAGATCAACTGACAATGGTGGAGAAAATGCAAGCTGGAATTCAGTGTGAAGAATTTTCAAAATACTGAAAAATAAATCTACCGTGTGACTCAGCTAATCTACTACTTGTCATATGTTCAAAGTACATCCTACTCTACAAAAACTTGCTCAGCAATCCTCATTGCTGATCTATTCTCAATAGCCAGTAAGTGAAAAGAAAACCCAACCTAAAATATCATTCCAAAGATTAATGACTAATGAAATTGTGATACATATACACAATAGAATGGATTCATTTGCAAAGAAAAGTGAAATCATTGAACTTTTCGATGTAGATAAATGTGTGGAGATAGAAGAGATCATATTGAGTGAAATAATGCAGACTCAGAAAGACCAACATCACATGTTCTCTCTCATTGGAGGGTCATAGCTCCAGATCTTCAGATGTTGGTATAAACCATAGAGTTACTGAAGGAACCAGAGAAGCTTAAAGGGACCACAGTGATGAGTGGGGAACAGCAGGAGGTAGGTGATATGAAATGGAAAATGAAAACTGGTGGGGGTTCAACTGTGGAGGATTGTGTAGATTAATATAAGAAGGAGAAGAAAAAAGGAGCAAACAAAATTAAGGTTGTTTGATAAAGCATCAAGTAATCTTATTACTTTATATTTACCTTAAATCATATAATCATATACAGTGTGTGTGCTTATATATATTCACCTTTATATATATATAAAATTGTTGGTGAGGGTAGTCCAGAAGACTCTCAAAACAATATAGACTATTGTTGTTGCCCTTGGTTGCCACATTGATGAAGATACTGCACTTAGTAGCAGACTCAGATGATTCAGATCATCAGAGAGTCTCTCTCCTGCAGTCTAAGTTTCACAATAGAAAAATAAAAACAAAAAACAAATGGACAAACAAAACTTCTATGCAAGCTGCCAAGGGTGGGAAGTCCAACTGCCTATGATTTCATAATTTTTAAATACAATATACTAAAACCAAAATTAAAATATTGCAAAAATTGATCCCTGCATCTAATCTTAACATATTTCATTGGTATGCTTATTGTGTTTATTTTTAAAATAATACACAATTTTCAAGTTATCTTTAAAATGTTTTATGAATCATTGATTGGAACTCATATTGGAAAACTTATTGCTTAGTTGAGTTTCAAAAGAGGAAAAACCAATAAACTATGGGTGAGAAAATCTGGCTACACATGAAATGGCATAGTAAAAAGCCTAAAACATAGGCTACTAATCCAAATATACCAGAGGTTGAAAACTGAATCCATTACTTAGCAGTTCCATTGCCATGGAAAAATTATATTACCTATAAAAGGTTTTGATAGCTTCTTTGGTAATGTATTTCCTATTTGTTTAGTTGGTAAAGAGGATTAGATACAAAATTTGCTAAATTACTGGCATGAAGTCATTTTTTATTACCTAGTGTCCTGGAAAACAAGTTAAAGAATACACTAGGGTCAATGTTTCTTCCAAACATTAGGGCTCGGGAATAGAAGATGGTAGCACCAGGAGGACACTGTATCTAAGGAACAGAATAGTAGTGACTGCACAGCAACCAACAGACCAAACTCTGGGTCCTAAAACACCAGTGATTGTGTTTCCAAGGTGAGAAGAAACCCTATAGTGCAGGAAGCAATCAGGTCCGTTCTCAGGTCACCTAGTTAAACCCCAAAATAGTTCCTGGGTCCCGGCAGACGCTCTGTCCCTAGCCCAGAGCCACACTCCTGCGTGCTCTGATCACCATCCCAGACTGAACTGTGGGCCCAACAACAACAGAGACTGGGACTTCCAGTTGAAAGAAACCCCCCACGTGAAGGAAGCAATCGGGACCAACCTCAGGTCACCCAGACAATCCCTGGAGAAGGTCCCAGGCTCCAGCAGGCCCTCAGCCACCAACCCAGAGGCTTTCCTGCATGCACAACTCACAGTCCCAGAGAAAACCATGGGTCTCAAGGCACCAGAGACTGGGTTTCTCTGCGTGTATGTGTGTGTGTTGGGGGGGGGTGGAAATACCACAATGAGGGAAACAGTGGGTCCGACCTCAGGACACTCAGCTGAACCCCCACACACCCCCTAAAAAGTTCTCGGGAAAACTTCTTGGGTTCCTGTAGGCACCCAGTAGCCAGCAAGGAGCCACTTGCCTGCAACTGTGTGCTCTACTCACCATCCCAGACTGAACTGTGGACCCCCAAACACTACAGACTGGGTCTCCCTGTTGGGAGAAAACTCTGTGGTGGGGGAAACATCAGGTCCAACCTCAGGACACCCAGTTCTGGAAAAGTTTCTGGGTTCATGCAGGCTCCAGGCTCTATACTCCTGCAGAATGCATGAGTGCTGCACTCACTTGCCACTGATTAACGTTTCATTAATAGAACACAGATCTCCAACCTCAGACCTACAGAAGCCTGGGATCAACAGGATCCGCCTCAGACACAGTACCATGGCCCAAACTGTCTCCCTACCTAAACTGATAAAACTACAGGGCTCGCTGCTTCTTCAAGAGGACTGCTCCCAGCAATCACAGTGTAAGAGCAGAAGCAGCAGCCCACTAATTTCAGAGCAAGAAACCCAGAGGCAAGGTAGCCGTCTCTAGGACTTTTCCTGGAGATAGGAAAGCCCTCCTGGCTACCAACGACCACAGTTACCACACAGATCCATATGCCTGAGGTGAGTTGTGGCAGTCTTTGAGAAGAACTGGCCATTCGGTGACCATACCCAAAAAGCTGAGGAGGTCTCCTTCAGAAACAAGCATCTTCCTGGCAAGGGGAGTCTCCTAAACCCAGGATTCCAGGAGGTAACAAAACTAACAGCCAACACCTGAGACAGCCAGATGGGTAGAGGCCAGCATAAAAGCACAGCCTAAAACGACAAAACAATATGGCATATCCAGAACCCAGTTGTCCAGGGGCAAGTAGCCCTGGACACCCTACCATAAGTGAAATCCAAGAAGATGACCTTACATTAATGATTGTAAAAAGGATAATGTAGGAAACAAATAAAATGTGTAAAGAATGAGAGGAAGGTAAAGTCAAATAGATTATGGCCATCCATGAAGAAATGGAGGAAGATAAGGTCAAACAGAGTGTGGCCATCCATAAAGAAATACAAGACGATGCAACCAAACAGTTTGTGGTCTTCAGAGAGAAAATAATTAAATCACTGAAGGAAATAAAAGAAACAGAGGAATGTTCAAACAAACAGGTGAAGGAATTGAAAGAAAAATAGGAAAATACAGTCAGACAGGTGGAGGAAATCAACAAAACAGCTCCAGATATGAAGATAGAATTGGAAAAATTAAATAAAACATGGAGAGGAAAAACATAGGGAAGAAAACACAAACTACAGAAGTAAGCATAACCAACAGATGACAAGAGATGGAAAAAAGAATCTCAGGTGTGGAAGATACAAAGGAAGAAATTGATGTAATCTTCAAAGAAAATGTTATATGTAAAAAACTTCTGACACAAACCATCCAAGAAATCCAAGACAACATGAAAAGGCAAAACCTAAGAATAATAGGAATAGAAGGAAAAGAAAATTCATGTCTCCAAGGCCCAATAAATATTTTCAACAAAATAATAGAAGAAAAATTTCTGAACTTAAAGGAGAGGCCTATAAGCATACAAGAGGCCTACACAACACCTAATAATTAGACCAGAAAGGAAAATCCTCCCACCACACAATAATCAAAACAGCAAGTATGCAGAACAAAGAAAAATACTAAAACCAGCAATGGAAAAAGCCCAAGTAATGTATAATGGCAAACCCATCAGAATTACACCTGACTTCTCAAAAGCGATTATGAAGGCCAGAAAGGCCTTGACAGATATCATGTAAACCCCAGAGAACACAGATGTCAGCCCTGGCTACTATACCCAGCAAATCTCTCAGTCATCATAGATAGAAAAAACAAGATATTCAACAACAAAAGCAAATTTAAGCAGAACCTACACACAAATCCAGTGTTAGAGAAGATACTAGAAGGAAAAATATAACCCAGGAAAGCTAACTACAGTCAGAAAAACACAGAAAATAAATAACCTCATGACAGCGAAACTAAAAGTAGCCAAGCACACAAACACACAACAACAACCAACATCAAAATCAAAGGATTTAATAGTCACTGGTCATTAATCTCCCTAAACGTCAATGGACTCAACTATCCAATAAATAAACACAGAATAACATAATGGATGCATAAACAAGACCCAATAATCTGTTGCATGCAAGAAACACACCTAAGTCACAAAGATAGATATTACCTGAGAGTAAAGGGCTGGAAGACAGTTTTCCAAGAAAATGGACCAAAGAAGCAAGCAGGAGCAGCCATAATAATGTCTGATAAAACATATTTTCAACCAAAAATAATACAAAAAATATTGGGAAGGTCACTTCATACTCAACAAAGAAAAATCCAACCAAGAAGACATCACAATTCTGAACATCTATGCCCCAAATACAAGGGCACCCACATTTGTAAAAGAAACATTAATAATACTTAAACCACACATAGATCCCCACACATTAATAGTGGAAGACTTCAACACCCCACTCTCAACAAAGGACAGGTCAACAAAACAGAAATTAAACAAATAAATAATGACTCAAAAAGAGGTCCTGAATCAAATAGACCTAAGAGACATCTACAGAACCTTTCACCCAAACACAAAAGAATTTACCTTCTTCTCAGCACCTCATGGAACCTTCTTCACACTAGACCATATACTTAGTCACAAGGCAAGCCTCAACAGATACAAGAAGATTGAACAACTCGTTACTCAATGACAGCTGGGTCAGGGAAGAAATAAAGAAAGAAATTAAAGTCTTCCTAGAATTCAATGAAAATGAAGGCACAACATACCCAAACTTATGGGACACAATAAAAGTAGTGTTCATAGTACTAAGCGCTTTCAAAAAGAAATTCGAAATATCTTATACAAGTAACTTAATGGCTTTCCTGAAAGTTCTAGAAAAAAAAGAAGCAGACACAAAAAAGAGGAGTAGAATGCTAGAAATATTCAAGCTCAGGGCTGAAATCAATCAATAAAAAAGTGTATAAAAGTTCAAAGAATCAATGAAACCAAGAACTGGTTCTTTCAGCAAATCAAAAAGATAAACAAACCTTCAGGCAAACTAAATAAAAGGCAGAGAGACACTATCCAAATCAAGAAAATGAAAAAAGAAAAGGGGGACATAACAACAGACACTGAGGAAATCCAAACAATCATTAGGTATTACTTCAAAATTTGACAAAATTTGAAAAATTAAATTAAATGGACAATTTTCTTGATAGACTCTACTTACCAAAGCTGAATCAAAAACAGGTAAATAAACTAAATAGTCCTATATCCCCTAAGGAAATAGAAGCTGTCATCAAAAGTCACCCATACAAAACAAGCCCAGGACCAGATGGTTTCAGTGCAGAATTTTACCACAACTTCAAAGAAGAGGTAATGTAAATACTCTTCAAAATATTTCACAAAATAGAAAGAGAAGGAACATTACCAAACTCATTATATGAAGCCACAGTCACCTTGATACCTAAACCTCACAAAGACCCAACAAAGAAAGAGAATTTCAGGCCAATCTCCCTTATGAACTTTGATGTAAAAATACTCAACAAAATAATTGCAAACCGAAACCATGAACGCATCAAAGATATCATCTACTATGACCAATTAGGCTTCATCCCACGTATGCAGGGGTGATTCAATATATGGAAACCCATCAATGTATTCCACCATATAAACTAAAGAAAAAAAAATCCAACATGATAATTTTCTTAGATACTGAAAAAACATTTGATAAAATCCAACATTTATTTATGTTTAAAGTCCTGAAGAGATCATGGATTCAAGGTACATACCTAAACATAGTAAAGGCAATATACAGCAAACCTATCGCCAACATCAAACTAAATGGAGAGAAACTTAAACCAATCCTGCTTACATCAGGTACAAGGCAAGGCTGCCCACTCTCTGCATATCTCTTCAACATAGTTCTTGAAGTTCTTGCTAGAGCAATAAGACAATTAAAGGAGACCAAATCAATTCAGTTTAGAAAGGAAGAACTCAAAGTATCACTATTTGAAGATGATATGATAGTATACAGGAGTGACTCCCCAAATTCTACCAGGGAACTCCTACAGCTGATAAACACCTCCAGCAAAGTGGTGGGATACAAATTAAGTAAAAAAAAAATCAACAGTCCTCCTGCATACAGAAGACAAATGGGCTAAGAAAGATATAAGGGAAACAACACCCTTCACAATAGCCACAAAGGACGTAAAGTACCTTGGTGTAACACTAACCAAGCAAGTTAAAGTCTTATATGAAAAAAAAAGAACTTTAAGTCTCTGAAGAAAGAAATGGAAGAAGTATCAGAAGACAGAAAGACCTCCCATCCTCATGGCTTGGGAGGATTAACATAGTAAAAATGGACATCATACCAAAAGCAATCTACAGATTCAATGCAATTCCCATCAAATTACCAACACAATTCTTTACAGACCTTGAAAGAAAGAAAAATTCTCAACTTCATATGGAATAACAAAGAACCCAGAATCGCAAAAACAATCCTCTACAATAAAAGATCTTCTGGAGGTATCTCCATCCATGATCTCAAGCTGTACTGTAGAGCAACAGTAATAAAACATGTATAACACTGGCATAGAAACAAGCTAGTGGATCAATGGAATCGAATAGAAGACCTAGAAATAAACCCACACATTTATAGGCACCTAATGTTTTGAAAAAGATGCCAAAACCAAACAATGGAAAAAAGATAGCATCTTCAACAAATGGTGCTGGTTTAACTGGATATCTATATGTAGAAAAATGCAAATAGATCCATACATATCGCCCTGCACAAAACTAAAGTCCAAGTGGATCAAAGACCTCAACTTAAAACCAGACACAGTAAACCTGTTAGAAGACAAAGTGGGAAAGAACCTTGAGCTCATTGGCACAGTAGACAACTTCCTGAACAGAACATCACAGCACAGGCTCTAAGATCAGCAATCAATAAATGGAACCTCATGAAACCAAAAATCTTCTGTAAAGCAAAGGACACTAGTCTGAACAAAAAGACACCTACGGATTAGGAAAGGATCTTCACCAACCCTATAACTGACAGACGGAAAATATCCAGAATATGTAAAGAACTCAAGAAGTTAAACAGCAACAAATCAAGTATTCCAATTAAAAATGGGGTACAGAGTTAAGCAGAGAATTCTCAAAAGAAGAATACAGAATGGCAGAGAATCTCTTAAAGAAATGCTCAACATCCCTAGCAATCAGGGAAATGCAAATCAAAACCACCCTGAGATTTCACCTCACACCCATCAGAATGGCTAAGATGAAAAACTCAAGTGAAAACACGTGCTGGAGAGGATGTGGAAAAAGGCAAACCCTCTTCCCTTGCTGGTGGGAATGTAAGCGTGTACAACCACTTTAGAAATCAGTCTGGTGCTCTGTCAGACAATTAAGAATAACGCTTCCTCAAGATCTAGCTATACCACTCCTAGGCGTATATCCAAAAGATGCTCAAGTATACAGGACATCTGCTCAACCATGCTTGTAACAGCTTTATTTGTAATATCCAGAAGCTCGAACCATCCCAGATGCCCCTCAGTTGAGGAATGGATACAGAAATTGTGGTATATCTACACAATGGAATATTCCTCAGCAATAAAAAAAAAAACGACAACAAGGAAATCATGAAATTTGCAGGTGGGAACTGGAAAATTTCATCCTGAGTGAGCTATCCCAGAAGCAAAAAGACACACAGGGTATATACTCACTCATAAGTGGATATTAGACATAAAATATAGGATAAATATACTAAAATCTGCATACCTTATAAGCTAAACAAGAAGGAAGACTCTGGTTAAGATGCTCAGTCCCCATTCAGAAAGGCAAAAAGGATGGACATCGGAGGAGGGAGAAAATAGGGAATAGGACAGGAGCCTACAACAGAGGACCTCTGAAAGGCTCTGCCCTGCAGAGTATTGGGGCAGATACTATGAGACTCATAATCAAACTTTGGGCAGAGTGCAGGAAAAGTTATGTAAGAAGTGGGAAATAGTAATACCTGGAGAGGACAGGAGCTCCACAAGGACAACAACAGATCCAAAAAGTCTAGGCACAGGGGTCTTTTCTGAAACTGATATTCCAGCCAAGGACCACTCATGGAGGTGGCCTGGAACCCCTGCACAGAGGTAGCCTGTGACAGTTCAGTATCCAAGCAGGCTCCATAGTAATAGGGACAGGGACTGTCTCTGACAAGAACTGATTGGCCTACTCTTTGATCACCTCCCTCTGAGGGGGCAGCAGCCTTACCAAGCCACAGAAGAAGACAATGCAGCCACTCCTGATGAGACTTGGTAGATTAGGATCAGTGGGAAGGAGAGGAGGACCTCCCTTACCAGTGGTCTGGGAGAGGGACATGGGTGAGGAAGAGGGAGGGTGGGATTGGAGAGGAGAAGGGAGGTAGATACAGAGGGGATACAAAGTGAACAAACTGTAATTAATAAAAAATAATTAAATAAAAAAGCTCCCTGAGATTTCATCTTACACCCATCAGAATGGCTAAGATAAAAACTCAAGTGAAAATGCATGCTGGAGAGGTTGTGGAGAAAGGTGAACTCTCCTTCATTGCTGGTGGGAATGTAAACTTGTCCAACCACCTTGGAAATCAATCTGGCACTTTCTCAGACAGTTAGGAATAGTGCTTCCTCAAGATCCAGCTATACCACTCCTAGGCATATATCCAAAAGATGCTCAAGTATACAAGAAGAACATTTGCTCAATCATGTTTGTAGAAGCTTTATTCGTAGTTATCAGAGTCTGCAAACAACCCAAATGTTCCTCAACTGAGGAATGGGTATAGAAATTGTGGTACATTTACACAGTGGAATACTACTCAGCAATTAAAAACAAGGAAATCATGAAATTTGCAGCCACTGGTTGGAACTAGGAAACTGGGATAACTGAGTGAGTTATCCCAGAAGAGAAAACACATATGGCTTCCACTCACTTATAGCTGGATACTAGACATATAACATAGGACAATCATACTAAAATCTGTACATTTAAAGAAGCTAAACAAGAAGCAGGACCCTGGGCAAGATGATCAATCCTCATTCAGAAAGGCAAAAGGGATAGACATTGGAAGAAGTTAAAAAAAAAAAAAAGACAGAAGCCTACCACAGAGGGCTTCTGAAAGACTCTATGCAGCAGTGTTTAAAGAGGATGCTGAGACTCATAATCATACTTTGGGAAGAGATTAGGGAATCTCATGAAAGAAGGGGGAGATAGAAATACCTGAAATTGTCTGGAGCCCCACAAGGAGAGCAGCAGAACCAAATATTCTGGATCCAGTGGTCTTTTCTGAGACTGATACTCAAAACAAGGACCATTCATGGAGGTAACCTAGAACCCCTGCACAGACATAGCCCGTGGCAGCTCAGTCTCCAAATGGGCTCCCTAGTAAAGGGGAACAGGGACTGTCTCTGACATGAACTCAATGGCTGGCTCTTTGATCACCTCCCCCTGGGGGTCAGCCTTACCAGGCCACAGAGGAAGACTCTGACAGTCCTGATGAGACTTCATAGGCTATGGTCAGATGGAAGGGGAAGAGGTTCTTCACTATCAGTGGCCTGGGGAAGGGGCATTGGAGGAGATGAGGGAAGGAGGGAGAGAGAATTTGAGAGGAGACGAGGGTGGTGGCTACAGCTTGGATACAAAGTGAATAAAATTGTAATAAATAAAAATATTGGACTTGTGGAGGGGCATGTGTGGAGAAGGAGGAGGGAAGGTGGGGTTGGGAGGGGAGCAGGGAGGGGTTTATGGGGGATACAAAGTGAATAAAGTATAATTAATAAAAATTTAAAAAGTTTCTTTTACAAAAATAAAATTTATAATAAAAAGAAAACAAAATCAAGAAATAATTTAAAAGAAAAATTTATATTAAAAAAAAACAGTAGGGCTCACTGTGTTTTCTTTGCAAAGCTTTTCTGTTGTTGTTTTACTTTTGGTGTCTTAGAACTCTGTCTCATTACTTGCCCACTCTCAGAGGATGTACCCATATGTCTGCTTTATTTACTAACCAGGGGAGTTTCATGCAAGGCTGTTTGAATTGCTAAAATTACCACTACAAAACTGTGGTTTAGAAAGACTTTGGATATGTGTCCACATCAAGTTTTAGAAATCAGGCACTTTAATGATTGAAGTAAATACAGAAAGTAGACTGCATCATTTCAGCCTTACAAGGCCCTTTCTCTGTGTGTAAAGAACATATTCTAAGAACATGTCCTTCCTGATACGCCCTTTCCGTTGTTACTTGCAAGATTCAAAGCAATTCAAAACTTTTACTTGTTCTTCTTCAGCTCTACACTCTCCTTAACACTTACTCCCTTTTTTGTGAAGTCAGCAGATTAATTTACAGAAAATCTTTGCATGGTAGAAATGAGTCCCAATACTCTCCCATACGGGTTTTCCATAAGTGAGATGAAATCTATGCTATTCATGGCTTTTTAAGTCAAGCATAGTTGACTTCTTACACTTTTTTATCCCTGTCTACTGGTATGATACTGGAAAATTTACCTTAATATCATAGTTTCTTATTTAAAAATAGTGGTCACAAGTCAGGTGTGGTTGTGCATATCAGTAATATCAGTATTTAGGGGATGGATGCAGCAGAACTACACTTATGAATTTGAGGCTAGTCTGCACTAGGTTGCAGTTTATAAGCTGACCTATTCTAGATGATGTTTCCAAAAATGGTCAAAGTAACATGTACCAAATGAGAACCTTCATCAACATTAAGTGATAAGGATGTTCACTAAAATAGGGCTGGTGAGGTGGTTCAGTGCATCAAGGTGTTTATTACATAGGCCTGGTAACCTTAGCTCAATCCCTGGAACCCACCGAGGAAGAAGAAACAATCTCATGGAGTTGTCCTCTGACCTCCTTATGTGTGCCATGGTACATGCAATCCTCTTCCCTAAACATTTCATACACACACACACATACACACACACACTATATATGTATATATATATACATATATATAATATACATAATAGTCTTATAATGATATATATGTATCATAAAAAGACTATAATCACAAACATAGAACCTGATAGAAAGCATGCATTCAACAAATGCTGCTTTTTATTGCCAAATGTAACTTTGTCCTTTTTTTCCCTTGATGAAAAATGAAAGAATTTTCTCTCCTTTCCAAAACTCAATATGTCACACAGGCAGATTTCCTCATATCTTTCCCCAGATCTCTGGAGACTGAACTCTAACATTATTCCATTTTTTTTCTTGAATCTTTATCTCTCTAGCTTTAAGAATTTTAAGAAATAAAACACATCCGTACCACGTTTAAAAACAACAAAATGCCCTCCTTAGCCAGGAAATGATCCCATATCCTTCCTTTATTCATAAATCAAGAATTTATTGGTTATTGTGTGGCAGGAAACATCCTGAGACGATTTAGCATTCAAGAAGACACGTAACAATTTTCATCATCATGGAGGCAATATTTGGATAGAGGAAGTACACAGTTAAGTAACTAAAATCAACTAAATAGTATCATAAAGGAGACGAAGGGAAGGCCATCGAAAAATGATGGCAGTAGTATTTCATTTAAGATTGGCATGGAAGACCTCTTGCAGTAACATTTGCTAACTTCAATAAAGTGAAAGACTAAATTATATATATATATATATTTAAGACAAGGGCTTTCATTAGATGAAACTGATTAGGTAATCTATGTCAGCCTCAAACTCACAATAATCCTATCTCTGTCACTTGAATACTTGGATTACAGGTGTGTGCCACCTTGTCCAGACAGTAATGATGGTTTTTAAAGAGAAATATATTGTAGGTAACATATTCTTAGGTGGTGAAAAAACCCAAGGAAGAAATGACAACTGGCATGTTCCAGATCAATAAGACATAAAGGGGCCATTATAATTGAAATAGAATAAGCCAGAAAAGAGTTGGGGAAAGGCCAAGATGTAGAATCCAGCACGATGAATGGAGTAGTTAAGGATTCTGTGTGGGCTTCAAGGCCATGGTAAGGAAGTAAATGTGGAACTGTGGAAAGCTTTTAAGATAAGGAATGAGGCTAGATTTTAAAAATGTTAGTTCTGGCTTCCATCTGGAGACAAGACTACAGAAGGCAGGGCCAGAAAATGAAAGACTGATAGTAAAATATGTTATTGACTCCCTCATCCATCAAGCAGTTTTGCATATAATGTAAACTACAATTATATGTTTATATACCTGTTTCTCACTTAAAATACAAACTCCACATAAGAATAATAAGTAGGTAATAATTGTCACTTAAGTTTCATGAATGAAAGAAGGAACCATTTGGGTGACTAACTTTTGTATCATATGCTAGAACCACACTGATGCCCATTTCTTTGCCATTTTTACCTCGTCTTTATTTGTTGTTTTCTTTTTTCCACAATTTATTCATTATATATCCCAATTAAAACCCCCTCCCTCAACTTTCCCCAGTCCCACCCTCCTTCTTTCTTCCTCCCTGCTCCCTTCCCCTAGTCTACTGAAACAGAGAGTTCTCCACCATTGCGTATGCCCATCATTTATTAAGTCTCTTCATGAATGCCTGGATCCCCTTCCTCCATGGCTTGGCAAGGCCACATCACCAGAGGTGAGTGACTAAAGAGCAGAAAACTCAGTTCATGATAGAGGCAGCACCTTCTCCCCTCACTCGGAGATCCACAGGGAGACTGAGCTGCTAATCGGCCACATCTGAACAACGGGTTTAGGTCCTCTCCATGCATGGTCATCAGTTGGTGCATCATTCTCTGGAGGATCCCCTAGGCCCAGATCCTTTAGCTTTGTTGGCCTCCTTGTGAGGCTCCTGTCCCCTCCTGAAGACCCAGAAATAAACCCACATACCTATGGACACCTGATTTTTGACAAAAATGCCAAAACCATACAATGGAAAAAAAGACAGCATCTTCAACAAATGGTGCTGGTCTAACTGGAAGTCCACATGTAGAAAAATTCAAATATAAGTATATTTATCACCCTACACAAAACTAAAGTCCAAGTGTATCAAAGACCTCAACATAAAACCAGACACAATAAGTGTGTTGGAAGAAAAAGTTGGGAAGAGCCTGGAATTCACTGGCACAGGAGACAGTTTCCTGAACAGAACACCAACAGCTCAGGCTCTAAGATCTACAATTAATAAATGGGACCTCATGAAACTGAAAAGTTTCTATAAAATAAAGGACATTGTCAAAAGGACAGCCTACAGGCTGGCGGAAGATCTTCACCAACCCTACATCCGATAGAAGGCTACTATCCAGAATATATAAAGAACTCAAGAACTTAGACACCAACAAATCAAATAATCCAGTTTTAGCTCTTCTTAATGAATACGTAGTACTTCACATGGTGGCCTGTTATTTCAAATTATGTTTGAAGTGGATAGGAGTAGCTTTGTGATATATCATTTTCTACTAAGTTTTCACAGAGGTGCCCAGAGAGAGAAATTGTCAGTTTTTCTGTAATGTTTTAAAGGTATAAGCTATTTTCTCAAATTATTCATTGATACCATTTCTAGCTATTTAGTTAACCAAATGAAACCAGGATCGTGAAGAGATTCCTGCACTCTCTGTTGAGTACTTTATTGTTTGAAATAGCTAATGTTAATGTTTACCAAAGGACAATTTGTTAAAAAAATGTGCTAAATACATATAACGATTCAGCCATTTAAAAAAGGCAGGACTGCCATCTGCAACACACTATTGTTGACATTTGAGGATACTGTGCTAAGGGAAATAAGGTAGATACAGAAGAACAAGTACTGCTAAAGGACAAATATAAGATGTCATAATTGTGATGGCTAACCTTCCTTGTCAACCAGATTTAGTATCAATCAGGATGAAAAAATAAACCTATGAAGAGTGCCTTTGCAGGGATTTACAGACAAGTTTGAGTGTAAAAGAATCACCCTAAGTGCAAGTGACACAATCTCATGGGCCAGAGAGGGAGTAAAACTCTACATTTATTTTTTCCAGCTTTCTGAATGAAGACATATCCTGAAGACATGTTGTAGTGCACCCTCTGAGCCAAACTGTGGGCTAAAATAAACTCCATTTCCTCCAATCTCAAACCAAAACATAAATAAAACAGGAGCAAAAAACAAACCAACCAACAACAACAACAACAAAAAAAAAACTAAACAGTACTATGATTGGAAAACCTAAACTACAGTTGATTAATTATTTGAAGACACAGTGTAGAAAAGTTTGAGAGTTAAAATTTTCAGGATGGTTATAAAAGTTTTATAATGCATATGTCTTATAAGTTTTAACCTGTAACAAAATGGCTTAGTTAGTTTATTTGATCTTGTGATCTGAGAAAGACCCCTACTTTCCTATATTATCCTGACTTTTATTGCCTCTTAAATGTTGTGCCAAGAGAAAAGACTTATCCTAATAAAGAAAGAGATTTTTTAATTATATGTGATAATGATTTTTCCTACCAAATTAACTAGGGAAACACCATTTGAACCAACTACATTTTAGTATCTGTACCACTTCTAACAAGGAAACTAGATGATCTTGCCTTTATATCAGTTTGAAGGTGGAAAATACTTTTGCTTAATGCTGCCTTCTTGTGTGTGTAGCTGCCAAGATATTATCACCCATCGAAGGGCAGTAGTGGAGCACACCTTTAATTCCAGTACTCAGGAGGCAAAGTCAGGCAGATCTCTGAGTTCAAAGCCAGCTGGGTATACATAATGAGTTCCAGGACAGCCAGCCCTACCCAGAAAAACTGTATCAAAAAATAAAAAAAACATATCAATCAATCAATCTATCTATCTATCTAATCTCTCAGCAGAGGCCTGAGTGTGCTTGCTTCCCATCCAGGTCACTATAGTAGTACTGAAGGTGAAAACCATATCTCTAGAGTACTTCTAAACAAGCAGGTTAAGTCTTCCATAAAACTGCTATTTGCCCACCCCAAATGTGTGCTCTTTACCTTTAAATTAATTACTCTGAAATTAGTACTAACATATGAAATGCATCTGAAATTGGGATAGTAAGCTGATTGGCTAACATAGTTGTCAGTTTATTTTAGTTGTTACAAAGCAGAGAGTTTCATTCTACTGTAGCTAACTTCTATTAATTCCTTTCAAATTACAGTTGGTAAATTTATTGACACTGTGTTCACCATATAGTGAAGCAGCAGGCATGTTTACATAGTGGCTTTTCAGATACAAAAAGACAAATATGGTATATATTTGCTTACAGGTAGATGTTAGCTGTTAAGTCATTGATAAAGAAGCTACAACCCATATAATCAAGGAGTTTAGGTATAGAGTAGAGGACTAGAGGGAGGGAGGGATCTTTCTAGAAAGAGAAAATAGAATAAATAGTTATGGATGAAGAAGGTGAGGGAACTGGAAAAGTAGGGTGGGAAGAGGTGGCAATGGAGGAAATATGGGAAGGAACAACTAAAACTAAGGGCCATTTGAGGGGTTGTATAGAAACATAATACCATAGAAGCTTCCTAAAATATATACATATATGGTTGTGAGATAAATTAAAGTGCCAAACAATAGGGAAGGCAAAGCCCTAACTGGATATCTCTTCCAGTACTGGGAAGGGTTACATTTGATCAAGTTGTTAACTAAAGGGGTATCATGGAAACCCCCAAACAACCAAGGCTATTAGTTGCTCTCCACAAACTTATGGTAAGGTCCTATTGTTGAAGACAACACTTACACAACTTATTGAACATGGAGAAGTCAAGCTAGTGCCTAGATACAGCCTTCATCCCTACAGACTAGTGTTCATGGTACTAAAAGGTACTGTGCTCAATATCAAAGAAGAAAGGTAAACACCAACCCAACCTTCAGTCTCTTCAATACAAAATGGGGACCAGTCCGCAGGATACACTGGTACAATAGTGGCATAAAACTTATGGAAATAATCAACCAATATCTGCTTTGATTGGAGGTTTGTTCCATGGACTAGTTCCTGATAATGTTGGGGTAAACCTGAGTCTGGATAAATGAGGGACCTAGGTGAAAAACAATTAATACTAAAGGAATGTAGCAAAAACCTCCTATGTCTTATTCTGCTATACTCGTAGTTCGGAGGCTTGCTCAGCAACCCTCAGAGAAGCTTCCTCCTGCAGCAAATGGAAACAAACACAGAGACTAACAGCCAGGCAGAATGCAGAAAGTGAGACAGAGACCGTGGAACACAAAGCTCTAAATGGGATACCTTCATCAAATTCTTCCCCTTGGAGCTCAGGGAACTAACTCTATGGAAGATGAGGCAGAAACAGTGTAAGAGCAAAAGGGGATGGAGAATAGCAAGGGAACAAGATCCTCTAACTAAACTGAGCAGAGCTTATATAAACTCATAGAGAGTGAGGCAGCAAGTACAGGGCATGCATAGCTGTGCAACAGGTCATCTACATACACATATGGCTTCTAGTTTAGTGTTCTTATGAAAAACTTGAGTGTGTGAACAAGTGTGTCTGTGACTCTTGTGACTTCTCTTGGACTCTTTTCCTTCTGTTGGTATGTGTTATCCAATTTTCTTTTTTTTTAGTTAAATTTTTATTTTTTATATTAGTTACAGTTTATTTATTTGTATCACAGCTATAGCCCCCTCCCTCATTTCTCCCAATCCCACCCTCCCTCATCTCTTCCCTGGCCCTATCTAACTTTATTGATAGGGGAGGTCCTCCTCCCCTTCCATCTGACCATAGCTTATCAGATCTCTTCAGGACTGGCTGCAATGTCCTCCTCTGTGGCCTAGAAAGTCTGCTCCTCTGCTGGGGGGAGGAGATCCACCATTCTGTTTCTATGCCAATACCATGCAATTTTTATTACTATTGCTCTGTAGTACAGCATGAGATCAGGGATGGGGATACCTCCAGACAATCTGTTGTTGTAAGTATCATTTTGGAAATTGTGTGTTTTTTGTTTCTCCATATGAAGTTGAGAATTTTTCTCTCAAGGTCTGTAGTGCTCAGAGGAAAATTCATAGCACTAATTGCCTTCAAGAAGAAATTTGTGACATCTCATACAAGCAACGTAATGGCCCAACTGAAAGACCTAGAAAAAAAAAGAAGTAGATACACCCAACAGGAGCAGGCGGCTGGAAATAATCAAACTCAGGGCTGAAATCAATCAATTAGAAACAAATAAAACTATTCAAAGAATCAATGAAACCAAGAGCTGGTTCTTTGAGAAAATCAACAAGGTAGACAAACCCTTATCCAAACTAATTAAAAGGCAGAGAGAAACTATCCAAATCAGCAAAATCAGAAATGAAAAGGGGGACATAACTACAGACACTGAGGAAATCCAAACATTCATTAGGTCTTACTACCAAAGCCTATATGCCACACAATTTGAAAATTTAAGTGAAATGGACATTTTTTGATAGATTCCATCTACCAAAATTAAGTCAAAATCAGGTAGAAAGACTGAATAGTTCTATATCCCCCAAGGAAATTGAAGCAATCATCCACAGTCTCCCTTCCAAAAAAAGCTCTGAGCCAGATGGTTTCAGCACAGAATTCTACAAGACCTTCAAAGAAGTGCTGACTCCAATACTCTTCAAACTATTCCACAAAATAGAAACAGAAGGAACATTACCAAACTCATTCTATGAAGCCACAATCACTTTGGTACCTAAACTACACAAAGACCCAACAAGAAAAGAGAATCTCAAACCGATCTCTCTTATGAACATTGATGCAAAATACTCAAAAAATACTTGCAAACAGAATCCAAGAACACATAGAAGATATCATCCATCATGACCAACTAGGCTTCATCACAGGCATGAAAGAGTGGTTCAATATAAGGAAATTCATCAGTGTTATCCACCATATAAACAAACTGAAGGAGAAGAGCCACATGATCATCTCCTTAGATGCCGAAAAAGCATTTGACAAAATCCAACACCCATTCATGTTTAAAGTCTTGGAGAGATCAGTGATACAAGGCACATAAACATAGTAAAGGCAATATACAGCAAGCCTATATGTCACATCAGACTCAATGGAGAGAAACTTAAATTAATTCCACTGAAATCAGGGACAAGGCAAGGCTGCCCACTCTCTCCATATCTCTTCAACATAGTACTTGAAGTCCTAGCTAGAGCAATAAGACAACTAAAGGAGATTAAGGGGATAAAAATCAGAATGGAAGAAATCAAAGTTTCACTATTCGCAGATGATATGATAGTGAGAAACACCTAAAATTCTACCAGAGAACTCCTTCAGCTGAAAAATACCTTCAGGAATGTGGCTGGATACAAAATTAACTCAAAAAAAATCAGAAGCCCTCCTGTTTACCAAACACAAAAGGGCTGAGAAAGAAATTAGGGAAACAACACCCTTCATAATCGCCAGTTAATAACAAAGTAGTTTTGTGTGACTCTAACCAAGCAAGTGAAAGACCTGTTTGAAAAACACATCAAGTCTCTGTATAAAGAAATTGAAGAAGATATCAGAAGATGGAAACATATTCCATGCTCATGGATGAATAGGATTAGCATAGGGAAAATGGCCATTCTGCCAAAAGCAATCTACAGATTCAATGCAGTTCCCATCAAAATACCAATACAATTCTTTATAGACCTTGAGTGTTATCCAATTTTCATGTAATAGTTTTTGTCTTACATATTTTTTAAAAAACTGAATGAATGAACAAATGAATGAAAACTTAGCCACTATGGTAAAGGTTAACACCCGAACTGTCATTTTTACCCGCTGGGAGAAGGAAAATCCGTTTTCTCCAATAGAGCGCAACAAAGGGTATAGCACCCCCACCAGGGCAGGTCTCATGTCTAGGAATAGTTGATCAACTAACAATGGACTGCACAGTTTCTGCGTGTGTTTTTAGTTGGTTACAGTTCGGTGTTGTTTTTGTTTGTTTTCTTTTGGGGTGTTGAATTTTGCTTTCTAGGTTGGGAGGTTGTTTTATTGGGCTTTTGGTTTTCCTTTTTGAGAAAGAACTTAAAGTTAGGTTGGTAGAGCTGTGGAGAGGCTCTGAAAAGACTTGGGGTGGAGAAAGAAAATGATCAAAATATATTTAAATTTAAATTTGTTTTAAATAATAAAAATACTACAAAAAAAGGGTTTTATTCATGGATATCAGTTGCTTCCTTCACAGATGAAGGTTGGGTATAAAGCATGGATAGGAGGCACTAATTTAATTAGTTCCCGATGATACACTCAATTCTTTTCTCTGATCTATTATGTTTCCATATCCCGGAGTTATTCCATGGATCCTCCCTACATTTCTCCACACTTCATATACTCAGTGGGCCTGACTTAATCTGCACAGACCTCCTGCTCAACATCAAAGGGGAATATAGTCTTGCCCTGAAAACTGTTAAAGGTTTAGAGAAAATTTTGCCATCTTTGAGATTAGCACACAACAAGGACATTTGCTCAACCATCGTCATAGCAGCTTTATTCGTAATAGCCAGAACCTGGAAATAACCTAGATGTCCCTCAGTCGAGGAATGGATACAGAATGGTTCTTTTACAGAATGAAACACATGGTATATACTCACTTATATAGACCTATAAAATAGGATAAACATACTGAAATCTATACCCCTAAAGAAGATAAACAAGAAAGAGGACCCGGGGTAAGATGATATATCCTCACTTAGATAGACAAATGGGATGGACATTGAATGTAGGAGAAAACAAGCAACAGGACAGGAGCCTACCACAGAGGGCCTCTTTAAGACTCTACCTAGCAATATATCAAAGCAGATATTAAGACTCACAACCAAACCTTTGGCAGAGTGCAGGGAATCATATGAAAGAAGGGAGAGTTAGTAAGACTTGGAAGAGGATAAGAGCTCCACAAAGACCAAATATATCAGGGCACAGTGGTCTTTTATGAGACCGTTTCTCCAACCAAGGACCGTGTATGGATATAACCTAGAACCCCTGCTTGGATAGAGCCCCTGGTAGCTCAGTATCCAAGTGGCTTCCCTAGTAAGGGGAACAGGGACTATTTCTGTCGTGAACTGAATGGCTGGCTCTTCGACCCCCCCACCCCAGGAAGGAGCAGCCTAGCTAGATCCCAGAAGAGTGCCTTGCTCCAAACTCTTATGATTTCAAAGTTTCAATTGAGAATTCAGTTGTTACTGTAATGGGTTTCCTTTATAGATGACTTGTGTTTTGTTTTGTTTTGTTTTTTCTGTCACAACTTTCAGTATCCTTTCTTTGTTCTGTATATTCTGTGTTTTAGTTAAGATATACTTTGGGGATTTTCTTTTCTGGTCCTATCTGTTTGGTGTTCTCTGTGCTTCTTATGTCTGAATGGGTGTGCCTTTCCTTAATTTGGAAGTTTTCTTCTATGACATTGCTGACAGTCTAGTATATGCCAGTGACCTGGGATTCTTTTCCATCATCTATGCTTATAATAAGGAGAGTTGGTCTTTTCATGGTGGTCCATGGTTCCTGTATGTATCCTTCAAAAGGAAAAAATTATTTAATCTAAAGATAACAATTAAATAGTAAAAAGAAGATGGATGGTATTGTATGACAAGACTTCCCCAGGAAAGATGCAACGCACATGTCTACTTACCCCAGATAAGGAACCCACAACAGGCCAAAGTATAGATGCCACCAAAGTCCAACTTGGTCAACTACTGAATTTTATTAAGGTTGCTTCCAGAGTATGAGAGAGGGATTACTTGTTTTTTATTGCTGGGTATTATTCCATTGTGTAGATGTACCACAATTTCTGTATCCATTACTCAACTGAGGGGCATCTGGGCTGTTTCTAGCTTCTGGCTATTACAAATAAAGCTGCCACAAACATGGTTGAGCAGATGTCCTTGTTGTATACTTGAGCATCTTTTGGATATATGCCTACGAGTGGTATAGCTGGATCTTTAGGCAACACTGTTCCTAGTTGTCTGAGGAAGCACCAGATTGATTTCCAAAGTGGTTGTACAAGTTGACATTACCACCAGCAGTGGAGGAGGGTTCCCCTTTCTCTACATCCTCTCCAGCATGTGTTGTCACTTGAATTTTTCATCTTAGCCATTCTGATGGGTGTAAGGTGAAATCTCACTGTGGTTTTGATTTGAATTTCTCTGATGACCAAGGACATTGAACATTTTTTGAAGTGTTTTTCTGCCATTCGATATTCCTCTATTGAGAATTCTCTGTTTAGTTCTGTACCCCATTTTAATTGGATTACTTGATTTGTTGCTGTTTAACTTGGAACAGAAATGACTAAAAGACACTATGGACATCACTAAAGCCCATAGCAGCATGGGTGACAAGGTCACAAAAGCTAGCAACTTAGAGCACTGTGTACAGCCTAAGGCAGCTCAACAGGTTGGAAAGTGTCCTTTCCAAGTGACTCTGGTCTTAAATCTTCATGCATCAAGTCTAAGTTTCAAATCTTTTAATGTAGGCAGTTGGAACTACAAACTTTCCTCTTAGACCTTCTACTGTGTCCTAGAAGTTTTGTTATGTTCTGTTTTCATTTCCATTTAGTTGCAGATTTATTTTTATTACTTTCATGATTTCTTCTTTAACCTTTTGATCATTAAATAGTAAATTATTTAATTTCTGAGTTTATATACTTAACTGGAGTTTTGTTTTCTGTTGATTTTAAATTAGATTGCATTATGTTTGGTTATACATAATATTTTTTCATTTTGTTTTTCTATATTGCATAAGGTTTGTTTTCTGTCCCAGCATGTGATCTATCTTAGAGAAGGCAGACTCTTCTTAGAGAATATTCCATGTGCTGCTGAATGGAATGTATATTCATTAGTGTTTCAGTGAAATCTTCTATATTTATCTGTTAAATGTCATTTAAATCTTTGGTTTCTCTGATAATTTTTGTCCTGATGACCTTCCTATTGGAAAAAGGGGGGTTGCAATCATCTACAATAATTGGGTTTGTGTTAATCTTTGTGTTTAATTCCATTAGTATGTGATTTATGTGCACCATACCTTGTTGAATATATATTGAGTATTGTGATAGTTTCATGATTGATTTATTCCTTGATTAGTATGAAATGTCCTTACTTGTCCCTGCTTATCAGTTTCAGTTGGAAGTCTAACTTGTCATATATTAGAATGTATACAAGTATACATTCCCATCAGCAATGGAAGAGGGTTCCCCATTCTTCTCATCTTCTCCAGCATGTGTTGTCACTTGAGTTTTTTATTTTAGCCATTCTGATGGGTATAAGGTGAAATCTCAAAATCATTTTGATTTATATTTCCCTGATAGCTAAAGGATGTTAAGCACTTCTTCAGGTGTTTCTCTGCCATTCAATATTCCTCTATTGAGAATTCTCTATTTAGCTCTGTACCCCACTTTTTAATTAGATTGCTTGATTTGTTGCTCTTTAACTTCTTGTGTTCTTTATATATTCTGGATATTAGCCCTCTGTCAGTTATAGGATTGGTGCAGATCCTTTCCCAATCCGTAAGCTGTAGTTTTGTTCTGATGACACTGTCCTTTGCTTTACAGAAGATTGTCGGTTTCATGAGGTCCCATTTATTAATTGTTGATCTTAGAGCCTGTGTTGTTGGTGTTATGTTCAGGAATTTATCTCCTGTGCCAGTGAGCTCAAGGCTCTTCCCCACTTTTTTTTTCTCAAAAGTTTAGTGTGTCTGGTTTTATGTTGAGGTCTTTGATCCACTTGGATTTCAATTTTGTGCAGGGTGATATGTGTGGATCTATTTGCATTTTTCTACATGTAGATATCCAGTTAGATGACCATCATTTGTTAAAGATGCTATCTTTTTTCCACTGTATGTTTTTGGCATCTTTGTCAAAAATCAGGTGTCCATAAACGTGTGGGTATATTTCTGGGTCTTCTATTCTATTCCATTGATCCACTAGCCTGTTTCTTTGCCAGTACCATATTTTTTTATTACTGTTGCCCTATAGTAAATCTTGAGATCAGGCATGGAGATACCTCCAGAAGATCTTTTATTGTAGAGGATTGTTTTTGCGATTCTGGGTACCTTATGTATAATGTGGCTGTTGTGAATGATGTATTTTCCCTAATTTCTTTTTCAGCTCATTTGTACTTTGTATTGTTCAAAGGAGGGATAATGATATTTCTGAGTTTCATTTGTATCCAGCCACTCTGCTGAAGGTGTTTGTCAGCTATATGAGTTCCCTGGTTGAAATTTGCGGGTCTCTCATGTATTTTATCATATCACTTACAAATAGTGATACTTTCACTTCTTCCTTTTTGAATTGAATCCCCTTGATCTCCTTTAATTCTCTTATTGTTCTAGTAAGGATTTCAAGAACTGTGTTGAAGATACATGAAGAGAGTTGGCAGCTTTGCCTTGTCCCTAATTTCAGTGGGATTGCTATGAGTTTCTCTCCATTTAATTTGATGTTGGCTATAGAATTGCTGTATGTTGCCTTTACTATGTTTAAGTAAGTCCTATGTTTAGGTAGGTACTATGTTTAGAAAAGAAATCCCTGCTCTCTCTAGAACTTTAAACATAAATTAGTGTTGAATTTTATCAGATGCTCTTTCAGCATCTAAGGAGATTATTCTGTGTTTTTTTTTTCTTTCAGTTTATATGGTGGATTACGTTGATAGATTTCTGTATGTTGAATCACAGCTGCATACTTGGGATGAAGCCCACTTGGTCATAATGGATGATATCTTTGATGTGTTCTTAGATTCAGTTTGTAAGGATTTTGTTGAGTATTTTTGAATCAAGGTTCATAATGGAGATTGGCCTGAAATTCTCTTTCTTTGTTGGGTCTTTGTGAGGTTTAGGTATTAAGGTGATTGTAGCTTCATAGAATGAGTTTGATATGTTACTTCTCTTTCTATTTTGTGGACTAATTTGAACAGTATTGGTGTTAGTTCTTCTTTGAAGGTCTGGTAGAATTTATTGATTTCAGCCCTGAGTTTGATTATTTCCAGCTATTTACTCCCTTTCGGTGTTTCTGCTTCTTATTTGCCCCTAGGGTTTTCAGGTAAGCTATTAAGTTGCTTGTATGAGATGCGTTGAATTTCTTTATGAAGGCACTTAGTGCTATGAACTTTCTTCTTGGCACTGCTTTCATTGTGTCCCATAAGTTTGGGTATGCTGTGCCTTCATTTTTATTGAATTATAGGAAGTCTTTAATTTCTTTATTTCTTCCCTGACCCACTTGTCATTGAGTAGCGAGTTGTTCAGATTCCATATGAGTGCAGGCTTTTTGTTATTTCTGCTTTTGTTGAGATCCAGCTTTAGTACATGGTGGTCAGATAGGATAGATGGGATTATTTCAATCTTCTTGTATCTGTTGAGGCTTTCTTTGTGACCAATATGGTCTATTTTGGAGAAGGTTTCATGAGGTGCTGAGAAAAAAAGTTAAATTCTTCTTTCTTTGGGTGAAAGGTTCTGTAGATGTCTGTTAGAGTCATTGTTTCTCTGTTTAATTTCTGTTTTGTTGACCTGTCCTTTGTTGAGAGTGGGGTGTTGAAGTCTTCCACTATTAATGTGTGGAGATCAATGCATGGTTTAAGTTTTATTAATGTTTCTTTTATGAATGAGAGGGCCCTTGTATTTGGGGCATAGATGTTCAGAATTGTGATGTCTTCTTGGTGGGATTTTCCTTTGATGAGTATGAAGTTACCTTCCTCATCTCTTTTGATTAATTTTGGTTGAAAATCTATTTTATCAGATATTATTATGGCTACTCCTGCTTCCTTCCTAGGTCAATGTTCTTGGAAAACCATCTTCCAGCCCTTTACTCTCAGGTAATATCTATCTTTGTGACTTAGGTGTGTTTTTTGTATGCAATGGATTATTGGGTCTTGTTTATACACCCATTTTGTTAGTCTGTGTCTTTTTATTGGAGAGTTGAGTCCATTGACTTTGAGAGAGGTTAATGACCAGTATCTGTTAGATCCTTTGATTTGATATTGGTTGTTGTAGTGTGTTGGTGTGCTTGGTTAATTTTAATTTTGCTGTAGTGAGGTTATTTATTTCCTTTGTTTTCCTGACTGTAGTTAGTCTACCTGGGTCATTTTTTTCTTCTATTATCTTCTGTAACACTGGATTTGTAGGTAGGTATTGTTTAATTTTGTTTTTGTCATTGAATATCTTGTTTTCTTCATCTATGGTGATTGAGAGTTTTGCTGGCTATAGTAGCCTGGATTCACATCTGTGTTCTTTTAGGGTCTGCATGATATCTTTCTGAGCCCTTCTAGCTTCCATAGTTTCTGTTGAAAAGTCAGGTGTAATTCTGATGGGTTTGCTGTTATATTTACTTGGCCTTTTTCCAATTGCAGATTTTAGTATTTTGTTGTTGTTCTATATACTTACTGTTTTGACTATTATGTGGCAGGAGGATTTTCTTTTCTGGTCTAATTTATTGTGTGTTCTGTAGGCCTCTTGTATACTTATAGGCTCTCTTTTAAATTGGGGAAATTTTCTTCTATTATTTTGTTGAAAATGTTTTTTGAGACTTAGAGACTACAGTCTTCTTTTTCCTCTGTTCCTATTATTCTTAGTTTTTGTCTTTTCATGTTGTCTTGGATTTCTTGGAAGATTTGTCTCAGGAATTTTTTTAGATTTAACATTTTCTTTCATGGGTACATTGATTTCTTCCTTTGTATCTTCCCCACCTGCGATTCTTTCTTCATTTCTTGTAGTCTGTTGGTTATGCTTACCTCTGTAGTTCCAGCTTTCTTCCCTAAGTTCTTCCTCTCAATGATTTCCTCTGTTTGTGTTTTCTTTAATTTTCCCAATTTTATCTTCACATCTTGAACCATTTTGGTGATTTCCTTCACCTTAGTCATATGGACCTGTGTGATAACTGTGGTTGTTGGTAGTCAGAGGGACTCTCCTCTTAATAGGAAATGTCCTGGAAACAGCTGCCCTAATAATGGTTTTCTTGCTCTGAATTTAGTGGGCTGCTGTTGCTCTTACACTTGTTTGCTGGGAGCAGCCCTCTTGAAGAAGCAGGGAGCTCCATGGTTTGGTCAGTTTAGGTAGGGAGACAGGTTGGGACTTGGTGCAGAGTCTGAGGCTGAGCCCATCGATTCCAGGCTTCTGTAGGTCTGAGAGTGAAGCTCTGTGTCCCAGTACCCAAGCTGTAATCAGTGGGGATGCAAGTGCAACACTCATGCATGCAGCCCGAGGCTAGAGTCTGGAGCCTGCGGGAATCCAGAAACTTTTCTGGTTCTGGGTGTCCTGGGGTGTGACCTGATATTTCCCCCACCATGGGGTCTCCTTGCTACATGAAACCCAGTCTGTGGTGTTTTGGGTTCTACAGTTCAGTCTGGGATGGTGACTAGAGTACACAGGCACAGGCGAGTGGCTCCTTGATGGTGACTGGGTGCCTACAGAAACAAGGGAACTTTTCCCAAGAACTTTTCAGGGATAGGGGTAGCTCAACTGAGTGCCCTGGGGTTAGACCTGATGTTTCCCTCACTGTGAGGTTTCCTTCCAACAGGAAAACCCAGTCTCTGGTGCCTTGGGGCCCAAAGTTCGGTCTGGGACTGTGAGTCGGGTACACAGGCAGGTCTCTGAGCTGGTGGCTGAGCACCTGCCAGAGCCAGGCACCTTTTCTTGGGATTGTCTGGGTAACCTGAGGTTGGTCCCAATTGCTTCCTTCACAGTGGGGTTTTCCCTCAACTGGAAACCCCAGTCCCTGGTGTTCTGATGCCCACAGTTCAGTCTGGGATGGTGATCAGAGCACGCAGGCGTGTGGCTCTGGGCTGGCATCTGAGTACCTGCCAGGACTAAGGAACTCGTCTGGGGTTTGCCTGGGTGACCTAAGAATGGACCCAATTGCTTCTCATACTGTGAAGTTTCCTCTTATCTGGGAAACACAATCACTGGTGTTTTAGGGCCCGGAGTTCAGTCTGTTGGTGGCTGTGCAGTCACTGATGTCCTGCTCATCAGAACATTGTCCTTTTGTTTAGCCAGATTTTCCAAAAGACCACCAGGAGTCAAGTCCATTGCAAGACACATGAGGATCTTTTTATTACAAGCTATAGCTTGGGCTCATACCCTCACTGCCAGAGCGGTTGAGAGCAAAGAGCCTCATGCTTAGGTTAGGTGGTTAATTTAAAGATTCCGGTCCCTCCCAGAGCTCCCAAAGCAGGGGAATTCCTGCCTGGCAAGCATCTATTGGTTGAACCACAAAAGGGGATGTTGCACTTTGAACTGATTGGCTATAGGAAGGTCCTCAAACCATTAATGGTCTGGCTTCCCTTCTTTGGCTGTCCTAGGAGAGGGCAATCTGGGCCAGTATCCTAGCAACTATATCTCTAGTGGGAAGGAAAAGAATGCACTGCAGCTGGTTCCTCCTCTCAGATGGCTGGACATGTCTCCACATGTCTCACCTTTTTTCAGGCTTGCACTTTAAATTTTAAACCAATACCCCCCCCCCCAAACTAATTTTTCATTCTTTACTCTCTCACTCTTGGTGCCACCATCCTGGATTCTGCTCTCTTCTATTTTAATAAACCCTCAGAATTGAGCAAAGTATTCCCTGAACTAAATTTTCTTCTCTTCTGCAGTCATCATAACAGTATGGTGTTCCTTTTTTACCTGGAGCTAAATGGCACCCTGTGATCAGTAGCAGCAGCAGCACATTTCTTTTGTCACAGGAGCCTACTACAGGAGGTCAACATTCTGCAGTGAAATGCCTTTGGCATTACAGCTATGCTGCACTTCTTTCCTAGGCTTTTAAGATAGTGATGACCAAACCTAAAGGCAGTAGGAAAAACAGTAGTTCAGCCAAATATATGATCCTAGCACTTGTTAGGAAGGAACAGAAGCAAGAGGATAAGGCCTGGTCCACAAAGTGAGTTCTAGAACCACATAGCAAGACCAGTCTTAAATAACAACAAACAGAAAAAAGAAAGGAAAAGAGGAGAGGGCAAGGAGGAAGGGAGGGTGAGAGCAATAGAAATCAGTCAGTCAATAGTTCGTGCTGAAATTCAGCTAGTAATTATCCAAGTCAAAATACAATATGCTCTGCACACACCATAGCCTGGGAACTATGGTTTACTACATATACTAGGTTTCTAGCTACTACAAGTTGCCCTCACCTCAAACTAATCTCACATTTTCTGCTGACATCCTAGCTCTCCCTTAAAAGAATCATGGCAGGAAAATTATATGGAACTATGGTAGTAATTCTAAGCACTCTATCCATTCAGTGTGTTTAATTAAAATATTATACAAGTCTTGGTAGCAATTTTCTGTCTCACAAGCATATTGCTCTTACAATCTAGAACTTCCTAAGATTTCACTTTGTCAAACTGATCCTTGGCACTCACTGGCAAGAGTAGACACTATGCAAGCTGGGCTTACTTAATAAAACAATTTAAAAAATCACTCCATCTTAAATAGAAATGTGTTTTTTTTTATTTCAGAAGACTTACAAACTCAAGAATAATATCCACTTGTTCGGGGGAGGGGATAATGGCGGCTGTGTGGGGTAGTGTGAATTTCTAAAAACTCCCTGGGGTTTATCAAATGGAATTTGACCTGACACTTATTTATTGCAAGCTAACCAATAATATATACAACTTGAAAAGATTACCCTGGAGAGAAAATTGAGCATTGAGTATCTGGTTCATTCATGAAGAAAACTGTCCTTTTTTTCCTTCTGGTTTCAAAAGGACTTCAAATCACAGGCCTCGATCACAGCTTTAGTATTCAAAAAATGAGCAAGGTGATCTACATTTTGAAAAAACTCTGGATGGGGATAGCAATTTCTCATATATTGCCTTCTTAGAATCTCAATGAAAGGTCCAGCATCAGGCTGCTAGGGGTAGGTGGAGATTTCAGTCAGTCCTGAGTTTATCCTATCCAAGGCCATTTGGCAATTTTAAAGTATGCCAGGGTATAAAATAAAGCAACCTCTGTTCTGATGACATAGAATTGTTCAGTGTTCACCACTGTCCACCCAGCAGGAGCAGGCATCTGGTTTTTTTAGGAACGATTCGGAACCACTCTCTAAACAGCTCCTTTCTCAACTATGCAGCTATAAAGTCTCACTTGTACTCATACATCAAGCTGGAATGCGAGCTTGTGTTATCCATTAAAGTCCAAGACTTGTAACTAGTCTAAAATATAAACAAAGACAGTAATGAAACAACAAAAATAACATAAGAACTCACAGTGGACAGGATTCTTGGTGTCTGTTCTTCCTTTCTGTGGTACTGTGAGCCTCCCTCTCCCACTGAGCTCTAGCTCCAGCACTACTGGTGCCTTCGAGTATGCTTTATCAAGGGTTTTCAAAATGTATCTAACTGGGCTTTTCCTTTCTTCAGAAATATAATCCCTTCATGAAATAGAAGCTGCATTCAAAAATATGTCCACATGTATGTAATTAAACTACAAGAGCTTTCTATTAACTTACTACGTAGTGCACTTCTTTTTCAAACTTTTTAAAATTATTTTTACTTTTATTTATTATTAATTAATTTATTTAATTTTGCATGCATTGGTGTTTTGCCTGCATATTTGTCTAAGGGTATCAGATCCCCTGGAAATGGAGTTATACTCAGTTGTGAGTTGCCATGTAGCTTGTAGAAATTGAACCCAGGTCCTCTGGATGAGCAGCCAGCGCTCTTAACCACTGAGCCATCTCTGCAGCCCTTGTGGTGCACTTCTTAAAATACATATCTCCAGCAGTATTATGCATGTAGTGAAACTTTTCCCTTTGTGAGAGGTAAAGAAGACATTTTCAATCACAGCCATTCCTTTCTGCCCTGTAACTTGGTTGTGATAGAGCAATTCTGCCACAGTGGTTTTTAGAAGCACCTATATAGGAGTCTGTACGATTAATAGGGGTGAGAGCTTCCATCACAGAATGGAGTCAGAACATCTGACTTTTTCAGCAGGCATTATTACAAAGTACAACGTTGGTGGTTCTGTAGAAAGAACCTTCAGAATCCTTCGTCAGCCAGCATTGTTTCCTTCTTCTTGATTCAATGATGTTATCATCCTGGCAAAATGTTTTCAAGGATGCAATTCAAACAGCTTAAAGAAGAAGAGGTTTACACAATGCTGATTTCTAATACAACTTAGGAAAGAGCCAATATTTTCTCCCTGATGATGCCACCTAATTATCTGTCAGTCTTGAAGGAAGCAGATCTATAACAGGTGAGTGAAACAACTGCTGGCCAATAAAATAAAAGAATCCATCATCACAGTCCTGATTTAGTTTAGAACAATCATGTTATTCCCGTGTCCTCCAAAAATTCTTTTTCAGGGTCAAGTGAAGGGCATGTGGCTTTCCTACAGTGGGGTATCAGGTAAGCAGGTGTGTGTGAGTACCAACGTTATGCCAAAGTGCAAATCCATTGCTTTCTACTCTTCATCTCTAAGGTTTGGCCTTTGATGGCAGCTGGGGCTTCAGATCCAAGAAAAGACTTCTTTGGGGAAGGGGGTGTATTTTGTATAACCACTACCTCTATTCTTCTAACATGTTGATATCTACCTTTTCTAACTAGAGATATTAGCTTCCAAAAATGTAACCAAATCCTGTGGCTGCTTCTTTGTTACCAAGAAGCCCAAGGACAAGGCAACACTCAGACACTATCCTCTCCCTCTGCCACGGACAGCCAATGGCATGGATGTGGAGGTAATTTGAATGTGACTGAGGCTGCTACCCACAAGTGCAACGAACCCTGGGGAAGTCTGTTGCTTTCTCCGCTCTGTGGATGAAAGCCCCAAGAGATGCCTTTATTATATGCCTTGTGATGCACTGTGAACTAATGGTACCTTTTGTCAATCTTAAACTTAAATTGATTTCACTCCCTGGTTTTGACAAAATTTTATTATGCCAGAGTTTGAGAAACCTGTTTTTCTCTAAGTTTTAAAAGATTAACGGCTTTCCAGTAGTTCTGAGAAGTGTAACGTCAATAGTAGAATATATATCGTGTTTTCTCTATGCTTTCTCTTCCAAATTTGTGAATGAAATGAAGTCTGAGAGAATATGGGAACAACATGTGGGTAGGTCTCTTGTAAGAGCAATTTGTGTTATTTCCTCCCCTTGTTACTGGGGTAAAGTTAATCCTCTGGCCAGTCCTACTCCGCTTAGCTGTGGTTATGGGCTTTTCTACTTTCTGGTATTCTTTGAGTTGAAGGTTCTGCTAAAGTTCTAGTGGATCTTTCTGCTAAAAGGAGTAAAATTCAGGTTTTCTCAACTGGGCTAGGAGTGAAACATTTTCCTAAAGTATTTGAAGTGTTTGCTTGGGTATCTCATGTCACGTATGAGGAAGGCAAAGCATAGCATAAAGACAAATCAAGTAAAGAAACAAAGCATAGGCCAGATGAAAACGATAACCTTCAGAATACCAAGACCAATAAAATCAGTAAAAGAGTAAAAGCAACAAAGAACAAAGAGTTAAAAATAGAAAATATGCACCATGACGGAGCCTCTCCCACAAAGCCTACCCACTTTACAGAGTTAGGACTCATAAAAGTATATCCTTTAAAAACAAAACAAAACCCGTTTTCTTTATCTGGGGTGGAAGTGGTGCTGGCCCAAGGCTAAACACACATTTACTAGCACTCTGGGAATTTTTTTTTTTACTTTTCTTTGAGTCCCCCCACCTCTTCTTTTTGACATATGAATAATTGTCAACCTCTGCTGTAAACAAGGCTCTCTTCTTCATCTTCCTTCTCCTGGCAGCTGCCAAGAGTTATATCTCCCCTGCCATGTTGTTTTTCTCAGCACTCCAATAAAATCGTCCTCGGACTTCGAAAAAAAAAATAGAAATCAAACATAATGAAAATAAAAACAATTCAAGAGAAAAACAAATTTTAAACAATAAAACAAAACAACAATAGCAAAACAAAGTTGTGTGGAGCTAGTGCACAATGGAGTATCTGGGATGTGTATCACAGAATACATGCTAAAAGGCATTGTAATAGGTGATATTCTTTGGTGTGGAGAACATGTCTAGCCATGACCATTAGTTGTATTTTTACATTAGTATGCAGCCTAGGAAACCATCAGTACAGAACACCACACAGAAACCAAAAGAAAAAAAAATGGATTTGGTATAGTTCAATGCCTTTGACCTCTTCTACCCAACATCCTCATAGGCTTTCAAGCACCCATCACTGGTTTTCCATGAGACCCCCACACCCTAAATCCACCATGAATCTTTCAGTCAGTGGAAGAGCAGTAGTTATCATTATTATTATTTATTATTATTTTAACCTCTTGAGACAAGGTTTCTCTGTGTAGCCCTGGCTGTCCTGGAATTAGCTCTGTAGACCATGTTGGCCTCAAACTCAAATAAAGCTACCTTCCTCTGCTTCCCAAGTGCTGGGATTAAAGGTGTATGGTTTTAATTGTACAAAAGTCATTATTGTCATATTGGGGTCTTTACAATGCTTACTTTAAGTTTAGCTATTTTATAAAGTTAGTAAAATTTCCAAAAATGAAACTGAAATCAGTGCTTTTGAATTTTCACAAAATATGAAAAAGGATAAAACAATAAAGCCGTAGACACAACGACTGAAGAAGGTCAAAAATGACATAAAAATAAATACAAAATATGAAAATTTAAATATGTAGGTAAGCCAGTAGTGATAAACAATTCAGCAAATTCATGTAGAATAATGTAAAAAAAATTAATTGAATGTGGTCTACCTGTGGGTAATCTCAGCACTCTGCTATCTAGAGGCAGAGGCAGGGACATAACTAATTTGAGACAGATCTGGGAGGACTACATAGTGAATTCCTGCCTCAAAAAAAAGTTGACAGGGAGAGAAGTAAAATTGAAAAAAAAATGAAGGGGAAGTAAAAAAGGGGAAACAATACAGGAAAAAAAAACCAAAATTTTGGGCACAACACTACCCCACCCATTCATCCAATTATTTTTTTATGTTTTTTTATTTATTTTTATATCAATCACAGGTTAGGTACTTTGCATCCCCGGAGTAGCCCCCTCTCTCTTTCCCTCCAACTCTCCCCATCCCACCCTCATCTCTTCCCTGCCTACTCCAAGTCCACCTACAAGGGAGGATCTCCTCCCCTTCCATCCAACCCCAGTTCATCTTGTTTCCTCAGGGTTGGCCACAATGTCCTCCCCTAGGATCTAGCCAGGCTATTACTCCCTGGCGTGTATGAGGCAGAGTCAAAGAGCCAGCCATCGAGTTCATGATAGAAACAGTCCCTGTTCCCCTTACTAGGGTCTTCAGTTGGACACCGAGCTACCATGGGCCACTTCTGAGCTTGGGTTCTAGGACATATCCATACATGGTCCTTGGTTGGAGAAACTGTCTCGTATAAGACCCCTGTGCCTTGCTCAGTTTGGTCTTGTGGAGCTCTTGTTCTCCACAAGTCTTATCAACTTCCCCTATTTTTATTATTGTTTCACGCCCTCTGCCGAAGGCTTGGTTGTGAGTCTTAATATCTGCTTTGCTATATTGCTATATTGATTCTTTCAGAGGCCCTCTTTGGTATGCTCCTGTCCTGTTTCTTGTTTTATCTTCCATTCAATGTCCATCCCATATGTTCATCTATATGTTACTAATCACCTGGTGGGAACTGTATATAGATGAAGCTTTTTGGATAGTCACTCACCAACTTTGCACACTGAAATTGGTTTTTTGGTGCCCAGCAGGCAATAATTATGTGTGTAGTTCTTTGGTCTACTGTGGTTGGCTGTGGGTGTATGATGAATGAGCTTAGAATGCTGAGTTCCCTGTGAAGTTTCTGAATTTTGGGTTAATGCACATGAAGACACACATTAAAGACACATGAAATGATGGCCGTTTAAGGTGTTCCATAGCTGGGATGGAATGAAATGTTCACTGAACAGAAATTCTCTCTGAAGTTCCCAGAGAAGCTTGTTGTGTGAAGAATCCTGGAGTGTATCTCTGGGAAGAAAGCAAAAGGCTCCATAGAGCAGTGCTGGGAGGTAGACTCAGAGATTCCATGTGACTGTGCACAGTTCTAGAACCCCAGTTGAATTCTACATAAAATCATGTGTATCTGTGCTCCACAGCCTCTAACAGTAAAATGCCCCAACACCATTTATATAATTTTACTTTTAAGTTAAGTTATTATTACATCCTCCCTTCCTATTCTTTCCTGCAACCAGCTTTCCTCCAATACAGCTTTCTCCTATATTCCCACAGCCTCAAATTCATAGTCTCTTTTGCTTTAATTGTCATTACAGTTGTCATCACACACACTCATAAATATTATAACTTATATTAAAAGGGTCTATAAATGAGATCACAAGATGTTTTCTGGACTGTGAACTGGTAAGATAAAAGGATCAAAGGAATTCTTACTGTGCTAAGCTACAAAGAAGTTGAAACATATTTTGTTTATAAACAAATTTCTAACCTTGTCAGATTTTCAGGAAAGTAAGGTGTGTGGGGGAAGTGTTACAGCTAGAAAAGTAGTAAGGTTAAACTTGAACTTTACATATGCTTATGCCTTGCGCATGGCTCATTGATATTGTAGTATTCTTATTTGAAATGTGCCTATGAAATGAATATTGCCTCTATAGAAAAAAATTTACAGAATACTTTGTTAGCTGTCAGTATAATTGTATTTTAAATTTTGTTTTATTTCTGTCTGTGTTAGTGTGCACACATATGTACATACATATGTAGGCCTACACACACCAAAGAATATCTGTGGAGATCAGAAAACAACTTTATGGAGTCAGTTCTTTCCTTCCACTTTTATGTGGGTTCTGGGGATCAAACTCCAATTATGAGGCTGGTATGGCACGTGCTGTACTTGTTGAGCCATCTTGCTGGTCCCAGTACTAGATGTTGTTGACACTCAGTAGACAAGACATTTCCACCAGGCTCCAGAGTGAGAACTTCCTTTCCCTTCCTATGTCCTCTTTATTTCCATGTATTTCTAGCCAACCTTGGGTTGACCCAGCTTTATAACACAAATAAGTAAAAATATAATTATTAGATAATTAGTGATATACTTAAGAGGGTCTGGCCTTGAAGTGACTCATACTCTACTATCAATAATGACAAATAGCAATAATTTATTTAACCAAATATTTCTCTTTGCGCGTAAAGCATATATGAGCAATGGGCCAAGACAGATAACCACTTCCTACTCAAAAACAAAATCCCAGACAAATTTGCAGTATTATATACAACAGATTAGAGTGGATTAAAGATAAAAAGCCCAGGAGTTGTCAACATTTCTTTACTTTTACCCTTAAAGAAAAGAAAAGTAAAGGAGGAGAGCCAGAGGTGGGGAATGCTGAGTGATCTATAGGGAATGCCCATTGTTTTCTCTTTCCAGTTACATTAGTGATACTTTAGGGCTCCTTTCGATGTGGGACGTCTAGTAGCTTAATTTAGCAATGAGCACTCTGCTGCAGTTTCAGAAGGTATCAGGATCACTCCAGACTCACCAAAAAAGTTTCCTGGAATTCTAGATAAAGCTCCTGGGTATCTTAGCTATTTGAAGCCACTGACACAGTATCTTACTCCCAAATTCACTAACATTCTGCTCCAATATTTTACCTTCTTTTCAGTTTATTTTCCTTTGGAATAAGGTGTCAACTTCAGATCAGGCTCCCACTCCTAGTATGTCCTCTGACTAAGGTAGGGGTTCTCAACTTTCCTAACGCTGTAACCTTTTAACACCGTTCCTCATGTTGTAGTGACTCCAAACCATAAAATGATTTTTGTTGATACTTCATAACTGTAATTTTGGTACTGTTATGAAAGGCAATGTAAATATCTCATATTTCAGTATCTGATATCTGACCCCTGTGAAAGGGTCCTTCGACACCAACCCCACCGCAAGGGGTTGCAACCCCCAGGGTGAGAACCTCAGGTCTAAGACACCTGATAGTATTTCCTAATCCAGATGGTAGCCAGTACAGGAAAAAGTCATTTGTTGCTCTCTGGTGCCATCTCCTGGCCACACTTAGTCATTATCTGGCTGACTAAGTTGGAAAGGGCCCTATTTTGATCATTTCCTGGCCTTATCTAACCACTGAGTTAAGTAAGGTGACTTAATTAAAACTTCCCTAACTCTGAATACTACTGGTTGACTAACTCCTTCTGATTGCTAATAGCACTCTCTAGGACTGGTAAACCTATCTGGGTCCTCCATTAATGCAACGTGTTTAGTGCTACAGCAGCGAACTCTGATAATCTACCTAGGTGCACAGTAGCCTTGATAAGTGTAGCTCTCTTATAGCCTCACTTAGGTTTGTATTGTCTCTGTGTCTTCAACACTAACCCCAGAGTTCAGTACATTTACTATTTGTTCACCTTGACAAGGAAGTGTTGCAAATAGACCAAACTCTGATTTTAAGGACTATCATGCTTCTTCCTCTTAAGTGCCTGATAGTCCTTAATAGCCTTGAAACCTGTATCTGAGTTGGTAATGTTTACTTCCTAATAAAATATTGTTACTAGTTAGGTCTTGGTGGATATGTTGGTCTTAGGACATGTTATTGTGTTTACCTTCTTCATCAAGGGGGAATTTTATCTTGTCCAACCTATATTTATTGGAAATAATTTCAATGGCAACCACTTATTTACAGCCTGTTAGTCTCAAGATCCAGTACTTTGGAGCTCATGTTAGAATTCTTATATACAACTTCTTTGATGATGACTTCTGTGATGTAAAATAGTTATTTCCACATCTTTGGTACTTGGAATTTTGTGAGCACTACGTACAACATTCACAAATTATTCTTTCCCTCCCAATGACTTCCTACTGTTGTTCTCTCATGGTAGAAGTGGCAGAAAAATATCTTTCTTTTGGAGTCTGGTCATATGTGGTGGCCATCAGATCATCTTCATCCAAAGTAACTAAACCATTGCTTTTGCCTCTGTGTGCTTTCATGTTCACTATTCTTTTTCAACTATCCTAATTTTTATCCTAGTTCACTATTAGGTTACAGACAGCTCCCATATTAGGCATATATATATATATATATATATATATATATATATATATATATATAATCTCAAAGCATTGTACTTAATGTATAAGACTCAAAAAACCATAAATCTCTTTTATAATCGGGAAATATAAGGAGTCCAGAAATTCCTGAGTACTGATACTACCATTTATAAAAATAAAAAGTTGGGGGCTTAGTCGAGGTAGTGACTCATTGAAGTTTTTCATCTTATTCTCTAGTATGAAAATAACCTCATCACTTAATTCTACTAACCGAAATCATTCCGTGTTCATTCATTTAAAACAGATATATAAAAGTAAGTGAAATTTATATGAATTTACACAGCATCTAAACAGAATTTTTGTTTCAGTGCATAGTCTGATGTTTGAGTACTCTCAAGGCCTTGAAACTGAATCTGTTCACTGTTGTCATTAAAGAATCCATCTTCCATCATATATATTTAGGCTTACCTCAATAGGAATGATTGATTTCAGCTCCATCCATTTATTTGCAAATTTCATAATTCCACTTTTCTTAATGGTTGAATAATATTCCGTTGTGTAAATGTATCATATTTTCCTTACTGTTGGTATAATGTTCTTCTGAAATGTGAAAATGTATACAGTTTACCTTTGTTCATTCAAATGCTGATTTCTCTACCCCACTATCTGGTTTCAATCCAGGCACTGCATTGTGATGTTTATTCTAAGCATCAACATGCCACCATTTGTTCTCTGTAATTTCAATAAAACAACCACCCAGTGCTCTGCAATGGAGAGAATAAGGTGGGACATCCTGGTCCAGAGGGGAGGAGAAGGAAGTGAGTGGGAGGAGTGAGAGAGCAAAGATTGGCAGGACAAGGCTTGGAACCATGAAGAGAGATGGGCTAGGTCTAAGATATGACTAAAGCAAGTATAATGTTTGAAATTCTGAATGGTAGGAAACTATATAGGCTTGAAGGTTTAGAATGAAATAATCATTGCCCAGCATTGTGCTCTAGGTTAATTAAATAAATCCTAGTCTCTGTGTGGTGATTTGGATATACAGTTGGTTTAGGAATAACCACTGTTTAACTAAAAGATAAATTAATAATAAATACTAATGACTGATGACACCTTACCTATTCATCAGTTGATGTTCGTGTAGGCTGTTTCCAAATTTTTTACTATTGTGAGTAGAGCAGCAATGAACATGGATGAGAATATATCTCTGCTATAAGGGTCCTTTGGGTCCTCAGTCCAAGATTGGTGGAGCTGGATCTTGTGATAGATGATGTCTCAGCTTTTTAAGGAATCTCCACACTGATTTCCATAGGGGTTGCATCAATTTACACTCCCACCAGCTATAATAAGTGTTATGCTTTTACTACATCCATGCCAGCAGTTGCCTTTTTTCTTTTTTAATTTTTTATTATTAGTTACAATTTATTAACTCCATATCCCAGGTGAATCCTGCTCCCTCATTCCCTCCCAAGCCCACCCTCCGTCATCTACTCCCTGCCCCTTTCCAAGTCCACTGATAGGGGAGGACCTCCTCCCCTTTATTCTGACCATGGTTTATCAGGCATCTTCAGGACTGGCTGCAAAGTCCCCCTCTGTGGCCTAGCAGGGCTGCTCCTCCCTTGCAGGGTAGGGAGGTCAAAGAGCCTGCCATTGAGTTCATGTCAGAAATAGTCCCTATTTCCCTTACTAGAGTACCCACTTGGATACTGAGCTACAATGGACTACATCCGAGCAGAGGTTCTAGGTTATTTCCACCCATGGTCCTTGGTTGGAGAAACAGTCTCATAAAAAACCCCTGTGCCCTGATATATTTGGTCCTTGTGGAGCTCCTATCCTCTCCAGATCATATTAACTCCCCCTTCTTTCATATGATTCCCGAAGGTTTGGTTATGAATCTCAGTATCTGCTTTGATACACTGCTAGGTAGAGTCTTTCAGAAGCCCTCTGTGGTATGCTCTTGACCTGTTACTTGTTTTCTTCTACATCCAATGCCCATTCCATTTGTCTAAGTGAGGATTGATCATCTTACCCCGAGTCGTCTTTTTTTGTTTATCTTCTTTAGGTGTATATATTTCAGTACATTTATCATCTTATAGGTCTAAATAAGTGAATATATACCATGTGTGTCTTTCTCCTTCTGGGATACCTCACTCAGAATGATATTTTCTAGATTCCACCATTTGCCTGCAAATTTCATGATTTCCTCATTTTTAATTGCTGAGTAGTATTCCATTGTGTAAAAATACCACAATTTCTGTATCCATTCCTCCATCGATGAACATCTGTGTTGTTTCCAGGTTCTGGTTATTACAAATAAAGCTGCTACAAACATGGTTGAGCAAATGTCCTTGTGTACTTGAACAACTTTTGGATATATGCCTAAGAGTGGTATAGCTGGGTCTTGAGGAAGCACTATTCTTAGTTGTCTGAGAAAGTTCCAGATTTCCAAAGTGGTTGTACCAGTTTACATTCCCATCAGCAATGGAGGAGGGTTCCCCTTTCTCCACAACCTCTCCAGCATGTGCTATCATTTGAGTTTTTGATTTCAGCCATTTTGACAGCTGTAAGGTGAAATCTCTGGGTCATTTTGATTTGCATCTCTATGATGGCTAAGGAAGTTGAGCATCCTCTTAAGTGTTTCTCTGCCATTCTATATTCTTCTACAGAGAATTCTCTGTTTAGCTCCGTACTCCATTTTTTAATTGGATTGTGTGATTTATTGTTTTTTAATTTCTTTAGTTCTTTATATATTCTGGATATCAAACCTCTGTCAAATATAGGGTTGGTGAAGATCAGTTGTCATTTTTTAAAAAATTCTTAGGGATTCTGATGACAGTAGGGTGAAACTTTAAAATTAAATTAAAGTTTCTTTAATTTGCACTTCCCTGAGGACTAAGAATGTTGAATATTTAAAAAAAAATGTTTCTCAGCTGCATGTGGCATTGCATGCCTGTAATCCCAGCACTCAGGGAGTCAGAGGCAGGTGGACCTTCCATGAGTTGAAGCTAGCCTGGTCTACAAAGTGAGTCCGGGAAAGCCAAAGCTGCACAGAGATACCCTGTCTTAAAAAAATATTTCCCAGAAATTTGTATTTCAGTTTGGAAAAACCTCTATTTAGTCTCATGCACAAGTTTTTGAGGTTATTGAGAATGATATTTTGTCCTTGATTTCCTTCTCAGTATATTTGTTGTTTGTAGAAAGGCTACTGACTTTTTTTGTATTGATTTTTGCTGCTACTTTGCTGGAAAAATTTATAAGCTATATTCCTGGTACAGTCTGTTGGGTCGTGTGTGTGTGTGTGTGTGTGTGTGTGTGTAACCAAACCATATTCAAAGAAATTTGACATCTTCCTTTTCTATTTATATAACCTTGAATTTGTGTTATTGCTGAGACAAAATTTTTATTGTCTTATTTTTCTTATTGCTAAGACTTCAAGCACCAAATCAAACTGATATGGAGAGAGTGAACATTATTATCTTGTTCCTGATTTTAGTGAAAATGTTTAGAGTTTCTTTCTACTTAGAAAGATGTTATAGGCTTGTTGTATATTGTCATTACTACATTGAGATATGTCCTTTATATTCCTGTATTTGTAGAACTTTGATAATGAAAGGCTGTTGAATTTTGTCAAAGGCCTTTTCTCTCCTTTGATCTATTTATATGATAGATTGGGTTTGCTTATTTACATATATTAAACCATCCCTGTACAACTGGAATAAAGACAGTTTGATTGAGATGCATAATCCGTTTATCATGTTTTTAAAATATTCAGTTTGCAAGTATTTAATTGAAAATTTTTTTGCTTACATGTTCATAAGATATATTGGCATGTAATTTTCTTTTTGTTGGGCCTATATCTGATTTTGGTGTAAGGATAATACAACTTCATAAGAAGAGTATGGAAATGTTCATACACTTTCTATTTTGTGTAGTATTTTGAGAAGTACTGCTGTTAATGCTCCTTTGAATGTCTGCATGGAAAACTTTATTCTCTGTGGTCAGATGGAATGCATGGTGTGATTTCAATTTTCCTATATTTTCCTATATTTGTTGGTAGTTGTTTGTACCCCAATATGTGGTATATTTTGAAGAAAGTTCCCCTGGCTACTTTAGTATTTGGGTCAAATTTTGTTTTATTTTTTTGTAGATATTTGTTAGGTCTATTTTATTTAGAGTATTATTTAATTTCACAATTTCTCTCCTTAGTGTATTTCTGGATAGACAGTCTATTGGTGACAGTTAAGTATTGAAATTACTCAATATTGGATTAATGGAATCAAATAGAAGATGCAGGAATGAACCCACACACCTATGGATACTTGATTTTTGACAAAGAAGCCAAAGCCATTCAATGGAAAAAGGATAGCATCTTCAACAAATGGTGCTGGTCTAACTGGATATCTACATGTAGAAAAATGCAAATAGATCCATATTTATCACCCTGCACAAAACTGATGTCCAAGTGTATCATAAAACCAGACACAATAAACCTCTTTGAAGAAAAAGTGGGGAAGAGCCTTGAATTCATTGGCACAGGAGACAACTTCCTGAACAGAACACCAACAGCACAGGCACTAAGCTCAACAATCAATAAATGAGACCTCATGAAACTGAAAAGCTTCTGTAAAGCAAACGACACTGTCATCAGAACAAAACGATAGTCTACAGATTGGGAAAGGATCTTCCTATGTCTGACAGAGGGCTAATATCCAGAATATATAAAAAGAATAAATTAAACAGTGACAAACCAAGTAATCCAATTTTTAAAAATGGGTTACAGAGCTAAACAGAGAATTCTCAATAGAGGAATATCGAATGACAGAAAAACACTTAAATGCTCAACATCCTTAGCAATCAGGGAAATGCAAATCAACACGACTCTGAGAATTCACCTTACACCCATCAGAATGGCAACACAGGCTGGAGAGGTTGTGGAGAAAGGGGAACCCTCCTCCATTGCTGGTGGGAATGAAACCTTGTACAACCACATTGGCAGTCAATCTGGTGCTGTCTCAGAAAATCAGAAATAGTGCTACCTCAAGATCCAGCTGTACCACTCCTAGGCATATATCTAAAATATGCTCAAATATACAATAAGGACATTTCCTCCACCATGTTCATAGAAGCTCTATTTATAATAGCCAGAATCTGGAAACAAGCTAGTTGTACCTCAATGGAGGAATGGATACAGAAAGTTTGGTACATTTACGCAATGGAATACTACTCAGCAATTAAAAACAAGGAAATCACGAAATTTGCAGGCAAATGGCAGGAACTGGAAAAGATCATCCTGAGTGAGTTATCCCAGAAGCAGAAAGACACATATGATATATACTCATTTATAACTGGATATAAGACATATAATAAAGAATAACCATACTAAAATCTATACTCCTGAAGAAGCCAAACAACAAGGAAGACCCTAGGGAAGACTCTTCATTCAGAAGGACAAATGTGACAGACATCAGAAGTAGGAGAAATCAGGGAACAGGACAGAAGCCTACACAGACAGCCTCTGAAACACTCTACTGATGAAGGTATCTAGGCAGAGGCCGAGACTCATCGGGAAACTTTGGGCAGAGTGCAAGGAATCTTAGCAAAGAAGGGGAAGATGCAAAGACCTGGAGGGGACAGGAGATCCAAAAGAATACCAACAGAGCCATAAAAAGTGAGGTCTGGGGTCCCTGAAGGGAATGATACCCCCACAATGCATGGAATGGACCTAAAACCTAGGCTCAGATGTAGCCCATGCACTCACTCTCCTAGTGGAGTCCCAAGTAAGGAGATCAGGGACTTTCTTAAGCATGAACTCAGTGGCAGGCTCCCTGATCACCTCCTCCTGGGGGTGCAGCCTTGCCAGGCCACAGAGAAAGACAATGTAATCAGACCTGATGAGACCTTATAGGCTAGGGTCAGATGGAAGGGGAGGAGGACCTCCTTTATCAGTGGACTAGAGAAGGGTTATAGGGGAAGAAGGGAGGGAGTCACGGCCAGGATACGAATTGAATAAATAGTAACACATGATAATAACTTAAATTTTTTTAAAAAAAGAAATCATCCACTATCACTGTGTTAAGTTCAATCTGTGGTTTTAGATCTAATAATGGTTCTTTAATGAAACTGGGTCTTCCTGTTTTTAAATAATGTACGTTTAAAACTGTAATATCTGATTGGTAGATTTTTTTTTCTTTAGAGACTATGCAGTGTCCTTATTTGCCATTTCTGACTACTTTTGTTTTGAAGTAGATTTTGTCAGATATTAAATTCCTTGTTTCTTAATTCCATATGCTTGGAACACTCTTTTCCATTCTTTTAATCTAAGATGGTGTCTTTCATTAATAGTGAGGTAAAATGCAATTCCTGGAGGCAATGAAAACATGAATCCTGTTTGCTAATATAATCTGTTAGTCTGTGTCATTGGGGAATTAAGATCATTAATGCTCAGAGTAATTGCTAAAAGATATTAATTCATTCCTGGTGTCTTGTCTTGTTTTCTTTTATCTCTTTTGATTAACTATCCTGGCATTGCTGTGTGCTCCTTTGATCTCCTTTTTCAGACTAAAGTATTCTGTATAGTGTCTTCTGTGGAGTTGGCTTAGTAGTCTAAATTCCTTCATTATATATTATTATATACATTTTATGTCATCTTTAGTTTTAATAGTTTTTCTGTGAATAATAATCTGGATTGGCAGTTTTAGTTTTTTGGAACTTGGAATACATCTCTCTAGGTTCCTTAGTATTCAGAGGTTACTGCCAAATAACCAAGTATTATTGTAATAGGCTGACCGTCAGAGGTGGCTTGACCCTTCTCTCTCGAAGATGTCAACAGCCTTTCTTTTTTTCTGTGTGTTTAATGTTTTCTCTTCAATATATCATATAGAAGTTCTTTTCTAGTCTTGTCAAGTTGGTAGGCCTTTTGTAACTTATGGGACATTCCTTTCTCTCATTTTTATTTTATTAAAGATAATTTTCTTTAGTTTTTTCTATGTTTGTATCTTCGATGCACGTAATTCAAAAGTTACATCTTTTTATAGTGTCCCAAAAGTCTTCCATGTTCCCATGGTGGGAGGATGTTCCATGTTCTCTTGGTGGGGGCATCTGATGTGGGGAGAGTGAAGAGGGGAAGTAAGAGGGTTTAGATGAAAAAAAAGGAAACCCAGACTGTGGGCATCTCTGAGACAAGCTGGAGGGAGACCTGTAATTGGATAGACTCCAGAGAGGATATAGGAATGACTCTAGCTGAGCCTCCTATCAGCTGGGGGACATAGGGACTGAGAAGGTCATCTTCTATCCAGGCAGGACTTACAGTGGTGGGAGGGGAACACCAACCCCCCTATAAAACCTTCAACCAAAAAGTTACCCTGCCTACAAGATATGTAGAGATAACGATAGAGACTCAGTGAATGTCCACACAATGCCTGGCCCAACCTGAGACTCACTCCATGGAAGAGAGCCATCTTCTGACATCATTAAAGATACTCTCTGATGTTTACAGACAGGAGTCTAGCATAACTGTCCTCTTTGAGGCTCCACCCAGCAGCCGATCAAATCAGATGCAAAGAGTCAGAGCCAAGAATTAGGTGTAGATCGGAGAGCCCCGTAGAAGAGTGAGGGAAAAGAATAGAGGGACCTATAAGGGACATGAACTCCACAAGAAGACCAACATAATCAACTAATCTAGGCCCAAGGGTGTTTACAGAGACGTAGGCACCAACCAAAGGACAGGCATGGACTGGACCTAGGCCCCCTACACATAGGTAACAGCTCAGACTTCATGTGTCTCCCCTAGCAAGTTGAGCTAGCACTCTCTAGGACATAGATTCTGTTGCCTATTTTAGATCACTTCCCTTTAACAAGGATGCCTTGCCTGGCATCAGTAGATGAGGATGAGCTCAGTCTTGATGCGACGTGATGTACTGTAGTGGATTGGGTGCAGGGGCTCCACTTTTCTGAGAAGAAAGGAAAGAGAGTTAGGGGTAAAAGGGTGAGAGTGCGGAACTGCGAGAGAGGAGGGAGTGGACTGTGTGAATAAATAAATTAAGATAAATTTAAGCTTTCTCCTGTAGCCCAGCAAGATGCCCAAAGGAAATTAGACCAGGGGGAAGAAGATGGCCCTGGCCCTCACCATCACGAAGAAACAGAAATCCAAAAAGGCCCAAGAACTTCAGGCAGCAGACAGGGTCTCCAAGTCACATGTAGTGGCTAGAGGGTTCCTCGTAGACAGTAGGCTTGGGTTTCTTGAGTTCTGAAGAGAAGGAGGTAGGTCAGAAGGAGGTTGTGGTTCCTGGCAAGGAGCTGCATGGTTTGTGCAACCTAAGTGGGAGGGGTGTTCAGAAAGGCAATAACTGCAGGTGACCTGAGTTTGTGTTGGTTAGGGAGCTTTTAGCTAAATGCTTTGAATAGGTAATGTAGTCACATTTACCTATGTCTATACGTGTATGGATATATGTTTGTATCTACATATGTTAGTGCACATTCAAATGAATAAATGTATGAGTATATGAAAAGTATTCTTATCTTTTTATTCAATTCAAAAGGTAACTTTAGTTCTCTAAAACTTTGTCACCTGTAAATTTGTTATAACAATGACTACCTGATAGAATCATTATGATTATCAAAAATATCAAATATGTAAAATAACTCACTTTTAGTAGAAACCCAACACATTTTAGAGGACTTTGTTTTGTTTTTTGTCAGTATTCAATTTCTTTTCCCTTTTCTTTTTTGGAAGATTTCATAGTGAATAAAGCTAGACAAGAAAGGGCTTCTTTAAAAAAAAGAGAAAATAGAAAATTAAGCAGCAATAACAATTGGGTCTGTATCACTTCAAAGCATAATTTCTAAACATCTCAAATGTCATCTATTTTTAGTAAGAAGAGAATGGCCTATTAGAGCAATGAAGCTTGATAACTTCTATATTTAACACCCAACTCATAAACTTGGAAAAGTTCAAATAAAAAAAAACCTCTTGGGATCTTAAATGAAAATTGAAATAAAGATTTACTGGACATATAAATTTGTAAAACAACCAGGGGATGGTTGTAACGATAGGCACATGTCTTGAATCATGACAGAAAAATAAGCTTCAAGGCATCATGAAAATCATGTTCAAAGAGGGAAATGAAATGAATGATGAGTAGTGAGTTGAGAAGTATCAGCTTTGGAGAAGCATAACCTCATACTACTAGGAGTGTCTCTAGTATTCAAAGAGGAATTGAATAATTTTTATGAAGAAGATTGCTTTTTAAATTTTATTTATTTGTTATTTATTTACTTACTTTGGTTTTTTGAGACAGAGTTTCTCTGTGTAGCTCTCACTTTGTAGAAATAGTTGTACTGCCTAGCAAAAAGAAAGCTTTCTATTGTGCTGCTAGAAATGCTCAACAACCTTAGTCTTCAGGGAAATGAAAATCAAAACATCTCTGAGATTCCATCTTACACCAATCAGAATGGCTAAAAGCAACATATGAAAACACATGCTGGAGAGGATGTGGAGAAAGAGGAACCCTCTTGCATTGCTAGTGGGAATGCAAAATTTTACAGCCACTTTGAAATCTATCTGACACTTTCTCAGAAAAGTGGGAATAGCACTACCTCAAGATCCAGCTATAATACTCCTGGGCATATACCCAAAAATGTCCCACCATTCAATAAGGACATTTACTCAACTACGTTCATAGTAGACTTTATTTGTAATAGCCACAATCTTCAAACCACCTAGATGCCCCTCAATAGAGGAATGGATACAGAAAGTGTGGAAATTTACACAATGAAATAATACTCAGCTATTAAAAACAAGGAAATTATGAAATTTTCAGGCAAATGGATGGAACTAGAAGAGATCATCCTGAGTGAGGTAACCCAGAAGCAGAAAGACACACATAGTATATACTCACAGGTATTAACAGGATAAACATACTAACATCTACAGACCAAAAGAAGCTTAACACTAAGGAGGATGCTTAAATCTCATTCAGAATGGCAAAAGCAGGGTAGACAAGTGAATAGGTAGAAGAGAAGGAAACAGATGGGACCCTACTATAGAGGGTCCTCTGAAAGGCGCAAGAGGGTATTGAAGCAGATGCTGAGACTCACAGCCAAACTTTGGACAGAGTGCAGGGAGTCCTATGGAAGAACAGGGGGGTGGAGATAAAAGGACATGGAGGAGAGAGGAGCCCCACAATGAGACCAAGAAAGCTAAAATATCTGAGGTCAGGGGTCCTTCAGACACTGATACACAAACCAAAGGCCATGCATGGAGAGGATCTAGACACCCTGCTCAGATGTAACCAATTGGCAGCTCAGGCTCCATGTGGATTCCCAAGTAAAGGGAACAGGAGCTGCCTTGGTCATGAACTTGTTTGCCCCTGGCGATGCAGCCTTACCAGGCCAAAGAGGAAGAGGATCCAAGCAGTCCTGATGAAACTTGACAAGCTATAGGCAGACGTCAGAGGAGGAGAACTCCCCCTTTCAGTGGACTAGGGGAAGGGACTTAGAGGGGAAAGAGGGAGGGAGGGTGAGACTGGGAGGAGTTAAGGGAGGGAGCATCAATCAGGATATATAATGAATAATTGAGAAAAAAAATTAAGACAGAAAAAGCTGGTTGGACGCCCAGCATCCAGTGAGGTAGAGGCAGGTGGATCTCTATGAGTTCATGACCAGCTTGGTCTAAAAGGCAAGTCCAGGACAGTCAAGTCTACCCAAAAATCGTATCTCAAAATCCAAAAGAAGGAGGAGGAGGGGTAGGGAGAGGAAGAGAGGGAGAGGAGAAGGAAGAGGAGAAGGAAGAGGAAGAGGAGAAGATCAAGAAAAAGAAGAACAACAAGAAGAACTGGAAGAAAGAGTAACAGGATTTCAGGCAAAGAACTCTGGGTTCAGGATTGTGCTACAGAGCCTACAGATAACTAAACTCTGGTTGCCCTTACTAGAACCATCTCTACCCAAATGCACAACGTAAAGTAGGTCAAGATATATTTCAACACCATGGCAAAAGACTATTTAAAAAAAATCACTCCAGATGCTAGATAATTTCTCCATAACTCTACAGCTGTGCTGCCTATTATCTAATAGTAACCAGTAACACATCACTACTGAGCCTATGAAATAAGACTGATTTGAATGCCAGTTGAGTAGTGTGACCCAGTGTTGATCTGTTTGAGCACAACTGGGGTGTTGATAATGTTTTATTCAATTAGGTAAGTTGTTATTAATATTTATTATTGATTTATCTTTTAGTTAAACAGTGGTTATTCCTAAACCAGTTGTATACCCATATCACCACACAGAGACTAGGATGTATTTAATTAACCTAGAGCACAATGCTGGGCAATAATTACTCCATCCTAAATCTCCAAGCCTGCATAGCTTCCTCCTATTCAGATTTCCCACATTACACTTGCTTTTTAGTTATATCTTTGATCCCATTCATCTCTCCTGGTGTTTCCAGGTACTTTCCTCTCAGATCTCTTTTCCAACTCTCCTCTCACTCACTTCTTTCCCTCCTCTCCAAACCAGGATGTCCCACCCTATTCTCTCTATTGCTCAGCACTGGCTAATTGCTTTATTGACAATACAGAGAACAAGTGATAGCATGTTTACACAAACTTGAGACAGGAGATGTTTAGAATAAGCATCACAATGCAATGTCCGGATTGAAACCAGATTGGGGGGGGGCGGAGTAGAGAAATCAGCATGTGAATGAACAAGGGTAAATTGTATACATCCCACAAGAACATTTTACCAACAGCAAATATTTACATCTTAGGTTTTGTAATAAATGAAACATGAGGTTTTTCTGTTTATTTATGTGGTCCTTAATTTCTTCCAGTACTGCTTCGCAGTTTCTAGTAACCATCATTTTATCCTTAATTTCTGTGCAATTAGATTTCTTTTTAGCATAAAGTTAAAGTTATGTACTATTTGTCTTTCTTACCTTTGCTTATTTTACTGAACACAATAATCTCCAACTTCATCCATGTTCTTGCAGAAAGAATACTAGTTAGTATTCCATTGTTTGCACCTATTGCAGCCTTTTATTATTTTTTTAATTTTTATTAATTACAGTTTATGCACTTTGTGTCCCCCCTGTACCTACCTCCCTCCTCCCTTCCCAATCTCACCCTCTCTCTTCTCCACCCGTGTCCCTCTCCCAGTCCACTGATAAGGGAGGTCCTCCTGCCCTTCCCTCTGATCCTGGTCTATCAGGTCTCATCAGGAGTAGCTGCACTGTCTTTTCTGCAGCCTGGCAAGGCTGCTCCCCCCTCAGGGGGAGGTGACCAAAGAGCAGGCCAATCAGCTCCTGTCAGAGACAGTCCCTGTCCCCATTACTATGGAGGCCACTTGGATATTGAACTGCCATGGGCTATCTCTGTGCAGGGGTTTCAGGCTATCTCCATGAGTGGTCCTTGGCTGGAGTATCAGTTTCAGGAAAGACCCCTGTGCCCAGACTATTTGGATCTGTTGCTGTCATTGTGGAGTACCTGTCCCACTTCTTTCATAAGATTCCCTGCACTCTGCCCAAAGTTTGAATATGAGTATCAGCATCTGCCTCGATACTCAGGTAAATGATGGGAACTGGAAAAGATCATCTTGAGTGAGGTATCCTAGAAGCAGAAAGACACACAGGGTATACACTGACTCATAAGTGGATATTAGACATATAATATAGGATAAACATACTAAAATCTGTACAGCTAAGGAAGCTAATCAGGAAGGACTCTGGCTAAGATGCTCAATACCCATTCACAAAGCCAAAGAGGATGGACATCAGAGGAGGGAGAAAACAGGGAACAGGACAGGAGCCTACCACAGAGGGCCTCTGAAAGGCTCTACTCTGCAGGGTATTGCAGCCTTTTAAATCCATTTATCAGCTGATGAATACCACTTGAAATAACTATGTGAGTGCAAATGTTTCCTTGATTTACTGACTTCATTTGCTTTAGATATATACCCACACAGTAGCACAACACATAATAGATCCAATTATTATGAGAAAACTCCATACAATTTTCAATAATAACTGAGCCTGTATACATTTCCAACAGCATACAAGTTCCTCTCCTCAAATGCTCCGTAGTACCCCTTACTACCTTTTCTGTAATAACATAGTAATGTGATATGTTATTGTGATTTTGATTCTTCATATTTTCCCTGTGATTAGCATGTTGAGTCTATTCTCATCTAAGTGGTACACATTTACATGTTTTCCTAGTATAAATGCCCATATAGGTCTCTGGAACATATTTAATTTAGGTGTTTTTGCATTTGTTTGTGTTTTTGCTGTGTCATCTCTTCAGATACATGTGTATTACATTTTAGGTGAATTATTTGCAAATAATGTCATTCATTCTTTAGGTATTTTTTTCATTTTGTTGATTTTTTATCTGTGCAAAAACATTTAGTTTTATGTAATTCAATTTATTTATTTGTTTGTTTATTTGTTATTTGCTCTTCTTTTCCTGTTCTTTTGAATTTTTTCCAAAACATTCTTGCCTATTACAATGCCATTATGTGTTGTCACTATGTTTTCTCCTAGAAGTTTTCTAGCTTCATGACTTTTACTTAAGTAGTAAATCTATTTTAGTTTATTTCTTTTTTAATATTTTTATTTTTTATATTAATCACAGGTTATTTACTTTATATCCCAGCTGTATCCCTTCCCAATCACCTCCCAATACCGGCCTGCCTCCCTCTTCTCCTCCCTGCCTCTGTCTAGGTCCTCTGGTAGGGGTGGTCCTCCTCCCCTTCCATCTGACCCTAGTTTATCAGGTGTCATCAGGACTGACTGCAATGTCCACCTCTATTAGACCTATAAGATAGGATAAACATACTAAAATCTGTTCACCTAAAGAAGCTAAACAAGAAGGAGAACACGGGGTAAGATGATTAATCTTCACTTAGAAAGACAAATGGGATGGACATTGGAAGTAGGAGAAAACAAGAAACAAGACAGGAACGTACTGCAGAGGGCCTCTGAAAGACTCTACCTAGCAGTGTATCAAAGCAGATGATAAGACTCAGAACCAAACCCTGGGTAGAGTGTAGGGAATCATATGAAAGAAGGGGGAGTTAGTAAGACCTGGAGAGGACGGGAGTGCCATAAGGACATGGCACAGGGATCTTTTCTGAAAGTGACTCTCCAACCAAGGACCATACATGGATATAACCTAGAACCCCTGCTCATACATAGACCATTTTAGTTTATTTTATTTGAGTTGAGTCTAGTTTTTATTCTTCTGCCTATGATGACCCAAATTTTCAATTCACTATTTATTGAATTTTTTCTTTATTTAATGCATATCATTAGCCCCTTTGTCAAAGATCAGTTGGTTGTAGATATGTGCTTTGTGTTTCTAGGCTGTATTTGGTCTATGATTCTCTTTCATGAATAATAACACCAAATTGTTTCAGCTAATACAACTTTTTAGTATATTTGAAAGCCAGGAATTATAATGTTTCTAGATTCATTATATTTGTGCAAGATTGCCTTGGCTATTTGAAGAACATTTTCTAGTTCTCTGAATAAATACCAAGGGTTTTACAGATCACTTTGGTAGTGTGACTAACTAGATAATGTTATTTTTTTATGTGTGTATCTTCTTCAGTTAGATTTCTTATTGTAAGACTAGTATAAGATGGGTTATTTTCATAATTTCTGCTTAAGAAAATACATTCAGGAATGTACTGATACTTGTATGCTGTTTTCCTTTTATTAAAAATAGGTTTTTCTCACATAATGTATCTTCATAACAATTTCCCCTCTATTTCTCCAGTCCCTCCTCACACTCCTCCTATCCAGACCCATCCTCTTTCTGTCTCTCATTAGAAAACAAAACAAACTTCTAAGGGGCAATAATAAAATACAATAAAATAAAATAAGATAAAACAAAAATGAACATATTAGAATAGGACAAAACAAACATGCAGAAGGAAAAGAGAAGGCACAAGAAACATTAAGGTGAAAAGACACTCTTGTTTGCACATTCAAGATCCCATGAAAACAGAAAACTGGAGCCCATAATGTGTATGCAATGGGCCTGAAAAGTAAAAAGAGAGAAAATGTATGTAAATAAAATAAAAATTAAAAATGAAGCCCTGACAAGGAACCTCTAAAGATACCACTGAGCTCATTTTCTGTTGTCCACCCACTGCTGGGCATGCAGCCTACGATTAAGAGTATTTTGTGAAACCCCTGCTTGGATGTAGCCCATTACACAAGTGGGTTTCCCTAGTAAAGGGAACAGGAACCATTTCTGACATGAACTCAATGACTGGCTCCTCTACCTCTCCCCAAACCCCAAGGGAGGAACAGCCTTACTAGGTCACAGAGGAAGACATTGCAGCCAGTCCTGAAGATACCTGATAAGGTAGCATCAGATGGAAGGGGAGGAGGACCTCCCCTAGCAGTGGACTTGGAAAGGGACAGGGAGAAGATGAGGGAAGGGGTGGGATTGGGAGGGAATGAGGGAGGGTCTATAGCTGGGATACAAAATAAATAACCTGTGATTAATATTAAAAAAGGAAAAGAAAAAAAAAAGAGTATTTTATGTCCCCCATGAGACTCCCTTGGAAAAAAAATAAATTTTTATTTTCAGGTGGTTATCAATTAGAGACAGTATCTTCATTAGGGGTGGAGGTACGTGTCCATTTCTGCTTTCAACTCTAGGACACAATCTGGTGCAGACCAGTGCAGGCTCTGTGCATGCTTCTTCAGTCTCTATGAATTCATACAAGCTTTGCTCATGTTGATTTGGAGGGCCTTGTTCTTCTGGTATCCTCTATCCCCTTTGGCTCTCACACTCTTCCTGACTCCTCTTCCTTTAGGTTCCTTTAACCATGAGGGGAAGCATTGATGGAGACATCCATTTTGGGCTGAGTGTTCCAAGGTCTTTCCTCCTTTGAATACTATCAGCTGTAGCTCTCTGAGTTTATTTCCATGGCTGTAGAAAGAAGCTTCTCTGATGGTAGCTGAGCAAGACACTGATCTATGAGTATAGTACAATACCATTAGGAGTCATTTTATTGCTACATTCTTTTAGTAGAACTGTAGTATTTGGTTTTACCTTAGGTCCCTGAACTATCTTGTCTCTGGTTCTTGATCACCAAGCAGTGTCAGGTAAAAATTACATATCATGGAGTGGGCCTTAAGTCAAAGCAGATACTGGTAGGTTAGTCCCACAAGCTTTTGTGCCACCATTGAACTACACATCCTGCAGGGAGAACACCATTGTTTGTAAGCTTTGTTTCTGGTTTTGTTGATATCTTTAATCGGTGGTGGCCAGATCAGATGCCCAGACGTATTATAATTTTCTTATATCTGTTGAGACTTGCTTTGTGTCCATGTATATGATCAGTTTTGGAGAAAGTTCCATGAAGTACTGAGAAGTTTTGTACTTTTTTATTTGGGTAAAATATTCTCTAAATATCTCTTAGGTTCGTTTGATTTATAACGTCCAATAGATCTATCATTTCTGTTTAGTTTTTGTTTGGATGACATTTCTATGGTGAGAGTGGTGTATTGAAGTCTCCCACTATTAGTATGTGAGGGTTAATTTTTGTGATTTAAGATGTAGAAGTGTTTCTTTTATGAACTTGGGTGCCTTTGGGGGGCATAGATGTTAAGAATTACAATGCCCTCTTGGTAGATTTTTCCTTTGATAAATATATAGTGTCTTTTCCTATCTTTTCTGATTAGATTTGGTTTGAGGTCAATTTTTTCAGATATTGAAATGACTGCACCAACTCACTTCTTAGATCCATTTGCTTGGAATACATTTTTCCATCCCTTTACCCTAAGATGATCTCAGTCCTTGATGTTAAGGTAGGTTTCTTGGGTGCAGCAGAAGGATGGACCCCGTTTTTGTACATATTCTGATAGTCTGTGTCTTTTTATGGGGGAAATTGAAACCACTGATGTTGAGACATATCAATGTGCAGGTTTGTTTATTCCTGTTATTTTGTTGTGGTGGTTGTGTGTTTCCCTCTTCTCATTTGCTGGTCTGGGATTATTTATTTCCTGTGTTTTCTTGGATGTAGTTAACCCCTTTAGTTTGGAGTTTACCTTCCATCACCTTCAGTAGTAATGGATTTGTACATAGATGTTGCTTGGAGGGAAGAAAGGAGGAAGATGGTGGGAGGGTGGGACCAGAAAGAGAGAAAGGAGGGAGCTGTGATTGAGATGTAAAGTGAATAAATAAAAATTTTAAAATGGTTTTATCATGAAATGTCTTATTTTCTCCATATTTGGTTATTGAAAGTTTTGCTGGGTATAGTAGTGTGGGCTGGCATATGTGGTCTTTTAGTGTCTGCAGCACATCTGTTCAGGCCCTTCTGGCTTTTAGAGTCTCCATTGATAAGTCAGGTGTTATTCTAATAGGTCTGACTTTATATGCTTCTTCGCCTTTCTCCCTTGTAGCTTTTTAATATTCTTTCTTTGTTCTATACATTTAGTGCTTTAATTATTTTAGGTCAAGGGGACTTTCTTTTCTTGTCTAGTCTATTTCGTATTATGTATGCTTCTTGTACTTTGACAGTCATCTCATTCTTTAGTTAAGGAATATTTTTCTGTGATCTTGTAAGTATTTTCTTTGCCTTGGCCTGGGTTTCTTTTCCTGTCTCTATTCCTGAAATAGAACATTTTTTTAAAGGAATTAAGAGGTAAAATTGAAGGGATAGCCAGGCCCAAGTAAAAGAAATAATAAAATGGAAACTTTAGCCTGTTTTGAGTTGGAGATAATTTTGTAAAAATTCAGAGCAAGATGTTTTGAGTACAATGCAGCCACTCCTGATGAGATGTGATAGACTAGGATCAGAAGGAAGGGGAAGAGGACCTTCCCCATCAGTGGACTTCTGGAAGGACATGGTGGGGAAGGGGGAGGGAGGGTGGGGTTGGGAGGGGAGGAAGGAGGGAGCTACAGGGGTGATACAAAGTGAATAAACTGCAATTAATAAAAATAAAAAAGGAAAAAAATGTTATGAGTATAGCAGAATGTTCTTAGGAGTCATTCAGAATGTCATAGGTCCATGTCTTGCTTACCCATCATCAGAGAAGCTTCCTCCCGCAGTTGATGTGAACAAATACTGAGACCTTTTGTTACATAGCATGATTGACACATATGAACTCAGAGAGACTGTGACAGCATTTACATTCCCTGACAAATTGGATCCCCGTGTTGAGAGGGGATATGGACACCAACCCCTACCTCTAACCCATAATATATCTCCAATTGATAGCCACTCACAAAGGAAAAATTCATTTTTTTCCAATGAAGTCTTACTGTGTTTACCAAGCACACTTAAGACCAGGCCCATGTCCAGCAGTAGATGGTCAACACAAAACAAACTTAATGGTGTTTCTGTTTGGGTTTGGTTTTGTTTTGTTTTAGTCTTGTCTCAACAATGTTTTTGTCTGAGTACTTGAGCATTTATTTTTAACCTTACAGGTCTTTTGCTATATTATGATTTCTGATTTTGTTTATATGGGTTTTCTTTGTGTGCAAATGTATGCCTAGCATCTGTATTTATTTCCTGTGCTTTTTCTTTGGCTCTTTTTTTCTTCTGTTTGTTTATGTATCTTCTTCTGGTTTCGTTTTGCTTTATCTTATTTTATTTATTATTATTTTTAGATGCCTGTGTGTTTTCTAATATGAAAGAGGAAAAATAGGTATGGATTTAAGTGGATAGGGAAGTTCTGGGTGGAGTTGGAAGAGGGGAAACCATAATCAGGATATGTTGTGCAAAAATCTATTTTCAATGACAAAGAAACATTTTAATTATACATTAAAATTCCAAAATAATATGAGAAAGAAACAAAACGAAACAAAACAAAAATCAAAAGCAATCAGGGTAGGTAAAAGGGACACCTTTCCCTGTAACTTAATGGGAGAAAAATAGGTGAAAATATTTTCAGTGCAGAGAGTGAGGGCTAGGGAATTGTGAAGTTGGCAGCTTACCATTATAACATAATTTTTATAAACATGAGAGCACTTTATGTTCACTCATGCATTATTTTTAATGTTGAAAAATGGAAATAATCATTCCAAAATAAGGATTGGAATTATCACATATCCAGAAAATGATGTAAGACAAAGAGAGACAAAAAATAATTTGTGAAATATTTTTCAATATTGAACTTTGGCAATGGCATTGCAAAAAATTTTAACATCAAAAATGTAGATAGTTTATGATGCTCTCCTACAAATTAACTAGAAACTAGTGGCTATTTCTATGAGTGATTTGTGTTGAAATTTTTAATTTTTAGTTTTCCACATTTCATATAAATTTGATGTTACATTTATAAAATCAAAGAAAATATGTTTTGTTTTGTTTTTTTTTTAAGCTAAAGGCAGCTCCTGTGTTTCTTTTCTGCCACACTGGCTTAGTTCCTGCCAGAGGCCTGCCAGTTGTTATTCTAGCTGCTTCTCTACAGAAAACAAAACAAAACAGATGTGCCTAAAGCCAGTGCTAATTAAAGATTCAGAAAGGTAGGCTGTATGTGGCCATTACTCCTTTGTACTCTTTTCCACAGTCTGACCCTAATAGGATTGTATAGAACAAAAGATGGTGGTCACCTCCTACTGCTCTTACAAAGAAGCTCTATAGAGCTCTTTCTCTTATTGTTTGGAGGGAGCAGAGTGTAAACCATTAAATATTGAAGTTCTGGTGTTTGTGCATGCATGTACAAATGTATGTGTGAGACAGAGGGGGTAAAAAGAGTGTGTGTGTGTGTTTGTGTGTGTATGTATGTAAATGCATCCTTGTATGGAATAGGAGCATAACCAACTGAGGAGTCTCTGTCTGTTTATATTGTTCTCTACTTCCCTCACCTTATAATTCAGAGTAGAGTAGGTATAGCCTTGGAGATTATTCCATCCTTTCATCTTGTTGATGATAAAATTCATGTTAAAGAAGGTGGCATAATTTGTCTAAACTATCACAGCTTGATATAAATTCTGGCTTTTGTGTTGCCACTTTTGTTTTGTTTTTAACTATGCATTCCCTCACAAGATTATCCATTTTTTATCCTTCTTTATTGACATATGCCCATCTCAGATAAACATTTTTGATACATTAGTTTCCCTAAATTAGTGCTAATTTATTCATGATTGAAGACTAAAACCAACATTTAGCCCATCATTAAAGAACTTTCATGATCTCTCTCTTTTCCTCCCTCCTTCCTTTTTTTCTGGGATTTATTTAGTCACCAAACATTGATTAAGCCAATCATTTATTATTATACAGCAGATGTTGTACCTACTACTGGTAGTAATCACTGGTTGGAATGTGGGAAGATTTAGCTCTTAATGTATAAAAAATAGCAGAGTGCTTAAACAATAAATCTTGATATGTTATATTACCCTTATTGAGAAAGACATTAACTTAGAATATCATGAAGAGATGTTTTAAAACATTCTTTTTGTGACAGATATATTTTTGGCAGTTTGGTGGCACCTGTGAATCCTTTTACAGAATAAGTTTTACGTTCGTTTTGGATTTATTTCTTTTATTTTAGGTGCATAGAATGTTGCCTGCATGTGTGTAAGTGCACTGTGTGTGAGCCTGATGCCCACTGAGGTCACAATAGGGTGTAGGAGCCACTGGAACTGGAGTTACATTATTACAGGTTGTCATACGGTGTTGCAAATGGAAACCGAGTCTTTTTCAAGAGCAGTAAGTGTTCTAAACTGCAGCGTCATTTCTCCAGTCCTAGGAATTAGCTTTTAAATACATATAACAAAAATACATTGAGAGGGGGTGGAACGGAGAGATGCCTAAGCAGTTAAGAGCACTGACTGCTCTTCCAGAGGACCAAGGTTCATTTCTCAACACACACGGCAGCTCACAATTGTCTATAACTCTTGTTCCACAGAATCTGACACTCTCATATAGACATACATGCAGTGAAACACCAATGTTCATAAAAATGTTAAATGAAGTTTAAAAATACATGGGATTATCAATGTAAAAAATCAATACTAAAAAACAAAACAAGAAAACAACCCCCTCCATAGTAGCCTTAAAATACCTAGAAATAAATTTAACATAAAGGTGAAAGACTTCTAAAATGGAACTTTTTTTGAACTTTAATAAATCTTACATTTTTATTAATACAAACAGAAGTATATTCTTAACAATAAAAGGAGAACATGTTCCTTGCATTTTTTATTACAACGTATTCACTTGGTATCCCAGGTGTAGGCCCTCCCTCTTTTCCCATAACCCTCCTCCAGTCCACTAATAGGAGAGATGCTCCTTCCCTTCCATCTGCTTCAATACCCTGCTTCGTAGAGTCCTTCAGAGGTCCTCCGTGGTAGATTCCTGTCCTGTTCCCTGTTTTCTCCCACTTCCGATGTCTATCCCACTTGCCTTTCTGAATTAGGATTGAGCATGTTACCCAGGGTCTTCCTTCTTGCTTGGCTTTTTAGGTGTACAGATTTTAGTATGATTACCCTATATTTTATGTCTAATATCCACTTATAAGTGAGTATATACCATGTATGTCTTTCTGCTCCTGGGATAACTCACTCAGGATTATATTTTCTAGTTCCCAGTATCTGTCTGCAAATTTCATGATTTCCTTGTTTTTAATTGTTGAGTAGTATTCCATTGTGTAAATGTACCACACTTAACTGTATCCATTCCTCAAAACTGAGGGGCATCTGGTTTTTTTCTAGCTCCTGGCTATCACAAATAAAGCTGCTACAAACATGGTTGAGCAAATATCCTTGTATAATTGTGCAAATTTTGGATATATATGTAAGAGTGGTACAGCTGGATCTTGAGGTAGCAGTGTTCTAATTTTCTGAGACAGCGTCAGATTGACTGCTAATGTGGTTGTACAAGGTTACATTCCCACCAGCAATGGAGTAGAGTTCCCCTTTCTACACATCCTCTCCAACATGTGTTGTCAGTTGAGTTTTTAATCTTAGCCATTCTGAAAGGTGTAACGTGAAATCTCAGGGTCATTTTCATTTGCATTTCTGAGATGATTAAGGACGTTGAACAGTTTTTTTTTTAAGTGTTTCTTTCTCTGCCATTTGATATTCCTCTATTGAGAATACTCTTTTTAGCTCTGTACCTATTTTTTAATTGGATTACTTGATTTGTTGCTCTTTAACTTCTTCTGTTAAATATAGGGTTGATGAACATCCTTTCCCAGTCTGTAGCCTGTCATTTTGTTCTGATGACAGTGTCCTTTGCTTTATAGAAGCTAAAATAGAACTTTTAAACATTAAATAAAGATATTGAGAAAGTGAAGAAGACACTGGGAGATGGAAAGATTTTTCTTACTTTTGGATAAGTAGGTTTAATATCATGGAAATAATATTACTGAGAGTTATTTATGGTGCAACATTAATGAAAATTCCAATTATGTTCATTACAAATTACAAAAAGTAGGACCCAGGTTGGTATGATCAATGCTTGTTTGAATGAACAAATGGGATGGACATTGAGCGGAGGAGAAAACAAGCAACAGAACAGGAGCATGCCAAAGAGGACCTATGGGGGGGGGGGTCAATGCAGCGATGTATCAGAGCGGATATTAAGACTCGAGATCAAGCCTCTGACAAAAGGCAAGAGTAATGATAGATCTGGGGGAGGTTGTTGAGACTTGGGGAGAACAAGAGTTCCACAAAGACCAAACTGAGCAGGGCACAGGAGTCTTGTAAGAGATGGTTTCTACAATCAAGGACCATGTGTGGTTGTGGACTGGAACCCCCGCACGGATGGGGCCCATGATAACTTGGTGTAGGGCTGAAGACCCTATTCAGGGAAACAGGGACTGTTTCAGTCATGATCTTGATGGCTGACTCTTTGACCCTCCCCCATATAAGCCGGGGAGTGACAGACTGGCTAGAT
>CM053742.1:111729233-111740930 GCA_028658305.1 Pachyuromys duprasi | reverse complement strand
TAAATAAAAATAAATACATAAAAAAACAAATTACAAAAAGTAACCCTAAAATCCATATATCTACTAAGACAAGACTACAGAAACTCAAACAGCCCTAGAATGGGAATAGAGGAATAGCCTGCTCTGCTGCTATTTTCATGGCATTTTTTTTACTATCTTGCATTTTCTTATGCTTCTATATCAATAACACACATAGCCAAAAGCATGACGTTTTTTGTGGATTGGGCCTTTAGCTGGTCAAATGGTTTCTTCTTGTTATATTTTATTTGTATTTCAGTGGACAGCATTGTCTCTTGGGAGATATTTCTTGTATATGGACTGATCTCTTTTTCCCATGGGATTTGTTGATTAGCTAAAAACCAGAAATTGGTCTAGAAGCATGTCATCTGCTCATAGAATAAAATATTTCTTCTGATGTTATAAACAGCATTTCTTCTAACATCTCTTCCTTATATCAATGTGAAACTTCCTTCTTCTCAGCAAACATACAACTAAAATGAAGACTATTCATACAAGAAAAATTTTTGATAAAAGGTGGAGCTATCCTACCAAAAGTAATCTACAGATTCAATGCAATTCCCATTAAAATACCAACACAATTTGTTTACAGAACTTTAAAGAACAAGTATCAATTTCATATGTAAAAACAAAAAAGAATAGCTAAAAAATATCCTGTACAATAAAAGATCTTCTGGAGGTATCCCCATCCCAGATCTCAAGGTGTACTATAGAGCAACAGTGACTAAAAAGAAACAAAAACAAACAAACAAAAAAAACCAGAATAGTACTGGCATTGAAACAGACAGATAGACAAATGGAATTGAATAGAAGACCAAAAAATAAACCCACACACCTTTGGAAAATTAATTTTTAACAAAGAAGCCAAAACCATACAATGGAAAAAAAAAAAAGATAGCATTTTCAAAAAATGGTTCTGGTCTAAGCGGATTGTCTACATGTAGAAAAATGCAAATAGACCCAAATTTAACACCCTACACAAAACTAAAGTCTAAGTGAATCAAAGACCTCTACATAAAACCAGACACAATAAATTTGTTAGAAGAAGCAGTGGGGCATAGCCTTAATCTCACTGGCACCAGGAGACAACTTCCTGAACAGAACACCAACAGCACAGGCTCTAAGATCAACAATCAATAAATGGATACTGCATGAAACTGAAAGTCTTCTGTAATTCAAAGGACACTGTTGTCAGAACAAAACAACAGCCTACAGACTGGGAAAAGATCTTCACCTACCCTACATACAACAGTGGGCTAATATCCATACTATATAAGGAACTCAAGAGGTTAACACCAACAAACCAAGTAATCCAATTAAAAATGAGGTACAGAGCTAAACAGAATTCTCAATAGAGGAATATCAAATGGCAGAGAAACACTTAAAGAATACAAAGTTAATAAACTGTAACTAATATTAAAAAATAATAAAAAAATAAATGCTCAATGTCCTTAAGTCATTTGGAAATGCAAATCAAAATGACCCTGAGATTTCACCTCACACCCGTCAGAATGGCTAGCATCAAAAACTCAAGTGACAATACATGGCTGGAGAGGATGTGGAGAAAGGGGAACCATCCAACACTCCTGATTGGAAAGCAACCTTGTACAACCACTTTGGAAATCAATCTGGCTCTGTCTCACAAAATTAAGAATAGTGTTACCTCAAGATTCAGCTATACCACTCCTATGCACATACCCAAAAGACACCCCACCTTTCAATAAGAACATTTGCTCAACCATGTTCATAGCAGCTCTATTTGTAATAGCCAGAATCTGGAAACAAACTAGATGTCCCTCAGTGGAGGAATGGATACAGAAAGGGTGGTACATTTGCACAATGGAATACTACTCAGCAATTAAAAACAAGGAAATCATGAAATTTACAGGCAAATGGCAGGATACATAAAAGATCATCCTGAGTGAGGTTTCCCAGAAGCAAAAAGACACAAATGATACATACTCACTTATAAGTGGATAGTAGCCATATAATGTAGTCTTAAAGAAATTAAAAAACAAGGAAGACCCTAGGGAAGATGCTTAATCTTCATTCTAAAGGGCAAACAGGATAGACAACAGAAGTAGGAGAAGACAAGGAACAGGTCAGGACCTCTGAAAGACTTTACCCACCAGAGTATCAAAGGCGATACTGAGACTCATAGCCAAACTTTGGGCAGCGTGACAGAATTCTTATGAAAGAAAAGGGAGATGGAAAGACCTGGAGGGGACAGGAACTCCACAAGGAGAACATCAGAGCCAAAATATCTGGGCCAACGGGGCCCTGAAATGACCAATACTCCAACCAAGGACCATGCATGGAGAGGACCTAGAACCCCTGTTCAATGGAAACCCATTAGCTGCTCAGTTTCCAAGGGGATTCCCTTATAAGCGGTACAGGGGCTGTCTCTGACATGAACTCAGTGGCAGGCTCTCTGACCACCTCCCTCTGGGTGGGGAATGCAGCCTTGACAGGCCACAGAGGAAGGTTATGCAGCCAGTCCTGATGAGACCTGATAAGTGAGGATCAAATAGTAGGGGAGGAGGTCCTCCCCTATCAGGAAACTAGGGAAAGGACATAGGGGGAGAAGAGGGAGGATGGGTGGGACTAGGAGGAGAAAATGGAGGTAGCTGCATGGGACTACAAAGTGGATAAACTGTAATAAATAAGTATATAAATAAAATTAAAATTAAAAAGAAACCTAAAAAATTAAATTGGAATGTGTTTCATGTATAAAAGTTATTTATCTTCTTTCTATAATTATTTATATTTCATTAGTTTTGCACATTTGCATCTGTTCCATATTTAAATATACTCGCATATACTTGGGAGGCACTATAAAGTTGTTTCAGCAAATTGCAGTCACATTTAACTAATCAGTGTTTTACATAACTGAAAGAAAGAGTGAAAAACAGTGTTCCAGTATGTAAATGTTTCTAACTTGACTGTTACTATAATAAAAATTACATTATTAATCTTTTCTAATGCTTTAGATTCATCTGGTGTTTCTATACATGAATTATTCTTTGTTAATTAAAGCATGTAGTGCTGATTGCTGGAAAGAATTTGTCAGATCTTGGAATATGATATTATTTAGGAAAATATAAATAACCATGCATGAGTTATTTTGTATACTCTTAGAAAACATATTTAGATATATTTTATTATTTTAAGTACGCAAACCAAACACATTTATAGAAACTTTCTAAAAAAGAGAATGGGTTAGGAATAACTAAGAAAATACGGGTACAGTTAAAAGTCTTTAAAACTTTAAGGAACGTGAAGTGTTTTGGGTACAGTCTCCAGTGCCAAGTACCAGTCGTCATGCCTTGGAAAACTGACAATATCACAGCCCAATGGAATGATGCCAAATCTGTTAAGATCGAGAAGAACAAAAACAATGTGACGTTCCAAGTTGGCTGCAGCAGGTACCTTTACACCCTGGCCATCACAGACAAAGACAAGGCAAAGAAGCTGAAGCAGTCCCTGCCCCCCACCCCCGGTTTGGATTTGGCAAGGAAGGATCTGAAATGAATCAGCCTTCTGCATTTGACTATTAAAAACCTAAGAAAATAAAAGAAAGAAGAAAGAGAGAGACAGAGAGAGAGAGAGAGAGAGAGAGAGAGAGAAAGAAAGAAAGAAAGAAAGAAAGAAAGAAAGAAAGAAAGAAAGAAAGAAAGAAAGAAAGAAAGAAAATGAAAATTAAGGAACACCAGATTTATTTCCAAAGTGGCTATAAAGTTTTCACTCCCAGGAGCAATGGAGGAATGTTCCACTTTCTCCATATCTTCACCGGCCTGTGTTGTCACTTGAGATTTTTATTCTGGCCATTCGGATGGGTGTAAGATGAATCTCAGAGTCGTTTTGATTTTCATTCCCCTCATGACCAAGGAAGCCGAGCATTTCTTTAAGTGTTTCTCGGCGATTGGAGATTCCTCTGTTGAGAATTCTGTTTAGCCCTGTACCTCATTTTTTAAATTAGATTATTTGATTTGTTAGTGTTTAATTTCTTGAGTTCTTTATATATTTTGAATATTAGCCCTTTGTCAGTTGTAGGGTTGGTGAAGATCTTTTCCCAGTCTGCATCCTGGTGTTTTGTTCAGTGTCCTTTGCTTTACAGAAGCTTTTCAGTTTCATGAGGTCCCATTTATTGATTGTTGATCTTAGAGCCTATGCTGCTGAAGTTCAGGAAGTTGTCTCCTGTGCCAATCAGTTCAAGGCTCTTCCCCCACTTTCTCTTTTGTTAAATTTAGTGTGTCTGGTTTTATGTTGAAGTCTTTGATCCACCTGGACTTAATTTTGTACAGGGTGATAACTATGGGTCTATTTGCTTTTCTCTACATGCAGACGTCCAGTTCGTCTAGAACCATTTCTTAGAGATGCTTTCTTTTTTCCATTGTATGATTTTTGGCTTCTTTGTAAAAAATCAGGTGTTCGTAGGCGTGTGGATTATTTCTGGGTCTTTGATCTCATTCCATTGATCGACCTGTCTGTTTTTATGCCAGTACCATGAGGTTTTTATTACTACTGCTTTGTAGTATAACTTGAAATCAGGAATGGTGATACCTCCAGGCAATCTTTTATTGTGCAGGAATATTTTCGCTGTAATTTTTCCATGTGAAGCTGTGAATTGCTCTTACTTTCTCAGAAAATTGGAAATAGCTCTACCTCAAGACCCAGCTATACCACTCCTGGGTAAATACGCAAAAGATGCTTCACCATACAGCAAGGACATTTGCTTAACTATGTTCATTGCATATGTTCATGAGTTATTTGTAATTGCCAGAAAATGGAAACTACCCAGATGTCCCTCAGCTAAAGAATGGATAAAGAATTTGTGGTGCATTTACACAATAGAATATTACTCAGTTATTAAAAACAGGGAACTAATGAAGTTTGTGCAGGCAAATGGATGGAACCGGAGAGGATTATGCTGAGTGAGGTAACCCAGACCCAGAAAGACATACATGGTATGTACTCACTTATAAGCGGATATTGGCATATAGTAAAGGATAACCATACTAGAATTCACAGACCCAAAGGAAAAAAAAATAACAAGGAGGACCCAAGGGAGGATGTTTAAATCGCACTCAGAAGTAGAAATAAAATAGACAGCAAAAGTGGTTGAAGAGAGGGAACATGGTTGGAGAATGAGTGTAGAGAGAAATGAGGTATAGATTAGACTGGAGAGAAGAAGGGAGGACTTGCAAAGAGAAGAGAAACCATGGGAGGGAGCTTCTCCAAGACAAGCAGGAGAGCTATGACAGGTTAGGCTCCTGGGAGAATATGAGGGTGACTCTAGCTGAGACTCTTATTAGCAAGGGTCATAGAGACTGAAGAGGACACTTCCTAACTAGACTGGACTCCTAGTGGAGGGAGGGGAACACCAACCCACCCGAAGAAACTTCGACCCAAAATTTACCCTGCCTACAAGAAATGCAGGGAAAAAGATAGAAGAGATTGAAGGAATGTCCAACCAATGCCTGGTTCAACCTGAGACCTACCCTATAAGAGAGAGCCAAACCCTGACACTATTAATGATACTCTGCTATGCTTGCAGATAGGAGACAAGCATAGCTGTTCTCTGAAAGGTTCCACCCAACAGCATATTGAAACAGATGCTGAGATTCTTAGCCAAACATTGTGTGGAACACAGGAAGTCTTGTGGAAGAATGGGAAAAGGATAAAAGGACCCAGAGGGGACAGAAGCAATTAGGAATAGCACTTCCTCAAGATCCAGCAAGAAGACAAAAAGAGCCAACTAATCTGGGCCCAGGGGGGCTTACAGAACACCAACCAAGGACCGCATAGGCTCCTTATACATTTGTAAATGATAGTTAGAAAGGCCAACATGTGGATCCCCTAGAATGGGTAGCAGGGGCTGTCCCTCACATGAAGTCTGTTGCCTGCTTTTCAGTCACTTTCTGCTGGCAGGGCTGCCTTGCCAGGCCACAAGGGAAGAAGTTCTGATGCAACTTGATGTGCGGGCTTGAATTAGTAGGGGGAAGGCTATCCTTATCTGAGAAGTCCGGGAAGGGTAATAGGGGGAAGTGGGAGAAAGGATCAGAATATGAGGAGAGGAGGGAGGACCTATAATCCGGATGTAAAGTAAATAAATAAAGCTATGGGTAGATGTGAGAGGAGGAGAAATCCCCTTTTCAGTGGACTAGGGGAAGGAGATAGGAGGGAAGAGGTAGAGAGGATGGGATTTGGATGAGTTGAGGGAGGGGACTTCAATCGGGATATATAATATATAATATATATAATATAATATATATAATATATATATTTAAAGTCCAGCAAGAAGATATCATAATTCTGAACATCTATGCCCCAAGTACAAGGGCCCTCTCATTCATAAAAGAAACATTAATAACACTTAAACCGCACATAAAGCCCCACATATTAATAATGGGAGACTTCAACATCCCACTCTCAACAAAGGACAGGGTCAACCAAACAGAAATTAAACAAAGAAACAATGTCTCTAATAGATGTCATGAATCAAATGGATCTAACATATGTCTACAGAACCTTTCACCTAAAGAAAAAAGAATTAAACTTTTTCACAGCATCTTATGGCACTTTCTCCAAAATAAACCATGTACTTGGTCACAAAGCAAGCCTCAACAGATACAAGGAGATTGAAATAATCCCTTGTATTCTATCTGACCACCATCAACTAAAGCTGGACCTCAGCAACAACAGAAGGAGCAAAACACCTACACACACATGGAAATTGAACAACTCACTACTCAATGACAGCTGTGTCGTGGGAGAAAGAAAGAAAGAAAGAAGAAAGACAGATAGACAGAAAGAAAGAAAGAAAGAAAGAAAGAAAGAAAGAAAGAAAGAAAGAAAGAAAGAAAGAAAGAAAGAAAGAAAGAAAGGACTTCCGTGAATTCAATGAAAATGAGGACACAACATATCCAAACTTATGGGACACGCTGAAAGCAGTGCTAAGAGGAAAGTTCAGAGCACTAAGTGCCTTCAAGAAGAAATTTAAATCATCTCATACAGGCAATTTAATGGCTCACCAAAAAGCCCTAGAAAAAATAGAAGTGGACATACCCAAGAGGAGTAGACAGCTGGAAATAATCAAACTCAGGGCTGAATTCAATGAATTAGAAACAAATAAAACAATGCAAAGAATCAATGAAACCAAGAGCCGTTTTTTTTTTTAAAGAAAATCAGCAAGATAGACAAACCTTTGCCAAACTAACCAAAAGGCACAGAGACACCACCCATCAACAAAATCAGAAATGAAAAGGGGGGCATAACAACAGACACTGGGGAAATCCAAACAATCATTAGGTATTACTTCAAAAGCATATAACCCACAAAATTTGAAAATCTAAATGAAATGGACAATTTTCTTGATCAATTCTATGTAACAAACCTGAATCAAGACCAGGTAATAAATTAAATAGTCCTATATCCCGTAAGGAAATAGAAGCAATCCCTCCCAAAAAATGCCCAGGGCCAGAAGGTTTCAACAAAGAATTCTACCAGACCTTCAAAGAAGAGCTAACACCAATACTCTTCAAACTATTCCACAAAATAGAAACAGAAGGAACACTACCAAACTCATTCTATGAAGCCGCAGTCACCTTGGTACCTAACCTCACAAAGACCCAACAAAGGAAGAGAATTTCAAGCCAATCTCCCTTATGGACATTGATGAAAAAATACTCAACAAAATACTTGCAAACTGAAAACAAGAACACATCAAAGATATCATCCACTATGATCAAGTAGGCTTCACCCCAGGCATGCAGGGTTGATTCAATATACAGAAATCTATCAATGTAATCTAGCATATAAACAAATGGAAAGGAAAAAAAAACATGTGATAATCTCCTTAGATGCTGAAAAAGCATTTGAAAAAATCCAACATTCACTTATGTTTAAAGTCCTGGAGAGATCAGGGATACAAGACACTTAGCTAAACATAGTAAAGGTAATATACAGCAAACCTATAGCCAACATCAAACTAAACAGAGAGAAACTTAAAGCAATCTCATGAAATCAGGCACAAGGTAAGGCTGTCCACTCTCTCCATATCTCTTCAATATAGTTCTTGAAGTCCTTGCAAGAGTAATAAGACAATTAAAGGAGATCAATGGGATATAAATTGGAAAGGAAGAATTCAAAGTATCACTATTTGCAGATGATATGATAGTATACATGAGCAACCCCTAAATTAAACCAAAGAACTCCTTGAGCTGATAAACATGTTCAGCAAAGTGGCTGGATACAAAATTAACTCAAAAAAAAAAAATCAGTAGCCCCCCTGTATACAAAAGACAAAAGAACTGAAAACGAAATTCGAGAAACAAGACCCTTCACAATGCCCACAGGTGACATACAGTACCTTGGTGTGACTCTAACAAAGCAAGTCAAAGACTTGTATGAAAAAAATTTCCAGTCTCTGAAGAAAGAAATAGACGATATCAGAAGATGGGAAGATCTCCCATGCTCATGGCTTGGCAGGATTAACATAGTAAAAGTGAACATCTTACCAAAAGCAATCTACAGATTCAATGTAATTTCCATGAAATTACCAACATAATTCTTACAGAACTTGAAAGAAAAATTCTCAATTTCATATGGAATGACAAGAAACCCAGAATACCTAAAACAGTCTTCTACAATAAAAGATCTTCTGGAGGTATCTCCATCCCTGATCTCAACAGTAGAGAGCAACAGTAATAAAAACTCCATGGTACTGGCATAGAAAAAGGCTGGTGGATCAATAGAATTGAATAGAAGTCCCTGAAATAAACCCACACACCTATGGACGCCTAATTTTAAGACAAAGATGCCAGAACCATACAGTGGAAAAAAGGTAGCAGCTTGAACAAATGATGGTTGTCTAACTGGATATCTACATATAGAAAATGCAAATAGATTCATACTTATCACTCAGCACAAAACTAAAGTCCAAGTGGATCAAAGACCTCAACATAAAACCAGACACACTAAACCTGTTAGAAGAAAAAGTGGGGGAGAACTTCGAACTCATTGGCATAGAATACAACTTCCTGAACAGAACACCAACAGCACAGACTCTCAGATGAATAGATGGGACCTCATGAAACGGAAAAGCTTCTGTAAAGCAAAGGATGGTGTCATCAGAGCAAACTGACAGCCTAAAGATTGGGAAAGGATCTTCACCAAACCTATATCTGACAGAGGAATAATATCCAGTATGTATAAAGAACTCAAAAAATTAAACAGCAACAAATCAAGTAATCCAATTAAAAAACGGGGTACAGAGCTAAACAGAGAATTCTCAATAGAGGAATATCGAATGGCAGAGAAACACTTAAAGAAATGCTCAACATCCTTACTCATCAGGAAAATGCAACTCAAAACAACCCTGAGTTTTCACCTTACACCCATCCAATGGCCAAGATCAAAAACTCAAGTGACAACACATGCTGGAGAGGGTGTGGAGAAAGGGGAACCCTCCTCCACTGTTGGTGGGAATGTAAACTTGTACAACCACGCTGGAAATCAATCTGGTGCTTCCTCAGACAACTAGGAATAGTGCTTCCTCAAGATCCAGCTATACCACTCCTAGGCATATATCCAAAAGAGGCTCAAGTACACAATAAGGACATTTGCTCAACCATGTTTGTAGCAGCTTTATTTGTAATAGCCAGAAGCTGGAAACAACCCAGATGCCACTCAACTGAGGAATGGATACAGAAATTGTAGCACATCTACACAGTGGAATATTACTCACCAATAAAAAAAAAAACAAGGATATAATGAAATTAGCAGGTAAATGTTGGGAACTGGAAAGGATCATCCTGAGTGAGCTATCCCAGAAGCAGAAAGACACACACAATATAGACTCACTCATATAGACATATAATATAGGATAAACCTACTAAAATCTGTACACCTAAAGAAACTAATCAAGAGGGAGGACTCTTGCTAAAATGCCAAACCCCTATCCAGAAAAGCAAAGAGAATGGACATCAGAAGAAAGAGAAAACAGGGAACAAGTCAAGAGCCTGCCATGGAGGGCCTCTGAAAGGCTCTGCCTTGCAGACTATCAAAGCAGATGCTTGGACTTACGGCCAACATTTGGGCAGAGTGCATGGAATCTTATGAAAGAAGTGGGAAATAGTAAGATCTGGAGAGGACAGGAATTCCACAAGGAGAGCAATAGAACCAAATAATCTGAGCACAGGGGTCTTTCCTGAGACTGATAATGTAACCAAGTACCATGTATGGAGATAACCTAGAACCCCTGCACAGATGTAGCCCATGGCAGTTCAGTGTTCAAGTGGGTTCCATACTAATGGGAAGAGGGACAGTCTCTGACATGAACTGATTGGGCTGCTCTTTGATCACCTCCCCCTGAGTGGGGAGCAGCCTTACTAGGCCACAGAGAAAGACAATGCAGCCACTCCTGATGAGACCTAATAGACTAGGATCAGAAGGAAGAAAAAGAAGACCTCCCCTATCAGTGCTCTTGGGAAGGGACACGGGTGCAGAAGGGGGAGGAAGGGAGGGTTTGGCATGGGAGCAGAGAGGGAACTACAGGGGTATTTAAGGTGAATAAAGTGTAATTAATAAAGAATTTAATCAAAAAAGAAAAAGAAAGAAATGTTCAACGTCCTTAGTTATCAGGGAAATGTATATAAAAAAGAGCCTGAGATTTCACCTTACACCCATCCAATGGCCAAGATCAAAAACTCAAGTGACAACACATGCTAGAGAGGATATGGAGAAAGAGGAACCCTCCTCCATTGCTGGTGGGAATGTAAACTTGTACAACCACTCTGGAAATCAATCTTTCTTTCAATGTCTACAAGAATTGTGTTGGTAATTTGATAGGAATTGCGTTGAATCTGTAGATTGCTTTTGGTAACATGGCCATTTTTACTATGATAATCCTGCCAAACCATGAGCATGGGAGGTCTTTCCATCTTCTGATATCTTCTTCTAATTCTTCTTCCTTCATAGACTTGAAAGTTTTTTCCTACAAGTATATTACTTTCTTGGTTAGGGTCACACCAAGGTACTTTATGTCTTTTGTGGATATTGTGAAGGGTGTTGCTTCCCTAATTTCTTTCTCAGCCTTCTTGTCTTTTGTATACAAGATGGCTACTGATTTTTTTGAGTTAATTTTGTATCTGGCCACTTTGCTGAAGGTGTTTATCTGTAGGAGTTCCCTGGTAGAATTTTTGGGGTCACTCAGGTATACTAACACATCATCTGCAAATAGTGATACTTTTAATTCTTGTTTTCCGATTTCTATCCCCTTGATCTCCTTCAATTGTCTTATTGCTCTTGCAAGGACTTCCAGAACTATGTTGAAGAGATATGGAGAAAGTGGGAAGCCTTGCCTTGTGCCCGATTTCATGGGATTGCTTTAAGTTTCTCTCTGTTTAAGTTGATGTTGAGGACCACGTGTGGATGTGTCCTGGAACCCCTGTTCAGATGGGACCCAGGATAGCTCAGTATAGGACTAAAGACCCTAGTGAGGGAAACAGGGACTGTTTCAGTCTTGAACTTGATGGCTGACTCTTTGACCCTCCCCCATACATGCCAGGGAGTGACAGACTGGCTAGATCCCAGTGGAGGACATTGCAGCCAACCCTGAGGAGACAGGATGAGCTGGGGTTGGATGGAAGGGGAGGAGGTCCTCCCCTGTTGGTGGAC
>CM053742.1:111700330-111722422 GCA_028658305.1 Pachyuromys duprasi | reverse complement strand
ATTTTAAAGTCCTGATAGGCATAAATTATAGTTCAAATATCATGAATAGCTGCAAGGTGGAATGGAAACCTCTGTGATTTCAATTAATGGCAAACTGATAGTGCTCTTTACATTATGCCTTTTTTCTTACATTTATCATAAAAGGGAAGATAAATCTCCTTTATTATTCCTCCATTATTACTGAAAGTAACAATGTAATTTATTTTTCATCCACGAACCCTATGAATTCTAAAATATGGAATACATAGAGTTTACATGGATAGCACCTTAGGAACCTGTCTTGAAGCATCTTTTTAGAAAAAAATATTTATTTACTTTCATGTGTAGATATATAATCCTGCATGACTATATGTGCCCCAGGGCAATGGGGAGTCAGCTCTCCTGGAAGTTGCTGTGTGGGATCCTGGGAACTGAACCTGTATCCTCTAAGATCATTATGCACTCCACTGCTGAACTATCTCTACAGTCCCCTAAAGCTTCTTTTTAAGTGGCTTTAATAAGGTACTATTTACATGCCATATATCCCATTTACAATCTGCAGTTCAATGGTTTTTAGTATTATCTCAGATTTATGGATTTTATATTTTCTGACTTCAAAGGCAAACTCAGTACCTTTATGCTGTCTACCTTCTACACTGTTAAGCAAGCAAAGAAATAAAAAAACCACTAATTTTCTATTTTCCCTGAGCATAGAATTATGTATTTCATATAGAATGAATCTCTTTTTTAATTTACCTTTTCCTTATTTATGTGTGTGCCTGTATGTGGGTGAGTATCCATATATGTGTATGATACTTGTATACAAGTATTCATAGGGGCCAGGAAAGGGTATAACTCCTGCCCCAGGAAACCTAACAGCATCTCCTTGCCTGTGCAATCAGCCACTGTCTTTGGCATCTTTGGTGAGCTGCCTAATGTGGGTGTTAGGAACCAAACTCAAATCCCTTAGAAGAGCAGGATGCACTCTTAGCAACTGAGTCACGTGGTTAGCTATGGGATGGATCTCTTGAAGTCATAATCCTGGATCATCCTTCTCTACTGAGCTCAAATGAAACTGCTGTAGGAAAAGGATCTCTAACCACTCACTCAGTCAAAACTGCTTGCAACTCTAACAAGCCATGCCCACCACATTTGCTGTTTTATGTTCCTCATAGTTTTTAGAATCTCATATTATTCATTTATTCATTTACATAGGACCATATATTTACAAATTGACTATTGGGCTCTCCCACTTTGTTACAATCTCAATAAACCTTTTCACATTATATTTCTAGAATGGAGAACAATGTGTGATATGTTGTTGAAGTTTTCAGTAAGTGTTTGTGAAGTGGATAAATCCATATATAGGGTGTCAATTCTGAGAGTTCAAAATTTGCAGCACGTAAAGCCAAGCTGTTAGGTTCGGGGAAGGGAGGAGAAGGGATGGACTCAAGAGAGAAAGGCACAGAATCAAATCATCCTTCAGAAACACAATTAATCAATACTGCAGCAAACAGTATGGTAAGGGGTCCAAGTAATCAGACAAAGCAAAGTGTCCACTTGTAAAGGTTCTGAGTAAAGGTCATGCATTGTGATGAAGTAGACTTACCTAATATGTGACCAATGCTACATGACCAAGGCAAGTCTTTATGATTTAGCCTATGTGGTAGTCATCACTTCTTCTCTAGAGAGGAGAGTAGGGTTTGATTAATGTGTGAGTCAAGCAGTGTGACAATAATAAGGCTATCTTCTACCTCTGGATGACAAAGTCCTGGGGGTGCTCCCACCCTTTCTACAGCCCTATCTGCTTATGGCCTGTGTTTTCCACTGCAGCCATTTAACTGAAGAAAAAGTGAGATAAAGAAAAATATGGTATGCCTTCATAAGCTTAGCATAGTAAATCATCAATATAGTATTGGTTTCCATGTGACAATGGAATTCTGACATTAGAAATGGGTACAATGGCCCCTTGAGGCTTTTGGTATTTTGCAGAAGGGTGCTGGAATTTTGAGTAAGTCAGTTCACTATTGTGGGAGACCATGCTATCAGTCCTCTAAAATTAGCAAGCCCAGCATTGCTCCTTAAATAAAAACAGTACCTCCTACACAGTGTAGCAAGCGAGGAAATGAGGAAGGAAAGTTGTTGGAATAGTGTTTGATTTTCCAAATATTTGGACAGCTACATATTTTGAGGAAACTTAAATGATTGTTCATCTTCTACAAGAAACCCAGGTTATTCTTAACTAATTGTGTCATATTATATGAGCCTTTAATTCTAATGAATTATGCTAAAATTAATACTGCATGTCAGAGATATAATGAAGTTTAATAAGTACTTATAAACTAATAGTTGACTTATAAACTAATAGTTTTCTAGACACATTTTAGTAGGCCATTTCTTATGTCTAGAAGAAGACAAATTGGATCATATATTGGTTTAAGAGTGTATATTCAAATCTTGAGGACTTTGATGTAGATTCTAATTTTTATGTCTATTATATCTATTTCCTATGAGAAATAAATGCATGCCATGAATCAAAATGCCAGGCACTGTACTTACTATGGGGTTAAATAAAAGGCAGTCGTAGTTCTGACGCATAAGATCCCACTGAATGGCAGACTGCATTTCTGAGTCTAAGCTTTCGTGCTTCCCTGCTATAATCATAGAAGTCATCTCTTTGCAGTTTATGTGGGAGGCAGGGAGTTTCTTTTCTTTCTTTATCTGACTTTTGCGCCAAGTAGATGATTTTGATGCAAAAGGTAACGAAGAGTTGTTTTAGTTTAAAGTGTGTGCATGCCATTACAATTAGTTGAAACATGATAAAGTATTTTTATTTTCTAGGAAATATTATAAATCATTAGCATGCAATCATTATACATGAGTTGATCCTTGACAACTTGTATGCTTTAGGTGTTCTCCATTCAGTGACAGTCCACATCTACAAACCTTTCCTTTTTTTCACTTTGTCCCATAATATTGATGTAAAGAGGTGTTTAATGATCCTCAATCTACTCCCATCTCCAAATAACACCTAAGAATGAGCAGAAAATGCTAATTGTCCTGCTATATCATGTGACTTATTTCTCTCTTTGTGTGTGTGTGTCTGTTTGTCTGCCTTTTTCTCTTTCTTTTGCTGTACCTTTCTTTACTGAGTTAATAAAATGTCTCAGCATCTTCCTTGATACCATGCAGGATAGAGTCTTTCAGAGACCCTCTGTGATAAGCTTCTCTCCTGTTCCCTGTTTTCTCCCTCTTCTGATGTCCATCCCCTTTGCCTTTCTGAATGGGATCTGGAGAGGACAGGAGCTCCACAAGGAGAGCAACAGAACCAAAAATCTGAGCACAGGGGTCTTTTCTGAGACTGATATTCCAACCAAGGACCATTTATGGAGATAACCTAGAACCCCTGCTCAGATGTAGTCCATGGCAGCTCATTCTGCAAGTGGGTCCCCTAGTAATGGGAACAGGGACTGTCTCTGACATTAACTCATTTTTTTTGGCTCTTTGATCACCTCTCTCTAAGGTGGTAGCAGCCTGCCACAGAGGAAGACAATGTAGCCACTCCCAATGAGACCTAATAGACTAGGATCAGAAGGAAGGAGAGGAAGACCTCCCCTATCAGTGGACTTTGGGAGAGGTATGGGTGAAGAAGAGGGAGGAAAGGTGGGATTGGAAGGGGAGGGGGGAAGAAGCTACAGGGTGGATACAAAATGAATAAACTGTAATTAAAATTAAAATTAAATGTATCATAAACATTTTTAGAACGAGATTGTTGGTAAAGATTAAATCAGGCAGTGACATCATACACCAGCCCTCAGGAGGCAGAAGCAGGTGGATCTCAGAGTTTGAGGCCAGTCTGGTCTGCAGAGTCAGTTCTAAGACAGCCAGAGAGTTACACAGAGAAATCCTGTCTCAAAAAACAAAAATTTTCATAATATAATACAAAATCACTTTTCCCAGTAGTTAAAATTTTGACCTAAAAGTATTTCTTTCCTGGTCACAAAAAGCAAAGGATTCTCCTTCAGTTTTAATTTCAAGGAAAATATGATCAGCATGAAAAACAACACAGAAACAAAAGTACAAAAGAGAGAAGAACATTATACAACTGTTATATTGGAAGCAAGAGACAGAGGCAAGAAATGACAACTAAGACTCAGTAAACCTGAAAGTGCCACTTTCAGGGCAAAGACATCAGCACTGATTACTCTGTACCTTGACTCATATCACATTTCTGTTCAAAATTCTTGTGCTTTCACAGAACCTGCAAAAGAGTGTGTGCTTCACTGACTGGCTTAGTGCAGCCAAAAAAAATTTCTAACTTTGTATTAGTCAGGGTTCTCTAGAGTCACAGAACTTATAGAATGAATATATATTCATATACATATATAATAGAATTTATATTATTTAATAGATTATTATTTTAGAATTAATATACATATTTGCTTATGGAATGAATATGTGTATATGTAAAGTCATATATATATATATATATATATATATGGAATTTATTGGAATGACTTACAGGCTGCATTTCAGTTATTCTAACAATGGCTGATTGTGAATGGAAGGTTCAAGAATCCAGTAGTTTCTTAGTCCACAAGAATATCTCAGCTGGTCTTCAGTATATGTCAGAACCCTGAAGAAGTAAGCTCCAATGCCAGCAAAGGAATGGCTGTACTAGCAAGGTGAGGGCAAGCCAGCAAAGAGCAAAATATTCCTTCTTCTATGTCTTTATATGAACTTCTATATTAATTCTATATAATAACAAGTATGGAACATATTAAAGGAGTGAGCCTCCCCTCTCTCATAGGTGTGACCTCCATTTCTAGATTGTAGTTCATGCCAGATATAGCTAAATTTACAACCAAAAATAGCCATCACAAGCATTATTTCCATTCCTTTTCTCTGTACATCTCTATACTTGATGTAAATTGAACTTTAATGTTTTTGCATTGCTAGGAATTAAACTCAGGGCCTCATATATGATGGTCAGGCACTGTCCCACTGAGCTACATTCTAATCCCTGTACACACAATTTTTTATTTCATTGACTATTGACCTGAATGGAATCTGTAATCAGAGTCCCCTATCAAACTGATCTTGGAACAAGATGGACTCAGTGCTGAGTTCTGTCAAGCACTGAAGAAAGGGAATTGAAAAGATGGCTCAGTAGTTAAGATCACATGTTTTCTTGCATAAGATCCAAGTTCAACTCTTAGAACCCACATGACAGCTCACAACTGTCTGTAACTCCAGTTCTAGAGTATCTGACACTCTCTTTTGGCTTTTGCAGGCATCAGGCAAGAAAATGTACACAAACATACATGAAAGCAAAACATTCATATGCATAAAATAAAAATCTAGATAAAAGCATTGAAAGAAAGTCTAGCAGCATTTTCTTACATTATTTCATAAAATTGAAGAGAATGTTTTTTTTTAACTCATTATAAAAAGTCCTAAAAGGAAAAGAAAAACACATCAGGAAAAAAGTTATAATTTGTTGTAAACACCCTCAAACAATCTACAAAAAGTAATTCCAGCAGCAAATTTCAAAAGACAGCTTCACTGAATGGGGGACATTTACACATTAGAATCCATAGGGTTTAATGTGTTCCCACTCTTTGCCTTGCTCTCCTTGAATAAGTGTTAAAAAACCGAAACAGATTGTATAAGGCTGTATCTGTGTTTGTAGACAATGACTATGTTACCAAAAGCAATATACAAGTTCCAATCAATCCTCATCAATATCCCAGTTGCAGTCATTGCAGAACTAGCAATCCTAAAATCAATATAGAAGTGCAAAAATAACTTTAAATAACCAGGACAGTCCTTAGCAGAAAGTGCAATGCTGGAGGTATCACAATACCTGATCTTGAAATGAGAAGCCTTATCAACACAACTAGCATATGCAGGTCATATCACTGCACTGTAAGTGGGTTCAGTAAACAATCCCATGAAATTATGTCTCCATGGTATGGTAAAGGGGCAGGAGTGTGTGTGTGTGTGTGTGTGTGTGTGTGTGTGTGTGTGTGTGAGGTGGAGGAGAGAGAGGGAGAAAGGGAGATCAAACAGGTATCCTGGGAAGTGAGAAGGGATAGGGTAGAGGCTCTGAAATGTATAAAAGTTACATGAGACTAAGAGAGCCTGGAGACTGCCATGGGCTTTAATATGCAATTGTAAGTAGCCACATGTCGCTTCTACAAGGCAAGAAAAATGACATTTTTTTGAAGATAGAAAATGGTTTCACAAGTTCCTGAGGAATGTTTGTTTTATCTAACTGCCAGAAATACTCCTATAGTCCAACTTGAGCTCATTTCTAAATATTTAGACTGACTGAGACCTATGAGTTACAAAACAGACATGTAGATCCATGAAATAGAATACAGGACTCAGAAATAAAACCACTTAATTTAAGCTACCTAAATTTTAACTAATATATCTTAGTTATATTTTCTATTGCTGAAAAAAAAGACGCAATGTCCAAAAACCTTAGACAGGAAAGGGTTGATTTCAGCTTCTAGTTGTAGTTCATCGTAAAGGGACATCAAGGAAGACACTCAAGGCAAGATCATAGAGTCAGGAAATGAAGCAGAGGCCATGGGAGAATACTGCTTACTGTTTTGCTCCTCATGGTTTGCTCATCCTGCTTTTTCATGCTATCCAGGTCCTGACCATGGATGGCACCATCTACAGTGGACTGAGATTCTCACTTTAATTAAACTTACCTACACACACTCTGATAGATGCAATTTCACAATTGAGGTTCCTCTTTCCAGACAACACTAACTTTTGTTAATTTGTCAAATGACTTTCCAGAACAGTGAGAAAAAAATGCTTTGGAGAAGATATAGCCTCTTTAATGAGTGGTACTGGGTCTTGTTGTCAAGTACAATAGCATTGGCAATAGTGTGTAATTCTTGGCAGTGGCAAGGAGGCAGGTGGCAGTGTTCTATGAGATTCATATGGCCAAGAATTCAAAAAGAGGCAACTCATTCCTAGTATTGGGTTTTTTTGTGTGTTAGCAAGGGTGCCTAGACAAGATATTCCCATCTCTCCTTACCTTGAGGTAATTATTAAAGCTATTTTTTACCAGTGTATATATTTTAGGAAACTTATATAGTCATAAGTTTCCATATGGCTTTTCCAAAAGGTCTATAGTGTTAGTTAATCCTCTCCATCCCTGTTGCTTCCTTCTCTCCTGCCCTCCCATTACCCATCCCATACAATATTTTCTGTTCTATTATTACCTTTTCCTGTATTGTATGTTCCTTCCCTTGAAAGATCCTTTTCTACATCAATTAGTAATTGCCTAATTTCTCTTGAAATGAAATGCAAATATCTAAAGTATCAAAGTAAAAATCCACATATGAGAGAAAACATGCAATGTTTATCTTTCTGGGTCTGGGTTTGATCTGGTTATCTCATACTGAATGATTGTTTCTTGTTTCATTCTTTTTTAATAAATTATTCCATGTATTTTATGTGCATTGGTATTTTGCCTGCATGTATATCAGTGTGAAGGTGTCAGATCTTGGGGTTACAGACAGTTGTTGGCTGTCATTGGGTGCTAAGAGTTGAACCTGTGTCCTCAGGAAGAGCAATCAGTGCTCTTAACCACAGAGCCGTCTCTCCAGCCCTGTTCTAGTTCCATTCTTTTACCCACATGTTTCATGATTTTCTTTTTTGAAATTACTGAATAATATCTCATTGCATAAATGTATTTCAATTTCATTATCATTCTTTAGTTGCTGGAAATCTAGAATGTTTCCATTTCCTGGCTATTGTGAATAAAGTAACCATGAACAGAGAAGAGAAAGTATCTCTGTAGTAATAGAGTCCCTCTTGCTGAAGACACCAAATATTTCTGTCACAGAACATGGAGAAATGAAGTTGTTGCTTACTTGGAGGCTTAATCTCTACTGGTTAGCTTTCACAGTGCCAGAAGGTTATGCTATACATGCTACTGAGAAAAATAATAATCATCAATCCCACCCAGCTCTGAAACCTGTGAACAACAATAAAATTTGGTCTGACAAGATATGCCTGCTGGTGCAAGAGTGGCACAAATGTCATGGGAATAACAAACTACTTTTTGAATTTTTTTTGCATCTAAGACCTGCTTCACGAAATGAAATCCATTCCTAGCACTGTCAACAGGCCAAGAATCTGTTATACTCAGTGCTAGATGTGATGTCTTTATCATACTCCTTCCTACAAAGCTTCAGGTGTTAATTACACATAACTATCAATTTAAAAAATCCAAATACACAAAACAACAGCCTACAGACTGAGAAAGAATTTTCACCAATCCTACATCTGACAGAGGGCTAATATCAAGTATATATAAAGAGCTCATGAAGGTAAAAAGCAACAAATCAAGTAATCCAATTAAAAAATGGGGTATGGAACTAAACAGAGAACTCTCTGTAGAGGATTGTAGAATGGCAGATAAACACTTAAAGAAATGCTCAACGTCCTTAGCCATCAGAGGGATGCAAATGAAAACGAAGTTGAGATTTCACCTTACACCCATATGAATGGCTAAGATCAAAAATTCAAGTGACAGCACATGCTGGAGAGGGTATGAAGAAAGGGGAACCCTCCTCCATTGCTGGTGGGAATGTAAACTTGTACAACCACTCTGGAAATGAATTTTGTGCTTTCTTAGACAATTAGGAATAGCATTTCCTCAAGATCCAGCTATACCACTCTTAAGCATATATCGAAAAGATGCTCAAGTACACAACAAGGACATTTGCTCAACCATTTTCATAGCAGCTTTATTCGTAATAGCTAGAACCTGGAAACAACCCAGATGTCCCTCACTTGAGGAATAGATACAGAAATTATGGTACTTTTACACAATGGAATACTACTCAACCATTAAAAATGAGGAAATCATGGAATTTGTAGGCAAATGGTGGGACCTGGAAGCAATCACCCTGAGTGAGGTATCCCAAAAGCAGAAAGAAACACATGGTGTATACTCACTTATATAGACCTATAAGATAAGATAAACATACTGAAATCTATACACCTAAAGAAGATAAACAAGAAAGAGGACCCAGGGTAAGATGATCAATCCTCACTTAGATAGACAAATGGGATGGACATTGAATGTAGGAGAAAACAAGTAACAAGACAGGAGCCTACCACAGAGGGCCTCTGAAAGCAATGTATCAAAGCAGATAATAAGACTCACAACCAAACCTTTGGCAGAGTGCAGGGAATCATATGAAAGAAGGAGAAGTTAGTAAGACTTGGAAGAGGACAAGAGCTCCACAAAGACCAAATATATCAGGGCACAGGGGTCTTTTATGAGACTGTTTCTCCAACCAAGGACCGTGTATGGATATAACTAGAACTACTGCTTGGATATAGCCCATGGTAGCTCAGTATCCAAGTGAGTACCCTAGTAAGAGGAACAGGAACTATTTCTGTCATGAACTCAATGGCTGGCTCTTCGACCCTCCTCCCACCCCGAGGGAGGAGCAGCCTTGCTAGACCCCAGAAGAGGACATTGCAGCCAGCCCTGAAGAGACCTGATATGCTAGGGTCAGATGGAAAGGGAAGAGGTCCTCCCTTATCAGTGGACTTGGAAATGGGCAGGGATGAGATGAGGGAAGGATGGGGAGGGTGGGAGGGAATGAGAGAAGGGGCTATGCCTGGGATACAAAGTAAATAACCTGTGATTAATATAAAAATAAATAAATAAATAAATAAATAATAAAGTAAATAAAAAATTCAAATACAAGAGCTGAAAAATCATTCTCAGATTGTAAAGGAATTAGGAAAGCAAAGCATTAAATCCAGTTACTAGGCTATAAATACCCTAAGGGAAAAATCCTACTATTTTTATGCTAAGTGTACATAGTATTATACTGAATTCTAGTGAATTATTTTTATACCCATAGTTCAATGCATCTCTCAACCCTCAGCAGAGAACCTTCTCCTTGAAGTAGGTGGGAGTTAATATGGAGGCTTTCAACTGGTCAAAGTGTAGACAATAAGAGACTGTGAAATACTCAGTGTTAGATGTGAAGTTTTTATCACGTGCCTTCCTACCAAGCCTCAAGTGTTGATGTATATAACTATCAATTTAAAAATCCAAACACAAGAGCTGAAGAATTATTCTCAGATTGTAAAAGAATTAGGAAAGCAAATCATTAAAACCAGTCACCACTAGTCATATAACAATGGTACATGATGGGTAATTTTTGTGGCACCAATAAAAAATATATGTATCAGTGACATATCAAAATCCATTCACCTAATGCTAACATTACTCTAAATTATTCATTGCTCTAAATTCTTCATTGCTTCTTTGTATTTGTTGCTTTAAATTTGGATACACATAAATTTGAATACACATAATATTGGCAGGGGAGACACCAGGATCACAATTTTAAGAATAAATTGAAAGGACTAGAGAGATGGCTTAGAAACTAAGAGTGCTTACTGCTCTTACAGAGGACCTAGATTAAATTCTCATCATCTCAAAATTTTATAAATCCAGCTCCTGGGAACCAGACTCCATCTTCTGATCTCAGAGGGTACTATGTACATGTGGTGCACATGCAAGCAAAACATTAATACACATAAAGTAAAAATAAATATTTTTTAAAAAACAAATTGAAAAGTCATCAGCCTTTTAATGAAAATTTTGATTCCATCAAAGTGTATTTTAAAGGGGGGGGGGAACAAGAGGATAGAGAGATGGCTCAGTATTTAAAAGTACTTGCTGCTTTTTCAGAGGACCCAGGTTCAGTTCTGAGAACCACATGGCAGCTCACAACCATCTGTAACTCCAGGTCCAAGGGATCTGATATCCTCTTCTGGCCTTTGTGGGCAATACACATACATTTCAGAAAAGCACCCGTACACATAAAATAAATACAAAATTTTAAATTATAAAAGAGTTAAGTGATAGTGAAAACTAAACTTAACTAACCTTATTGAGGAAAGCTGAAGGATATGACTAATAATGTGTGTTAAATAAGCAGTCAGGTGCCACTGCAGGAGCCACTAATAGAAAAAAAAATGAAGAAGAAAATGTTAAAGTAAGACTGATAGAAAATTAGAAAAATCAAATGCCAACATTTGTGAAATATTACTTCTGAAATAAATTGACTCTGACTATTAATCAAAGGATGGAATAAAATGTAACAACTATAAATTTAATGTTATTTATAGGGAGCTGAATATCTTCTAAAACTTTGTAGTGATATACTGGGTACCTATATGCTCTCAGGATATTTATTTTGTTCAATAATAAAATTATCAAATTCCAAGTTTTTGAATTGATATTTCTTATTTCATGAGAGGTCTGAATGGCAGTTTGTATCTATTTGCAATGTTGAGATTAAGGGTTAAAGAAATGAATATCTGCTTATATTGAATCAATAACGTAATCACATTCTTATCCCTTCAGTGCAATACATTAATTTGGAAGTGTAAGAGTTTTTGTGAAATGACTGCTTTTCCTAATGTGTTAGCTGACAATTATTAGCTTGCTCATTTATTAGAGGTCAGTAGATGATCGAGTTCACTGGACATTTCTATGTTTTTGCACCTTTAACCTCAGAAGTTCCCACAGCTTCTTCTGGAATTAATCCTCCCAAAGGCCCCTCTTTCCTAAAGAGGCCTTCCAAGACACCCTCTGTCAGATAGAGCTAGCAGTGTAAACAGCAGGTGAATCAGAGGAAGAGTCCAGAGGAGATATTTGCAGGACTCTGCCTGCAATCAAGGCAGTGGAAACTCAAAGCACTTGTCTATCCAATGGAATAAAATGTTCTTCAGAATGGCTTCCCTGCTGTTGCACTTGGCAGGTAAGCAGGAAGATACCATGCAGCTAGCAACATTGAAGGGCAAACTGGAATTTATTATCACTTCAGTTCACTTAATTAGGAGTCATTTAAGGTGGGTCAGGAATCCAACCACTTTGACAATCCTTTCAACTTCTACCTTGAGTATGCAGACAGTTTTTTAATAGCATGGTCAAGAAAACAAAACAACAACAACAAAATAATAGAAATCTTCATGAGGCATCTCCAAATGTTTTACAATTTTTTAAACATTCAGTCTGAGTCAAAATGTCAGATAAATAGCAAGGAACTGTGGTGCATGCCTGTACTCTCAGCACTCTGTGTGGCAGAGGCAGGTGGATCTCTGTGAGTTAGAGCCCAGCCTGGTTCTCAAAGCTAGTCCAAGACAGCCAAGGCTACACAGAGAAACCCTGTTTCAAAAAAAGTCAGATAAATCTATTAAATGAAACATGTGGAAGGACATAGATTTGGACCCTGATATCTACACTGAGGTTTAAATTTATTACAATTGCTTACAGGCTTTTGTCCAACTAGTCCAAGAATGGCTATCCATCAATGGGAGGTCCAAAAATCCAATAGTTGTTATGAGACTGGATGTCTCCACTGGTCATCAGTATATGCCAGAACCCTGAAGATGAAGGTTATAATGCCAGTGAAGGAATGGACTTGCTGCTAGCAAGGCAAGGGCAAGCAGACAAAGAAATGAGCTTCCTTCCTTCATGTCCTTTATATAGTCTTCCAGCAGAAGGTGTGGTCCAGATTAAAGGTCATCCTACCTCAAATATCCAGATTAGAAGTATGTCAAATTATTTAATTAAGAAAAAAATCCCAAACAGGCATGCCTAGCCACTTGGGTTTTAGTTAATTCCAGAATAGCCATCACAGAGAGGTTGATTGAACAGGTTGTAACCAGCAAAGTTATTTTATATGTCAGAATTCTGTTTCCTTATAAATGCTGTCTAATCATATTGTTAGAGCCCTCTTTTTACTAATTCTTTGAGAATTTCATACAATATATTTTATCTTATTCACCCCTCCTCTCAACTCCAATGCCTTCTTCTTCCCTACCTCTTCAGTTTGTTTCCTCATGTTTTTTGTTTTGTTTTGATTTTTACTTAGAAGATACTACCTTGCAGCAAAGGTCCTGGCCCTCAAGCTCTCACACAACCCCCTTTCACCATGTTCAGTGAACTAAGCCTTAGGGGTAAATGTTATGTTAGACATGAACCAATTAGGGCTGGGCTAGCCATTGTAAGTTGTCTCTGCATTTTGACCTATTGTGGCTTTCTGTAGTGATTTTCTGCAGAAAAAGTAGCTTTGTTGATTAGAAATGAAAACTTCTTTGGGTACAAAGATGTGTATTTAGAATGCAACTACTAATTATGCTGGTTTTAACAGGTCTTGTTACCCATGTTTTTCAAAGGTAGGAACTGAGACCCAAAAAAAGTACAAGAATTTGGGTAAGAGAGCAAAGGTTAAAAATAAGCTAAGATAACTGTCTCTAATAAATGCATCCCAGAGTGGTTACATATTAGAGTCAGTGAAAGAGGCTTTTAAAGATTCCTATTGGGAGCTGGTGTTAGGATTGCGTGGCAAAGTTATATGGTGGGTTCATAAATCATGCCATGCAACTGGTTCCACGTGGAAGGATTTATTTGAAGAGCCAAGGTGGGAGAGAGAGAGAAAAGAGGAGGAGCAAGTTCTCTTATAAGGTAACCCAGAGTATGTGCAGGTAGTTGCAGATGGTTCACAGGTCACTTCACAGATGCCTGATGTCCGTTTGTCAGGTCCCTGGGGGAGTGGATGTAAAGATGCTTGCTTAGGGACCCCAACATTCCTCCCTTTTTGTTTTATTAAAAAGTGAGTAACCAGGAAGGGGGTGATGGTGGGGAGGGTATAAGGGAGACTATTGTTCTTCAAGTTACTTCCTGCTGATTAAGAGCTTTGTCATTCTCAGCGTATAGCTGGTGCCCACCATCAGGGTTGATTGTGTTATGCCAGATTCATGAGACCCCAAAAGACCACCAGGAGTTGAATCTGTTGCAAAACACATGAGGATCTTTTTGTTACAAACTATAGCTTCAGCTCATACCCTCACTGCCAGAGTGATTTGAGAGCAAAGAGCCACGTGCTCAGAGTCGGTGGTTGATTTAAAGATTCCAGTCCCTCCCCGTGCACCCAAAGCAGAGGAATCCTGCCTGGCAAGCATCTATTGGTTGAAACACAAAAGGGGACATTGCATTTTGAACTGATTGGCTATAGGAAGGCCCCCAAACCATTAATGGTCTAGCTTCCCTTGTTTGGCTGTCCTAATGGAGAGAGACTAGTTTCCTAGCAACTGTATCTCTAGTGGGCAGGAAAAGAATACAGTAAGGCTAGTTCTTCCCTGCAGGTGCAGGTGACTGGATGTGTCTCTGCCTGTCTGGCCTTTGTTCAGGCTTGTGCTTTAAACTTTGATTCAATAACTCAAAAAACCCTAATTTTTAATTCTTTGGCCTCTCATTCCCCCCTTACCATGATCATTTGAAGATCCAATCTTGGGTCTTCCAGATATGACCCCTAGCATCCTTCAGCTTGAGCTTCCCACAATGTGATCTGAGTACCATTAACTTTATCTCTCCTAAGTATTCCTTCATGAAAGCCATCAAGCGATTTAAAATACAAGACCCAAAGGTAAAAATCAAAATGAGTAGGGGTCTCATCAGGGTGGATATAGTAGGAGTAAGCCAAGGACAACTATTATACCAGGATTTAAACCATCCTCTGGAATATTTTCTCTCTAGTGTCTCTCGAGACTTTTTGTCTAGTTGCTGCTCCAGCTAAGCAGGTCCCCAAGGTAGTAGCTAATGTCAGGGAGCCTCTTTTGTAAAGCTACAGCTAAAATCATTCAAGATAGGAAAAAAAGTCAGCTTCTCAGTTTTTCCAGGAAGAAAACTAATGGTTAATTCTGCTACAAAGCTTCTGTGGTCATAAAAAAATTGGATTCAACAAATAGCAAGGTTTTTTGTCCGTCTTTCTTGAATGTATAAGTTTACCATGTTCAATATGTTTTGGTTATAGATTATTGGTCATTGGGTATGTTTAAAATCTGTAACATAAAGTTACCTTACTTAAAACCTAGGGTTGGAACCATCCCAAACAACAAATGGATGTTACTCAGAATTTGGAAAACTAAAATATGTTCACATAACAATTGATAATTTTTCAGGATTTATCATGTCAACTCCTTTAGCAGGAGAAGCCACCAAACATATATAAGTCATTGCTTAAAATGTTTTTGCTACAATTGGTATTCTTTCCGTTATAAAGACTGATAATGGTACTGCATATATTAGTCAAGCTTTTCAGCATTTTTGCAGGCAAGTGAATATGTCATAAAACAGGTATTCCATATAATCCTCAAGGTCAAGGAATGGTGGAGCATGCCCATGGATCTTTTAAGAACCAATTACAAAAAATATAAAGGGGGGAGTCATATCCCCAAATCTTAATCACGTTCTCTTTACTTAATTTTTTTTGACTGTGGAAATATAAGGTCTTTCTGCAGCTGATTGATTGTGACATCCTAATTATTCCCAAGTGAAATAGAAAGATTCAATTACTGGAATATGGTAGGGCCCCGACCCTGTATTAATATGAGGGAGAGGGCATGTTTGTGTTTTTCTGCAGGACATAGAAGGAGCAAGGTAGATCCCAAAACGATTGATGCGATTTGCATGAGATGTTCCCCAGAAGGAGGATGTTTCTGTTGTTGACCATGGTGAGTTCTGCCCTGATGGTGAACAGAGAGCTGTATTGGAATTATGCTCCTGACCCACCTTTGTTTCATTCTGCTCCTGGCAGAAGATGTTATGCAGAGAAAACTCTTACATACGACGTGATTGGACTTGATTGATCTGGTAATCAGGGCAATTCTCAACAAAATAAGGAAGAATGAAAAAGAGGACTGACTATGGGACTTTGGTCTGATTCTGGTTTTCAGCAGACCTATATCTAGCTGCTTGCCACAGAAACTCTTGGGAGGCCCTATGTAAATTCTCCTTATGCTTTGTTGTTTGGAAATGTTAATATTTTATACAAGATTCAAACTTTAATGATTCTTGCCATCAATGTAAACTAAAAATGTATTTCTAAGCTATCAATTGGACATGCTTTGTTGTTTGGAGATGTCGACGTTTTTTATACAAGATGCAAACTTTAATGTTTCTTGCCATCAATGTGAATGACCAAACTTAATTTCTAAGTTTTCAAATGGACAATAGGTTCTGATTATCAGGCTTGGTATTTGTATAAGGGGGTCATCTTTTAAGTCGCTTTTATGGAATTTTATAAGACTTGGTTTATTACTCTTATTAAGAGCATGTCTCCTACCAGTGATAATTAAAACCTTCATCAAGGCCTTTTAGAATGTTAAAGCTGATCTGCAAAAGATTAAACCCCAGTGTCTACCATAGTAGAGGTTGGTAGTCAAAGACAGATAAGATCTCTTTGAAAAATATTCAACCGAAAACAGGGCATGAATGACAAAATTCATGTACCAATAACAGGTAAGAATATATCTTTCGAGGGAGACAACCCAAGACAAGCACAATTTTCTACTCCATAGCTCTTAATTTATGAATAATTTTTAAAATATATAGAAAGGGGAAATCTGTGAGGAGCCGCTGGTCTGACAGCCTGCTTTGTTATTTAGAGCTCAGCGGAAAGACATGTTTTCACCCTGACCTTCACCTGGAGTCAGTGATGTTTTATCAAGTCTACCTCCTTTTGTTTGAGACAGTAGGTAGATGTCTTGTCAAGTTCATACCTTTTGTTTATGTGAGGATCACACACACAGGTGATCGAGGTAAAGAAGTTTGACTTCCCTGTGAATTCATTCATTGTACTGAGGTGCTTTTGCTCTGACTTGAAAAGGGATTATTGGGATAAACTGGGGTGACTAGTAGTTATTCTAATGGAAGTCCTCTCGGGCAGATACCATGTGTGTTTGATGGTCTATTAATTTTCCTTCAGTCCTCACTCCAGACTCAAGAACTGTTTGACTATGCCGGTGGGCTCCAGCAGGAGACAAAATGACAGGTTTGTATTATTTAGGATCTGGGATATCAGAGAGGCAAGAACCTTAGAAGAGTGTTTAATTACTTTCTGTACTTCTCTCATCCCCAAGGACTGGGTAATTGGGACTTATTTTCTCTGGATACAGATGGTACTTATCGGTAAATTGTGTGTGTAGAAGCGATAGAGTTTTCCAATGACACCTGTTTCCCATCTGGGATCCCAAGAGTCTTGGATGTAGAAGTAGAGAGTCTTCCTATACAGGTGAAGGGGCTTCTTTTGTGCTGGGGCATGGATCTGGCAAGACCAGTATGGACAGCTTCCATATCTGTCCTGCCATTCCTTGTAATAATTTTTTGGTTTGGTCAAAGAGGAAGCAAAGTAGTAGGGATGGGCTACAGAGGAGAAGGTCATCTAAGTACTGCATAAATTTAGATTTAGGGAGAGATAAGGGGAGTGGATCAGAGGCAAGGTCCCGGCCAAACAGGGCTGTCCGGGAATCCCTGGGATAGGAGAGTCCAGGTAAGCTAGGTAGAAACAAGGGTGTCAGATTCAGTCCAGGTCAAGGCAAAGGTATTTTGTGACTGAGCATCCAGGGGAATAGAGAAGAATACATCTTGAAGATCCAGAACAGAGAAATGGGAAGTCTCTGGGGGGATAGTGGAGCAGAGAGTATAGAGGTTAGCTACAACAGGGTGGAGGGGGACAACTGCAAATTTGAGAGGCCAGAGGTCTTGAACCAGGAGATAGCTTCCATTGGTCTTTGTAACTGCAAGTATAGAGGTGTTAAAGGGGGAGGAAGTGGGGCGAAGGAGGTTTTTTCTTAGAAGGTTAGAGATAATAAGCTTAAGTCCCCTGGAGGAGTGGGTATCGAGCTTGGGTGATATAGTGAGTGTGATCCTGTAGCTGAATGACCACATGAGACTGGTGCCTAGCAAATTAGGGGTTTTGGACATCCCAGACTTGGGTCTCCACTTGAAAAGCTGGTAAAAGAAGTGACATGTCAGAACTGGTAGGTAGGTTAGCTAGGAGAAGGAGGAGAGAAGATGCTGGTGAGCTTAGGGTCAAGCAAATGGATGGAGTAAAGGAGATAGAGGCTCCCACTTTGGCTAAATGCCCCCCCCCTCAGTAAAGGGACTGGTCAGGTTGGTATCACTAAAATGGAATGATCAAGGGAGCACCCCTGAAAATACAGTTGAGTGGTGGAGAATGGCAAGGCTGGCAAGGCTGTCCCTCTATTCTAACAATAGAGGAACTAGAAGGAAAAGTTGGTCCCCAGTACTCCATCAGGACTAAGTAAGTGGCTGCTGTGTCCACAAGGAAGGAGATGGGCTGCCCCAATACCATGATAATTACCTGTGGCTCCCTGTTAGTGATAGCAGTGGTAGGGTCAAGGGAGCCTGAGCACCTTCAGTCTTCAATATCCAGGCCTAGGATATCGGCTGGTGGGCGATCAGGGCATGATAACCCCATACCATGGGAGAAACAATGGCAGTCAACATCCCAATGCCCCTCTTGGTGGCATTTTGGAATATGGCCCATGTGGTTTGCAGGGGTTAGGACAAACCCAGGCCCAGTGACCTTCTTGACCACATTTGAGTCAGGTAACTCATGGTCCTCATGCCTTAGGAGGCAAAAGAACCTGGGTAGTCACTGAGACCAGTCGGATGGCCCTGGCCAGCATTTGGTATTTTTGCTTGAAGGCTTTCTCATCTCTCCCGTGGTACACCTTAAAGGCCAATGCTAAGACGTCTGTCTGTGTAGTCAGAGGTCCTCTCTCCAAACACTTAAGCTTATCCCTGATGTTGGGGTAACTCTGGGAGAAAAAAATAGGTCATCAGGAGTTGCTTTCCCCCTTCCCTCTGTACGTTCACGGTCAAGATTAGTATGTTGAAAGAAGGCCTTTGTAAGACACTCTAGGAATTGAAACAGGTTTTATTCTTGTCCTGAATGACCTCCTAGAGCATATCATAATTAACTGGCTTGAGGGCAGCCTTGCAGACACCAGCCAAGAGCAGGTCACAAAATTATCTCTTGCTAAAATGACTTCCAGGTATTATAATTCCATAGTGGATCCTGGTCTGGCATGGCCTCAACCCCAACCAGGTGTGCTTCATTTGTTTGGTGAACCTCATTTGCATGCTTTCTAGCCTGTTCCCAAACTTGCCTGTGCTCCTCAGGTAATAGGTTATTGGTAAGAATCATATCTGTATCATGGAAGGTAAGACTATAAGATTGAGTGAGATACTGAAATTCTTTAAGGAGAGTAGAAGGATTAGAGGTATAGGATCCTAGTCTCTTTTCTACTTGAGAAAGCTCAGTTAGTGAGAAGAGAGCATGTAACCTAACTAAGCCATCCATACCAGCCCTCTCCTGCAAGGTAGAGGCTGGTTTATGCTGGGTAGAAGAAAGAGAAGGGGGCTTTGCTACAGAGCTAGAGTAGGTAGCAGTGGGGCTGATAGTTGTTGGTGGGGTGAAAGTGGGTACCAAAGTAGGATGACTAGGACAGCCTGTTGCTGGAGGCAGGGGTGAGGATATTGGAGAAGCCAAAGAGGAAGAAGAGGAAGCAGAGGAGGAGGGAGAAACCAAAGGCAGAGAAACAGAGGTTGAGAACAGTGAGGTGGAGATTCATCTGTGGGGTCAAAGGTAGAGAACTCTTGAGGTTGAGACTTTATAGCTAGAAGAAATTGGGTGGGAGAACAAGAATAACAGAGAGAAGGTTTAGAGCAGAGAAGAGAGAAAGCTTGAATGTAAGATACCTCCTTCCCTTTACCATACCACTGACAGAAATTTAAAAGATCCTGTAAAATACTGGGATTTAATGTGTCATTAATCAGCCAATTTGAACCATTATCTAAGGAATGTGTAGGCTAAGTTTTATTACAGAGGTGTATGACCTTAGAAACCTTTAAGTTAGGCTCCATGCACAGGGTTTTAAAATTCTCCAGAAGACATCCCAGTGGAGATGCTGGAGGAACAGAAAAATGGATAGTTCCCATTGGGAGGGTAGGAGTCAGTGACCTGCCAGAGGCATCCCAAGGCAAGGTTTGGCTCAGAAAACTAGTATGGCACTATCTGTTCCAACAGCTCCTCAGCATTGGCCAGAGACCAAGGGCACAGTTGTCCATAGCAGACACAGTTCACCTAGCACTAGGATTTCATAGATTAGCCAGAGGGGGAGGTAGCAAAACTGTGCTGGTATAGGGAAAATCTCACACAAGGGAAAAAGAAGCCCTGAATGGAAGTGAGCAAAAAGGGTCAACCATAGCCAGTGAAGGCCATGGTTGGGTGTTCCTCTATCTCAAAATGTACCATGAAGTTGCAGGACACTCAACAGGCAACCAAGAGAGACATTTATGCTAACCAATGAGGGGAACGTACCAATCCAGCTGGTGTTGCATGTAAGAGGTAGCAATCTGGTTGCTGGAAAGTGGTTAGCAGGCAGCAGCACTGGTGCTTGGAGAAGCTGCCATATGGTGTTGCTGCTGAAGGAGCCTATTCCTGACAAACATACCAATATCAGGATTGTAAGGCAAAGTTATATGGTGGGTTCATAAATCACACTATGCAACTGGTTCCACATGGGAAGTTTTATTATGGAGGGGGGGGGGGCTGTCACAGAGACCATCTCTGGGCAAGATGGGAGAGAGAGCAAGAGGAGGAGGAACGAGTTCCCTTATAAGGTGACCTATCACATGTGCAGGCGGTTGCAGGTGGTCTGCATGTGGCCTCACAGATGCTTGATGTCCGATTTGTCAGGTCCCTTGGGGACTGCCCATAGAGATGTCTGCTTATGGATCCCAACAGATGGAGAAATGGCTCTGTGATTAAGAACACTTCCTGCTCATCCAGAGGACATTGGTTCATTTCCTAGTACCTGTGTAATGCACATCAAAATTGCCTGTAACTCAAGCTCCAGGATATCTGATGCTCTTTTCTGGCTGGCATGAGCACCTGCACACATGTGGCATTTACACAATACAACTAAATAAAAATTAAGTAAATTGTTAATTAATATATATTAAATTATATTTTTATATCATTAAAAATTAAAAATAAATTAAATGCCCCAGACTGGTACTGAAATCTCCTAAAGCACAGAGTATACAGGATATGTGGATTCCCTAAGCACTAGCAATTTTATTTTTCCCTTTTATTAATATTTTATTACATTTATTTATTTACTTATTACTCTTTGAAAATTTAATCCATGTATACAATCTTTCTTGATCATATCCATCCCTTTTCCTTCCTTTCAAACACTTCTCTATTCTCCTTCTAACACAAGTCTATGTACTTTATTATTTTTAATAACGATGTATATAAAATGCTTCTTAGATAACTGTAATGTAATGTTTCTAAAACATCTTTTTAAAACACTTAAAGAAATGCTCAACATCTTAGCCATTAGGGAGATGCAAATCAAAATGACCCTGAGATTTCACCTTACACCCACCAGAATGGCTAAGATCAAAAACTCTAGTGACAACGCATGCTGGAGAGGTTGTGGAGAAGGGGAACCCTCTTCCATTGCTAGTGGGAATGCAAACTTGTACAACCACTCGGGAAATCAATTTGGCGCTTTCTTAGACAATTAGGAATAGAGATTCCTCAAGACCCAGCTATACCACTCTTAGGCATATATCCAAAAGATGCTCAAGTACACAACAAGGACATTTGCTCAACTATGTTCATAGCTGCTTTATTTGTAATAGCCAGAACCTGGAAATAACCCAGATGTCCCTCAGTTGAGGAATGGATACAGAAATTGTGGCACTTTTACACAGTGGAATACTACTCAGCAATTTAAAATGAGGAAATCATGAAATTTACAGGCAAATGGTGGGACCTGGAAACGATCATCCTTAGTGAGGTATCCCAAAAGCAGAAAGAAACATATGGTATATACTCACTTATATAGACTTATAGGATAGGAAGGTCATGCTGAAATACACCTAGGGAAGATATACAAGAAGGAGGACCCAGGTATGATCAATGCTCATTTAGATGAACAAATGGGATGGACATTGAATGGACCCCAGATCATCTTGTCTCCTCAGTGCTGGCTGCAATGTCCTCCCCTGGGATCTAGCTAGGCTGTTACTCCCTGGCGTGTATAGGGGAGGGTCAAAGAGCCAGCCATCGAGTTCATGACTGAAACAGTCCCTGTTCCCCTTACTAGGGTCTTCAGTGGGACGCCGAGCTACCATGGACCACATCTGAGCGGGGGTTC
>CM053742.1:111659931-111700230 GCA_028658305.1 Pachyuromys duprasi | reverse complement strand
TTACTAACTTCCCCTATTTTCATTATTATTCCCAGCCCTCTGCCAAAGGCTTGGTTGTGAGTCTTAATATCTGCTTTGATACATTGCTGTATTGATTCTTTCAGAGGCCCTCTTTGGTATGCTCCTGTCCTGTTGCTTGTTTTCTCCTCCATCCAATGTCCATCTCATTTGTTCATCTAAATGAGCATTGATCATACCAACCTGGGTCCTCCTTCTTGTATATCTTCCCTAGGTGTATAGATTTCAGCATAACCTGTCCTATCCTATAGGTCTATATAAGTTAGTATATACCATATATTTCTTTCTGCTTTGGGGATACCTCACTTAGGATGATCGTGTCCAGGTCCCACCATTTGCCTGCGAATTTCATGATTTCCTCGTTTTTAATTGCTGAGTAGTATATAACACCACAGGTCATTCTTCTGACAAAGAAAGGTTTGAGGAACACCGAAGGAAACTGAACTTTCTCCTAGTGCCTATCTTGTACATGTTCAGTACAGATTTTCATTCTTAAAAAAAAAAAAAGAAAAAGAAGAAGAGGAAAGAAATCTCTACAAAAGAAAGAAGATAAAACTATTCTGAGACATCTGTCAAAAAGTGGGGTATTTTTTTCTGCTTAATTAATGTTCAAAATAGCACGAGTTCATCCCTTCTCAGAATTTCCTGTGCTGGATATCCTATTCCAGGAAAACAACAGATTTTCCAAACATCTCCAGCCCATTGGTATTATATTATACCAATGACTGTGACTAATAAAAGTTTGTCTCCCACTGGTGCCCTATCTATATCAGAGTTAAAAGAACTAGGGCTAGGTTCTTAATCCACTTCAGCCTTTCTTTTCTATATAAGCAGATAAGAAGTGAGTCCAAGAATGAAGTCTTAATGTTTGCTTCTTCCTAAAAGAGATATCTTAAGCCCAAAAGACTTCAAGAGTATGACTGCTAAAAAAAAAATATGTGCAGACTTTCCACTGGATGACTCTGTATCATGAGTGAAAGTTTTTTAATAACCCCAAACCTGTGGCAAAACACAGTTAGAAGCCATTTTCCTGGCCTCAAAGAAGAACACTACACGAAATAGGAATCTTTCTTAGGATGGCTATCCCCTGCAATGAGCATAATCTCAGTATACCTTGCTTATGGCAGGCATTTGATTTTTCAAGGCAATCACTGTGGTGGTTAGAATGAAAATAACTCTTGTAGGAAGTGGCCCTATTAGGAGCCGTGGCCTCACTAGAGTATGTGTGGCATTGTTGGAGAAAGTGTGCTACTGGAGTTGGGCTTTGATGTTTCAGAAACTCAAGCCAGGCCTAGTGGCTCACTGTCTCTTCCTAATGCCTGTCGAGCCAGATGTGAAACTCCCACCTACCTCTCCAGCACCATGTCTGCCCACATGCTGCCATACTTCCCACCATGATGATAATAGACTAAACCTTTGAACTGTAAGCCATCCCCAGTTACACGTTTACCCTCATAAGAGTTGCTGTGGTCAGGTTGGGGAGATGGCTCAGTGGTTAAAAACATTGATTGCTATTGCAAAGGACCTGAGTTTAATTTCTAGAACCCACATGGTAGCTCAACCATCTGTAACTACATTTATTCTTCTAACTTCCCTGGCACTCTGCAGATATGCAGGCAAAATATTCATACACTAAAATAAAATAAAATGAAATAAATGTTTAAAAACTTGACGTCAGTCCTCTTCCTGAAAGCGGCCAGAGGTGAAGATGGTTCGCTACTCTCTTGACCCAGAAAATGCTACGAAATCATGCAAATCAAGAGGTTCAAATCTTCGTGCTCATTTTAAAAACACCCGGGAAACTGCCCAGGCCATCAAGGGTATGCATATCCGAAAGGCCACCAAGTATCTGAAAGATGTCACTTTAAAGAAGCAGTGTGTGCCATTCCGGCGGTACAATGGTGGAGTCGGGAGGTGCACCCAGGCCAAACAGTGGGGATGGACTCAAGGTCGTTGGCCAAAAAAGAGTGCTGAATTTTTGCTGCATATGCTTAAAAATGCAGAGAGTAATGCTGAACTTAAGGGTTTAGATGTAGATTCTCTAGTCATTGAACATATCCAGGTAAACAAGGCACCTAAGATGCGCCGTCGAACTTACAGAGCTCATGGCCGGATTAACCCATACATGAGCTCCCCCTGCCATATCAAGATGATCCTCACTGAAAAGGAAGAAATTGTTCCAAAGCCAGAAGAGGAGGTTGCACAGAAGAAAAAAATATCCCAGAAGAAACTGAAGAAACAAAAGCTGATGGCACGGGAATAATAAATTCAGTATAAAATAAATGCAGATAAAAGTAAATAAAATAAAATAAAAACTTGACGTTAAAACAAAAAGAGTTGCTGTGGTCATGGTGTCTCTTCATAAAAATAAGAAACCTTAGCTAAGACATCACTGACATAATTGGGCTTCAAATTAGCATGAGAAAAACAAAAGATTGTTCTATAATAATTTCCTCACAACAGCCAACTTGGACTTAGCCTTCTTGTAGCAATATGACCCCACCTTACCCTCTCTTTATATATAAAATAAAGGTGCAGTCTCCTCCAAAGATCTTATGTCAATGCGGTGTGAGCTAGGTGTATGTTTGTTTTAAAGTTTATCTATTATAACATTTCTACCAAAGACCTTCAAAGAAGAGTTAACTAAATGATTGTTAATTTGGTATACATTAAAAACAAATATTTTTGCTGTCTGGGTTATATTAGATATATTTTCTTTGATACATGATAACATTTGGTCAACATCATACCTTTTAACCCTCACTTGGTTGCTCTGCCATTTTGGTCAACATCTATAAAAGGAGAAGACTGTGTAAGGAAGAGATGAATAAACATCTGTTCTCTCTTGTAGGGCACCACCAAAAAAACTAAAGAAACGATCCCATTAAATTCTAGATAAGTGAATGAGTGGGTTTAGAAGGGTTCCTTTCAGGTACATAAGAAATGGATTACTTCCAAGAGAATGTACACCTGAATCATCAAAAACCCCACTCCAGCATAACTGACAATTCATGAAAGCTTCTTCTATTGAGGTCTCTACCCAACTTGAAGATACCTCAGTGAGAAAACAAAAAACCAACTCTTTTTCCTTAGCAATTGTTTGCTCTTTATATAAACTTAGAGAAAAGCATTGTGAGTGTTGTAACTTTCAGAATCTAATAAGTCTTAAAAGTTTATGAAACTAACTTTCCTTTCCTGGAGGGAATACTTCAATTTGGAGGAAATAGACACACAAGACCTTTTCATTTAACTCTTCGTGCTTTCTACCTTTCTTCTATAATGTTTCCATGAGTCTTGAAGGGGTACTACATATGCTTAATTATTTTCTTCCCTTTATGGCTGAGCATTGAGCCACTATGCCACAGCAACAATCAGTTCTCAGCAGCTTTACCTAGTATGATTCATTGCCCACTGCATAAAAGAACATTCCTTTCAAGACCAAAACTGACAACAGAAGCAATTTATGAGAATTACATTAGTCATTAGAGATAAAGTGACAGGCACAGCACACTTGTTTAATAAAAATAGCAGTGTCTTTCCCACTGGGGCCTATAATGGCCCAAGACATGGAATTTTGCCCTGGCTTACAGTATCAGAAATTAGTTACCTTTTTAAAAAGAGATTTATTTATTTATACAATGTGTGTTTGTACATACACCCGCACACCAGAAGAGGGCACCAAATTTCATTTTATATGGTTGTGAGCTACTGTGTGGTTGCTGGGAATTGAACTCATGACCTCTGGAAGAGCAGCCAGTGCTCTTAACCTCTAAGCCACCTCTCTAGCCCATAAGTTACCTCTTAAGAAGCAGGCCTGTATCCAATCAGAAAGGAATTGGTGGCCTCCACAACTGCCATACCAGTACTGCACCAATGGACACATCTTGTCTGGCATGTTGGTAGTGTAGCATGCAGAGTTTCTAACTGACCGGGGATGTTGGTGACAGTTCTGATGTTATATAGCTTATGCATAGCGTTTTCATGGACTACAAAAGCTAGCTATCAGGGAAGGAGCTTCCATCTCAGTCCTGGCTTTAGTTTTTTTCAAATCATTTGATCAAAATATGTGGTTTTAGGAAATAAGGATTTACTATCTAGTTCTGAAATGCAGGTAAAGAGCGATCTTTGTTGAGGGGGAGGGGAATGTTTAGGAGCCTCCACAACAAACAACTAAAAGTGGGTAGGCAATCCGCATCTGACAATGGGATCTTTGCTCAATCTTATGGCACCTGGCAGTGACAGCTTCCATTCCAGTAGGGTGCCTTATTCAAACCATTTTTTAAATGTAATTTATTTATTTTTATATCAATCACAGGTTAGGTACTTTCTTTGAATCCCAGGTGTAGCCCCCTCCCTCATTCCCTCCCACTCTCCCCATCCCTCCCTCATCTCCTCCCCACCCCCTCCAAGTCCACCGACGGGGGAGGATGTCCTCCCCTTCCATCCGACCCCAGTTCATCTAACTACTATTTTTTACTTTTATTCCAAATGTTTTTCGAAATGTAACACTCAAGGTTGGCATTATACATCACTTTCCTACAGAGGGTGAGAAATGATTTCTGAAGGCTCATCACTGTCCATCCAACAAAATGTCATTGGAACTGTGATTCAACAGCTAAAAGATAGTAAGATGTTAGCAAGGTCTAACACAGCATGAAATGATCCCATCACATATATGAATTGTTTCATTCAAAGAGCATTGCTGATCTGGGCTCAGTGGAGTACTCATGTAACCCAGCACTCAGGGAGGCAGAGGCAAGTGAATCTCTGTGAGTTCAAGACCAGTCTGGTCTACAAGATGAGTCTAGAACAGCCAAGTCTACACAGAGAAACCCTGTCTCAAAATAAAAAAGAAATGCTGGGTATAACAGTGTGGACAAAGAACATTACGTTATTTAGTTCTAGGCAATTGGTAATCATTCTCCACAAGCCATTCCTCTTCCTTGTCCTGAAGTACTTCTGTGGGGCTGCTGAACACAGCACTAACCACAATGGCATCTGTTGGGCAGGGTCACACGGCTTGGCTCAGATCAGGGCCAAAGTTGAGCAAAGCTGTGTGCTTGTCCGCTACATCCACAGCTGCATCCAGATCCTGAGTTCTGACAAGCACCATGCCAGCATCATGGTTATTGCATCTTCAGTTGGCTATTCCCCGCTACTTAAACGATCCCAGGCTGGGTGAACCAATGCCATCCCCAGTATACTTTCATGCAGAGAAAAATATATACAAAATATTCTAGGGAGCATCCCTACCAAACTCATAGGACAAGCTTAATCTTTCTCACCTGTATTCTGTCATTTGTGCTTTCTTCACCTTTTTGGTAAACTGTTAGTTAAGCTTAAGCCTCCTAAAGACGCATAACCACAGCATTTTTTTCTACCCTTTTTTCCCCATCAGAACTCCATTTCAACATATATCTTGTCACATTTGTTTTCAAATGATCCTCATAGGCCTTGCTGTCTGCTTTCCGTAGTTTATGTATTCCTTGATGCCTTAGTACCTTATGAGCCCTATAGGCCAGTCTAAATCCTTCAGATCTGCTACAGTCTTTTCCAATACGTAATGGTCACATCCCAGTGAAGCCCCATATCAGTCCTGAGTTCTTTGCTGTATTAATTTCTTTCTTAGAGCTCCCATGAACACAATTCTATCAGACCCATAGAATTAATCAACATCTGTAACATGCTCAATTTTTTCAGTAACATCTATTCTTCCCTAGTCTGGTTTTCAGTTCTTGATATTCATGGGGACCATATCTGACATTAAAGTAGCATTCTTAATGGCTCTACGAGCCAGTTCTCAAAAAGATATTGGTAGCTATGTTACTCAGTTTCTCCACTTATACTGTACTCATACTGATCTCATCTGTCTCCTTGTCCCCCAGGCTCATAAGAAAGGATACGGGGAAAGTCTTCTTCAGTGCTTACTTTAAAATCCTTCCCAAATGCTAGCATCTCATTGCCATATTATTCCTTGATTGTCATAGTTTTACATACCTATCCATTACAAAGATTCCCATTTGTATATTGAATTGTGCATTTTCCCACTTCCGTATAAATTGGACCCAAGCAGTATTTTCTGTCACTCATACCTTGTTCACTCCCTCTTCACTGTATGGTTCTTCCTCTTGGTTCCAGTTTTACACCTCAGACAGTATGTTTGGGATGGAAAAAAAATTTTATTCTTTTCCCCACCCATTATAGCTATAAGAAATAGCTATGAACATTTCTATTTCACCCTTCTTTTTTCCATATTTTGTGCTTATCAGATGCTAATGCAGAGGATAGCATTTATATGTCTTTTGTTCTAATGTAATTCTTCACTTATAAAGTCATGTTTTTACAGAATAAATATCTCAGCCTCAGTTGCCTCTCTTATCATTTATAGCAAAAAGCTACATGACTAATGTCACAATGAACTTAGGATCACGTCTTATGTATGGTACTTTCAAGGAATGAAATGCATTCACTAGTCTATCAGCCACTTGAGGTGTAACCTTGCACTCATATGGTAGACCTCATTCACCAACATGTTATATTATACTATCCAAAATAGTATAAGCCCACATGAGGCTTTCCCATTCTTCAGGGAGAGACCATTTTATTTCAGAGGGAAGAGCTATACAACAAACAACAGAATCTCTGATAATAATCTCTAATAACAGATTGCTATTTTACCATTTTCATCTCCAAACCCCAATGGTAGTTAAACAAAAATGGGATTGTTTTGAAATTTACTGTATGCATTGCCACCCACATAAGTATGGACAATACAGGTCCGCTCTTCAGTTTCCTCTTGAGTTAACATTTCTGTACAGAGTTTGGTATGCAATATGTTTCTCACACTTGGTACAAATAAATGCATCTTCTTCCCAAGTGGGACTTAAACTAAGAGAATAGAGAAACTTATTTAGTGACAACACCGAGATTTCTGTGTTAGATTCTAAGATAATGATTCTTTGACTCTATAGATTCTATAAACCTTTCCAAGGGACCTATCCCAAGAAAAAAATCAGAAATGATAATACCTTTGCCTTTAAATTGAAGAAAGTACCTTATAAATACCCGGCATTCCAGCAGCACAACATCTCCAGAGAAATAAACTCTCCAAACATATCCATTTGTCCTGAATAATTTTAAAAATAAATAGTATCTTTTAAAATATTGTCTTTTGAATACAATAACAAAGCAATCCTTTCATACAAAGCATCTCTCAGCTAGTACTGCTACTGTTTAACTGTTCCTCGGTTACTGTCCTGGTCAGACCTTTTGAATTTAATTCACCAGTGTCATCACCACTACCTTGAAAACAAGCTCTGAAAGCTAGAAAGCAGAAGCCTTAAACCAGAAGGACTACATCTACTCATGTACATATAGGTTTCAAATAGTCACTCTCTCTCTCATATATATCCTCTTGCTTGGCCTCACCCCACTAGTGACTGGGAATTTCTGCAGGTTATACTTGCAAGGGGAAAACACTTTCCAAAGTGTAATGCACAATGCAGCTTGTCAGAAACAAGTTTCCTATTTCTCAACTATATCTTCAGTATCATCATTTTTCATTTTCATTAATATTTCTCAATTGTATAAAATAGTGGGCTTCATTATGACATTTTGTACATGTACGTAATATGCTTTAATAACCTCCAATCCTCTTATTATCATATCCTGCTTCCCCTCTCTCAGTGTTCCTTAAAATCCAAGCCATACTTCTACTTTTGTGTACTATCTCTATTGTTGTCTTCAATTATTATTGACATATATACATATATAAATATATAAATATAACATACTGAGTCCATTTAGTGTTGCTCATATGTATATGTTTTAAAGTCTGACTACTTGATATTGGATAGCCAATTAGAGGCTTCACACATGAGAAAGACTCAGTCTTCCTCTCTCGGCAGTCATATATTGACAGTAGCTCCCCTTCCAGGGGTGGAGGCTTGTGAGATTTCTCCCATGCATGCTATCATGTCAACTGATGCTGTCATTGTTTATGTCTTGTTTAAACAGCCGTATTGTTGAGATTTTGTTGATGCAGCTTTCTTGTCATATATAGAAGACACAATCATGTAATCTTTCCTCCCCATCTTCTGAAATGTTCTTTGAGCCTTAGGTATAGGAGCTGTATTGTGGATGAGTCAGTCAGGCCTGTCACCCTTTGGTCAGCTCTCTATATTTTGACCAATTTTGGCTTTCTTTAATAGTTTTTATTTGATGTAAAGAGAAACTTCTTTGATGAGGAGTAAGAACCACACTTATCTCTGGGTATAATATAGTATTAAAATATAGTTGGGAATTATACTGGTATAAGAAATTGGAAATAATAGGTTCTTCTCTAGGTGCCATGACCTCACCAGCATGGACATTTTGCTAAATTTATTGTACTTGGCATGAATGCTCTCCTATTAAGTTGACATTATGTCCAATTAGACAAATGTTGGTTTGGAAATATATTACCATGCCATAGTTTCTTGCACAAAATAAGCCACTCAAAATTCTAGCATGGATGAGAGAGAAGCACATGAGGCTCTATCCCTAGCTGAGAAGTTATCAAATGATCCAGTCAAGAACATTTCTCTCAGGCATACTCAGCTGTTTGGGTTTTAGTTTATTTCAGATTTAGTCAAATGGACAACCAAGCTTAGTCATCATGAATTCACCCCTCATCAACTTGACAGACAATCACATCTCCTTATGTTATGCTTAATTTCTATATTAAAACAAATTTAAGTCATAACTGTGCCTAACATGATATAACTATCCCATATACAACCACATTATATATTATATAGTTTAGAATAGCTAGCAATGTCCCTTGAGGAATGCTTAGTCTTTTACTATATCATAACTTGATAACCACCGTTCTTATCATTGTGTTATTATATCACTTGATGTATGTATATATACGTACAGACATGTTGTTAACAAAATAAGACAGAAATATGCATGCCAATTACATCTAATAATGGACTGTTACTTGTGTACAGCCTACTTCATGACTTGACTGGTCAGATAACATCCAGCTCATGATGGGAAGCTCAAGCCACATGGTAACTTGGTACCACATTGTCAAAAGTTTGGTTTCCACTAAGACCCATTGCCAGACCAAGACCTGTCTCTTAAAGGGAGAATAATAGTCTGCAGATGATAGTAGAGCTTTGCTCCAAAATCCCAAAAGTCTCTTCTGTGATTCAACTATGGGATCCTGCCAAAGGCTCCAAACAGCAACCCTAGCTGAAACCAGGATAGAGTGGCAGCAATTGGGAGGCAGAAGCAGGTGAATCTCTGAGTTTGTGGCCACCCTGGTCTACAGGGCGAGGTTCAGGATGGACAAGGTTACAAAGAGAAACCCTGTTTTAAACAAAACAAAATAAAATATAACAAAAGAAAACAAAAGAAAAAGAAAAGCTGGCTGAGTATGAGCATGGTAAACTAATCCAGTAAACAAGGAAAGAGGCAGGCATGGAGTAGAGCCATCCCAAATCTACAAGACTAACCTTATGTGCTGCATATGGTAGAGCTGTCAAACTAAAGCTGCTTAAGCCTTTGGAGCCAGAAGCTCATAAGTGAGTACAAGTAACTGGATATTGAGCTATAATGACTTGAAGCTAAGCTGCTGGACTTTGGACTGTTTTTATGTCCTGGTTCTTCTCTTTTTAAATAAGTGGTATTTAACCTTTTAAAAATTTTATGCCTAGAAACACACATTAAAATAATGGAAACATTGTAAAGACTTGACAGGTCAGATAACATCCAGCTCATGATGGGAAGCTCAAGCCACATGGTAACTTGGTACCACATTGTCAAAAGTTTGCCTTCACTTGGGGTGAAGGCATGGCTCAGTGGTTAGACACACTTGTTGCTCTCCTGAAGGGTTCAATTCCTAGCACCCATGTGGCTTACAACCATCCATAACTCCTAAACAGGAGATCTAATGCCTTCTATTGACATCCACTAGCACAAAGGCAAACACATGGTACACCTATATACATACAAGCAAACATTTATACAAAGAAAATAAATAAACCTAAATAACATTTTTAATAAACATTTGGACTTTTAAAGTTGGGCTGTTTTATATTATGATAGTAACATGATTTCTTGAGATAAGGAAAGGTTGTGGCTTAGCAGTGATGTGTTTTGTGTGTCAAGTTGATGAGGCATGGACTTCTGACGGCTTAACCTTGGTTGTCAGCTTAACCAGTATGGAAAGAGGAAATCCTAATTGAAGAATTTCATCCATCAGATTGGCCAGTGGCCGTATCTATGAAGCACTTTCTTGATTGATCATTAACATAAGAACACCATATGCCCACTGTGGGCAGTGCCATACCCAGGCAGGTGAGCCTTATCTGTATAAGAAAGGTAGCTCCCCCATACACACCAGGGAGTTACAGCCTAGCTAGATCCCAGGGGAGGACATTGCAGCCAGCCCTGAGGAAACAAGATGAACTGGGGTCGGAGGGAAGGGGAGGAGGTCTTCCCCTGTCAGTGGACTTGGAGGGGGCAGGGATGAGATGAGGGAGGGATGGGGAGAGTGGGAGGGAATAAGGGAGGGGGCTACGCCTAGGATGCAAAGTACCTAACCTGTGATTGATATAAAAATAAATAAATTACATTAAAAAAAGAAAGAAAGAAAGGTAGCTAACCATGACCCTGGGAGTCAGTGAGCAGCTTTCCTCCATGATTTCTGCTCCAGGTTCTTGCCTTGATTTCCTTCCCTGATTTCCCTCATTGATGGGCTGGCACCTCAAGGTGTAAGATGAAAGAAACCATTTTCTTTCCAAGTTGTTTTTGTTCATGGTGTTTATCACAGCAACAGAAATCAAATTAGACAGTAACAGTAGAAAATGTGAACATTTTCAACCAATAATCAAAAACTCCTAGGCAAGGAACCATGGGCCAGCAGCATACCAAAATAGTACACATGAAGAATAAGTAATCTTTGTTCCTGGAATAAGTGATGGTTCAAATCAAAAAATAATTCAATAAAATATACCACATCAGGGCTGGAGAGATTGCTTAGCAGTTAAGACCACTGGCTGTTCTTCCAAAGGACCTAGGTTCAATTCCAGCAACCACATGTCAAATCACAACTGTCTGCAACTCCAATTCCAGGGGATCCAACATGCTCACACATACAAGCAGGCAGAATATTGATGTGCATAAAATTTAAAAATAAATAAATATATCACTTTTAAATATATATATATATATATATACATAAACATAGAATGACTAGAGTAGAAGGCAACCAGCATGTAATAAACATTTGACACAGTTCAGTATCTTATTTTGGAGGGGACAGGGGCTCCAAAAGGAGAGCAACAGAACCAAAAATTCTGGGCACAGGGGTCTTTTCTGAGACTGATACTTCAACCAAGGACCATTCATGGAGATAACCTAGAAAACCTGAACAGATATAGCCCATGGCAGTTCATTCTCCAAGTGGGTGTCCTAGTAAGGGGAACAGGCGCTGTCTCTGATATGAACTCAGTGGCTGGTTCTTTGATCACCTCCCCCTGAGTGAGAAGCAGCCTTACCAGGCCACAGAGGAAGACAATGCAGACAGTCCTGATGAGACCTGATAGACTAGGGTCAGATGGAAGGAGAGGAGGTCCTCCCCTATCAGTGGACTGGGGGAGGAGCAGGGAAAGAGATAAGGAAGGGAAGGTGAGATTGGGAGGGAATAAGAGATGGGACTACAGCTGAGATACAAAGTGAATAAACTGTAATTAATAAAAATAAATAAATTTTTTAAAGTTTTCAATATATGAAAGGCACATAGAAAACCCAGCCAAACATCACAGCCAACTCTGAGAGCACTCTTTGCCCAAGAATAAGAGTAAGAGGAGGATATCTGCCTTTCTGCATCCACTCAACATGGCAGTAAAAGCTACAGCCTGAACCCATATAGAAAAAGAGTAGGTAAAACTATATTTAGTGAAGATAGGCCATAGCAAAGAGAAAATCCTAAGGAATCCAAAACACTACTGATACCAATAAATTATTTAAGGCACATTGTGACAATCATTAGAGATGATGGGCTATTAAATATTTTTCAAAAGAAGACATGAAGTTGGGGGTGTAGGAATGTAGGGTGTATAGGGGAAAAAGTACAAGGAGGAACTAAGGGTGAATATGAACAAAATGTGTTATATTACATTTTCAAAGAGTTAACTAAAATATTTATTGTAAAAGAATACATTGTTATTAACTATACATAACATATTATACAGTAGGTATATTTCTTGTTTTACTTTTTAAAAACACTTATTTTTTAAATGTTATTTATTTATTTTTATATCAACCACAGGTTAGGTACTTTGCATCCCAGGCGTAGCCCCCTCCCTCATTCCCTCCCACTCTCCCCATCCCTCCCTCATGTCCTTCCCGCCCCCTCCAAGTCCACTGACAGGGAAGGATCTCCTTCCCTTCCCTCCGACCCCAGTATTGTCTCCTCAGGGCTGGCTACCATGTCCTCCCCTGGGATGTAGCTAGGCTGTTACTCCCTGGCATGTATGGGGGAGGGTCAAAGAGCCAGCCATCGAGTTCATGACTGAAACAGTCCCTGTTCCCCTTACTAGGGTCTTCAGTAAAAACACTTATTTTTGAAATTATAATATAATTACTTTTCTTCCTTCCCTTTCATCCCACCAAACCCTCATGTATATCGCTCCCTACTCTCCTTCAAGTTCAAGTCTACTTTTTTTGGTTATTGCATGCATGTTAGGTTTTTTTTGGGGGGGGAGGGTGCTGTTATTTTTGGCCACCAGATGGTGCTATTGAGAAGCAACTAACCTCACCAGTGGCTTCATTCACAGCTAAATAACTTGTAAGGAAGCAGAGCCTAAATAGACAAAGTGTCTTTGAAGAGTATACCTTGTCTTCCACTCCCTTTCTTCTCTCTGTTTGCTTGGAGTGAGTGTTAATGCAATCTACCTGATATCTTTAGAAAAACATATAAAGGGAGACAACAAGGATGCTGCCATCTGCAAGGCAAAGAAGAGAAGCCTAAGGGGGAGGGGGGGAGACCCACTGACATCTTGATCTCAGACCTCTATCTTTTAGAACTGTACAAAAACTATATTACTTGTTTTAAGTCACTTTGCTAAATTTTTTTATGGCAGTTGGCAGTCCTACCAAAGCCATATAGCTAGGAATGGTCTTTTATCCAATAAAAGTATAAGGTGGTTAAGTTCAGTAGTTAAAAAGTGTTTACCAGGCAAGGCTGAAAATCTGAATTTGATTCCCAGAACACATATTTGAAGAACAGAACCAACTTCTGAAAGTTGTCCTCTGACCTTTAAAGAAGTAAAGAAACAATCAAAATATTTAAAAGAAATTTTAAACTCTAAAGAAAAAAGACAAAAAGTTACATTTTTTTACATGGGCAAATCAGAGACTTCAGAGATGCCTCAAGACCTAAGAGTACCGGCAACTCTTCCAGAGAACCTGGTTTCAATTGGCAGCTTGTAGCCATTTGACTCCATTTCCAGGGTCTCTCATACCTCTTCTGGCTTCTGCACACACCAGGCACAAATGTGCTGCATAGATACACATGCAGGCAAAACACAACCTAAAAGTCAAATTTTTAAAAGGCAAATCAAGCCTGGGGGTGGTGCTGCTCAGTGGCAGAGTGCTCAAGCAGTATCTCTAAGAGCCTAGGCTCTAATCTTTGGTCAGAATTAAAAGGAAATTCCCGCAATCATAGTGTGGAAGGTGCACTGAATTAAAAAAAAAAAAAAGCAAACCAGACTCAAAAGGATAAGTAATGCATGTTTTTGCTCACATGTAAAATAGAGGTATCAAAGGCATGAAAGTAAATGAAAGATTGCTAAGAATGAAAATGAGGTTCAGTTAAGGAGGGAGGAATAAAAGAGAGCAATGGGAAGATAAAGAGGATCAAGGTTGGTGTTATTTAGGTATGAAAAGTGCCACAACCAAATCTACTATTGTACACAATTAATACACACAGAAAAATGAGACAAAAGCAAAAAAAAAAAAAACACACCACTTTTTAAGGGAGGAATAAAAATGGCCAATAAAGATCATTGTCATGCAAGTCAAAATCACACACGAATACTACATCAGATCTTCATAGGATACAATAAAGTTAAAAATGGATATGGACAAACTGTAACCCTTTTACACTGATAGCAGAAATGCAAGCAAGTGTACACAGGCAATGTGAAGCAATTTGGCAGTTAAACATATAATTAAATGGTCAATGAAGATTTAGAAATAGATGTTCAATCTAAAATTTGTACAATAATTTTACAAACTTTACATGCTCTGTATAATACCTAAAAGTGGAAGAATCCAAACATTCATCAACTTTTTAATTCATAAAGACACTATATATTTATAGTACAGAATACTGACCAGGTATAAAAACTAGAACCTATGTTACAACAATGATGAATGACAACAATATGCTAAATGAAACAAATCAGACATATAAATCACATATTATATCATTCCATAAAAATGAAAATCCTAAATAAGTAAGTCCAGATAGACAGGATGTATATTAATAATTAGGTTGTCAGCTATAGAAGAGTAAGCTTATGGAAAAGAGAAAAACACTGATAAATACAAGGTTTTCTTTCAGGATGACAGAAATGCTTTGGAGTTACATTGAAGAGATGGTTGTACAATAACAGAAGACAAAAATATGACTGCATTTTTCACTTTGAAATAAGAAGTATTCAACATATGATTTGAATTTCACCTCAACAAAAATAAAGATAGCATAAACCCAAAGCATGAATTATTTTCAGGAAATTAATAGTAAGTGAATTAAACTAGGCAAAAAGTTCTTTTATCAGTAACAAGAGAGTTTCATAAAGCAGAAAATAAAAAAAAAATTGACCCTCTCTCCCTGTGGTCCCTACTAGAAAAAAGTCAGAAATTTTCAAAATACAGAGAAAAATTACCTCTCCTTGACTGTAGAAAACCAAAGATGAAGATGACATTAAACTGTTCCTGTGATTGCCCTGAAGCATAAATAAACTACAGAGTCACACAGAATGCCAGCAAATTCCATAGATAACAGTGTTTTTCGACTCAAGAGATAACAACTGTAGCAGTTAGGGAAAAAAAAAAAAGATCTGAGATGAAGCACCTGCATCTGGAAGGGTGGATGGTCAGCTTGATTTCACAAGACTGCCCTGACTGGCATTATCTAGGTGAGTTCACTGGGTTCAAAGGCCTTCTCTTTGCCCTGGAGATTTAGCTGCTTGATGGGAAGGGTAGTCTACTCCTTAAAATCATATCAAGTAGGCAGGTTTCTATCCCCAACTGGGATAGAAACAAGTAAGAGGTTGGAAGACAAAACACTTCCTTAAGCCGTAACATGTTCTTCCTTAATGGAACAAGCTAGGGTTTCACTTCATACACACAACCAAAAGAAGTCTGCATGCCCTAGTCACATTGCAAAAACAGAAAAAAATGTGGATGGCCAAAACAGCATCTCTCCCATCAAACCCACTAGTGGTATAGAAATGTTTTCTAGTGGGGAATTACCTAAATGAACTCCAGAACACAGACTCTAAAACAACAATAAAAACCATCATGAAGGAATTCAAGTAGTTTAAAGACAACAGAAAGATTTCAATGAATTTAAAGAAAACGGCAATAAACACCTTAATGGTGCCCAAGAAAACATGAATACAGAGTGGAATTAAAAAGATAAAAATTAAAAATTAAAAAGATAGAAATATTCAAGGGAACGCAAAGTAAAGGGAAGAAAGAATGGAAAAAAAAAAAAACCTCAATAAGCTGATTAGGAAACTCAGAGAAAATCCTCACAAGGAATATAGACCAAGGAAAAGATAGAATTGGAGCCTAATGATAAAAGTAGAGAAATTATACAAGGAAACAGTATCAAAATAAAAACAGAAATAAGGAACATGCTGGAAATTTGGAACCATGACAAGACCAAATCTTCAAATAACCAATGAAGGAGATTTCCAGGTCAATGGCATAAATCAGATCTTCAGCAAAATTTTCCCAAAACAATATGGAAAAGAGATATCCATTCAAATACAAGAAACACATAAAACAGGAAATACACAAGGTCTAAAAAGAAATTCTCCCTGGCATATCATAGATAAAACACTAAATATAGGTAGCATTAAAAGCTACAAGACAAAAACAAACATGTCACATACGAAGGAAAACCCATGAGAATAAAAGCTGATTTCTCAAGGGAAATTTTGAAATCTAGAAGAATCTGGAGTAATGCACTCCAAGTCTTAAAAGACGACAACTGTCAACCTGGACTGCTGTAACTGGCAAAACGATCTGCCATAGTTGAAAAAGAAGAAAACCCTTCCATGATGCAAACAGGCTAAAAATTTTCTGTTCACAAACTACCAAAGTTAAAACCAAGAAATAAACAACCTAAACAGACCCCTAACCAATGAGATTTAAATAGTAATAAATAAATATATATGTATATATATATTCTGATATATATATACATATATATTTATATATTCAGGTCTAGATGGATTCACAGTAGAATTCTACCAAACATTCACGGAAGTGCTATAGCCAATCCTTCATAAACTAGTCAAAAAATGGAAACAGAACATTCCCAGACTTCATCTATGAACTCAGTATCACTCTAACATCAAAACCAAGTAAAGACTTGAAGAGAAATATAGGACATAAAGGGGAAATGGGGGAAATGTGAAGTAGGTTGTAATTAGAAAGAGTGGAATAAGGTTGCTACAGAAGGAGGAGGGGTATAACACCAAGGTAGCTTGATAAAGCCTCAAGGAATAATATTCTTTTATATTTACCTTAAATTACACATATATCTTTTGTTATTTGATTTTTATTTTGTTTACTTTGGGTTTTTTGTTTTTTGTTTTTTGTGTTTTATTTCATGACAGAGTTTCTCTGTGTAACCTGTCCTGGACTCGTTTTGTAGACCAGGCTGGCATCAAACTCACAGTAATCAAGATGCCTCTGCCTGCATATCCAAGCAAATGCTGGTAGAGTGCAGGGAATCACATGATAAAAGGGAGAGTTAGCTTGACCAGGAGAGGACAGGAGCTCCACAAAGACAAAATATATCAGGGCACGGGGGTCCTCTATGAGACTGTATCTCCAACCAAGGACCATGTATGGATATAACCTAGAACCCCTGCTCGGATGTAGCCCATGGCAGCTCAGTATCCAAGTGGGTTTTCCTAGTAAGAGGAACAGGAACTATTTCTGACATGAACTCAGTTACCGGCTCCTTTAATTCCCCCCTCTTCCTGAGGGAGGAACAGCCTTGCTAGGCCACAGAGGAGGACATTGCAGCCAGTCCTGAAGATACCTGATAAGCTTGGGTCAGATGAAAGGGGAGGAGGACCTCTCCTAGCAGTAGACTTGGAAAGGGAAAGGGAGGAGATGAGGGAGGGAGGATGGGATTGGGAGGGAATGAGGAAGGGGGATATGGCTGGGATACAAAGTAAATGACCTGTGATTAATATTAAAAAATAAAAATTAATAAAAATAATTTAAAAATAAAATAAAATAATAAAAGATGCCTCTGCCTCCCTGAGTGCTGGGATCATCGGTGTGCACCACCATGCCCGGCTGCAGGTTTTCTTGTATCATTCAGATCTCAACTCACGTGTTATTTCATCGAAGACACAGCACTACTTTACATGCCATATCCATAGAAAACTCCACTCTGCAAAAAATTTCAATGTTCTCTTTTAATCTACATATTCCATGTAATTTCTCTCAAATTCTATGGGATTTTAAAAGTAGATATTGTTCTGTTTTGTCTAAGCAGAAAATACCAAAAAGATTCTGTGGTGTAAATGTGTCTCCGAAAGCTCATGAATTTGAAATTTAGTCCCCAATGTAATGGTGTTAAGAAATTGGAAACTTTTAAAGAGGTGATTAGACCACGAGTATTTGTTCTTTACACAGTACCTAGATTTGGGTATTTTTTTAATAGCACCATAAAACAAACTAAAGCAAAGACTTAGTAAAAGAATTAGCATAAAGAGGACACTTCTACAAAAATTTCAACATCTAGTGAGTGTTAGGAAAATAGTCAAATGTCAGAATAGAGATTTCAGAAACAGAAAAACACACATGCAAGGATTTAATCAAAGTCACACCTGTCTTGACCAGTGGGGGGAAAAGATTAAGCTATATATTAAATGAAGTTAGGACTGAGGAATGGATACAGAAATTGTGGTACAGTTACACAATGGAATACTACTCAGCAATTAAAAACAAGAAAATCTTTCTGCGTCTGGGATACCTCACTCAGGATGATCTTTTCTAGATCCCACCATTTGCCTGCAAATGTCATGATTTCTTTGTTTTTAATTGCTGAGTAGTATTCCATTGTGTAAAAGTATCAAAATTTCTGTATCCATTCCTCAGCTGAGGGACATCTGAGTTGTTTTGAACTTCTGGATATTACAAATAAAGCTGCTATGAACATAGTTGAACAAATGTCCTTGTTGTATACTTGAGCATTTTTTTTTGTAGATATACCTACAAGTGGTATAACTGGGTCTTGAAGTAGCACTATTCTTATTTGTCTGAGAATGAACCAGATTGATTTCCAAAGTGGTTGTACAAGTTTATATTCCTACCAGCAATGTAGTAGGGCTCCTCTTTCTTCACATCCTCTCCAGCATGTATACTCACTTATAAGTGGATATTACACATATAATATAGGATAATCATACTAAAATCTGTACACCTTAGGAAGCTAAGCAAGAAGGAGGACCCTGGGTAAGATGCTCAATATTCATTCAGAAAGGCAAAAGAAACAGACATCAAAAGAGGGAGAAAACAAGGAGCAGGACAGGGGCCTATCACAGATGGCCTCTAAAAAGACTCCATGCAGCAGGTAATCAAAACATATGCTGAGAACCACAACTAAACTTTGGGAATCTTATGTGCAGGTAATCTTATGAAAGAAGGGGGAGATAGAAAGACATAGAGGGAACAGGAGTTTCACAGAACCAAAAAATTTGTGCACAGGGGTCTTTTCTGAGACTGATACCCCAAACAAGGACCATGCATGGAGATGACTTAGAACCCCTGCATAGAAGTAGCCCAAGGCAGCTCAGTCTCCAACTGGGTGCCCTAGTAATGGGAACAGAAACTGTCTCTGACATGAACTCAGTGGCTGGCTCTTTGATCACCTCTCCCTGAGGTTAGTGCAGCCTTACCAAGTGACAGAGGATGACAATGCAGCCAGTCCTGTTAAGACCTGACAGACTAGGGTCAGATGGAAGGGGAGGAGGACCTCCCCTGTCAGTGGACTGGGGTAGGGTATGGGAGAAGAAGAGAGAGGGAGGGCAGGATTGGGAGGGGATAATGGAGGAGGCCACAGCAGGGATAGAAAGTGAATAAACTGTAATTTATAAAAATATAAATAAATTTATAAAAAGTGGAAAAAAAGACAAATAAACTAAGCATTTTGAATGGCAGTTTCCTATCTCCAACCATTCTATCTCCAAACAAAATCCAGATGGAATAAAACTTTAAATATGAAAAGCTATTAACACAGAAATTTCTCATGTTACCATAAAAAAAATCTAAACCAAGAGACTGGGAAGAAAATGTGGACAAGGGCATCTCTCTGACGATCTTGAGACCTAAATCAGGATAGACTCTTGGGGAGATATGAGATGGACTCTAGCAGAGACTCCCCTCTAACCAGAAGTCTTCTAGTTGAGGGAGGGGAATACCAACCCACCCACAAAAACTTTGACTCCAAATTCACCCTGCCCGCCAGAGACTGAGGGAAGGTCCAACCAATGCCTGGCCCAACCCAAAACCCTACCCCATGGGAGAAAGCCAACCCCTGACACTATTACAATACTCTGCTAAGTTTGCAGACAGGAGTCAAACAGAGTTGTCCTCAGGAAAGTCCATCCAGCAGTGTCTCTAAACAGATGCTGAGACACACAGCCAAATATTGGGTAAGGCATAGGGAGCACTGTAAAAAAGTGCGAGGAAGGAGAAAATTACCTAGAGGTGACAGGAGCTTCACAAGAAGATCAGCAGAGACAACTAACCAAGGCCAAAAGGAGCTGGCTGAAACTGAAACTCAACCAAGGACCATGAAGGAACTGTACCTAGGCTTTCTACAGAGACGTAGCAGATGGGCAGCTTAGGCTTCATGTGAGCCTACTAGTAAGGGAACTGGGAGCTCTCTCTGACATGGACTCTCTGACCAGGTTTTCAATCACTTCCCCCTGCAGGGACTGCCTCTCCAGACCACAGGGCAAGAGGACAACCCTGACACTACTTGATAAGCTGGGGTGGATAGGAAAGGGGGTTCCCCTTTTCTGACTATTCCTCAGGAAGGGTGATGGGGAGAAGGAGGCAAGGTGAGAAAGGATGGGGCTATGGCCAGGATGTAAAGTGAATATATAAATGAAATAATTAATTCAAAAATGAAAGAAAACAAATTAGTAAGTGCCATAATTTCAATATGACTTATTCCCTATAAAAACATGCATGATGAAATACGCTTCCCAATATAAGACTAGAAAGAGATGATGGGACCTTTAAGAGGTGCTTGGATCTTAAACACCTCACATGAAAGGACTAATTCTGTTTCAAAGGACTAAGTTATTCTCATGGGAATGAGAAAACTCTCACTCTTGTGAGACTAAATTAGTTGCCATAGAAGTGGCTGTTATAAAGTGATTTGTTTCTTTCATGTGCCACCTCCCTCCACCTTCCCTTTTTGCCCAGATCTGCTCCAACATGGTCACCCAATCCTGGACTTCTAATCTCTACAACTATAAATTACATACGTCTCTCTTATTCATTCTCACATAGAGTTAAAACAAGACTAAGAGAGCAATTTTACACAAAGTTAAGGTAAATAAATGATAAAATGGGAAAAAACAAGTTTTGGAGAGAGTGTAAGACAAAGAACTCACATACATACTATACGAGGATCTCTCTGTATTAATGGGGGGAAACACCCTAATGTCTTAAGGGGAATATAAACTGAATGTCAACAGCTATTTATATCAGAAGAGAGGAACTCATTATTAAGCATGCAGAAAATATCACTTCATTCATCATCCAAACATGGAGACTGAAACAGCAAAAAAATGTACTTTTTACATATTAAATGTCATAGGTTGAAGGTAAGACGATGTTGAGGAAGAAATGGAAAAGTTGTTTATTTATTTATTTATCTATTTATTTATTTATTTATTTATTTTTGGTAGAGATCTCAATTGGGTACAGCCTTCCCGGGGTGCAAACTGGTAGCATCCGTGTTTTAAATGTGTGATTATTTTTGCTCAGTAATTCTACTTTGATGAATATAACTTAAAGGGTACAGTATGGAAAAGAGGAAGAGGATAACTTCACAGTAGATACTATCAATATGATAGTGTCCTTCAGCAAAGTGACCAAATGTTAAAAAAAAAAAAGAGTCTGGTGCATGGACGAATTGCTTGAACCCACACAAAAGATATTAGGAATAAGCTAAAGACATCTGAACCAAATATGTACTGAATAATAATTTACCAACTTGCTTTATTAATTATAATACATATACCACACCAATCAACATGACAAAAACAAAGGGAAATTGGGTATAAAACTCTACAGTAAACTATGCTAGCATTTTTTTTCTGTGCAAATTGAAAACCATTATAAAGTCATGTACGTAAAAAGAAATCAAAGGAGCTGAAGTCATTTACATATAGGGTATACTTATAAACATGGGAAAGGTATGGAATGAACTAAGAGGGCAAGACCATTTTTTTTTTTTTTTTTTGGCTTCTAGTACCACAAGGGTCACCCAGGTTGAAACTCATATAGAAACCCTAATCTATGGGGGAAGTGGATCAGTGCAGTTCATCAATATATATGTGCATAGGAAAATGACTGAGCTGTTTCTTTCTGTTGCTCTCTCTCTTTCTCTTTCTCTCTCTCTCTCTCTCTCTCTCTCTCTCTCTCTCTTTCACACACACACACTCACTCATACAAATATTTGAGATTCAATTCACATTCCTCCAATAAATGTAATGTGAACTTCTGTCTTTTCACTAATTCTAGGATATTCTTTTCAGATCCTTCAGAATCTTAGGGCACACGCGTTTAATCCCAGCACTGGGGAGGCAGAGGCAGGAGGATCTCTGAGTTGAAGACCAGTCTGGTCCTACAGCAAGTTCTAGGACAGCCAGGTCTGTTACACAGACAGATCATGCCTTAAAAAAATTCTAGGGCAAAGTGTAGTGACTTATAATCTTAAGGTGATTTCATGTAATAATTTTGGAGTCATGTGAGGAAAAGTACAAACAGTATTACTACCTAAAATGAATCAATATAACCAAGGAATTAATTAAATTATATACGGAATGTTTTAAATGCCTTCTGCTGTTATATCTTACATTCCACTCTTAGTGTCTGCTTCCTCCCCCACAACCTTAAGTATCACTGCAAATGAGAAAGGATATGGGAATATCATCAAGAAGACTAGATCAGACGCCCCCGCTCATGCACACAGGGACACATATAACCCTCTAACCATAGTCTTTCAACCTAAGTATCCTCTCCCTTTTTCTACTCTTAAGCTCTTAGCAGTTTGTGACATTCAGGTTAAGTTGTAGTTTTGGTGCATGGCTTTAATCCCAGCACTCAGGGAAACAGAGGCAAGCAGATCTCTGTGAGTTTGAGGCCAGCTTGGTCTACAAAGTGATTCCAGGACAGCCAATGCTACAAAGGGAAACCCTGTCTCGAAAAACTGAATAATTAATAATAATAATAATAATAATAAATTAGTTAAATTAAAAATAATGTGTAGTTTAGGTCTTTTTCTCATGTACAGCATTAAAAAGAAATAGGTAATAAATTTACCTAAATCATGCATATCAACAACTTTTACATTGCTCTTTATTAAACTATGAAATGCAGATAATTGTAACATGGCCTTATTTGAGAATAACTTTCTTTCCAGACCTTGAAGCTCTACTGAGAAACTGAAAAGTAAACTGAACATCGGCTTTACTAAAAATCTTGGATATTCTCTGTTCCAGAATTGTACCTGATGCATGAAACCATTATTGACCATTTCAACAAAGTAGGCCTTTGCTTAAGCAGACCTCCCTTGGAAGGTATCTTTGATTAACTACTGCAAAGTCCCTAATAGCAAGCCAAATTTCAGATTTCTTGTATTATCTGAATTCATCTACCCTCTGGAAGTACTCCAAGTAAATGTTACTGTTCCCCTGAATGGAAAGCCTTCCATTACTTGAAACTACCCACAATCTCTTTAGATGAAAGCATTCCTGACCTTTTCAATAATTGTTGTGTCAGTTGGTAACCCCATCACCATCTTGGTCACTTTCCAGGTTATCTATGTACATCTTAATTGTAGCACTCTGATATGGCCCTCTCTCCCACATAAACTATAAAAGTACAGAACAAAACATTCTTTGTTCTGGGCATCATGCCTTTTCCAGAAGAGTCTAAAATTTCATTGCACGTGTATGCACTATAACCTCACACAACTAGCTCATGTTGAACCTACAGTAAATAAAAACCACCCTTCTTCATATATGCCACTCTCAAGCTATGTACCCACCTACTCTTGGTAGCTCAATTCTGAAACAAATAGCAATTCATATTAGTCCTATTATGTTGAATCCTAGTAGAGTAAACCTTCCACTGATAGTCGCGTTAAATTACATTAGTTCTGTCTTCATGTACATCTGCAGTGTGACAAGAAATATCTACCCACGCTGAGAGGCAACTTTTGAACACAGTTCAAAGTATTGTCCATCTACTGTCCAGCTATTATCATCTAGCTCAGTGGTTATCAACCTTCCTAATGCTGAAGCCATTTAATACAGCTACTCATGTTGTGGTAGTACCCAACTGTAAAATTATCTCCATTACCACGTCATAACTGTAATTTTGCTACTGTTATTAATTGTAAATATGTGTTTTCTGATGGTCTTAAGCAGCCCATGTGATAGGGCCATTCGATCCCCCAAGGGCTCATGACACACAGATTGAGAACCATGAGATCTAGCTCATGCTACTCCATTTTATTCACAAAACCATTTTAAGGAACTGTCACATGCCTCAGTAAGGTACACAGTTGCTACTGGCTCCTGAGTCTTTGGGAGGCAGCTCAACATAAGTACACATCCTCCAGGGCAGCTGTAGCACAAGTAGCCCAAGTGATTGCCAACCTCAGACATACCACACTTATTAGGCCACTGTAAACAGATGTTATTAAAAAGCAGTTTCAAATATTGTCTTAACGCAAATGTCAGAAAGGCAGGGCTCTAAATTGCTTTTATATTTATTATGACAGTTCTCATGCATGCATTTTTATGTAACCTGTTCCAGGGTAAATAGCAGAAAAGATGTGTTTATTTAATAAAAGATAATGTGCCTACTGAACAACACTATGCCACCTGATACAGAACTATGCAATCTCTATGGTAGATTAGTAGAGGAATCTATTTAATAGAACTAACACAGTGCAATATTCTATACTAGCTAGGAAAATGTTCAGAAACTTCAGAATTGGGTTCAGATCTTGAATTTGACACTTCTTAGCACTGTAACCTTCACGAAGTTATCTAGCCTTATCTGTAAACTAAGGAACATAAAAATCATATAAAGTTGTTATGATAATTAAGTATAGCAATGACTTTGCTAGGGATTATTACCATTCCAATGTAACAGAGAAATTGTGTGACATGATGGTGGTAGGAAATACAAATTAAGGCAGAGCACCATTTCTTGTTTATAATGCTCATCAATAACTATTTCAATAGTCAGCTATAGAATATTTTCTGAAATTAGCTTAAGTTTCCTAATACATACATTAGCCCAAGAAGTCTCTGTATGTCTTAGTGTGTGTGATACATATATATGAGTGTGAAAGTGCACATAAGCCTGTAGACACCAGAGCAGGGCACTGGATGTTTTCCTTTATTGCCTTCTGCCTTATTGTCTTGAAATAAGGTATCTCACTGAAGCAGAAGCTAACTTTTAGGCTACACTGGCTGGCCAGCAATCTTTTGGGATGTCTCCATCCCACATTGCTAGGGTTAAAGGCATATAGGAATGCCTTGCTTTTTACATGGGCGCTTTTTTACATGAGCTCTGGTCCTCATAATTACACAGCAAATGTTCTTACCCACTGGGCCATCACTCCAGCCCCTGATCTAAGAAGTTCTTTAGTTGAAATTTGAAAGTTCTTTTTTTTAAAAAAAAAGTTATTAATTGCACTTGATTCACTTTGTATCCCCCCTGTAACCTCTCTCCCTCCTCCCCTCCCAAACCCTCCCTTCCTTCCCCTAAAGACCTCCAGTCTGTCTGTGCTCAAATATCTCAATGCAGTTCAAGCCATATGTTTCAATTCCTATTTGTTAAATACTCTTGCCATTGGATGTTGGCGGGGGTAGGGGGAAACCCCGAGTTTTTCAAAGGTTGGATTTTGTAAACCCTTGAATTTGTTGGTTCAAAGAGCTTTTACCAAATCTTGGGAAGGGGGTGTTATCCAACACCAAATTCTAAAGCCTAAGGAAACATGTACCACTTGGTAAACTTTGCTTTCTTGTCTGCCTGCTGTTTCATATCTACCAAATCATGTTTCTCCTTTCTATTTTTATAAAATTGCTTTTCCCTCACGTGTCCCAACAGATTTCTGGAAAGACAGCAACGTAAGAACAGGTTCTTAATTCTTGTTCTTCCTCTAACAAATTGGCAAAAGTGATAAAAATAAAAATTGAGCAAAACCTGTCAAAAATTAAAAGGGCATAAGAACTCTCAAGGAATTTCTGGAAAATATGTTAATAGGGTCATATTAAAGAATATTAGCAACCTTACAAAGTTCTGTGACATCGCAACCTTAGGAAATTCTGTGACATTCTGACAAATTAAAAAATCTCATAACACAAACCAATTATGAATTTCTAACTTAAAGAGCAAGAACTTGACGAGGAAAGTAGCTGAAGAAACAGTGTAATTCTTACTTATTTGCCACCCAGTATTTTTAAAAAACAGTATCAAAGTTGAAATGTCAAACTTACCAGCATTTAAACTTCTTACTTTTACTAAATTAATATTTATGCTAAACATCCTTTATTAGGTCACTCTATTTGGCTGGAGTTCCTAGTTATTTGAGGATAATGTCAAGTTTAGATTTGAGTCACTTTGTAAATGTGAGACATGGGTCACATGACTGATCCCTATACTAGGTCCTGATATGATTACTCCATTTTCTGATTTTGACACAATTTACAGCACAACACCTTCTCTAAGAGGGCTGGGCCAACCATACTCAAACACCTGTTTTCTCAACTAATATGGAGGCACCAGAGGGAACAAATAGGAGTTGTTTCAGCATTGTTTATCTGTTCTTACTACCCGTCCCCATTCACCATAAATGGAAATGTATATATATGTACATACACGAAGTAGAAGCCAAAGGAGCAAAGGAGCAGTGCTCTGGGTGATGACGTTCTCTTGATGTTGAAGTATCCTGCTCTTAGCAGGCGCTGCTGGCCTAAGCTCCCACCTCATTACCACATGCTGCTCAATCACAGTCTTTTGCACCCAGCAAATTTAAGGAGACGGTGACTCTCAGTAACTGAACAGCAGGACAGCAATTCAGGCTATACCTTCTTGATTCAATGGTGACTAAGTGAATATATTTTTCAATAGATGAAAATAACCCCAAATAAAAGACTATAAAAATCCTACAATAAAATAATATGAATTAAAACACATATAAGAGCAATAACAGCTAAAAATAATTTAAAGTGAGGCCAACATAAAGGTTTTTTTTTTTGATTGATAAACTAAAAAGTAGAGGGGAGAGATAATAGATTTAATAAAAACACATATTTTCTGAAATTAAAGAGCATAGTTAAATATATATTTATATGTCATATTAACATGATTTATAAATAGATGTGTTTATTTTATAATATTATTTATATACTTAAATACATTTATATTATATATATTTATATATGTAATATGTTATATATACACATTTGGCAAAGCTTAGGGATTCTCTGTTCCTTGGATGTTTCAAATACATGTTATCTGCTTAATTGCCTGAGCCAGGCCTCATATGGCATCCAGATTCTCATGTGGTGACAGATTTACTGCTACTTTCTATGCTTCCAGTTTTAGTATTTACTTCTAAAACCATTCACATCATTAAGTCAGATTTATTACTTTAGGCTATCTTTGTGTTGATCTGAAATACCCAGGACCACAGAGCACTGAAATAATACATCACCACTTCCTAAGCTGTTCCTCTGAGAAAAATGGATGGCCCAAATGTCATTAGCTATCTTCAAAAGAAACTATTTAAAAATAATTATGGCAAATATTTACTGGACAATGAGTTCTTACCAAGAATTAAGTATAAAGAATTTTGCAGACTCACTGGCCATCTCCCAGAGAAATGTTTCTTCACAAAACAAAATGCTGCAGAAAACACATTCTGGCTAAAGCAAAAATTAAGACCAAACTGCTATTCCATCTTTATTACTCAGCACTGCTATAGAATGTGCAGCACAGGTAATTAGTACCTATGCTATACATTTAACAAAATTAGTACTTATACTACACATTTACCATTGATAGAATTGGTGAATTGCTAATCTAAAATGTCTGAAAATAAATTTTGTGTAATAAAATGACCACATTAGCACAATAGAAGCTCCCATTGGCAGCAGAATGTGCTTCCTAGTATATTACCTAGGAGTACAATTATCAGGAATTAGACAGGACTTAAGTAAAATTCTCTCAAAGGATATAAAAAGCTAGTCATTGAGAGCCTGCTTAAAAAATACTCCCAGTACCCCACACCCCAACTAAATATACCATATAAACCAACATATGCTTCTGGGAAACTAGTTTTCCACATTTTTTCTATTTAAACCCAGCCAAATTCCCAATGTATTGTTTTGGGGAAAGCCTGCTAATGGTAATGGTCACTTAGTAAAAACTAAATAAATGAAATAAACATGAGAACCATCAGAAACACTGAATATAAAGTCATATTCCCACCTCAGACTGGTGTGGTAGGTCTACACAATTTGGTGGAACTAAAAAGAATTCAAACACTGGATAAAGTAAAAATATGTATATTTCAAGTATGTGAAGAAATACTAATTAATATTTTGTTAACCTTTGGGTGGACATGCCAAAATAATTTCCTGTAGAGCAACACTGTTAAAGAAGTACTTGTGGGGGAAGCTAACCCTTTTAGATGCCGATTCTAGGGCCAAAAGGCAAAACGGAAGAGCTTTTTCCATTTTTTTATTTTTTTTATTTTTTTAGTCATTTTAATGCATTTTTTCCTGTGCACAAGAGAAATAACTGATAGAGCCAAAAGATACACTTTCCTTTATACATAGCAGTTAAAAGTAATGCAAACATCACATGACACTTCCAGTAAAAGTTACATTTCCAATTACAAATCAAAATGCATATTAGGGTCTCTTCATGGGAGAAGCTGAGGAAATCTTAGGTCAAAAGCACTTTCCTGGCATTACTACACTGATCCTTCAGGCTGCACAAAGATTAAGATCATATACAATCAATCTGCAACTGTTGACACAATGTTACACTGTAAGTTTTCTGTACAATTAATGTATACTTAGAGAAACCAGGATAAACATCTCTACTATATTTTAACTGAACTTGCCTAGCCAACATTTTCACTGAGAAATTTATCAAATATGCTGTAAGATTCTACAAAATTGTGAGACATACCTAGCTTCAAGAATATTTCTTACATTCTTTCTTATTTTGGTTACACATATTCTGCTCAGATTCTACAGTAATACTTCTAGATGTACGATTCCAATTGTGCTTACTGTACTGTGTACAAATAATAGCAAAACGATCCATGAATGGTATAAATCTTACAGCATTTGCTAGCAAAAATACATGCCAAAGTCACAATAAGCAATTTACCACAAATTAGAGAGCTTCAAATAATTTGCTTCTGTTTTTATTATCTTCATTCTACATTTAAATTACTATCATAGGCTAATGTTTAAAATGCAAATAAACTGGACATCTGTAGGACAAAACTTGTTCACCCAACTGTGAAGGCTGATACCTGTTTCCAAAAATCACAATAAATGCAGAATAAAGAGAAGTATTTGCATGCAACACCTTTGAGTGAAACAGTATTGATTCCCACCATTTAAATCAGAAAAGGAAGGAAATCAAAAGAAGAAAAGGAAGGAATGAAGCAGGGAAGGAAACAAAGAGGGGAGAGGGCAGGCTGGAAGGGAAGGGAGAGGGTGGGTGGGAGGGTGTTGGGGAGAAGGAGGAGCAGGAAGGGAAGGGAGGGACTCCACCTTAAAATGCATCGTATTAGATTTATAAGTAGACAGATTTAAAAGAATCAAAATAAAAGTAAAGCACAATTTTGTGTGTGTTTAAAGATTTAAGAGCCATTATCAAAAATAAGATACATTTTTTCAAGGTACAGAAATGTAATTACGATGGCTGCGAGCCCAGCAGCCTCTCAATGGCCGCGTTGATGTCTCCTCCTGTTGCTATTAGGGCCTGCAAGTTTGCTTCACGATTTAAGAACCCCATGGCGTTGAGCTGTTCCAGTTGCTGTTGAAATCTGACTTCTGGATTCTGCAGCTGTGGATGACTTGCTCCAGCCAGAGCCTGCACCATTTGCTGAATGAACTGCTGGTTGGGTCCAGAATCTGACGTCGGACTTATGGTTTCAGTAGATGCAGAGCTGGACACAGTGGTTGCAGTGGGGATCCCTGTGCCGGTGGAGCCAGGCGAACTTACAGGGACAGTGGGTCCCAAAGGCCCAATAGGGCCTATGGGGGTGAAAGGAACTAAAGGACCGATGGGACCTAGGGGAGTGACTGGGCCTACCGGGGTTATGGCGGCTCCCAGCACTCCCAGCCCCAAACCTGGAGCGAAGGTTGGAAGCAGGCCAGGTGCTTCAGCGGCTAGAGTCTGTAGCCCCTGCTGGATCTGCATTAACGCTTGCATCGCTCTTGGGTTTGACATGGCTGCGAGGGTTTCTGGATTCTGCATCTGCTGCAGGAAAGTCGGGACCTGTGGACGCATCTGCTCCTGCAGCTGAGGATTCGTAGTGAACAGTGGGGTACTCAGCATCATCTGGGCAGCCAAATCTGGATTCTGGCTCAGCGACTGCATCATGCTTCTCATGTAGGGAGCAGACAGCATATTCTGAATCAGCTGGGGATTTTCAGTTATCTGTTGCAGCAGGGTCTGCATTCCGGGGGTAGTGAAGATGCTAGCCATATAATTAGCTGCAGCCACGGTGTTGTTCCCGGTGGTAGTATTACCAGAGCTAGTGCCAGACACGGTGCTGCTGCTGCTGCTGCTGGTGCTGCTGGTGCTGCTGGTTGTGGTCGTGCTGGTGGTGGCTGAGCTCTGGGTAGTTGGCGGTGGTGCCCAAGGATTGGGCAGCGGATCCCGGTTTTCTGTGCGGGAAGGTTGGGTGCCTTCCCCTGAGGAACTGCTCCCCACCGTGGCAAAGGGGTTACCCCCAAACTGCTCCTGTGCGGCATTCAGCATGGGTTCTTGAATGTCAGTGTACATGCGCCGCAGAGCATTGTAGCCACCTGGGATGCTTTCAAGATTACTGAGAGCGAGGTCTTGATTTCTCATCATCTCTTGCATCATGGCAGGATTCCTGGCGATTTCGAGAGTCTGCCTCATTATATCTGGGTTGTTCAGTAGGTGGCTGATTTCGGGGTTTCGCTGGATCAATTGTTGCATCTGTGGATTGGCCATGATGAGCTGCCTCATCAGATCAGGATTCGAAAGCATGCTCTGAACAAAGGGATTTTCCATGATTTGGATCATCATCTCAGGGGTGGCCATGAGCTGCTGCTGCATCTGGTTCTGAAGCTCAGTGAAGGAGGTCGAGCTGAACCCCAGGCTGCTAAGGCTAGCAAGTCCACTCAGGCTCCCCAGCCCAAACGGGTTGCTATTTGTGGTAGTAGGTGTGGAGCTACTCCTGGGAGCCGACGTCGCCGCTGTCGTTGCAGCCGTGGTGGTAGTGGTCGTCGTTGTGGTTCCCGCGGTAGTGCTAGGCTGCGTGGTGGACTGGCTCTGAGGACGGTTCTGGCTTTTGATGACAAGGTGAACAGTCAGTCCATCATGGATGCCATGCTGGCTTAAGGTATCTTGATCTTTCAGGATCTTTCCGGCAAAAATCAGCACGAGCTGATCGGTTTGAGATTTGAAGCGTTTGGAAATCGCTTCCTTGAACTGCTGGACGGTGCTGTTCTCGGGCACCGCGAACTCCTCCTTCTCTTTGGGGGTCTTCACAGTGACTTTGATGATTTTGGGCTCGGCTGTCGTAATGCCTGTGCCTGGAGCCGCTGCAGGGCCGCGGGAGGGGCGCGGGGGGCCGCTGCTCTCGCCGTTCTCAGCCATGGCGGCCGCGGTGACGCAGGCTGGCAGGGAAGGCGCTTGTGGAGCGAGAGGGCGCGAGGGAAGGAGGCAGGAAGAAGGCGCCGCTGCAGCGGACTAGGGCGGCCCGGGGAGCAACGCGGAGCACAGTACCTCAAAGCTGAAGGCTGCTGCTCCCGGTCGCTCTTCGGATGCGCACACACGCTTCGGCGTAGGCCGCGGGCGGAGGGCTGAACGAGCAGGTCTCCAGGCCTTCTCCGTCGCCACTGCCTTGTGATCTGCCGGCGCGCACTCCCAGCAACTCCCGCAGCTGCGGTGCCCGCGCTCCCGCCCCGCTCCGCCTCCAGCCGCGCCCCGCCCCCTGCTGACGCGGCGCCAGCCCAGCCACGGTCCCTCGGCTGAGCGCAAACCTCCTAACCTGCAAAGGGGGAGAAGGCGGGGTGTGGGGGGAGCAGTGAAAGAGGGAGAGAGAAATAAACAAAGAGAGGGGGAAGAGAAGGAAAAGCCAAGCGGCCTCGAGAGAAAGCGAGGGGACCGAGGCGAGGCGAAGGGGGAAGGGAGGAGGCCTGGAGGAGGAACAGGGAGGCAGCTTCTTTAGCAGAAGCTGAAAGACCAATGGAGAATGTGATTCGCAATCTGGGAGGCAGTGAAAGGATGAAAGCCTGAATTGAACCGATCCCATGCAAAGGACGAAAAATGAATAGTAAAGAACTCTGACAAAGCAAAAAGGGAAAACGAACACCCGGGTGGGGGAAGGGAAGGCATGGCGGGAGCGAGCATTTTACAAAAGAAGCGAGAAAAGGCGGTCAACAGGCTTCTAAAAATATGATTCAGATCGCTACTAATCAAAGGGATTTAAATCAAAACCATGAGGTTTTACTTTGGGTTTTATCAGATTGGCAAAGGTGAACGAACGTTAAACCTTTGTGTCTGGGAGCCGAGAAAATGCACTCTCATGCTAGTTGTAGTATGAATTGTTGTAACCATGCAGTTTGAAAAAAAACAAATGGGCATTTTAAATATCTGCACCCTTGTTTAGAAATATCTAATCATAGATTCAAAAAGCATATGTATGATATATATAAACAGCATAGCATTTAAAAACAGCGTTTACATGTTTTAATGTGTAACATAGGATTACTCAGACATACTATGATATTGCCATACAATACAATATTCCCAGTGTCTAAAAGATGGTGGCTAGTTCACATAATATTAAGTGTCTCTAAAAGCATAAGTAAAATGCACTGTAGTTATGAGGAAATAATAGATGATATTTGGATTTGTATTTTTCTATGGATTTATGTTTTTCTAAACAGATAACAACAATACAGGCATGTAGATGTCAATATCAAAAAGCTTGGAGACTGTATGTGTTGAAAATAAATGTGAAAGGCTATTCTCCAGAATGATAAAGGTGATTATTAGTAAGAGCTGAAATTGTGAATATTCTTATTTTCTATTTTTATAAGATTTTGAATTTGATGGATAAATTGCATCGCTTTATGATTTTTAAAAACTACAACTATATTTTCAGACAAGAGTATAGGTAAAAACTGACAGGCACACAACAGTACTGGCAGAAATTAACATATTTATCTATTTCATTACTGATTAAATAAAGAAAATAAAAATGGAGTATCACTGATAATTTTGAATTATAGAAGAAATAATTTCGAAATCATTTGTTTATTTTGCTTTGACCACAGAAAATCATTTTCCCGTACAAAAACCTAGAGATAATTTAACAGCATTTCAAAATATTAAGTCACAAATACCTCCGTAAATCTCAGTATAAAACAACACAGGCTCATTATATACGTGAACTAGTATAAAAATGTGATTTTATATACTAGGTTTAATATTAATATAATATAAAATGTAAAGTAAACTTGCTTTAAATATATATTTCAAAACGTAATTAATTGGTACACATCAAATATTATTCTATGATGTTTAGATATGTTCATATGTATACAAAATATTCTATTAGAAATATGCTAGAGGGTCTGGGCTGTAGCTTACTGATGGAGCACATTCCTACTGTGTGTGAAGAAACCCTGGGTTCAATTCCTAGTACTGAAAGAAAAAACAGTAAATAAACTTACAAAAGGCACTCATCCTAAACTTATAAAAACAAGGAAGAGGAAATGGCACAGGATTCAAGACAATGACTAAACGGAATTTTAGTTAAAGCTGTAAAAATGTGCTTTGTCTCTAAAATAGAAACAAACATGACAAACTGTCAGCAATGGTTGATTTTCCATAGTGATAATTCATATTTGTTATAATGTGTTTAACTTTTCTGAAAATAAAGGTAAATTTAACAATATATCACAAGTCATCTTTACGCTTAAAACAGATACTACTAAAAAAATGGGGAAAATACTTAAAATTAATCAAGTTTAATACCTTTGAGACAGTATAAATTAAAATTCTTTGTGAATTTATAAGCATAATTATAATGAGAATATATATATATATATATATTTCAATAACTGCCAGCAGACTACCCTATGTGTAATTTATGGGACTTGGTAATAATAGTGATTTCTAGGCCACACCCCAAATCAACTGAAACAAGTGGTAAGCATGAATATGCATTTTTAGCAGGTCCAAGTTTAATAATATTTGATTTGTAGAGTATTATGTGAATAAAGTTAAATGTATACATTTGATTCTTTAAATGCCAAATAATAGTGAAAATAAGTGTACTAGATATTGAAATAAAAAAGGGCAACAGAAAACAGTAAGGAGGTAAATGAAGTGCCAGCTATAAAATGGAAAAAGCAAAGAATCAAACAAGAACAGCAACACTTGTTCATTGAATCTAGGCTCTTAAGAAAGAAACCAAATTTTAAAAAAGGTAAATATTACTCTCTCTTCATCCTTTGCTCTTTCCCTTCTTTTCCTTTTTCTGACAGATTTTTCTGTAAGATACAAGAAAGGTATTTTATCTTGTTTAAATATGAAAGAAACTGAGCATATCTATAAAACTATAAAGGAGCTGAACTGTAGCAAATACGAGTTCCCAGCACCACACAAATCAGTAAAGATCTGAGAGACAAGGTAGTACTGAAGCTTGACATGGTACAGAATGCCTAAGCCTGCTCCTCCTAAGCATTACTTGAATTACTTTTAGTAGTTGTGGCAGGAAATGAGAACTTCATATTCTTCTGGGAACTAAGTGTCTCAGTAGGCCTAATACATGAAGGCTGAGTTGCTAACCAAGATTGAAAGTACACTAAAACATTCAGGCAATTTTACTGAGCACTTCTATTTTAATGGATTAGTAAAATGTCTTCACATAGTGGATCTACAGAATCCAAAGACATTTCTGATCATTCTTCACTTTTGTGACGTACATGGTAGAAAATAATAATAATAATCTTATCACAACTAGAGCAGTAGTTACGTAAAGAGGGCAGGATTTGACTGAGATAAAAACTAGCAAGACTGGGATAAACACTCCACCACAGTCACTGATGCCTGTGAGATCTTAGAACAGTTCAATCATTTCTCTACAGCACAAGTTCTTTAGCAGCTACGATGGGACTAAGAAGCATGCTCTGAAAAGCTATGCTAGTTCGAGAGACAGAGACAGAGAGACAAAGACAGAGAGATAGTAACAGAGAGAGACAGAGAGAGAAACACAGACACAGAGAGGGTAATTACTCTGGTATATGTCCTTCTAGGAAAATAAGACAAATGAAACAAATTTACTCCTGATAAATTAAATTACAAAATTAAATTTAAAAATATCAAATGATATAAAGAATATGCAATCTGCTTAGCATATAGTCTGCTCTGGGGTTATATTTTCTACCTTCATATTCCCTGCAATCCTTTAATAATTTTGCTTTGTTCATTTAGTTCACTTACAAATAATTAATATGCAACTCAGTGTTTCTTGAATGCCCAGAAATTCTAGTGTTGCATATCCACTTTAATCTCTGGGATATAAGTTATGAACTGGCAACTCATGGGCTGGCTTTAGCCTGCCAACACCTAAACCTTGGCAAATTTCCCAAACAGAGATTTATGACTTCAGTTTCAAAACTAGATGATCTGGTTACACTGGGTTCATACCATGCCATAATTTGCCTGGAGGTGAATAGTGGCTACATTCTTTAGATAAGGTGTGAATGCTGATTTGCTAACGGCTAACCTGTCTATTTCCTTGATTTTCTTATCTGGTTGGGCCTCCAAGATTTAGAATGTTTGGTGCTTTTAGTAGGAGCCCCTGTTTTCCTTCTTTTACTCTATCTCTTAAAACCCTACATCCATGAAGCACTGGATTAAATTGCACAAGACCAAGAAGATAACTAGTTCACTTTCTTGGAAAGGTGGAGTAGTCACTTTAAGGGGAATATAATTATGTCAGTAAGGAGCACATACTGTCTCTGTGATGATGGCAATGAAAAAAAAAGCTATTTTTTTCCTTCAACTTATATATCTACTTTTTTGTCATCAGAAGAATACGATTTTGAAGAAAACTGGACCTGGAAAAAATATAAGATGAAAGTGAGTATCTGCCTCACTGCGTTCTGTAGAATGGGGTTTTGTGTTACAAACAATGCAGAAAACTAGAAGTCATAACTGCCTACCAAAAGAATTTAGGATTAAGTTCACCCAAAATTTACAAAGTCAATAAGGGGTTGAAATGAAAAAAAGAGAAAAAGAGGGGAAATTCTCAGATTAAAACATTAAAATAAAAATAATATGTAGGTCTGGTTTAAAGAAGCATTTCATAGTAAGGTAGAAATGTATAGAATTACTTTCTTTTTCAGTCTGATTCAGACACATAAAGAAGCCAAAGCATAAAGAAATACCCAGACAAAATAATCATACCATTTTAGTGGTCATCCAAGTAAAATATCTGTAAAAATAAAACTGTTAATATGGGAGTTTCTGTAGCCATTACAAACACTCTGCAGATGATGACATAGCCCAACGGTATAACACTTATCTGGCAAGCACAATGCCCTTTATTTCAGCCATAGCACCAACTACAAAGTCCATTTAATGCAAAAACATAACATTTGCTATATTATGACACTAGAAATATGTCAAGATGAAAATCAATGTATGTGAAGCCTCACTCTAAGTTGCAAAGAAAATACCAACAGAAATGCACCTACCTGGTAGAAGTAAGCATGGGCCTAAGTACACTCAGTTTACGGATGCTGAAGACTATCCATATCAGTAGAGAAAGCCATAGAAATAAAGTAATTGGGAGGTACCAAAGGCAATCGGGGAAATAAAGTAAAACACGGTTGACTTATAACGGATCTTTTCATTTCAGTTTTGGATGATATGAAGAAGGGGACTGGCACTGCTTTTTCCATAATTCCGTGCCTCCAACTTGCCATCTGAAGACTCATCAGGTAGTGAAAATACTCAGGTCCAAATCTAAGGGAAAAGCAACAATTATGGATATCTTGTGCTTTGTAGATGGTGAGGAATTAAAAGAGAGATAATAGGACTAAGAAAATTCAAACTCTTACACTGATGGTGGAAAACAAATTGAGTCAGTAGATGTGTAAGCAGTATCATTGAAGGCAATAGTCTATAAAGCTATCTACACACAGTCTTGTAAAAAGTAGGAGGACACAGTTTAAAAGGAAACATTTTTTAAGATACTCAGTTTTCATATACCTTCTTTCCTAAAATTGAACTGCTAGAATAATGGCCTAAAAGACAAGCCATCTTCTTTTACTATTAACCTTTCCCCACTTTACAAAATAAAGACATCTTTATTTCACTACAGTACACATCCCATTGCCTACATGTGTAAAATCCCAGGAGAAACAAAGAGACTTTTTGGAATATTTATTGGTGTACATGCTGAAAGGCAAAATGACTCTAATAGCTACATAATACACCCTTACACAAAGCTATGATTTTCAGTTATTTGCCTTCAACAAAATTGAAGAAGGACTAAACTGAATTGTTAGCTCATAGGATCATTAAAGTAATTGATAAAGACAGATCATTATATTGGTTTTAGCATATTGTAGAAAGAAAGCAAAGAAAGGACATTGTTTTGACAATGTATTTATATTTCCATCTATTTAATAACAAATTCCATACCTTATAATCATAAAAATAAGACAGGGAAATTCTGCTAACAGTGGCTTAAATTTATGTTAGTGTATACTATTAGAAAAGCACACATACCTAAACATAGTAAATGCAATATACAGCAAGTTTATAGCCAACATCAAACTAAATGGAGAAGAATTTAAACCAATCCCACTGACACAAGGGACAAGGTAAGGCTGCCCACTCTCTCCATCTCTCTTCAACATAGTACTTGGAAGTCCTAGTTAGAGTGATAAAACAACTAAAGGAGATAAGGAGGCACAAATCAGAAAGAAAGATGTCAACGTATCACTATTTGCAGATGATATGATAGTATACATGAGTGACCCCAAAAATTCTACCACAGAAAGACTACAGCTGCTAAACACCTTCAGCAAAGTAGCTGGATACAAATTTAACTAAAAAAATATTAGCCCTCCTGTATACAAAAGACGTTGGGACGAGAAAGAAATTAGGGAAACCACACCCTTTACAATAGCCACAAAACAAAAAACAAACAAACAAACAAAACATAAAGTACCTTGGTGGAACTCTAAGGAAGCAAGTGAAAGACTTGTATAAAAAAAACTTCAAGTCTCTTTGATGATTATTAATATTTAAAATTGATTTATCTTTTAGTTAAACAGCAGTTATTCCCAAAACAGCTGTTTACCCAAATCACCATACAGAGACTAGGATTTATTTAAGCTAGAGCACAATGCTGGGCAATTACTACTTCACCTTAAACCTCCAAGTCTGCATAGCTTTCTCCCATTCAGATTTCCCACATTATATTTGTTTTTTAGTCACATCTTAGGTACTGTTCATTTCTACTGTTCATTCCCAGTCCTCTGTTCTCAGATCTCTCTTTCCACTTGCTTCTTTCTTTTTCCCTCCAGACCAGGATATCCCACCCTATTTTCTCCATTGCTCAGCACTGGCTGGCTGTTTTTATTAATATAGAGAAAAAAATTTAACATGTTTACACAAACTTGAGATAGGAAATGCTTAGAATAAGCATCACAATGCAATGCCTGGATTGAATCCAGATAGTGGGATAAATGAGCATTTGAATGAAGTAGGGTAAATTGCATACATTCCACAAGAATATTATACCAACATTTCCCCCTTTTAAGTCCAATAAAAGGCTTCCTTTTTTCAATATAATAATAATTATAAAACAGTTATAAAAACTATTAGGTAAGATTTACAGGTGCAATGTCCAGTACATGTGCATTTGGTAATTTAGGAGAAAATATTTGATTATCTATTCTATCTTAACAAGATTAGAGTTCTATATCTAAACTAATTTTTATCTCTATTGGTATTACCTGCATAAAAACATTTTCTTAAATTCTAAACAGCTTAAGCCTAATTGCGGAACTATAAGTATTTGGTCTTCAACCCTCACCAGAGACTTGAAAAGGAATAAAATTTGTTCCTTGAGTAAATAGGAAGTACATCTTGGCAGCTTTCAAAAAATTGAAAGTTGACATAGACAATTTGCTGACTAAACAGTCACCCAAAACTCTCTATAACATTGGAGCATCATCTTCAGGCCTCTGGCTTACTATCTTTGACAGACATATATATGAAGCAGGAACTATTTAGGACATGCTTACCCTGACTTGGCAGAGTTCAGCAGTCGATTTGTCCTGCATTTAATCTTGCCCATTTTTTGGCAGAATTCTGTCTGTCGTGACGCAAGAGCATTTTTTTTTACATACTTGGCCATATTTGAAGCTATCTCCATGCGGTGGTTCTTTGATGCTCACTATCTTTTTTGAGGTAGGCTAGGTGCTGCCAGGAGATGACCTGTCTCATTGTCAAAGAATCTTTAAAATAAAAAAAAAATAACATTTTAAAATGCCATATTCTGTAGGTCTCTAAGGTTTTTAAGACTTACCTATCTTTATATAATCTATCTATCTGTTAAACCTAGGATGTATACTCCTATGATAATTTAGACTGGTGTCTGATATGACTATGAATTGACTGACAATTAACTTACATTACCTAATATTTTAGCCTTATATTTTCTCTGAATAAGATCATTAATAACTTGTAACCATCTCCCAATGACAATAAACATTCATAGCCCCAGAAAATGACCAAAACCTCTGTTTAGTCTTCTTGATTTCTTTCCTTCTGTCTGTAGCCAAGATCTTTGGGTGAGGGGTGTCTTCCTCTGTCTTATATGATTTGTATTAGTTTTGATGGAACCCATACTTTCTCTTCTCCTGTATGAACACACGCAAAATCTCATCCCCAGAGTAACACATCCCCTGTGCTCCATTGTGAAATTAGGACCTTTATATGTTGGTCTAATTAAGCAGTCCTTTCTAAATTCCACTGTATCTTAGGAGATGTGCAACTAATCTTATGTAAACATTTTTAAATTGATAATTCATTATTTAATCTATTTTGGGGAGATATTATATTCTCCTTCTGTTTTATGAACACCTTTTAAAAATTATTGTTAGAGGGCACAGGGGTCTTGTATGAGACGGTTTCTACAACCAAGGACCACGTGTAGATGTGTCCTGGAACACCTGTTCAGATGGGACCCAGGATAGCTCGGTGTAGGGCTAAAGACCCTAGTGAGGGAAACAGGGACTGTTTCAGTCATGATCTTGATGGCTGACTCTTTGACCCTCCCCCATACATGCCGGGGAGTGACAGACTGGCTAGATCCCAGTGGAGGACATTGCAGCCAGCCCTGAGGAGACAGGATGAGCTGGGGTTGGATGGAAGGGGAGGAGGTCCTCC